>OX451740.1:963403430-964603430 GCA_948472305.1 Vicia faba
CGGCTTAGAGCCGATGTGTTGAGTTTTAAGAATACATTGTGGCTTAGAGGCAATGTGTTGAGTTTTGAGAATACATTGCGGCGTAGAGGCAATGTGTTGAGTTTTGAGAATGCATTGCGGCTTAGAGGCAATGTTCTGAGTTTGGATACTACATTGCGACTTAGAGGAAATGTGTTAAGTTTTGGGAATACATTGTGGCTTAGAGGCAATGTTCTGAGTTTTTGAATACATTGCGGCTTAGAGGAAATGTGTTGGGTTTTGAGAATACATTGCGGCTTAGAGGAAATATACTGAGTTTCATTCATTATTGCATGGAGACTTAGGTAATGGACTGAACGCGTCACGGCATGGAGACTTAGATGACGGGTTGGATCGTAGGATAAGTATTTGGTTAATGAACCCTTAGATGATTGAATCGAGGGTAGTATTATTCATTTGTTGGGCGATACAGGCATATGATGTTTGATACGGATTTTCCAGGCTTACGTATGCAATGTGTGTGAAATGCATGTATGCTTTGAAATGCTATGAAGACTATTTATGTCATTCTCTCCTTTAAACCATTGGATTAGAGTCATCCCTCCCCTATCATTGTGGTGTCGTCGTAGCTTTGTTGAATTTTGATTTGAATGCAGCGAACGAGGGCTAGTAAATCCTTGAACATTGATTTTCTATGTTTCCAGCGCATGCGTAGATGTAAACGTAGATATTGGCATATGCGTAGACTCTTATGTTGTAAGCGTCAGCGTAGACGCGGACATGTGTATAGAATTTGTATTGTTGAGGCAGGAGTAGACATGTGTGTGGACGCGTGCAAGCGTAGTCCTCGTGTTGCAAGTGTAGTCATAGGCGCTGACAAGGACGTAGACTTTGTGTACGGACGCGTAGATGTAGGAGTAGATGTGTATATAGACTTTGTATTATGTATTCTTTTTGCATCGTGAGCGTAGACATAAGCGTAGACATGTTTATAGAATTTTTGTATTATAGACGTAGGAGTAGGCATAGCCACGTGTGTGGACGTAGACGTGGATTTTCTTTCAATATCTTTCTAACCAAAATGTTTTTTCGATGTTTTGTCAAATGCTTTTATTTTGTTAGTTTCCCCGAAATGATTTCAAGACAATATTCACAAGTAATAATCGTAGTACTTTGTAAACAATGAGAAAAGAAAAAAATAATTTGAAAGATGTAAAGAAAGCAATTTTTTTATTGACATGCCTCTGAGTAGGCGAGAATACAAGATGCAATTCCTGGAAAGAGGTAATTACAAAAAGTTTTAAAACAGTAAATGGCAATGAAAAATGATAATTGATACAGCTGCTCCCAAATATCCTTTGATGATCTTATCTCCTTTGCTTATGGCTTGTATGATTCTAATCTATCTTTCCCTTTGTGGTTCGTAGTCGTAGCTCTTAGATCGCAGTCTTTTTGTTCTTTATTTCTTGGTATGAAATCCCTAACTTTTGCCTGGATTGCCCTTTCGGGTTTTCAACCCACCGGGATAGTTTTTTTTTGTAGGACCCTAATTTTTTCATTTCCCTTTAGGATTTTCGATCCACCGGGACGCTCCTTTTATGCCTAAGTCTCCCTTTGGGGTTCGAGCTTAGAGAGCTTTTAATACATAGTATTTTTTGACTGCATCTGAATTTTCCGGATGCAGTAGTTCTTCCCCATCCATTGTTGTGAGGATGAGACCACTTCCAGAGAATGATGTTTTGACTACGTACGTACCTTCATAGTTGGGTGTCCATTTACCACGTGAATCGAGGCGAGGTAGTAGAATCTTTTTGAGCACTAGATCCCCTTCCTTGAATATTTGAGGGCGAACCTTCTTGTTGAAGGATCTCTTCATTTTCTTCTGGTGTAGCTGACTATGACACAAAGCTGTCAACCGTTTTTCTTCAATAAAGTTGAGCTGATCGAGTCGTGTCTGCACCCATTCTACTTCTTCCAGCTTTGTTTCCCTCAGGACCCGAAGTGATGGTATCTCAACTTCCACCAGGAGTACCGCTTCCATGTCGTATACTAGTGAGAAAGGAGTCGCGCCTATTGACGTGCATACAGAAGTGCGATAGCCATGCAGAGCGAAGGGAAGCATTTCATGCCAATCTTTGTATGTCTTCACCATCTTCTGGATGATCTTCTTGATATTTTTGTTGGCTGCTTCGACGGCCCCATTCATCTTTGGTCTGTACGGTGATGAATTATGATGCTCGATTTTAAAGTCATCGCATAGTTCCTTTATCATCTTGTTGTTTAAATTAGACTCGTTATCTGTAATTATCCGGATTGGGACACCGTATCTGCATATGATGTTCTGTTTGATGAAGCTTGTAACCACTTGACTTGTTACGTTGGCATAGGACGCTGCTTCTACCCATTTGGTAAAGTAGTCGATGGCTACCAATATAAAATGGTGTCTGTTGGATGCTTTCGGCTCGATCATGCCAATCATATCAATTCCCCGCATTGAGAATGGCCAAGGGGAGCTCATGACGTTCAGAGGAGTCAGTGGTATATTTATCTTATCGGCGTAGATCTGACATATATGACATGTTTTCATGTAGTGATAACAATCAGCATCCATTGTTAACCAATAATACCCTGCTTGCAGAATCTTTCTAGCCATGGCATGCCCATTTGTATGAGTTCCGAAAGTACCCTCCTAGATTTCTCTCATAAGTGTATCTGCTTCTTGCTTTTCCACACACCTAAGTAGTACCATGTCGTAGTTTATTTTGTATACCACTCCATTACTCAGAAAGAATTTTAAATCTAACCTTCGCAGGGTTCGCTTGTCAATGATAGAGGCATTTTCTGGATATTTCTGCCTTTCCAGATACTTCTTGATGTCGTAAAACCAAGGCTTGTTGTCAGGTCCTTCCTCAATAGAAAGGCAGTGTGCGGGCTCTTCGAAATGTATGATCTTAATATGTGGTTTGTGATGCAGCCAAGTCACTTTGAACATAGCTGATAGAGTTTCCAGGGAATCCGCCATTTGATTTTCTTCTCGTGGGATATGACTGAAAGTGATCTCTATAAATTCCGCAGCTAACTTTAAAACATGATCCCGATATGGAATCATTTTAGGGTGTTTAGTATCCCATTTGCCATTGACCTGGTATATGACTAACGCAGAATCCTGAAATACTTCAAGGTGCTTTATTTTCAAATCGATTGCAGCTTCCAGTGCTAGTATATAGGCTTCGTGTTCAACGATGTTGTTGGTGCAGTCAAAACACAACCTTGCAATATATAGTTTGTGATAATTCTTTGGAGAGGTCAATACTGCGCCTACATCTTGACCTAGTGAATTTGAAGCCCCGTCAAACATGAGTGTCCAACATGCCCTTGGCTCGGGTCCTTCGTCAGGTCCTGGTATTTCATAGTCAGCTATAAATATGACATCCTCGCCGGGAAAGTCGAACTTCATAGGCTGATATTCTAATAACGGTTGGTGAGCCAGATGATCAACTAGTATACTACCTTTGATTGCCTTCTTCGTGACAAATTGGATGTCGTATTCTGATAGTAGCATCTGCCATCGTGCGATTCTCTGGGTAACAGCTGGATTTTCAAACACGTACTTTAGAGGATCCATTCTTGCTATTAACCACTTAGTGTGGGTCAATATATATTTCCTCAACCTCTTGGTATCCCAAGTCAATGCGCAACAAGTTTTCTCGAGGAGTGAGTACCTGGTTTCGAAGTCAGTGAATTTCTTGCTGAGGTAATAAATCGCATGCTCTTTTCTATCTGTTCCATCTTGCTGTCCTAAAACATAATCCATTGATCCTTCGAGCACTGTCAAATATATGATGAGTGGTCTTTCAGGGACTGGCGGCATTAAGACTGGTGGCTCTTGCAGATACTATTTTATCGTCTCGAAGGCAGTTTGGCAATCATCATTCTATACTACCATCTAATCTTTTCATAATAACTTGAATATTGGCTCACGTGTAGATGTTAGGTGTGATATGAACCTTGAGATGTAATTCAATCGCCCTAAGAAACCACGCACTTCTTTTTCTGTCCTTGGTGCGGGCATCTCTTGTATAGCTTTTACTTTGTCGGGGTCTACCTCGATACCCCACTGGCTTACAATGAAACCCGACAGTTTTCCTAATCTGACGCCAAATGTGCACTTATTCAGATTTAGCCTTAGTCTGAACTTACGCAGCCGCTCTAATGACTTTTGCAGATGTATGATGTGTTCCTCCTCCGTATGGGATTTTGCAATCATATCATCTATGTATACTTCAACCTATATGTGGATCATATCATGGAATAACGTGACCATTGCCCTCTGATAAGTTGCCCCTGTGTTCTTGAGACCGAATGGCATTACTTTATAGCAGAAAGTTCCCCAAGGTGTCATGAAGGTAGTATTTTCCATGTCTTCGGGCGCTATTTTGATTTGATTATAGCCCGAGAAACCGTTCATGAATGAGAATACTGAGGCTTGAGTTGTGTTATCCACTAGGACATTCATGTAGGGTAACGGGAAATCATCCTTGGGGCTTGCTCTGTTTAGGTCTCGATAATCCACACACATGCGTACTTTTCCGTCCTTCTTGGGTACTGGTACAATGTTAGCTATCCAGGGTGGATAATCTACCACTGCTAGGAACCCTGCGTCAAACTGTTTGAGAACCTCTTCTCTGATTTTGCTGGACATATTTGGGCAAGTTCTTCTGAGTTTTTGTATGACTGGATTTCACCCTTCTTTTAGAGGTAGTCTGTACACCACGATGTCTGTATTCAACCCTGGCATGTCCCTGTAGGACCAAGCGAATATATCCATATACTCATGTAATAGCTTGATCAACTTGTCTTTGACGCTCTGCTCCAACATTGCCTCTAGCTTGATTTCTTTCGGATCTTCCTCTGTGCCCAGGTTAATGGTCTCAATAGCCTTTCACTCTATTTCCCTTGCCATTTCCTCGGAGAGTTCAAGATCTTCATCATCTTCCTCTTTGGCTTAGTTGATAGGAGCATCAAAATCATATCGGGTCATAGCAGTAATGTTATCGGTAATTTTGGGCATGGATCTGCACATTTATCATGTTTTGGTGCATATTTTAGTGTATGGGATTTTGAAAATGCATATGCAGAGAAAGTATTTTCACTTTTAAATTTAATAGACAAATGCAATAGAAAGGCAAGGATCTTGATTGAAATCAGAATATAACTTTTATTAATTATTTAAATATTTTATGAAACAAAAACGGAGAAAACCCTTACAAGCAACCCCCTATGCCTCGGGTTTGACATATGTTCTTTCAAAAACAAGAAACATTACTTAGGAAAGAAAAATATCTCGGGAATCTTCACAACATTCAATCCTTTGAGTTCTCCTCCTGGGGCGCCCTCTCTGATGAAGTCAGTTGCCCTTTTGGTATTGATTTTGCTTGATATCATCGCCACATATCTGCCATGCTCTGTTCCTTTGCTGATAAAAGTCTCTTGGATTGGAGGGAAACGTGCTTTGATTTTTATAGTAGCTTTCGACGATTCATAGCCCAAACCAAAGTGATTATTCTTCTCAGGAATTTCTGGGAGCTTTCCCCATCGTTCTGAGGTATCACATCCCATAGTATTGTCACCCTTCTCGACTGGTAATGTCACCATTGAAGCAATTTCCATGGCTTGGAACGCGGTAGCTACACATTCTTCATCGGCACTGATATATCTGTACGATTCAATGTGTCTTACGAAGATGTCTTCCTCGCCGTCGATTATGATTAACTTCCCTTCCACCAGGAACTTCAATTTTTAATGCAGGGTCGAGGTGACTGCCCATGCGGCATGGATCCAAGGTCTCCCTAGTAAGCAAGTGTATGCTAGTTCTATATCCATGACCTGGAAAGTGATATTGAAGATATGCGGCCCAATCTTAACTGGAAGGTCCACCTCTCTTAACATCGAGCTTCGAGAACCATCGAACGACTTTACTATCGTAGAACTTGGTCTCATTACCACGTCGTCTATTGTTAACTTTATGAGGCTTGACTTTGGCAGCACATTAAGAGAAGAACCGATGTCAGTAAGAACCCTGGACAAATGGGTAGTACCTATTTGCATGGTAATGTGGAGTGCCTTGTTATGAGCTCGGCCCTGTGGCGGTAATTCACTGTTGCTGGAACCCAGGTAGGATCCGGATGTTAGATTTGCTACGGAATTTTCAAATTGATTCACTGAAATTTCCTTTGTGACATGAGCTGAACTTAACACCTTCATCAAAGAATCCCTGTGTGCTTCAGAGTTGATGAGTAGTGAGAGTATGGAGATTTTTGTTGGAGTTTGGTGAAGCTGATCCACCACTCTGTAGTCATTTTTTTTTCTTCAGAAACTCTTCTTCCTCTTGATTGGTAAAGTCTTTTCTTGAAGGTTCTGTTTCTTGATTCACATCAACCACTGCTTTTCCCTTGTCCTTCGTCGGAATCACATCCGTCTTTTTTGATAGTTCAACTCCAAAAATTAGACCACTTCGGGTCATACCTCCTGTCCCTGCTATGTTTGAAATTGCAGGTCCCCGCCTTGGTGATGGCCCACTTTCTTGCTTCACTCCGTTGGTGTACACGGCTGAGTCATAACTCCATGGTACTGCCTTGTTATTTTCATAAGGGATAGGTGACGGTCCCTTAATTACCATCGTGGCTTTTGGAGTGGCGAGTATTAAGAAAGTCTTCTTAGACGCCCTTCTTGTAATCTCTGTTGATTCTTCCCACAGGATGACTAGAGTTTTCTTGGTAAGACTTGGGTCTTGGCAGGGGATTACCAGTGGCTTCTTTCCTCCAATTGTGGCTACATATTTTTCTTCAGGGTATAGTCCGAATTGGACTATCCCCTGATCTACTAGCTTTTTCAGAGTTGTTTCAAAAGCTTTATTATGCTCTAACAAGAATCCTCATTCGAACAGGTATTCTTTCAACAAGTTGATAGGGGTTTTTTCCTTTATGGTTGCCCCAAATTCAGTGACCACCTCAATTGCATTTATTGTTGGCCCATCGTGCAGAGGCTTAGGGTTTGATTTGATGTTGGGCTTCTCAAAAGTGTTGTCTTGAGATTCTAATAAATCCTTAACCTTATGCTTGAATGCCCAACATTGTTCTATGGTGTGCCCCAGAGAGTTAACATGGTGCTCACACCTGGCGTCAGCATTGTATCTTTGCGGGAGTGGCCCGACTAGAGGAGCTAAAGGCTTGATTTCCACCAAGGATGCCTTAACCACGTGTTATAATAACTGGCTTGGTGGCATGGGGAGTGGATCAAAATTTCTGGGTGGACTTTTAAATTTGTCTTGCCTTTGTCCTTATGGGATCACAAATGGTTGTGGTGCCCTTGGTTGTGAGACTACGACATTGACTTCTCCCTCCTTTCTCCTTGGGAAGTTTGAAGCAGGTCTTTTTGAATTGTAGGGAGCATTTGATGATCCCCCTGATATCTTCCTACTCTTTAACCCAGTCTCGATTCTTTCTTCAATAGTCACTAGGTATGAGAATCCCGACGAGACACTTCCAACCATTTTCTCTTAATAAAGCCCTTGCAGGGTTCCCATGAACATATCTACTAGTTCTTTTTCCAACAGTGGTGGTTGTACACGGGATGCCATCTCCCTCCATATTTGGGCGATCTTGGTATACTGCTCTTCCCAATACATCTTTTCACCCCTCATTTCTGTATAAAGCCTTCGTTGGATGAAGAAATATTTTTGAAGACCCTGCAGCTCTAAGCACACATGCTCATATTATTGAGTTCTATGAGTCAGGAGTTTCTCTGCCTTGATCCTTTCAAGGCGTGCTTTGACCTCTGATTCTTGGTTGTCTTAATGTTCAGTGGCGAGGTACTTTACTTGCTCTTCTTGATCTAAGGAAGCATGTGCCAAACTTTGGATTTGGGCTCTTAGATTTTCCTCCAACACCTTCTTGTCATGTGTTTCCTTTTCATACCATCTAGTTAACCTTCCAATTTCAGCGGCGGCCTCTTCTAACCATTGGTTATGGGAATCTAGGTTGAATGTTGCACTCAACAACCCTTCAATTGTACGCTTTCATTTGAGACTTTCTTTCTCCAATTCCTTTTGACTTTTCTCAATTTGTTCGTCCTTTGACTCAAGTATGAGATGTATCTGTTTCTTTTCTTTGGTCAAATTGAGGAGATTAAGTTCCAATGCTTCTTTTTCTTTTTGAGCTTGCTTTAAGGCGCTTTTCAGATTGTCGACTTCTTCCAAAAATATAGGTGTTATCTCTGGGACATCTGATTTATACTATGGATCTTTTTCGAATGGCGGCTTGATAATTCACACCCTATCTCGGACCCATTTGGTGTAGGGTTCTCTTGCTATGGCATTCTTTATTTCGGATTTCCTCTTGTTAACCTTGTTCCATGCTCGAAAAACCTTGTTGAGCAACCCTTGGTCTTCTATACCCATATTGTGGATGATAAATGGTCGAAGTTGTTCGTCTGAAGGTTTGTCTTCCAAAGGATACCATAACTGTCGTAGGGCCAAAGAAGGGTTGTAATTAATATAGCCTCGCGATCCAATCAAAGGGATATTAGGAAAGTCCCCACAGCTAATAGTGATATCACCAATATCCAGCTTCTTTGCATACCATAATACAGAGTTTGCAGTTAGAGACCTTAATTTCTGGGGCCACTTGTGTCTAGTCAAGTCTAGGATCATATATTCTTCTTTGTAAAGATGAGTCATGAACCAAGTATATAGAATCGGGATGCAATAATTTAGCGTGCATTTTCTCCTTTAATACATCATATGTAAAGTGTAATAAATGTCAACAAGCAAAGAGGAAGTAGGATCCGTATTAAATACTTTCGCACCCCAAAATATGCTAATGGTCGCGGCGTCAATATAGTCCACAGTCCTAGGAAATAAAATTATACCATATACCAACAACCCTAAACAATCAACACAAGATTCCCACTCCTTATAATTAGAAAATTCTAGTGCCTTAGCTTCTAAGTATATCCTTTTGATTCCTTGTATCAGACCTTCTCTTCGATAATTTTGCACTAACTCAGGGTAAGGGATCCGTAAGCCTTTTTCCAAAACTTTGACTTCAGCAGTTTGCCCAATACCTACATAGGCCTTTTCTTAGGAAAAATTCAGAATTCTGTCAAATTCTTCCAGAGCCGGTGCTAGCTGGAAGTCTTGGAAGGTGAAACCTCTCAATGGAGGGTCATAAAACTGAATCAGGGTAGAGACTGCATCCATTTGAACCTCTACTCTAGTTAAGTCAAGGGTGTCCCCATAGCAGCGAGCGTACATCTTCAAAGCTCTCTCAGATAATTTACCCTTTATAGTTTTGATTTCAGAAAGGTCAGGCTTGTAGGCATTGAGGCGGACCAGTTGTTTCTCTCGGGTATCCATTTTTAAGACAGTCACCAACAATCTTGATTTTGCTATTTTTTATTTTGTACCATGTGAATAAGACAGATAAAAGAAGAAAATGATGAATATGAGATATATACGAATGCATGAATGTATAAATGTTGGGTTGAGTAATGGGATTTTGTGACAGGTTTTTGTGATGGGTACCCCTATAAGATAGAAAGTCCCGCCACACAGTAAATATATGATGATAAGAGAAATTGACAATAAATAAATAAATGCGATAATGTAGATAAATGCAATAAGCAAATAAAAAAACAAAAAACCCAAAAATTTCTAAACTTAGGGTTAAGGAGAGTCCTCAGCAGAGTCACCAGCTGTAGCAACTGGATTTAAAATCAGAGTCGCCACTATTAGTTTTTATCCTAAGGGAAGGAAATCTAACAGAAATACCTGATTTGCAGAGATTCTAGGTTTCAGACTCAATTAGATGAAAGGAAGGTGTTAGGAACCTTTCATCTACCTTGTTCACAAGGATACTAGGTTCTAGGTTTAGGTTTGGGGTAAACAGGATATTAAGTTTTAATTAGAAAGACTCGCCACAATTTTTGATCGTATGCCTACATATCCTCTTACGAGGAATCAGAGTCCCAATTCGTAGTTCGTATGGGGTTGATGTTTTTTAGGGGTTTGAAAACATATTTTGAATCACCTCGCACTTTGGCCGGGAGTGGTGATTGCGGAGATTTTGACCAAATGCACAGTAAGTCAAAACCTGTTTGAAACCCTTTTGCAAAAAAACAGTTGATTAGTTTAGTTTATCGCGAAAAATAGGTTTGATATTTGTTAGTGTTTTTTATTGTGTTAATTGCGAAGACCTTGATTAATGCATGATATAAAAAGATTTAATGCAAATAATATATTAAAATAATATATGCAATTTTGATATAAAATAATTTATTTGATCATATAATAATATTTAGAGGGTAAATAAAATATAAGAATAGTAAATAGAAAATAAATATTGATAATAATAATAATAGGAAATATAATAATTATGATATAATAATAATAAAAAAATCAGAATTTGATAATAATAATAATAATTATAAATAAATTCTATATATATATATATATATATATATATATATATATATATGTGTGTGTGTGTGTGTGTGTGTGTGTGTGTGTGCGTGTGTGCGTGTGTGTGTGTGTGTGTGTGTGTGTGTGTGTGTGTGTGTGTGTGTGTGTGTGTGTGTGTGTGTGTGTGTGTGTGTGTGTGTGTGTGTGTGTGTGTGTGTGTGTGTGTGTGTGTGTGTGTGTGTGTGTGTGTGTGTGTGTGTGTGTGTGTGTGTGTGTGTGTGTGCAATTTCTAATTCAGGGGGGGTGCAATTTCTAATTGACAAGTAAAACAGGGGGTGTTGTAAATAATTTGAATTAGGCCCAGACATGAGTCCAGGAAGGGCGTGTGAATGCTTTGTTGTTTCAGTAATATAGCAAAAAGGGGGTGTTAGAATAAATGGGCCTGGCCCATTACACAAACATGGAAGGAGTCCGTGTTATTGTGTGTTGTGAGGGTGCATCACGCTTATGATGGACTTGGCCTCACGGCCTTCCATTTATGATCACACGGATACGATTTCAAGGAAGCACGATAAGCGTTCTCGGCGTGTGTACTGGATCAGACTGAACCTACAGGTTTTGTTTTTATTCATTTTTCATAATTTTGTTTTACAGTGGCTTAGTCTTCTCCTTTCTCTCTCTCTCTCTCTCTCTCTCTCTCTCACGCTAGCAAAACACATCCCTTAGTCGTCTTCTTCCTACCAAATCCTAAATCCCCCAACACCCACCACAGTGGTGCCAGAAAAACAAGGTCTACCCCCACAAACCCCTAGCCCTACATCAATCAAACAACAAAGCTAAAGAGATTTAGTTACCTCTTTCGATTCTCCAAATGTACGGCGTTGATTGAAGGCAGCGATAAGTGGTTGAAGGCGGCAATGAGTGGTTGAAGGCAGCCGTCAACGACGATTGTGGTTTCTGAAAATGAAACCCCAATCGTCCTTCTCTTCTTCAACGACTTTGGTTCGCGATTATTTCAAGTTCGACGAATTCGAGTTCGCTTCTCTACTGTTCAATCTCTTCGCGGTGTTCTTCTTTCGTAAACAAAAACCTCTCCTCCCCCTGTATCTATTTTTTCTTCTGTATTTATAGCTTTCTGATTAGGGTTAGATTTTAGGGTTTTTAGAAATTTGTTAGCGTAGATTAGGGATACGAATTAGGAATTGTAGTATTTTGATTGATTCTGTAATATGCTATAAAAGATTTAATTGAAATTCTGAGATTAGATTTTGGATAAAGATTGATTTTGTTCATCTCATTTCTGCGATTTTTAGTTAAGGATTTGATTTCCGTAATACATCTAAATCCGAGACTTGATTTGGTTTTAGATATGATTTAGTAGATTTGATACATTTTTCTGAGATTTAATTATGTATTATGATTATGTACTGAGATTGCTTGATTGTATTCTTCATATTTTTACTAGTAAAAGATTTGTTTAATCTAATTTGATGAAGATTGGATCTGGTTCTGCGCTTTTTCTGCAATCTTGCAGATTTGCTTTAACTTCTACAGATTTGATTTAAGATTGTTCGTTTTTTTTAATCCCAACAGTGCCCGTTAGTAAAAGGACAACTTGAATCCTGGATATAGTTATTGTTTTAGAATTTTTAGCTTGGGCCTTGCGCTATAGTATTTTTATTCAGTCCAACATCATTTTTATTTACAACAACAATAATCTTTTATTATGTTTTAATTAAACAACAAATAATTTTTTCAATTGGACCCAAATGGCCTTATGAAACAAATATTCTTTCTCATACAAACAAAAACTCTTTACATAAAAAAGTATCTAATTAAATAATTTAAAAAATAATTATAATAGATCTCTTAATAACTTAATTATAAAAATATTTAATAAAATAACATCGTTTTTTAATAATCAATTCTCAATATAACAAATCTTAATGGGCCAATAAGTTTGTAATCACACCCTCCTTTTCTACTCAATCAGAACAAAGATGGGCCCTGAATTCTAATGGACTTGAAGTTTTCAACCCCCCCTTTTTAATAACACTAAAATAAGTTTTATTAATTAAAACTTAATTATTAATTACTAGCAAATTAAACATTAATGGACTTAATAACTTAATAACCTAGTAATTATTATCTCCTTTTTCTTTTAAAATAATTTTCTATTTTCGAATTTGCATGGGCCATTGGCCAACATGCTTTGCGAATGGGTTTACAGATACACGAGTCTTCCTGGTTTAGAAAGCCCCGCTTTTCTGAATTTAAAGTACCCCCTAGTCGGATAAAGATGGGCCATCAGATACTGCTGTACCATCCTTAATTAAATATTTCTTCTATTTTAATCTCGAAAAATAAAATTATCGCGGTAGGACAAATTTGGGGTACGACATCCACTAAATTCATAAATAACTTCTAACGTTTCTAATTTTTGTGGCTTTTCAAAGCATAATCAGCTCTTGACTTGTAAAGGGAAATTGTAGATGATGTCAAAGAGAATCATTTGCAAAAAGAACCGCTCAAAAATGTCGAAATTTGAAGAAGTTATAAATTTTTGAAATCTAACTCAAGAATTGCAAAAAATAGGTCAAACCACTTGTGAACACTTGTTATGCAATGATGCAAATGGAGGGTTAGATCTTAGGTCAAAAATTGGGGTATGAAAACTACTAGTAACCTCTTGAACCTCTTGTAAGATTCACCTAGTGATTCTTCTTCTTTCTGCTTAAAATTCACAATTTCACATCTTTTACGAATGTAAACAGAAGCAGGAAAGTATTCATCAAGAAAAGTATGCTCCATCTGTTCCCAAGTGGTGATACTTCCAAAAGACAATGAGTAGAACCATTCTTCAGCATCTTTAGACAGCGTGAACGGGGACATCCTTAATTTCTTGGCTTCTTCAGAGTTCCCCTCAATCTTCAAAGTAGTGCTCATGGTGAGAAATCGTTGCAAATGCTTATTGTCATCTTCATTGATCTTTCCAGTGAAAGATCAATTCTCGAGCTTGGGATGGTTGAAGGATGCAGTTGAAAGTTTGCAACATTGACTTGTTGATTCAGAATAGTCAACTGACCTGCTGGAGCATTTGCTCCTCCGTAGTCCCCAAAGAGTCTCTTTTGTGATGGGTTTTCAGCCATTGGCTTTATCTCTCCAGACTCTGAATTTGAAGGATCTGAAGAACCTATTGACTCTTGTATATCTAACCGAGCTAGCATGCGCCTCGCACGAAAAGTTCTTTCTATTTCTGCGTCAAATGAAAATTCAGCTGAGGACTTTCCTCGCATGGAAAAGTTAGTAAAAATATGTAAAACAAAAATATGGAAATTATAGAAAAGAAATTTTAGTTGCAGAGCAACAAAGTTTTAAGTGAAGCCAACTTAAACTCAATGATTCGGTAGTCTCCAGCAACGGCGCCAAAAACTTGATCGATAAAATAGAAAGTGTACTATTTTGCCTCTTGTAATAACAGGGAAAACTCCCAGAATGTCGATTTCAAGGACTGTACAGAATTACCGAGGTTAATGCGAGGTTCAATTAAACAAAACTCCATTTGGGGTTTGGTTTGGTTATTGTACTTCACAATAATTAAAAAAACGCGAAGGTAAATTATGACCTTTTTTCCTAGTGTGAATACTATGTTAGGGGTAAGTGTGTGGTTTGCCCTGTAATGACCTTCACTATTGATCTCTTCTACAAGTTCATTACCTTCAACTATCGGCCCTTTAGATTACTTTCCCTTAAGTCCTTAGTGAGAAAACCTTTAACCATCCATCCTAAATCCTAAGTCCTTAGAAATATCTGATGGAGTCAAGCCTTTATCTTATCAAGGGTTAAATCTGATGACTATAGGGTATCCCTAGTCCTATGAGATATCTATTATAGTCTAATCGTACAAAAACCTTAACAACCACGGTCCATCTGGTTGTTAACCGTAACTCAATCCTAATTGGTGCGATCAAGAAAGAATTAGAAACCTTGAACAATTAAATTGAAAGGAAACTAATGTATTAAAATCAATAATTCATAGTCAATACATTCGTAAATCAGGGACACCCCCTAGCAATTGGGGGTTTAGCCGCATATAATATTCAAAGAGATTTAAATAATAATAACGATAGACATTACACAAATTAATGGTGAACTCTGATCTTCAATTGCTTCCGCTCATGAAAGATCTTCGTTCTCCCAAAACTTACGTAGACTTCAATCTTTTATCTCCAAATTCTCCATTCGTCCAAAAAAAGTCGTCTTTTTCTTCTCCAAATCAGGTATTTATAGTGTCAGGTCATCCCTCTGTGATGCCAAAAGTATATTATGTCCTTAATGATCCAAGAATACGGGAAAACCTCAAAATTGGACTTTCACACGCCTAAGCTAACATGGGCCATGTCACCGGACACGGGCACCCGTGTCAGAATCTGTGATTTACGTTGTTCCATCATTTAGACCATCTTAATTCACACAGGTTGTGTCAGTGGACACGGGCATCCGTGTCAGCTCCTATGATTCTTCCTCCAACGTTCATACTTCACATGACTTGACACGGGCCGTGTCTTGTGACACGGGCGCCCGTGTCGCCTTCTGTCTTTCTATTTATCTTCACTTTACCAAGTCCTCCCCCCTGACACGGCCTGTGTTAGGCGACACGGCCTGTTTCAGGCGACACAGTCACCCGTGTCAGGGCTCCTAAAACACATTTTCCCGGAACTCTGACTTCTTCACCTTTCTTCCTAGATTTGTGCATGAACATGAAATGATTTCTTGTTTTAAATGTCTTATTCACTTGGGTACATGCTTGTATTTTCCTTATTATTTTACTTGGTGACTAGCTTTAAAATAGACACGCCATCGAGATAGGGAAACAAAATTCCTTTATTGAAAGTAACATAATCTAGAAATTGAAAAATATTACAACTTGAAATGAAAACTTCTTTGCATAAACATAAATAAAGGGAACTAAATCTTCTAGGTACGCCTGCGGATGTATGCTCTGAAGCCATCAACCATTGCTCGACAAAGCTGGAGAAAGTCTTCAACATCCTTCAGAAGAGGAACCATTACACTCTCTGCATCTTTTAAACTTCTAGGGATGTCCTTGATGAGATTGTTGGCTAGGAAGACGAGCTTTTCATGTTTGTCTTTGTAGTACCTGTATTCCTGATAAAGATATGGGATTATCTTATGGTTATCTCTCCCAGCTTGTGCGATCTTTGTATACTGCTCTTCCCAATACATCTTGTCACCCCTCATTTCTGTATAAAGCCTTCGTTGGATGAGGAAATCTTTTTGAAGACCCTGCAGCTCTAAGCACACATGCTCATATTCTTTAGTTCTCTGAGTCAGGAGTTTCTCTGCCTCGATCCTTTCAGGGCGTGCTTTGACCTCTGATTCTTGGCTATCATGAAGTTTAGTGGCGAGCTACATTACTTGCTCTTCTTGATCTAAGGAAGCTTGTTCCAAACTTTAGATCTGGGCTCTTAGATTTTCCTCCAGCACCTTCTTGTCATGTGTTACCTTTTCATACCATCTAGTTAACCTTCCAATTTTAGCATCGGCCTCTTCTAACTTTTGTTTGTGGGAATCTAGGTTGAATGTTGCACTCAACATCCGTTTAGTTGTACGCTTTCGTTTGAGACTTTCTTTCTCCAATTCCTTTTGACTTCTCTCAATTTGTTCGTCCTTTGACTCAAGTATGAGTTGTATCTGTTTCTTTTATTTTGTCAGATTGAGGAGATTGAGTTCTATTGCTTCTTTTTCTTTTTGAGCTTGCTTTAAGGCGCTTTTCAGATTGTCGACTTCTTCCAAAGATATAGGTGTTATCTCTGGGACCTCTGATTTATACTATGGATCTTTTTCGAATGGCAGCTTGATAATTCGCACCCAATCTCAGAACTATTTGGTGTAGGGTTCTCTTGCAATGACATTCTTTCTTTCGGCTTTCCTCTTGTTAACCTTGTTCCAAGCTCGAATAACCTTGTTGAGCAACCCTTGGTATTCTATACCCATACTGTGGATGATAAATGGTCGGAGTTTTTCATCTGAAGTTTTGTCTTCCAAAGGATACCCTAACTGTCGTAGGGCCAAAGTAGGATTGTAATTAATACAACCTCGCGATCCAATCAAAGGGACATTAGGAAAGTCCCCACAGCTAATAGTGATATCACCAACATCAGGCTTCTTTGCATACCATAATACAAATTTTTCAGTGAGAGACCTTAATTTCTGTGGCTACTCGTGTCTGGTCAAGTATAGGATCATATAGTCTTCTATGTAAAGATGAGTCATGAACCGAGTTTATAGAAGCGGGATGCAACAATTTAGCGTGCCTTTTCTCCTTTCATACATCATATGTAAAGTGTAATAAATGTCAGCAAGCAAAGCGGGAGTAGGATCCGTATTAAATACATTCGCACCCCAAAATATGCTAATGGTCGCGGGGTCAATATAGTCCACAGTCCTAGGAAATAAAATTATACCAAATACCAACAACCCTAAACAATCAACACAAGATTCCCACTCCTTATAATTAGCAAACTCTAGTGCCTTAGCTTCCAAGTATATCCTTTTGATTCCTTGTATCGGACCTTCTCTTTGGTAATTTTTGCACTAACTCGGGGTAAGGGATCCCTAAGCCTTTTGCCAAAACTTTGACTTCAACGGTTTGCCCAATACCTACATAGGCCTTTTCTTAGGAAAATTTCATAATTCTGTCAAATTCTTCCAGAACCGGTGCTAGCTGGAAGTCTTGGAAGGTGAAACATCTCATTGAAGGGTCATAAAACTGAATCAGGGAAGAGACTGTATCCATTTGAACCTCTACTCTAGTCAAGTCAAGGGTGTCCCCATAGCAGCGAGCGTACATCTTCAAAGCTTTCTCAGATGATTTACCCTTTATAGTTTTGATTTCAGAAAGGTCAGGCTTGTAGGCATTGACGCAGACAAGTTGTTTCCCTCGGGTATCCATTTTTAAGACAGTCACCAACAATCTTGATTTTGTTATTTTTTATTTTGTACCATGTGAATAAGATAGATAAAAGAAGCAAATGATGAATATGAGATATATATGAATGCAATAATGTATAAATGTTGGGTTGAGTAACGGGATTTTATGACAGGTTTTTGTGATGGGTACCCCTATAAGGTAGGCTCCTTAATTTTGACCTACGGTAAATCTATCCTCCCAGGAGGTGGTTTCCTTAAGGGTATCATGAATAACACCAGAGGGAGAAGGCACAAGGGCCTCCCTTAGGCGGAGCCTCTTTACGGACTGAAACTTTCGTCTCAAAGTCGTGAAAGGTCTCGTCATGAGATTTTAGGTTAAGGTTGTTACAAAGAGTCATGGGTGACCTTCCAAAGTCCTACTCGTCAAGAGGATATCTCTCGATAAGTATTCCTTTTTCGGAAGTTCACCGACTCTAGGCGATGTCATCACATAAACTCGCAGGGATGACGTACCCCCTAAGCTAATAGAAGGACCTTCTTTCTAAGGGTTATATTGGAAATATTTTTGAGATAGAAAATCCGGCCATGCAGTAAATATATGATGATAAGAGAAATTGACAATAAATAAATAAATGCGATAAAGTAGATAAATGCAATAAGCAAATAAAAAATAAAAAACCCAAAAATTCCTAAACCTAGGGTTAAGGAGAGTCCCCAGCAGAGTCGCCAGCTGTAGCAACTGGATATAAAATCAGAGTCGCCACTATTAGTTTTTATCCTAAGGGAAGGGAATCTAACAGAAAACCCTAATTCCCAGAGATTCTAGGTTTCACACTCAATTAGACGAAAGGAAGGTGTTAGGCACCTTTCATCTACCTTGTTCACAAGGATACTAGGTTCTAGGTTTTGGTTTGGGGTAAACAGGATTTTAAGTTTTAATTAGATAGACTTGCCACGATTTTTGATCGTATGCCTACGTATCCTCTTACGAGGAATCAGAGTCCCAATATATAGTTCGTATGAGGTTGGGTTTTTTTAGGGGTTTGCAAATATATTTTGAATCACCTCGCACTTTGGTCGGGAGTGGTGATTGCAGAAATTTTGACTAAATACGCAGTAAGTCAAAACCTGTTTGAAACCCTTTTGCAAAAAAACAGTTCATTAGTTTAGTTTATCGTGGAAAATAGGTTTGATATTTGTTAGTGTTTTTTATTCTGTTAATTGTGAAGACCTTGATTAATGCATGATATAAAAAGATTTAATGCAAATAATATATTAAAATAATATATGAAATTTTGATATAAAATGATTTATTTGATCATATAATAATATTTAGATAGTAAATAAAATATATGAATAGTAAATATAAAATAAATATTGATAATAATAATAATACCAAATATAATAATTATGATATAATAATTAAAAAAATAACTATTTGATAATAAAAATTATTATAAAAAATATATATATATATATATATATATATATATATATATATATATATATATATATATATATATATATATATATATATATATATATATATATATATATATATATATATATATATATATATATATATATATATATATATATATATATATATATCTGTGTGTGTGTGTGTGTGTGTGTGTGTGTGTGTGTGTGTGTGTGTGTGTGTGTGCGTGCGTGTGTGTGTGTGTGTGCGCGCGCGCGTGCGTGCGTGTGTGCGTGTGTGTGTATAAAAAAATTATAAAGAATTATAAAAGAAAATAAATAAACTAAATTCAGGGGGGTGCAATTTCTATTTGACAAGTAAAATAAGGGGTGTTGTAAATAATTTGAATTAGGCCCAGACATGAGTGCAGGCAGGGGGGGTGCGGATGCTTTGTTGTTTCAGT
Organism: Vicia faba; assembly: GCA_948472305.1. NCBI lineage: Eukaryota > Viridiplantae > Streptophyta > Magnoliopsida > Fabales > Fabaceae > Vicia > Vicia faba. The sequence continues at coordinate 963,422,706 of OX451740.1, forward strand.
AATATAGCAAAAAGGGGGTGTTAGAATCAATGGGCTTGGCCCATTACGCAAACTTGGAAGGAGTCCATGTAATTGTGTGTTGCGAGGGTGCATCACGCTTATGATGGACTTGGCCTCACGACCGTCCATTTATGATCACACGAATACGATTTCAAGGGAGCACGATAAGCGTTCTAGGCGTGTGTACTGGATCAGACTAAACCTACAAGTTTTGTTTTTGTTCATTTTTCATAATTTTGTTTTACAGTGGCTTAGTCTTCTCCTTTCTCTCTCTCTCTCTCTCACACTAGAAAAACACAACCCTTAGTCTTCTTCTTCCTACCAAACCCTAAAGCCCCCCAACACCCACCACGGCGGTGCCGGAAAAACAAGGTCTACCCACCCCACAAACCCCTAGCCCTACATCAATCAAACAACAAAACTAAAGAGATTGAGTTACCCCTTTCGATTCTCCAAATTTCCGGCGTTGATTGAAGGTAGCGATTAATGGTTGAAGAGTGGTTGAAGGCGCCCGTCAACGCCGATTGTGGTTTCCGACAATGAAATCCCAATCGTCCTTCTCTGCTTCAATGACGTTGGTTCGCGATTGTTTCAAGTTCTCCAGATTCGAGTTCTCTTCTCTACTGTTCAAGCTCTTCGCGGTGTTCTTTTTTCGTAAACAAAAATCTCTCCTCCCCCTCTATCTGTTTTTTTCCTGTATTTATAGCTTTATGATTAGGGTTAGATTTTAGGGTTTTTAGAAATTTGTTAGCGTAGATTAGGGATAGGAATTAGGAATTGATTGATTCTGTAATAGGTTATAAAAGATTTGATTGAAATTCTGAGATTAGATTTTGGATAAAGATTAATTTTGTTCATCTTATTTCTATGATTTTTAGTTTAGGATTTGATTTCTGTAATACATGTAAATCTGAGACTTGATTTGGTTTTAGATATGATTTAGTAGACTTGATACATTTTTTCTGAGATTTAATTATGTATTATGATTATGTACTGAGATTGCTTGATTGTATTCTTCATATTTGACTAGTAAAAGATTTGTTTAATCTAATTTGATGAAGATTGGATCTGGTTCTGCGCATTTTCTGCAATCCTGCAGATTCTCTTTAACTTCTACAGATTTGATTTAAGATTGTTCGTTGTTTTTTTTTAATCCCAACAGTGCCTGTTAGTAAAAGGACAACTTGAATCCTGGCTGTAGTTGCTGTTTTAGCATTTTTAGCTTGGGCCTTGCGCTATAGTATTTTTACTCAGCCCAACATTATTTTTATTTACAGCAACAATAATCTTTTATTATGTTTTAATTAAACAACAAAATATTTTTTCAATTGGGCCCAAATGGCCTTATGAAAAAAATCTTCTTTCTCAGACAAACAAAAACTCTTTACATAAAAAAAATCTAATTAAATAATTTAAAAAATAATTATAATAGATCTCTTAATAACTTAATTATAAAAATGTTTAATAAAATAACAGAGTTTTTTAATAATCAATTCTCAATATAACAAATCTTAATGGGCCAATAACTTTGTAATCACACCCCACTTTGCTACTCAATTAGAACAAAGATGGGCCCTGAATTCTAATGGACTTGAAGTTTTCACCCTCCCGTTTTTAATAACACTAAAATGGGTTTTATTAATTAAAACTTAATTATTAATTACTAGAAAATTAAACATAAATGGACTTAATAACTTAATAACCTAGTAATTATTATCTCCTTTTTCTTTTAAAATAATTTTCTATTTTCGAATTTGCATGGGCCATTGGCCAACATGCTTTGCGAATGGGTTTACGGATACATGAGTCTTTCTGGTTTAGAAAGCCCCACTTTCCTGAATTTAAAGTACCCCCCTAGTCGGATAAAGATGGGCCATCACATACTGTTGTACCATCCTTAATTAAATATTTCTTCTATTTTAATCTCGAAAAATAAAATCATCGTGGTAGGACAAATTTGGGGTACGACAGCTACCCATATTCAATTATCTTTCAGTCGAATAGCGTGAGAAAACTCAAGTATTGCGCATTATGATTAGAAGTTTATTGAATACTTGAAGTATCCCAAAATTTTTCCGATAAACATAAGGTTACGCTGATATAGCATACCCCTACAAGTCTTGAGGAAGTAGGAAAAGCTGATGATGTATCGCTTACCAGGGTTTGATAACAAGGCAGATGGTCTTGGGATTTAGAGTGAAATCTTGTATGTCTTGGTTTTGCTTTAACTTGTTCACTCATCTAGGGGATGAACAACGCTTAATGGTGCATGGCTTCTTGAAGAATGAGGTCATGGGTTATGCTCGTGGATCACTGCGTGAAGTCTGAGGAGATAAGTCAAATTTGGTTTTCGGACATCGATGCCTGAAGTATGAGGCGATGGTTTTGAGCGTGAATACATTGTGACTTAGAGGAAATGTGTTTGATTTTGGAGAATGCATTTCGGCTTAGAGGCAATGTGTTGAGTTTGGGTAATACATCACGGCTTAGCGTCAATGTGTTGAGTTTTGAGAATACATTTCAGCTTAGAGGCAATGTGTTAAGTTTTGAAAATACATTGCGGCTTAGAGGAAATGTTCAGAGTTTGGATACTACATTGTGGCTTAGAGGAAATATGTTGAGTTTTGGGAATACATTGCGACTTAGAGGCAATATGCTGAGTTTGTGAATACATTGCGGCTTAGAGGCAATGTGTTGAGTTTTGAGAATACATTGCGACTTAGAGGCAATGTTCTGAGTTTGCAAATACATTGCGGCTTAGAGGCGATGTGTTGAGTTTTGAGAATACATTGTGGCTTAGAGGCAATGTGTTGAGTTTTGAGAATACATTGCGGCGTAGAGGCAATGTGTTGAGTTTTGAGAATGCATTGCGGCTTAGAGGCAATGTTCTGAGTTTGGATACTACATTGCGACTTAGAGGAAATGTGTTAAGTTTTGGGAATACATTGTGGCTTAGAGGCAATGTGCTGAGTTTGCGAATACATTGCGGGTTAGAGGCAATGTGTTGAGTTTTGAGAATACATTGCGGCTTAGAGGCAATGTTCTGAGTTTTTGAATACATTGCGGCTTAGAGGAAATGTGTTGGGTTTTGAGAATACATTGCGGCTTAGAGGAAATATACTGAGTTTCGTTCATTATTGCATGGAGACTTAGGTAATGGACTGAATGCGTCACGGCATGGAGACTTAGATGACGGGTTGGATCGTAGGATAAGTATTTGGTTAATGAACCCTTAGATGATTGAATCGAGGGTAGTATTATTCATTTGTTGGGCGATACAGGCATATGATGTTTGATACGGATTTTCCAGGCTTACGTATGCAATGTGTGTGAAATGCATGTATGCTTTGAAATGCTATGAAGACTATTTATGTCATTCTCTCCTTTAAACCATTGGCTTAGAGTCATCCCTCCCCTATCATTGTGGTGTCGTCGTAGCTTTGTTGAATTTTGATTTGAATGCAGCGAACGAGGGCTAGTAAATCCTTGAACATTGATTTTCTATGTTTCCAGCGCATGCGTAGATGTAAACGTAGATATTGGCATATGCGTAGACTCTTATGTTGTAAGCGTCAGCGTAGACGCGGACATGTATATAGAATTTGTATTGTTGAGGCAGGAGTAGACATGTGTGTGGACGCGTGCAAGCGTAGTCCTCGTGTTGCAAGTGTAGGCATAGGCGCTGACAAGGACGTAGATTTTGTGTACGGACGCGTAGATGTAGGAGTAGATGTGTATATAGACTTTGTATTATGTATTCTTTTTGCATCGTGAGCGTAGACATAAGCGTAGACATGTTTATAGACTTTTTGTATTATAGACGTAGGAGTAGGCATAGCCACGTGTGTGGACGTAGACGTGGATTTTCTTTCAATATCTTTCTAACCAAAATGTTTTTTCGATGTTTTGTCAAATGCTTTTATTTTGTTAGTTTCCCCGAAATGATTTCAAGACAATATTCACAAGTAATAATCGTAGTACTTTGTAAACAATGAGAAAAGAAAAAAATAATTTGAAAGATGTAAAGAAAGCAATTTTTTTATTGACATGCCTCTGAGTAGGCGAGAATACAAGATGCAATTCCTGGAAAGAGGTAATTACAAAAAGTTTTAAAATAGTAAATGGCAATGAAAAATGATAATTGATACAGCTGCTCCCAAATATCCTTTGATGATCTTATCTCCTTTGCTTCTGGCTTGTATGATTCTAATCTATCTTTCCCTTCGTGGTTCGTAGTCGTAGCTCTTAGATCGCAGTCTTTTTGTTCTTTATTTCTTGGTATGAAATCCCTAACTTTTGCCTGGATTGCCCTTTCGGGTTTTCAACCCACCGGGATAGTTTTTTTTTGTAGGCCCCTAATTTTTTCCTAGATTTCCCTTTAGGATTTTCGATCCACCGGGACGCTCCTTTTTTGCCTAAGTCTCCCTTTGGGGTTCGAGCTTAGAGAGCTTTTAATACATAGTATTTTTTGACTGCATCTGAATTTTCCGGATGCGGTAGTTCTTCCCCATCCATTGTTGTGAGGATGAGACCACTTCCAGAGAATGATGTTTTGACTACGTACGTACCTTCATAGTTGGGTGTCCATTTACCACGTGAATCGAGGCGAGGTAGTAGAATCTTTTTGAGCACTAGATCCCCTTCCTTGAATATTTGAGGGCGAACCTTCTTGTTGAAGGCTCTCTTCATTTTCTTCTGGTGTAGCTGACTATGACACAAAGCTGTCAACCGTTTTTCTTCAATAAGGTTGAGCTGATCGGGTCGTGTCTGCACCCATTCTACTTCTTCCAGCTTTGTTTCCCTCAGGACCCGAAGTGATGGTATCTCAACTTCCACCAGGAGTACCGCTTCCATGTCGTATACTAGTGAGAAAGGAGTCGCGCCTATTGACGTGCATACAGAAGTGCGATAGCCATGCAGAGCGAAGGGAAGCATTTCATGCCAATCTTTGTATGTCTTCACCATCTTCTGGATGATCTTCTTGATATTTTTGTTGGCTGCTTCGACGGCCCCATTCATCTTTGGTCTGTACGGTGATGAATTATGATGCTCGATTTTAAAGTCATCGCATAGTTCCTTTATCATCTTGTTGTTTAAATTAGACTCGTTATCTGTAATTATCCGGATTGGGACACCGTATCTGCATATAATGTTCTGTTTGATGAAGCTTGTAACCACTTGACTTGTTACGTTGGCATAGGACGCTGCTTCTACCCATTTGGTAAAGTAGTCGATGGCTACCAATATAAAATGGTGTCTGTTGGATGCTTTCGACTCGATCATGCCAATCATATCAATTCCCCGCATTGAGAATGGCCAAGGGGAGCTCATGACGTTCAGAGGAGTCAGTGGTATATTTATCTTATCGGCGTAGATCTGACATATATGACATGTTTTCATGTAGTGATAACAATCAACATCCATTGTTAACCAATAATACCCTGCTTGCAGAATCTTTCTAGCCATGCCATGCCCATTTGTATGAGTTCCGAAAGTACCCTCCTAGATTTCTCTCATAAGTGTATCTGCTTCTTGCTTTTCCACACACCTAAGTAGTACCATGTCGTAGTTTATTTTGTATACCACTCTGTTACTCAGAAAGAATTTTAAAGCTAACCTTCGCAGGGTTCGCTTGTCAATGATAGAGGCATTTTCTGGATATTTCTGCCTTTCCAGATACTTCTTGATGTCGTAAAACCAAGGCTTGTTGTCAGGTCCTTCCTCAATAGAAAGGCAGTGTGCGGGCTCTTCGAAATGTCTGATCTTAATATGTGGTTTGTGATGCAGCCAAGTCACTTTGAACATAGCTGATAGAGTTTCCAGGGAATCCGCCATTTGATTTTCTTCTCGTGGGATATGACTGAAAGTGATCTCTATAAATTCCGCAGCTAACTTTAAAACATGATCCCGATATGGAATCATTTTAGGGTGTTTAGTATCCCATTTGCCATTGACCTGGTATATGACTAACGCAGAATCCTGAAATACTTCAAGGTGCTTTATTTTCAAATCGATTGCAGCTTCCAGTGCTAGTATATAGGCTTCGTGTTCAACGATGTTGTTGGTGCAGTCAAAACACAACCTTGCAATATATGGTTTGTGATAATTCTTTGGAGAGGTCAATACTGCGCCTACATCGTGACCTAGTGAATTTGAATCCCCGTCAAACATGAGTGTCCAACATGCCCTTGGCTCGGGTCCTTCGTCAGGTCCTGGTATTTCATAGTCAGCTACAAATATGACATCCTCGTCGGGAAAGTCGAACTTCATAGGCTGATATTCTGATAACGGTTGGTGAGCCAGATGATCAACTAGTATACTACCTTTGATTGCCTTCTTCGTGACAAATTGGATGTCGTATTCTGATAGTAGCATCTGCCATCGTGTGATTCTCTAGGTAAGAGCTGGATTTTCAAACACGTGCTTTAGAGGATCCATTCTTGCTATTAACCACTTAGTGTGGGTCAATATATATTTCCTCAACCTCTTGGTATCCCAAGTCAATGCGCAACAAGTTTTCTCGAGGAGTGAGTACCTGGTTTCAAAGTCAGTGAATTTCTTGCTGAGGTAATAAATCGCATGCTCCTTTCTATCTGTTCCATCTTGCTGTCCTAAAACATAATCCATTGATCCTTCGAGCACTGTCAAATATATGATGAGTGGTCTTTCAGGGACTGGCGGCATTAAGACTGGTGGCTCTTGCAGATACTGTTTTATCGTCTCGAAGGCAGTTTGGCAATCATCATTCTATACTACCATCTAATCTTTTCATAATAACTTGAATATTGGCTCACGTGTAGATGTTAGGTGTGATATGAACCTTGAGATGTAATTCAATCGCCCTAAGACACCACGTACTTCTTTTTCTGTCCTTGGTGCGGGCATCTCTTGTATAGCTTTTACTTTGTCGGGGTCTACCTCGATACCCCACTGGCTTACAATGAAACCCGACAGTTTTCCTAATCTGACGCCAAATGTGCACTTATTCAGATTTAGCCTTAGTCTGAACTTACGCAGCCGCTCTAATGACTTTTGCAGATGTATGACGTGTTCCTCCTCCGCATGGGATTTTGCAATCATATCATCTATGTATACTTCAACCTATATGTGGATCATATCATGGAATAACGTGACCATTGCCCTCTGATAAGTTGCCCCTGTGTTCTTGAGACCGAATGGCATTACTTTATAGCAGAAAGTTCCCCAAGGTGTCATGAAGGTAGTATTTTCCATGTCTTCGGGCGCTATTTTGATTTGATTATAGCCCGAGAAACCGTTCATGAATGAGAATACTGAGGCTTGAGTTGTGTTATCCACTAGGACATTCATGTAGGGTAACGGGAAATCATCCTTGGGGCTTGCTCTGTTTAGGTCTCGATAATCCACACACATGCGTACTTTTCCGTCCTTCTTGGGTACTGGTACAATGTTAGCTATCCAGGGTGGATAATCTACCACTGCTAGGAACCCTGCGTCAAACTGTTTGAGAACCTCTTCTCTGATTTTGCTGGACATATTTGGGCGAGTTCTTCTGAGTTTTTGTATGACTGGATTTCACCCTTCTTTTAGAGGTAGTCTGTACACCACGATGTCTGTATTCAACCCTGGCATGTCCCTGTAGGACCATGCGAATATATCCATATACTCATGTAATAGCTTGATCAACTTGTCTTTGACGCTCTGCTCCAACATTGCCTCTAGCTTGATTTCTTTCGGATCTTCCTCTGTGCCTAGGTTAATGGTCTCAATAGCCTTTCACTCTATTTCCCTTGCCATTTCCTCGGAGAGTTCAAGATCTTCATCATCTTCCTCTTCGGCTTAGTTGATAGGAGCATCAAAGTCATATCGGGTCATAGCAGTAATGTTATCGGTAATTTTGGGCATGGATCTGCACATTTATCATGTTTTGGTGCATATTTTAGTGTATGGGATTTTGAAAATGCATATGCAGAGAAAGTATTTTCACTTTTAAATTTAATAGACAAATGCAATAGAAAGGCAAGGATCTTGATTGAAATCAGAATATAACTTTTATTAATTATTTAAATATTTTCTGAAACAAAAACGGGGAAAACCCTTACAAGCAACCCCCTATGCCTCGGGTTTGACATATGTTCTTTCAAAAACAAGAAACATTACTTAGGAAAGAAAAATATCTCGGGAATCTTCACAACATTCAATCCTTTGAGTTCTCCTCCTGGGGCGCCCTCTCTGATGAAGTCAGTTGCCCTTTTGGTATTGATTTTGCTTGATATCATCGCCACATATCTGCCATGCTCTGTTCCTTTGCTGATAAAAGTAACTTGGATTGGAGGGAAACGTGCTTTGATTTTTATAGTAGCTTTCGACGATTCATAGCCCAAACCAAAGTGATTATTCTTCTCAGGAATTTCTGGGAGCTTTCCCCATCGTTCTGAGGCATCACATCCCATAGTCTTGTCACCCTTCTCGACTGGTAATGTCACCATTGAAGCAATTTCCATGGCTTAGAACGGGGTAGCTACACATTCTTCATCGGCACTGATATATCTGTACGATTCAATGTGTCTTACGAAGATGTCTTCCTCGCCGTCGATTATGATTAACTTCCCTTCCACCAGGAACTTCAATTTTTAATGCAGGGTCGAGGTGACTGCCCATGCGGCATGGATCCAAGGTCTCCCTAGTAAGCAAGTGTATGCTAGTTCTATATCCATGATCTGGAAAGTGATATTGAAGATATGCGGCCCAATCTTAACTGGAAGGTCCACCTCTCTTAACATCGAGCTTCGAGAACCATCGAACGACTTTACTATCGTAGAACTTGGTCTCATTACCACGTCGTCTATTGTTAACTTTATGAGGCTTGACTTTGGCAGCACATTAAGAGAAGAACCGATGTCAGTAAGAACCCTGGACAAATGGGTAGTACCTATTTGCATGGTAATGTGGAGTGCCTTGTTATGAGCTCGGCCCTGTGGCGGTAATTCACTATTGCTGGAACCCAGGTAGGATCCGGACGTTAGATTTGCTACGGAATTTTCAAATTGATTCACTTAAATTTCCTTTGTGACATGAGCTGAACTTAACACCTTCATCAAAGAATCCCTGTGTGCTTCAGAGTTGATGAGTAGTGAGAGTATGGAGATTTTTGTTGGAGTTTGGTGAAGCTGATCCACCACTCTGTAGTCATTTTTTTTTCTTCAGAAACTCTTCTTCCTCTTGATTGGTAAAGTCTTTTCTTGAAGGTTCTGTTTCTTGATTCACATCAACCACTGCTTTTCCCTTGTCCTTCGTCGGAATCACATCCGTCTTTTTTGATAGTTCAACTCCAAAAATTAGACCACTTCGGGTCATACCTCCTGTCCCTGCTATGTTTGAAATTGCAGGTCCCCGCCTTGGTGATGGCCCACTTTCTTGCTTCACTCTGTTGGTGTACACGGCTGAGTCATAACTCCATGGTACTGCCTTGTTATTTTCATAAGGGATAGGTGACGGTCCCTTAATTACCATCGTGGCTTTTGGAGTGGCGAGTATTAAGAAAGTCTTCTTAGACGCCCTTCTTGTAATCTCTGTTGATTCTTCCCACAGGATGACTAGAGTTTTCTTGGTAAGACTTGGGTCTTGGCAGGGGATTACCAGTGGCTTCTTTCCTCCAATTGTGGCTATCTTGGTATACTGCTCTTCCCAATACATCTTTTCACCCCTCATTTCTGTATAAAGCCTTCGTTGGATGAAGAAATATTTTTGAAGACCCTGCAGCTCTAAGCACACATGCTCATATTATTGAGTTCTATGAGTCAGGAGTTTCTCTGCCTTGATCATTTCAAGGCGTGCTTTGACCTCTGATTCTTGGTTGTCTTAATGTTCAGCGGCGAGGTACTTTACTTGCTCTTCTTGATCTAAGGAAGCATGTGCCAAACTTTGGATTTGGGCTCTTAGATTTTCCTCCAACACCTTCTTGTCATGTGTTTCCTTTTCATACCATCTAGTTAACCTTCCAATTTCAGCGGCTGCCTCTTCTAACCATTGGTTATGGGAATCTAGGCTGAATGTTGCACTCAACAGCCCTTCAATTGTACGCTTTCGTTTGAGACTTTCTTTCTCCAATTCCTTTTGACTTTTCTCAATTTGTTCGTCCTTTGACTCAAGTATGAGATGTATCTGTTTCTTTTCTTTGGTCAAATTGAGGAGATTAAGTTCCAATGCTTCTTTTTCTTTTTGAGCTTGCTTTAAGGCGCTTTTCAGATTGTCGACTTCTTCCAAAAATATAGGTGTTATCTCTGGGACATCTGATTTATACTATGGATCTTTTTCGAATGGCGGCTTGATAATTCACACCCTATCTCGGACCCATTTGGTGTAGGGTTCTCTTGCTATGGCATTCTTTATTTCGGCTTTCCTCTTGTTAACCTTGTTCCATGCTCGAAAAACCTTGTTGAGCAACCCTTGGTCTTCTATACCCATATTGTGGATGATAAATGGTCGAAGTTGTTCGTCTGAAGGTTTGTCTTCCAAAGGATACCATAACTGTCGTAGGGCCAAAGAAGGGTTGTAATTAATATAGCCTCGCGATCCAATCAAAGGGATATTAGGAAAGTCCCCACAGCTAATAGTGATATCACCAATATCCAGCTTCTTTGCATACCATAATACAGAGTTTGCAGTTAGAGACCTTAATTTCTAGGGCCACTTGTGTCTAGTCAAGTCTAGGATCATATATTCTTCTTTGTAAAGATGAGTCATGAACCAAGTATATAGAATCGGGATGCAATAATTTAGCGTGCATTTTCTCCTTTAATACATCATATGTAAAGTGTAATAAATGTCAACAAGCAAAGAGGAAGTAGGATCCGTATTAAATACTTTCGCACCCCAAAATATGCTAATGGTCGCGGCGTCAATATAGTCCACAGTCCTAGGAAATAAAATTATACCATATACCAACAACCCTAAACAATCAACACAAGATTCCCACTCCTTATAATTAGAAAATTCTAGTGCCTTAGCTTTTAAGTATATCCTTTTGATTCCTTGTATCAGACCTTCTCTTCGGTAATTTTGCACTAACTCAGGGTAAGGGATCCCTAAGCCTTTTTCCAAAACTTTGACTTCAACAGTTTGCCCAATACCTACATAGGCCTTTTCTTAGGAAAAATTCAGAATTCTGTCAAATTCTTCCAGAGCCGGTGCTAGCTGGAAGTCTTGGAAGGTGAAACCTCTTAATGGAAGGTCATAAAACTGAATCAGGGCAGAGACTGCATCCATTTGAACCTCTACTCTAGTTAAGTCAAGGGTGTCCCCATAGCAGCGAGCGTACATCTTCAAAGCTCTCTCAGATAATTTACCCTTTATAGTTTTGATTTCAGAAAGGTCAGGCTTGTAGGCATTGAGGCGGACCAGTTGTTTCTCTCGGGTATCCATTTTTAAGACAGTCACCAACAATCTTGATTTTGCTATTTTTTATTTTGTACCATGTGAATAAGACAGATAAAAGAAGAAAATGATGAATATGAGATATATACGAATGCATGAATGTATAAATGTTGGGTTGAGTAATGGGATTTTGTGACAGGTTTTTGTGATGGGTACCCCTATAAGATAGAAAGTCCCGCCACACAGTAAATATATGATGATAAGAGAAATTGACAATAAATAAATAAATGCGATAATGTAGATAAATGCAATAAGCAAATAAAAAAACAAAAAACCCAAAAATTTCTAAACTTAGGGTTAAGGAGAGTCCTCAGCAGAGTCGCCAGCTGTAGCAACTGGATTTAAAATCAGAGTCGCCACTATTAGTTTTTATCCTAAGGGAAGGAAATCTAACAGAAAACCCTGATTTGCAGAGATTCTAGGTTTCAGACTCAATTAGATGAAAGGAAGGTGTTAGGAACCTTTCATCTACCTTGTTCACAAGGATACTAGGTTCTAGGTTTAGGTTTGGGGTAAACAGGATATTAAGTTTTAATTAGAAAGACTCGCCACAATTTTTGATCGTATGCCTACGTATCCTCTTACGAGGAATCAGAGTCCCAATTCGTAGTTCGTATGGGGTTGATGTTTTTTAGGGGTTTGAAAACATATTTTGAATCACCTCGCACTTTGGCCGGGAGTGGTGATTGCAGAGATTTTGACCAAATACACAGTATGTCAAAACCTGTTTGAAACCCTTTTGCAAAAAAACAGTTGATTAGTTTAGTTTATCGCAAAAAATAGGTTTGATATTTGTTAGTGTTTTTTATTGTGTTAATTGCGAAGACCTTGATTAATGCATGATATAAAAAGATTTAATGCAAATAATATATTAAAATAATATATGCAATTTTGATATAAAATAATTTATTTGATCATATAATAATATTTAGAGGGTAAATAAAATATAAAAATAGTAAATAGAAAATAAATATTGATAATAATAATAATAGGAAATATAATAATTATGATATAATAATAATAAAAAAATCACTATTTGATAATAATAATAATAATTATAAATAAATTATATATATATATATATATATATATATATATATATATATATATATGTGTGTGTGTGTGTGTGTGTGTGTGTGTGTGTGTGTGTGTGTGTGTGTGTGTGTGTGTGTGTGTGTGTGTGTGTGTGTGTGTGTGTGTGTGTGTGTGTGTGTGTGTGTGTGTGTGTGTGTGTGTGTGTGTGTGTGTGTGTGTGTGTGTGTGTGTGTGTGTGTGTGTGTGTGTGTGTGTGTGTGTGTGTGTGTGTGTGTGTGTGTGTGTGTGTGTGTGTGTGTGTGTGTGTGTGTGTGTGTGTGTGTGTGTGTGTGTGTGTGTGTGTGTGTATAAAAATTAGAAAGAATTATAAAAGAAAATAAATAAACTAAATTCAGGGGGGGGTGCAATTTCTAATTGATAAGTAAAACAGGGGGTGTTGTAAATAATTTGAATTAGGCCCAGACATGAGTCCAGGAAGGGCGTGTGAATGCTTTGTTGTTTCAGTAATATAGCAAAAAGGGGGTGTTAGAATAAATGGGCCTGGCCCATTACACAAACATGGAAGGAGTCCGTGTTATTGTGTGCTGCGAGGGTGCATCACGCTTATGATGGACTTGGCCTCACGGCCTTCCATTTATGATCACACGGATACGATTTCAAGGAAGCACGATAAGCGTTCTCGGCGTGTGTACTGGATCGGACTGAACCTACAGGTTTTGTTTTTATTCATTTTTCATAATTTTGTTTTACAGTGGCTTAGTCTTCTCCTTTCTCTCTCTCTCTCTCTCTCTCTCTCTCTCTCTCTCTCTCTCTCTCTCTCTCTCTCTCTCACGCTAGCAAAACACATCCCTTAGTCGTCTTCTTCCTACCAAATCCTAAATCCCCCCAACACCCACCACAGTGGTGCCAGAAAAACAAGGTCTACCCCCACAAACCCCTAGCCCTACATCAATCAAACAACAAAGCTAAAGAGATTGAGTTACCTCTTTCGATTCTCCAAATGTACGGCGTTGATTGAAGGCAGCGATAAGTGGTTGAAGGCGGAAATGAGTGGTTGAAGGCAGCCGTCAACGACGATTGTGGTTTCCGAAAATGAAACCCCAATCGTCCTTCTCTTCTTCAACGACTTTGGTTCGCGATTGTTTCAAGTTCGCCGAATTCGAGTTCGCTTCTCTACTGTTCAATTTTTTCGCGGTGTTCTTCTTTCGTAAACAAAAACCTCTCCTCCCCTTGTATCTATTTTTTCTTCTGTATTTATAGCTTTCTGATTAGGGTTAGATTTTAGGGTTTTTAGAAATTTGTTAGCGTAGATTAGGGATACGAATTAGGAATTGTAATATTTTGATTGATTCTGTAATATGCTATAAAAGATTTGATTGAAATTATGAGATTAGATTTTGGATAAAGATTGATTTTGTTCATCTCATTTCTGCGATTTTTAGTTAAGGATTTGATTTCTGTAATACATCTAAATCCGAGACTTGATTTGGTTTTAGATATGATTTAGTAGATTTGATACATTTTTCTGAGATTTAATTCTGTATTATGATTATGTACTGAGATTGCTTGATTGTATTCTTCATATTTTGACTAGTAAAAGATTTGTTTAATCTAATTTGATGAAGATTGGATCTGGTTCTGCGCTTTTTCTGCAATCTTGCAGATTTGCTTTAACTCCTACAGATTTGATTTAAGATTGTTCGTTTTTTTTAATCCCAACAGTGCCCGTTAGTAAAAGGACAACTTGAATCCTGGATATAATTATTGTTTTAGAATTTTTACCTTGGGCCTTGCGCTATAGTATTTTTATTCAGTCCAACATCATTTTTATTTACAGCAACAATAATCTTTTATTATGTTTTAATTAAACAACAAATAATTTTTTCAATTGGACCCAAATGGCCTTATGAAACAAATATTCTTTCTCATACAAACAAAAACTCTTTACATAAAAAAATATCTAATTAAATAATTTAAAAAATAATTATAATAGATCTCTTAATAACTTAATTATAAAAATGTTTAATAAAATAACATCGTTTTTTAATAATCAATTCTCAATATAACAAATCTTAATGGGCCAATAAGTTTGTAATCACACCCTCCTTTTCTACTCAATCAGAACAAAGATGGGCCCTGAATTCTAATGGACTTGAAGTTTTCAACCCCCCCTTTTTAATAACACTAAAATAAGTTTTATTAATTAAAACTTAATTATTAATTACTAGAAAATTAAACATTAATGGACTTAATAACTTAATAACCTAGTAATTATTATCTCCTTTTTCTTTTAAAATAATTTTCTATTTTCGAATTTGCATGGGCCATTGGCCAACATGCTTTGCGAATGGGTTTACAGATACACGAGTCTTCCTAGTTTAGAAAGCCCCGCTTTTCTGAATTTAAAGTACCCCCTAGTCGGATAAAGATGGGCCATCAGATACTGCTGTACCATCCTTAATTAAATATTTCTTCTATTTTAATCTCGAAAAATAAAATTATCGCGGTAGGACAAATTTGGGGTATGACATCCACTAAATTCATAAATAACTTCTAACATTTCTATTTTTTGTGGCTTTTCAAAGCATAATCAGCTCTTGACTTGTAAAGATAAATTGTAGATGATGTCAAAGAGAATCATTTGCAAAAAGAACCGCTCAAAAATGTCGAAATTTGAAGAAGTTATAAATTTTTGAAATCTAACTCAAGAATTGCAAAAAATAGGTCAAACCACTTGTGAACACTTGTTATGCAATGATGCAAATGGAGGGTTAGATCTTAGGTCAAAAATTGGGGTATGAAAACTACTAGTAACCTCTTGAACCTCTTGTAAGATTCACCTAGTGATTCTTCTTCTTTCTGCTTAAAATTCACAATTTCATATCTTTTACGAATGTAAACAGAAGCAGGAAAGTATTCATCAAGAAAAGTATGCTCCATCTGTTCCCAAGTGGTGATACTTCCAACAGACAATGAGTAGAACCATTCTTCAGCATCTTTAGACAGCTTGAACGGGGACATCCTTAATTTCTTGGCTTCTTCAGAGTTACCCTCAATCTTCAAAGTAGTGCTCATGTTGAGAAATCGTTGCAAATGCTTATTGTCATCTTCATTGATCTTTCTAGTGAAAGATCAATTCTCGAGCTTGGGATGGTTGAAGGATGCAGTTGAAAGTTTGCAACATTGACTTGTTGATTCAGAATAGTCAACTGACCTGCTGGAGCATTTGCTCCTCCGTAGTCCCCAAAGAGTCTCTTTTGTGATGGGTTTTCAGCCATTGGCTTTATCTCTCCAGACTCTGAATTTGAAGGATCTGAAGAACCTATTGACTCTTGTATATCTAACCGAGCTAGCATGCGCCTCGCATGAAAAGTTCTTTCTATTTCTGCGTCAAATGAAAATTCAGCTGAGGACTTTCCTCGCATGGAAAAGTTAGTAAAAATATGTAAAACAAAAATATGGAAATTATAGAAAAGAAATTTTAGTTGCAGAGCAACAAAGTTTTAAGTGAAGCCAACTTAAACTCAATGATTCGGTAGTCTCCAGCAACGACGCCAAAAACTTGATCGATAAAATAGAAAGTGTACTATTTTGCCTCTTGTAATAACAGGGAAAACTCCCAGAATGTCGATTTCAAGGACTGTACAGAATTACCGAGGTTAATGCGAGGTTCAATTAAACAAAACTCCATTTGGGGTTTGGTTTGGTTATTGTACTTCACAATAATTAAAAAAACGCGAAGGTAAATTATGACCTTTTTTCCTAGTGTGAATACTATGTTAGGGGTAAGTGTGTGGTTTGCCCTGTAATGACCTTCACTATTGATCTCTTCTACAAGTTCATTACCTTCAACTATCGGCCCTTTAGATTACTTTCCCTTAAGTCCTTAGTGAGAAAACCTTTAACCATCCATCCTAAATCCTAAGTCCTTAGAAATATCTGATGGAGTCAAGCCTTTATCTTATCAAGGGTTAAATCCGATGACTATAGGGTATCCCTAGTCCTATGAGATATCTATTATAGTCTAATCGTACAAAAACCTTAACAACCACGGTCCATCTGGTTGTTAACCGTAACTCAATCCTAATTGGTGCGATCAAGAAAGAATTAGAAACCTTGAACAATTAAATTGAAAGGAAACTAATGTATTAAAATCAATAATTCATAGTCAATACATTCGTAAATCAGGGACACCCCCTAGCAATTGGGGGTTTAGCCGCATATAATATTCAAAGAGATTTAAATAATAATAACGATAGACATTACACAAATTAATGGTGAACTCTGATCTTCAATTGCTTCCGCTCATGAAAGATCTTCGTTCTCCCAAAACTTACGTAGACTTCAATCTTTTATCTCCAAATTCTCCATTCGTCCAAAAAAAGTCATCTTTTTCTTCTCCAAATCAGGTATTTATAGTGTCAGGTCATCCCTCTGTGATGCCAAAAGTATATTATGTCCTTAATGATCCAAGAATACGGGAAAACCTCAAAATTGGACTTTCACACGCCTAAGCTAACATGTCACCGGACACGGGCACCCATGTCAGAATCTGTGATTTACGTTGTTCCATCATTTAGACCATCTTAATTCACACAGGTTGTGTCAGTGGACACGGGCATCCGTGTCAGCTCCTATGATTCTTCCTCCAACGTTCATACTTCACATGACTTGACACGGGCCGTGTCTTGTGACACGGGCGCCCGTGTCGCCTTCTGTCTTTCTCTTTATCTTCACTTTACCAAGTCCTCCCCCCTGACACGGCCCGTGTTAGGCGACACGGCCTGTTTCAGGCGATACGGTCACCCGTGTCAGGGCTCCTAAAACACATTTTCCCGGAACTCTGACTTCTTCACCTTTCTTCCTGGATTTGTGCTGTTTTATTCTTTTGAACTTGAAAATACTAAAATACAAAACCAAAGCATAAAATGTAGTAAAATGAAACAAAACACCAATCAATTAGCCAAAATGATAACTAAAATAAATGCTAAATTCCTGTGTAAAAATCACTGGTCAATAGACTTCCTGAATGGGAGGAAATTGCTCTTTGACCCCTCCATGGTTAGTGACCACCACAATTGCATTCATAGTCAGACTACCATGTGGATACATGGGGTTCGTCTTGGTGTTCAATTTGTCAAAAGTGATATCATGATAATCCAACAAATCCCGAACCTTGTGTCTGAAGGCCCAACATTTTTCTATAGTATGCCCCGAAGAATTGACATGATACTCGCACCTGGAATTTGCGTCGTACATTGATGGAGGTGCCCCAATTGGAGGAGCTAGAGGATTTTGCTCTACTAAAGATTCTTTGAGTAGACGCTACAACAATTGTCTGTAAGGAATGGGGAGAGGGTAAAACTTTCTTTGCGGCCTTTTATCCTGTTGTTGTCCTCGCGAAATTATTAATGGTTGTGGTGCCCTTGGTTGTGAGGTCATATCATTAATTTCTCCTTCTCCTTTTTGCGAGAAGTTATGTCTTTTTGAATTATAAGGGGTACTAGATGATGCCTCTTATATCTTTAAACTCTTTATGTTTGCTTCAATTCTCTCACCGATAGTCACCAAGTCAGAGAATCTGGAAGAGACACTTCCTACCATCTTTTCATAGAACATCCCTTATAAAGTTCCCATGAACATGTCGACCAATTCTTTCTCCAGGAGTGGTGGTTGTAATCAGGATTCCATTCTCTCCACCTTTGGGCATACTCCTTAAAGGAGTCCTCTTTCTTTTGAGACAAGTTCTGGAGTTTCATATGGGTAGGCGCCATGTCCAAGTTATATTTGTACGGCTTCAGGAAAGTGTTAGCAAAATCTGCCCATGTCTGGACATGAACCCGCTCCAACTGCATATACCAATCTAGGGATGCCCCACTTAATTTGTCTTGAAAATAATGAATCATCAACTTATGGTCTTGAGCATAAGCATGAATCTTCATGCAATACATGCGCAAATGGTTCTTTGGATAGGTGAGCCCCTTGTATTTTTCAAAGTCAGGTATTTTGAATTTTGGTGGGATCACCATATCAAGAACTAGACCCATTTCGAGAGCATTGATGTTGAAAGCATTGTAACCCTCCACGGCTTTTAATCTTTCCTCCAGAGCTTTGTATTGGTTCAGCATCAGCGGATTCTCAATAGCATGAGTATTGGTCGTTCTCAGGGGTGCTTGATTGACATCCTCCAGGTCGTGGTCTCTATACTGCAAGTCTAAGTAGTTGTTCATGTTGTTAATTGGAATCTGTAAGGTCTGACATGCCCCTGCTTTTGGTGGAGGTGGGACAAACACTTAAGTATCAGCTTGTCTTGCTTCTTGTTGAGCCATGCTTAACTTTTGAGGTCCCGCTTCTGGCTCTTTCCTTGGTTGGTGACCGCTCGATGCACCAATGGTCTGGGCTACTTCTTCAAAGGATACCTTAGGAATTTGCTCCTGTCTGTCAATGATATTCTTCAAGGCTAGAAGAACTTGACTCATGTCTCCTTTCATTAAGTTAACGTTGTCTTTGAATTGCTCAAGATCTTCTTTTAACGCAACTTAGTTCTCCTCAATTTGTTCCATCATTTTTTGTTGATGGGCTCTTGTCTGATATGGTGGTCAGAGAGGTGGTGGTTTCCTTCTACCAATGGTTCAACTGGAGAAGATTTTTGAAAAATGAGTTTTTTTATGAATGAGATGCAAATGTTTGTGAATCATGAATACTTATGAATATACTACGGGTTTCGTCTTTGAGTTTCTTATTCACTTGGATATATATATTTTTTATATCATTTTCTCTAGGTTTTGCTTTTTTTTATTGGTGAGTATCTTGAAATGAATATGTAGAAACAAAAGTATTTTCATTAATAATAATCACCCTCAAATGGAATACATTTCAGATATTGAAATATATTCGAACTAAAAAACAACTATTGGAAGCATTGACATCTTCATGGCTTTTAGTTTCTCCTTGATGATTATTATCTTTGTCATATCCGGCTTGACGGTATTGATACGGACAAGTTGTTTCTCTTTGGTATTCGTTTTTCCAGGACACTCACCAAAAAAACCTTTGACTTATTACTTTTTAACCCTGTGAATAAAACAAACAAAAGGAAATAGACGGTAATATATGAAATGCAAAAATGCCTGAATGCATGGATGTAGGGCTTAGTGACGGGATTTTATGAATGGTACCCTTAGGAGGTAAGCTCCTATTTTTGGCCTACGGATATTCTATCCTCCTCATAAGGTGTTTTCCTTAAGGGTATCATGAATAACACTAGAGGGAAAGGCAAAAGGGTCTCCCTTAAGCGGAGCCTCTTTACAGACCGAAACTTTCATCTCTAGGTCATGAAAGGTCCCATCATGAGATTTTGGTTTGAAGGTTATACAAAGAGTCATGGGTGTCATTCCAAAGTCCTACTTCCCAAGAGTATGTCTCTTGATAGGTATTCCTTTTGCGGAATTCCACCGATTCTAGGTAAAGTCGTCACATAAACTCATAGGGCTGATGTATCCCCTTGGCTAATAGACGAACCTTCTTTCTAAGGGTTTTCGAAAAAATTATTTTTTGCAAAATTTAAATCCCACCACAGACATAATATGATAAAATATAATAAGCAAAATAAATGAATAAATAAATAAAGAAAAATGAAAAAAAACCAAAAAAATAAGAAAAACCCAAAAACCTAAAGGGAAGGCTTCTAAACCTAGGGTTAAGTCCCCAGCAGAGTCGCCAGTTGTTGTAGTTGGTTTCAAATTCAAAGTCGCCACCCTTAATTTTTATCTTAAGGAAGGGGATATAAAGGATAACCCTAAAAAGTTAGAGATTCTATGTTTTTGGACTCGGTTCTAGACGAAGGGAAGGTGTTAGGCACCCCTCATCTACCTTATTCACAAGGATATTAAGGTTTGAAACACAATCTTTAGGAAAAAGGGTTTTAATATTTTTTAGGGGAACTCTCCACGATTTTAGTCATATGCCTACGTATCCTCTTATGAGGAATCAGAGTCCCAACTCGTAGTTCGTGGTTGATTTGTGTTTTTTATAGATTACACTGATATTTTAATTCCTCTTGTACTTAGTCTGGGTGTGTGAATAGCGAAGATTTTGGACCAAGTGTGCAGTTAATTAAAATATGCTTCGTACTCCTTTTCAAAAATTAATTTTTGAATTAATTTAGTTATAAAAATGGTTTATTGTTGGTTGAATATTTTTAGAGTATTAATTGTAGAAAATACCTTATTTAAATGCATGATTAAAAAAATTTAATGCAATAAATAAAATATATTTGAATGAGTTTAAAAAATATTATTTGATTTATAAATAATAATATTTATAAATATATTAAAGTATAAAGTATAAAGATTATAAATAATAAATGAATAAAAAAAAGAAATAAATTAGAAAACGCAAGGGGGGTGTGAATTGCATTGGGCTAGTAAACTGGGGGGGTGTAAGTATTAAGGCCCTGAATTCAAATATTGAATTCAGGCCCAAAACACCGAGGGGTGTAGGTTTAAACTGTCTAGCAAAATCTGGGGGTGTGAGGAAGCAAAGGACCAAGTCCATATTTTGGACTTAGCCCACTAGGCCCAGGAG
Source organism: Vicia faba (assembly GCA_948472305.1). Lineage (NCBI taxonomy): Eukaryota > Viridiplantae > Streptophyta > Magnoliopsida > Fabales > Fabaceae > Vicia > Vicia faba. Next base: position 963,443,742 of record OX451740.1, read on the forward strand.
GTGAAGTTTTGCACTGACTAGTAAAATAAAACAGAGGGGGGTGTTTAGATATTGGGCTTGGCCCAAAGCAACAAGCAAAGGGGAAGGAGGTTTAGGACCTCACACGGGAGCTTGTACAGTCATATGGTGAACATGCACTTTTGGCACGCTGGAGTGACATCATACGGCTACAATGGAGGAGAGCACGGTAACGGTCAAAGGCGCGCGCGTACCAGATAATTGAATACAATATATTTTCATTTTACAAAACAATATTTTATTCTGTTATTATCCTCTTATCTCTCTCAGTGTTCTCTCTTCTTCTCCATCAATACAAACCCTATTTGTCGCGCCCTAAACCTAATCCTCGGTGACGATCGAACCCCAATCCCCAAATTAAACCCTAATTCACCCCAATCTACACCAATAAACCCTAATCGCAACAGTTTATCCAAAGAAAAACGCAAGGAAAAAGCTAAGTTTTTTTATACCTTCGATCGTTCTTCGAGTTCGTTTCTGATTCTCGATCCTCACCCTCTTTCTCTTTCTTTTGCAGGTAGTGCGGCGACAGAGATGATGTAGCGGTGGCGATTGAAGGGGTCTTAGGGTTTCAGATGTTGAAACCCTAGATCTAGGAAGAAGGGGAAAGAGACTTACGGCGGAGATTTGAGAATCTCAGGCCTTCTCTATTCTTCCCTATGTCCCCAAAAAATTCTTTTCTTTCATAAAATGTTTCTTCTCCATTTCTCCCTGTGTAACAATCCTCCTCCCTGTTTCTGTTTTGTTCTTCGATTTTTATAGCTTTTTGATTCAGATGATTTAGGAAACAAAATTAATTTGTCTTTATTTTTTATTTTTTAGGGAAATTAGAAATTTTTAATTTGATTATGATTGTATTAATTTTTAAAGTTTGATTTTGTAATAAAGTTTGATTCGATCTGTTCTGGAAAAGTAAATGTAAGATTGATAAAAAAAAGTTTTGATCATGTTTCCATGTATTGATTCGCATAGTATTTTTTTCGCGTTATTTTCATTTAATTGGTACAGTAACTTATTTTCATTTTGATTTGCTACAAAGTGTTTGTTTTTCTATCTGAAACAACAACGTTTTAATCGAAATAGGCCTGTGTGCTTGGGCTATTTGTTTCCAAACTGACTCAGTAGCCAACATTCTAATCCAAAGATTTTTATTAAAAATAATGATATACTGCAAAGCTAATTAATAATAGTAATAAAATAATGGTAACAATGATAATGATGATTATACTTAAAAATACTTTTCAAAACAATACAAAAAGCTGATCGGGCCACGCTATTTTAGTTTATTGGGCCTCAACAAAAAAATGACCTATTTTATGGACCTCCCTGATTTAAACATTGGGCTTTAAAAAATGATTTGTTTTTTATACCCTTCAATCTAAATGGGCCATTCTGATTTAGAAATGGCCCAAGATTTCTTCAATAGCGTGCACCTCTCTCTATAAAAACGCACCCCTCTTAAAAAGAATGAAACCTTAATGGGCCATCAGATATTGATGGTCCATCTTAGATCAATACACCTTTTTTTCCTGTTTAAACCCCCATTTACACAATATGATTTAATTATTTAGAAACCTAAATATAATATAATGGTAGGGCAAATTTGGGGTATGACACGGGATTTTTGACATCAACTTGGTCAGAGGTGATTTACTGAAGATGCGTGCTAATCTCTGAGTTCAACTATTATACACATGACCATGCCGCTTGTATTGTTTGTAGTACGGATGTTCATGGATGTGATAAGGTGAGAAGTGACCACCAAGAGATAATGGATGAAGGTCTTATCCATATATCAGACCAAGGGCTGAATATGAATATGTTAATATGATTGAAGACTATGATGTTAAGTTTGTACCTCCTGATAAGTTCTTTCCTTTAGATAAGTTTTTGTCAGACAATGAGTATACTTTTACTGATGATTTTGATTCTGGTGATGAGTTCTTGTCTTCTGATGAGTACTTTTTTGATGATGAGTTTGTGACAGTGGATGTCGGAGTTCAAATCCCCGCCAAAGTATATTCTAGGTATGTCAAGGAACCTACGATTGAAGAACTCAATATTGTGACTCCTAGAGAGATACATGAAAAATAGGTTCAAAGAGGGCTGATTGTTTTTAGCTGTTATTGTTGTCCAGAATGTTCAAAGAAATCGTGGGGTTGCGCTGCTTTAAGGGGTGATCTCGAGATAATAAAAAGATTGTGTTTGTTTAAAGAAGGAGAGATAACTATTCTCGCTGATAGAAAGAAGATTGTTAAAATGTTGCGTGCTCCCTTGCCAACGTTGGAAGGGACTTTTGATACAGAGAATGAGATCGTTGTTTAGAAAGGAGTAGTTAACCCGCTGCTCAAGCATGTATGAACGTTGGTAAGCTAGATTTAAGGATGCCCTAGAGTTTAAGGATGATTAGCTTTCTCAGTTTATTAGAAATTTTTACTACTTTCCCATTTGTAATTTTTCTTGTTTATCATCGCATTATTTTCATTTGAATGATTATCTTAATACAATGAATATGTTTGTGTTGAAGAAATCCATTTGTTTCACTCGTATTTGTTTTCAATTTTAAATTTCTTTTTGCATTATGATACTAACTTGTTACCAATTCTCTTTCTTAGACAGAGACGGGAAGGAGGATGATGACATTGAAAAATTCAAAAAAAAAAAGGTTGTATGCTTTTGAAAAAACCTTGTTGACGATGTATATGCATTATCTCAAATTCCTAAACACCAGAGATATAAGGGAGTGAAACCCTCGTTAACCCCTTTGATCCTTGAAGTAGGAGTTTATTTTCTATTCAGAAAAACCCTCATTTTTTTAACCTAGGGGTAGGTTAGTGTTCAGTTAATCCGATTGAGCGTTCAGAACTCATCAGGAGTGCGCATCTAGGATACGACAATGGTTATCCATCAAAAGGCTAAGGAAATTCAAAACCGCAATGGCTAACCTCCACTTATTAGGAGTGTGCGTCAATTGATGATATCCCAATGGGTATCTCTCGCACATCAGGAGATCAATAGATGACGGTACAATAAAGGTTATCCCTTATCTACCAAGAAATAAAGCAGTCACAATTCTTCAAAAATGACTCAAAGTCAGACGGCGTGTTGAAAAGGAAAGAAAAGGAAATGATGAAAGAAAGAGACAAAAAACCCCGCTAAGTCGAAACTTGAAAAACAAGGCGCTTAGGCAAAAGTCAGGGCATCCCGCTGGACTTTAGAGTCAAATTTAAAAGGAATTTGTCCAGGCGAAAGAAAGGGAAAGAAAGGGAAAGCCTGAAAGGCAAGAAAGGATTACGATATGAAGATGCTCAGCAAAGAAAGAAGTCACGTGATCAGACACCAAAAGTAAAAGTGAGTGATTTCCGTGTCCAAAAAACACCAGTAGTTACTTAACCATTAACTAAATCCTCTCTAGAGATGAGTGCTCATTTTAGTTTAGCTAAACATAGGAATGGAGAACATCATGGAGAATGGGTGGGCACCAAATAATTTTGAGCCTTAAATAATTTTTTCTAAAACCGTGAACCATGCCATGTTACAACCCTCAAAAGTCCTAATTGAAGCAGTGTTTATTTTGAGAGCATACTTCAACGAGATAGCGTTTCCTGACTTCTATGAGTTTTGCTGAATAATTGTGTTGGTATCATATGCTTTTGTCATCTTCCATACAAAAAATTAATGTCACATCCTAGCCATTGATTCGTTCACAAGGTTTTGTGACATCTTTTTCAATAAAATCTTCAAGACTTACATAATTGTTGCATTAGAATTATCATTCTTAGAATAAACATTTTTCTTCTTGTAAAACAACTATTTGAAATCATGGAAGCTTACATTTGAGTATCAGCAAAGGGTATGTCGCTGAGAAGATGTTGTTGAGCAAAAAGGATGCAACATTCAGCTAATCTAGGGCAGTTACGTCGGGATTCAACAAATATTTAGAAGCCTTTAGGTCAGGAAGATTATCTTAAAAGCATACAGCCAAGGGAAAGTTGTGAAAGTTATCTTGATTATCATGGTAAACTTGGGACACCAAAGTTGTTTCCAAGGGCATTTCCAGATTTTTGTCAAAATAATTACTATGTTTTCCAAGCCGAGAATCTTCCTTAAGCAAGACTGTTTCTCGTGATCTTCCTTGTATATGTGTACATGGTTTCTCCTATAGTTATTTATCGGTTAGTGGGTTGCCTCCAGGATGTGGTGTGGTGTTGGGTTTGTAATCCCATTTTCCCCAGTTAAGTCTTGGTTCAGATTTTTCTCCAAGTTGTTATATGGTGTTGGGTTTGTGTGGTTTGATACCTCTCTCCCATAATCCCCAGCTAAGTCTTGATTCAGGTTTCTCTAGTTAAGTGTGGTTCTTTACCTATCCAAGTGATGATCAGAGCATTGCTCAATCCAGTTATGACATTGTTATTGTTGTGTGCTCTCCAAGTAGCCATACAAAGGAAATATCTTTTCTAAGAAGTGTTGAGACAACTTTCAACTTTTTGGGTTTTCTCTCGCCAAGTGTTAAGTTTGATATAAAATCCCCATAATTTTGACTTCTTGTTGTGATGTTAACTTCTTAATTCCCCAGATGAGTCGAGGATGATGCTTACCTCTAAAGTTGTTATCCCCATGAAGTTTCATAATTTCTCCCCAGAAAATTTTGCACAACCATTACTCTTGATATGGAAGATTGTATTTGGGCTCCCCTTGGTGATATGGTGTTGTCTTCCATAGTGAAGTCAGTACGGAATCCCCACTTGAAGTTTAGACGATGTGACATTTGTCTTCCCTAGAGAAGTCTGTATGACATTCCCTGGTGAAATCTGGAGGAGGATGTTATATCCCTACAACTGTATTGGTTTATTACTATCAGATTGTGCTTTGATTATTTTCAAGACATGTTTCTTCCCAGTGAAATTAAGTCATGAAGTAGGACTTTATTTCCTCAGTTGATGCTTACTCTCTTATGGAATCTTCATCCTGGATGTGATTTAGCCGAGTGTTTTTCTTACTCAAGTTGGGTTTGCCTGGTTATCTCCAGTACAATATGTTTGTTTTGTCGGCATATACATGATAACATTCATACATTCATACACATTAGTGCATAACTAATTTAAAATTCATTTCTCATTTGTATCTCATTGATTGTTTTTGTTGTATTTTTATCCTCTTTGCAGAGTTATGTTACCCTCTCTCCAATAGATTGCCAACCTTAAGAAGAAATAGTATATCTTTTCAATTTCCCCACTAAGTTATCCCTCATGGAAGAATTTTTATTTAGCGATCCTACCCAGTTCATTACCAGGATGGAATGTGATCCCCATTTGAGTTTATTCCTCATTGGGTGGTGTCTTGGTTGACTGTTTCACTCCGGTCTGTTCCTGGTTTGAAAGTTGGTCTCTGACAACATTGTTATTTTTATTCCTATAGGCTGTAAGCCCTGGATTGGGAATGTGCATTTATTTTGCACGAGAAGACTTTGCCTCCTCAGCAGGAATGTATTTGCATTTCCCCCAAAAAAGTCAAGATTCAGTTCCCAGCAGTGTTATCGCTATCCTCTTCATAAACATAAAGTGGTGGGTCTCTTTATTTTAGCAACCAGTTCTTCCCCAATAAGTTTGTTAATGCCAGAGAAGATTTGTACTCTGACGGATGGTAGTTTCTTCATTATGGGAGATAGTTTGTTGTTGAGATTTTTACTCCGATGGATGGTTAATCTCTTCGATATAATAGAGATAGTTTGTTGTTTAGATTTGTAATCCAATGGATGGTAGTCTCTTCATTATGAGAGATATTTCATTGTTGAGATTTATACTCCAATGGATGATAGTCTCTTCATTACGGGAGATAGTTTGTTGTTGAGATTTGTACTCCGATGGATGGTAGTCTCTTTATTACGGGAGATAGTTCGTTGTTGAGATTTGTTCTCCGATGGATGGTAGTCTCTTTATTACAGGAGATAGTTCGTTTTTGAGATTTGTACTTCGATGGATGGTAGTCTCTTCATTACGGGAGATAGTTCGTTGTTGAGAGTTATACTCGGATGGGTGGTAGTTTCTTCATTATGGTAGATAGTTCATTGTTGAGATATGTACTTCGATGGATGGTAATATCTTCATTACAGGAGATAGTTCATTGTTAAGGTTTGTACTTTGATGGATGGTAGTCTCTTCATTACGAGAGATAGTTTGTTGTTGAGATTTGTACTCTGATGGATGGTAGTCTCTTCATTATGGGAGTTAGTTCGTTGTTGAGATTTGTGATCTGATGGATGGTAGTCTCTTCATTATGGGAGATAGTTCATTGTTGATATGTTTTACTCCGATGGATGGTAGTCTCTTTGTTATAGGAGATAGTTCCTCATTGAGATTCACTTTACTATAATAGAGTTACTTTTTTTCCCAGCCTTAGGGGCTGATGTCAAATTTTGTTTTCGGTCATAGGTGCCAATGTCAATCATTCTTTACCTACCCTAATATTGGTATTTACCGATATTATGTTATCGTTCCTATTTTTATCCTTCCGGTTGTTAATTTTCTATTCCTTGTGAGTTGACATTACTTTTTTTTGCTATCCCCTTTAGGGGTGGGTATTTTGCGGTTATCTATCGATCATTGTTTTCCATTACTTTTTACTCATTTATTGAGTTAGTGATACTTTATCGCCTCTTTGGCTTTACCTCAGTAGAGTTGAGTCTTCTATTCCCAAGAAATTTATTTTCCTGGTCGGACTCTCTTTTTTATCTATTGTTTTATCTTCTGCTTACCCAATGGTGTCCTGTGTCACCTTTGGAGTTGGACGTTTGCATTTATGATCATTAGCATTTCATGGCATCTTAGGACCAAAAATAGGGTTTCTTTTGTATTTAAGTATCTTCAATCCCGTCGAGACGGAGATTTTAACCTTCATATCTCCGGATAGAAGATACTTAAATAAGGGCAGCTGTTATACCCTAATTGTTGCCCCTAAGATTTCTGATCATCTCACTTTTATTAATACATCAAGATCACACATTAGGGTTGGTCCTCTCTTTGTACTTTATCCTATCTTTAAGTTTTCTCTTGAGGGATCACCAAGCATCTTGCAATGTGTATCTTGTACATGTATTCTATTAACTAACATCAATATGTGTATATATGTTTCTTTGAATGTTCATATTGTTGGTGGTCACAGTTGCATTCATCTCACCATCTAACCTAGGGTTTGGAAGGTTGGTTCTCAGTCAAATGTTTCTTCAATGGATGGCAAGAGCTCAAATTTCAAGGCCATGTCTATAATGTCATATATTTGTGGTTCATGGAGTTCCCTCATTTCATTTAGGTCAATATCTCCTCAAAGTTGGTGGTGACATTCATCAAGAAGATTCATAGGTTCATGTGTTTATTTCCATTCCTTCTCCAATAAGCTTCATTGAGACTTAAACTCCATATTTGAGTGTGCTTCAAGACAACAACATTTCAAGGCCTCTTATGATTTATCATGCTTTGTTTTGCCACGAAAGTTCAAAGAGATTTAAGGTTGGCTCAACAAGTTTGACCTAATTGAGCAAATGCTTGATTTAGTGATCACAAGTGCATAACTCTCTCAATTTTCAACATTTTGAGTTAGTTCTTTTTGTTATGGATTTTTATCATCATCAACAACAACCTCTCTTCACATGACAAGATCCAATTGTGCAAGATAAATCTTCAAAAGTTGAAAGGGGTTTCAAGTCATTTTGACACTCTTTGAGATTTTTGATTGATTCCAAAGCCATGATTATCTTTAAAGGGTCCTTAAAAATATATCTTCATAAATCTAAGACTAATTTTGAATGGAAGATCACTAATGGTTGAGAAAGATTACAAGTCTCCTTGAAAGGCCTTTTAACTTTAGGATTTGACTTCAAATGGTCATAACTTGGTCAATTTTTATCTCCCTTAGCCCATTCTTTTTCCATAATAATCTTTGGGATGTCTACTACAACTTTGTTTTTATGTGCAAGACTTAAAGATAATTAGAAAGTGATTGAAGATTTGAAAAGATTATAGGTCTTTTGTGAATTTCCCCAAATTTGTTCATCATTTTTCAAAGACCATAACTCTTTCTATTTTTATGATTTTTGAATGATCTCAATTCCACACTTTAAATCAAGAGGTCTACTTCATGTCATCTTTAAATATCAAAAACTGATTTTTAGTGGAAAGTCGTGTATTTTTGAAAAACATTATAGATCATTTTGAAGTTCAACACTTAGAATTTTTCTAAGTACAAAAGATCCATGTGTTTTTCACAAATTAAATTGGCCATAAATTTCAACTCAATTATCCAAATGGAGCCTTTCTTGGCACATTGTAAAGATTGGGACATTGTCTTTCAATGATTCAAAAATTATGCCATAAAGCCTCCTAAGTTGTGTGAACCATGGATTTAAAGTTGGTACCTTGGAGCTAAAGTTTCATTTACAGTCGCAAATTGATTAGTGTGACTTCCAAACATAATTTTGTCATGTGTTTGATGTTTAAACATGATTAACTAAGTTTCCTGAAGGGTTTAGCACATCAAAACGCGAGGAATAATTGAGTTTTGACAACTTGAAAGTCACAATTTGCTCATGATGCAGGTGTGCACAATTTCTATTCAAATTACATTATCCACCCCTCCTCTTGATTCCATTCACTTCCCTATAAATAGAGGACAACATCCCACTCATTGGACAAGCTTTAGAGATCCAAAGAACCTCTATTGAACTCCCTTCATACCTCTCAATTATGCAACTTTTAAATTTCATTTTAAAGCATCTTTCAATCCGATTTCTTTGTTGATTCTTCATCCTTGAACTTCATTGAAGCTAACACAACAATAACCAAGTCTTGAAGTGTACTAAATCGTGCTAGCCAAGTCAAGTTTCAGAGCTCTAAAGTTGAGCTTCAACGGGTACATTCCTCCATCAATTCTCTCTAAATTTGTTACTACAATGTAGCTCTCATCACTTTGATACTCATAGCATTGTTGGTTTTTAACTGGAAGTGAGTTTTGATCATGAATTTTCAAATCCCTTTTCAATTGTTTCCTTCTGGTTTTTTGCAAATCGACTAAGTTGTGGGTAATATAAATTTTTCGCAAGGGTACCATTGAAATCATCATGAAGAGACAAAGCGAATGGCACCGGTCTGAGATCCTGATTTTACAGTTTGTGAGACATGTAATTCACGCGTGGTCGAAGGTTGAAGATGACCAACGTGTCATCTCTCAACCAATGACAAGGCGCCACTTGTTTTTTTTCAAATCTGTTTTTTAATTAGTGATCTGGTGGTTTATTCACTAATGTCCGTATCATGCACAACGTGCCAGATCCCTTGGATTTGATTACTAACGCATTTTTGACATTGATCCAACGGTCTACATCTTTTTGGTTTTATTTTTATTTGCTTATTTTCTATTTTAATTGTTTTAAACTTCAAAAATTCATAAAAAATCCATTTCAACTTCTAAAATTCTGAAAAAAAATTCTCAAAAATATTTTTGATTTTACTCTTTCTGATTTTTATTTTTTCACAATTTTATTTTATGATTTGGTATATTTTATGATTTTTTCAATTTATTTGAATTGTTTTAACTGTTTAAAAATGCTTTTCTTGATTTTTAAATTCTGAAAAAAAATATTGAAGGATCCGATGACCTCTTGAAAAATATTGGTGACCTCATTTTATTTTTATTTTTGATTTTACTATTTTTCAACAATTTTTGTTTTATTTTCTTATTTCTTTAAATTCTAAAAATAGTTTATAACTTTAAAAAATTCTGAAAATTTTTGGCAACACTTATTGACTGATGTTTGACCTCTGACTATTTTTCTAGGATTATTATTTGGTGTTTTAATATATTTTATGTATTTTACCAATTATTTCCCGTTTAAGAGTCATTTAAATATTGTTTTATTAAATATTTTTTTTGGTCCTGATTTGAGTATTATTTTGGGACAAGTTGCTCAACCTCATTGGATCTTGGGTATTGATAGGTTGAAAAACCAAATCTACCAAAATGGATGAAAGGTGTTGATGATATTAAAAACCCTAAAATTTATATGGCACATCCCCTCCCCTCCCTCTTCATCTTATCCCTTTCTTATTTTTACTTGTGCTACATGTTTTTGGAGAATGATCTATATATCATTTCTCTAATATGTTAGTACATAGGTCCACTTACGATTGCTTAACATATCTCTAAATTTGTCTCGATTCGAAAATTGATCATTCGTGGCCCAAACCTATGTTTGCAAGCCCAAGTATGTTTAATTTGAAACATTTGATCCAATATCTTTGAAGTTTATTGTTAGAAGGCTTTAATTTTATCAATGCTCTAATGAACTTCATGAACTTTGGTCTAAGTGATTCATTTAAACATCGTTGATTATATGTAGTTGCCTTGAGTACTTGAAATGAATGATATACTTGACAAAAAGAAATGAGACTTGTTGTTGAGAAGCTTTGATTTTATCAATCTTCTAATGAGTTTTCAAATGCAAGTTTCAAGATGGTAATTCAACTAACCTCTAACTTCTAATTCACTAACAATTGACTTTACTTTATGCCTTTACTTTTATGCACCATTTACTTTAGCATTTGCATTTCATGCTATTTTCATCTTTGCTCGCTTGAGCATTTATTTCTACATCATTTTATCTTTGCTCACTTGAGCATTTATCTTTATGTAATTTTTTTATTTTGCTCATTTGAGCTTTTATTTTCTTTTTGAAGACACTTAATAACCAACTTGAACATTAAAACATTTAAGGTTACTTGGACTGCTTGGTTACTACCCTTGGCATTATGGAGTTGTGGACCTCTAGGACTTAGGATTAAAAGTCTTGATACCCTTGGAGACCTTGTGACTCTGTTGTTATTTTTGTCTGAAGTTCTTGGGGTTTACTCCAAGACATCGAGAATTCCTTTGTATACAGGTTATTTGAATTATATGCTTTGTCTGTGATTGAGAATTCCTCTGTATACAACTGTTACCCTGTCCAATTTTTGTGAAGACTTAATGCATTTGAAGCTTGGTATTTCTAAGAGGTTTAGTATCTTTTCTTGCTTGGTTTTAATCCAAAGGATGGGAATTCTAAATTGACTTCTTATGTCAAGTATTGGGTTCTTGTTTATTAGATCGTTCTTTTCCTTAGCTTTTACCTTATGCTTTAGGATAGTCCTTTCATCTCCTCCTATCTTCTTTAATTTCAAAAATCTTCTGCCTCCTTTTCAAAACTCTTCTTGTTTTCTAACTTGAACCGTTTTCATAATAAACTTGGACTTAGGTCCATGCATTTTCAAAATCTTTTCTTAATCAAACTTTAATCAATTTAATCATACTTTGAAATCTTTCTCAAGACTAAAAGTCACTAACCTCATTCAAACCATTTTGCCACTTTGGCTTTTTTTACTTTAAAACTTTACTCAAAATATTAGACCCTTGTTGATTCTTGTAGTGATGCAAGCTACTTTACTTCTATGATATGTAGTGAAGTGAGATATTTTACATTTAGGTGTTGAGTAAGGCTTTGTTGATTTTAAAATCCAAGCTATACCTTCCACTTTGAGATGATGCATATTCTCCTTTCTCATTATCATGGGTAGTAAGTATGTTTTCCACTCGGATATGAGATGATTTATTTTCTATTAAAATTAACCAACACATTTATGTTTTAGAATTTTTTAGGTGAACTACGAGTACTCTGATCACCTATTACACAGAAAGTGGTACATAGGCACTAAAGGTTCATAACTGGGGAGGGTGAAAAATTGAAAAAAATACTTCTTTTCTCATCCCCACCATCTATTTTTGTGTACACCTTTTATATCCAAAATACACAAATTTTTAAAGAGGTTCATGTGGAGTACCGTAGATGTTTAGGGTGCTAATACCTTCCCTTTGCATAACCAACCCCCGTACCTAGATTCTCCCCCCCCTCTATTTGGGTTTATTCTCTCTTTTCCCATTTCATTTGGAAACAATAAAGTGCGCTGGATATTTTTATTTGATATGTGCGAGTTAAGTCAATCTGATGGCTTAGTCTAAACATTTCTACCGCTACAGTTCTCATTCCATATCAATTTTGATTTACAGTTTGTATATCCGAGCTTCCCGATAACGTTCGTACAGACGAAAATTTGAAAAGCTTCTACGTTTCACTTTGATAAAAAAATTTCAAAACCAAATTTTATTTGGATACTTTTAAATGGGTATCTATTCCCCCTTCCCTCTACATACCATTGTCGTCGTCTAACATTCATCGTCGACCTCACTATGGTAGACGAGATGGTGGTATAAATCATCAACCTACAAACAGACTCACAATTAATGGTAGGATTTCATGCTATTTGAACATCACTAAATTTTCTCTAGTTAGTTTGACATATCACTATAATAATTGGTCTTTATATTGAGCATACCTCTTAACTTATGACACCATTAATTGTGAGTCTGTTTGTAGGTTGATGATTTATACCACCATCTCGTCTAACATTCATCGTCGACCTTACTATGGTAGACGAGATGGTGGTATAAATCATCAACCTACAAACAGACTCACAATTAATGGTGTCATAAGTTAAGAGGTATGCTCAATATAAAGACCAATTATTATAGTGATATGTCAAACTAACTAGAGAAAATTTAGTGAAGTTCAAATAACATGAAATCCTACATATATCAAGAAAACATAATACCAAGGAAAATAATCTTTCTAAACTTACAAGAACTAAAACCTCTAGTATCAACCATTCCTTCATCTTAGAAACTCTGAGAAGTCTAAGCAATGAAAATACCAAAGTGATAATGACACTTATAGAAGACATCTCATAGCCCTCACGGATCTTGCTGAATCGACTCTTGTGAAAAGAAGGTTTGAATTATATTTAGTGATTGGAGGATTATTACATAGAAGAGCCTTATTAATATCTTTGTAATATGCCTCGAAAGAGAATAAGCAATGTAAACCCTCAATGAGGTGCATGAAGGGATTGTGTTAGATAACACCTAAGAGTTCGGGCCCTTGCTAAGAAGTTCCTTTGAGCTAGATATTATTGGTTGTCTATGTTCCAGTACACCACTAAATATGTGAAAAAGTTTAACAATTCTATAAGCACAAAGATGTCCATAACGCCCCCCCCCCCCATCCCAACTGCATTTCTTGATGTCATTGTGGCCTTTCTCACAATGGGCATGAATGTTTTGGGTCCCTTTCTTCTGGCCCCAGATAAACTGAAATTCCTGATTGTGGCGGTTGACTAACTTACAAACTTTATTGAAGCATAGGTCTTATCAAAGATCATTACAGCAAACATATTAAAATTGTTAAAGAGAAACATTTTTGCTAGGTATGGGATCCCTCGATCAGTCATGACAGATAATGAAATGCAATTCACAAATAAGAATTTGAAAAAGCTATTGGATGATTTGAAAGTTAAGCAACACTTCACACAGGTTGAAGAGAAGGATTAAAGCGGCTAAGATAAATTGTGCGGTGTAAATCCCATATGTACTCTGGCCCTACAAAACTACACCTCGTTTAACAACATGTGACACACCCTTTAGACACTTAAGGGATTGAAGCCATAATTTATGTTAAGATATGAGAACTAATTTGGAGGACCATTTCTCTTTACCAGAGGAAGTCAACACACAAGAGGTAGATATTATGAAAGAAAAGAGAACCTCTTTCACCCTCATGAGTGTTATCTTGAAACAGACAACCGCAACAAATTACAAAAAGTGAATCTGGACTCGAGACTTCCATCCTGGAGATTTGGTGTTAAGACGAAATGACATTGGAGGAAAGAATGTATAAGACGGGAAAATTTTAGTTAATTTTGAAGGATCATACATGATTATGGCTAGCATATGAAACATATCCTACACTTTGGATAACATGCATGGAGACTCAATCATAAGGATGTGGAATGCCACCAAGCTCAAGTGGTATTTTATATAAATCTTACCCAAGTTGTACCAAATCAAATTTAAAAGGATTATCTAAGGTAATGCTTTGATATTGGTAATTCAATGAGCTTTGTTGAGTTATATCATTATATTTTCTAAGTGAAAAACATGATGTATGATTAACAAGGAAAACAAAGTTATTTATGGCTCACCTTTGTTTTGGTAGAGACCACCTTCTGACACAGTCGAAATCACGAAGGATTAGCAAGCTCTAAACCTAGAATGAAACAAAAGTTTGCAAGAGACAAAATTGTCAGATAAAACTCTAGAATCCATCGGAAAATTGGATTTTATTAGGATAAAAGACAACCTTGACGGCCACACCCTAAATTGATTAAATATAGAAAAAGAAACCCTAATGGGGTTTTAATCCATAACATGAATAAAACATAAATTTGTGGAGAATATTAAAATGTTGCTTTTAGATCTGAAACAAACTCGAATGGCTTAAAACGCCCATATGTCACACAATTTTGTGAGTTTGACTTGTGAAAGGTGTAATAATAGTCATTTTGACGGCGGACGCCAAACATGCAAAAATCATGTCTAACCTTTTTGATGCACGGTTTCTTCTTTAATACGTGTCGCCAACCTTTCTTCATCATTCTTATCCACTTCTAAAGAACTTGACCCTGAGTTATCTTATTAATAAATATCCTCGTCTTCTTAACACCCATGAATGTCAATAACATTGAAAGTATTGGATATAATAATCTTGGAATTCAGGAGAGATACCATATAAGCATTATCATTGATCTTTCGGGTGACTTTGAATGGGCCATACTTGTGTTAATGTAGTTTTCTGTAAGTAACAACTGAGAACCTCTCCTTACACGGAAATAACATCACATCGTCTCCCATATTGAAAAGTTTAACTTTCTTATTTTTATTAGGCGCTGCATCATTCTTCTTCCCAATAGCCTCTAACTTAGCCTTGACAGTTTGTTTAACACTTACAATCTCCTCAGCCATATTATAAACATTAACACTAACTCCACGCGCCTTAGGAAACTTAACACAATCAATCACATGCTTAGGATTAGAATTATAAACTAAAGAAAAGGGTGATTTTCCCATAGATGAGTACACAACATTGTTGTAAGCAAATTAGACATAAGGAAAAACTAAATCCCACTATTTCGGCATGTCCCCACAAACACTCTGAATCATATTCCCCAAAGCTTTGTTGGTTACCTTAGTTTTTCCATTAGTTTGAGGATGAGCTATGGAACTTCTGTTCACCACTATTCCAAACTAAATTCAAAAAGTAATCCAGAAATGACTGAGAAATTTGGTGTCCATGTATGAAGTGATTGATGTAGGAACCCCGTGAAGACGCACAACCTCCATGAAAAATAGTTTGGATATGTTCAACGCTTCATTAATCTTCTTATAAACAGTGAAGTGTGACATCTTGGAGAATCTGCCTACTAGAACGAACACATAATCTATACCTAGATCAGTACATTAAATATTGACACAAAATCCATGGCTAAATATTTTCAAATATCATCAGGAATGTGTAAAGGCATATAAAGAATAGTATTTTGAGACTGGCCTTTAGAAACCTAACAAGTATAAAACCTCCATATTGTAGCACCAACGTCCCTCATCAAGTGTGGCCAATAATATCTCTCCTCTAGGATATAAATTATCTTGTCTCTACCCAGATGATTGCTAAGACCACCAGTATGGAGATCTCAAATTAACTTCTCTCTTAAAGACACACAAGGGATGCATAATCGATCACCTTTAAAAATATAGCCATCTAAAATATGAAAATTTGCATAAGGATGCTTTCCACTACACTTGGCCCATAATTCCTCGAATTCAACATCACCTTTATTTAACTCTCTAAGGCACTCAAATCCTGCTATCTTCTGCATGAAGTTAATTACTGAAGGTACAGACAAAAAATCATTGAGAGATAATCAATAAAGTTGCCACCGAGTATTTATTTATCCCACAGGAAGGGAAAGGAAAATCATCAAAGAAAAATATTAGAAGGGAGAAGTCACGATCTTATGACTGAGAGATCGGGTGCAAGAGTCAATTACACAAGGGGAAGGTATTAGCACCCCTCGTGTCCGTGGTAATCCACTGGATCCACTCTTGTTGTTCTAATCTAAAGGGTGTTTCTATCTAAATGTTAATCAATCTAAGGAAACAATGCATGTATGCAAAGTGTATATGCAAAGAAAAAGGTTTTATTAGTTGTGCATGTTGCGGTTGCGAACCTTTGTGCCTACTGTTGTACCCCAAAATTTTCCCTCCCATATTTCTCAATAAATTTCAAATGAGGTCCTCAAATTGCTCAAGGAAATTCAAGGGTTGACCAGACAAACTCTCTCCTAAGGCAGTCTACCTCAAATTAGGGTTTCAGTTTGCATCAAGATGCTTGAGTCCAAAGGATCCCAAATGCTCACCATTTCCCTAATATGTTCACAAGATCATTCATGTCAAATTTCAAGCCTTGCAGAGGAAGTTTGCTTAGTCAACTGCTCAAAGGCCTGAAAATCGACTATGTTAGGGCAAAAGTCAACGGTGGCCCACATACAGTCAAACTTCAAGATTTTTGGTCAACATCCTCATTTTGAAGTATTATCCATCATTTGATCAATGTTTGATCATGATTCCTCAAGGATTGCTCACAATTCATCAAAACCCAAAAGTTGTAAATTAGGGTTTTGTAGGAAAAGTCAACTCAACTTTGACCAAGCATAACTTTCTCATACTTTATCAAAACTGACCCATCCAAAGCTCATTTTTAAGAGTATGAAATTCTATACAATTCATCTTCAGCCCCCAAGTTCAAAATATGAAATCACAAGAAGATATAAATTTGGACATTATAGGTCATTTTGAAAAGTCAACAAAAACACCTTTTTTGTCAAAGCTTCATACATGAACATGGACGACTCAATTGAGATGAGACCAAAAGGTTTGCTTAGAGGACCTCTTAATATTTCTAAAAAGTCAAAGAACACCTCTCTAGGGTCAAAATTGAGGGAGTTATGAATTGGCAAAGTTGACCTCTTTTGCAAAATTGCCAAAAGTCAAAAGTGTCCAAAATTGCATTTTTTGTCAAATGGGCCCAACTTTTTATGCTTGCATTGAGTTTGTAACATGACCCACGACCCATTACCCTTCCCATTTGTCATTCTTTTATTTTTTCATTTATTTTGATTTTATTTCAATTAAATCAAATAAAATCAAAATAAAATCATGAAAATATCAAAAACTAATCAAAGCTTGAGATTTTGTGCATGTTTAGGTCTATTATATAGCTGGAGAGGGAATAAAATCGTGCAAGCTTCAAATGGACACAAAAAGATTGGATTCGCTTGATTTGGAAGTATTTGCACAAAGGATCAAATCTTGAATCAATGATCATAATTGGAGAAGATTTGAAACCAAATTGCAACCCTAATTCATTCTTGCATACATAAGGAAGGATTGCAGATCAAAAACGAGGGGATTGGAGGCGTGCAAGACAGAAAGCAAGTTTCAAAAAAATCAAGAAAAGTGGCAAATTGATTTCCATGTTCCAGGCCAATTCAAAGCATTCTAGCCATCACAAACGTTTGCTGGACATCCCAGGAACGTGTTTCAACCATTAGAAAGCTCCCTCAAGCCTTAAAATGCGCTGTAAGTACCACACGGTTTCTCACTTTTCTGGATTTCGAATCCATTAATTCTGGCATCTTTAGCATGAATAATTGACATATTCTTAACCCTTATGATGTTTGCAAGCTAATGGTTATGTTTAATTGCATTTGTATTGACTGTATACCAAGATGCCATGACTAGGGTTTATGCTTCGTTTTTAGGGATTCTTCATACAAGAATAATTGGCCATGGATAGTGGTACCATGATGCTCGTGAGGTTGCAACGAGTTGATTGGTACCACTCGTTATGATTTATCATGCTTGCACAGGATTTTGGAGAAACACAGGGCTGTACCTACGCCCATTTGTCCGTAGGTAAAAGTCATGGAACTTTTAGCAACGGTGGGAGGAAGAAGAAGGGTAACGTGGCACTCCCTGACTCGCCCATTCAAATCTGCATGTGTTTTGATGATTATTATTTTTTTTCCATATAATGATTGTTTGTCATTCTTTGTACAACTAACCAAGCCAGCCTAGTTGGTAAGCGCGCAGTGTGATTATGCCAAAGGGCATGGGTTCGATCCCCAGGTCCCCAACTTTGCTTTCTATATTTTTTCTTTGCATGATCAGGTGTACTAGCGTCCAACAAGTCCACCATGCGTCCTCAATATTCAACCATCAGATCCCCAGCATGCCAGATCCAAGGCCTCTCACATGGAAGTCCACAATATACCCTAGTCAAGCAAGCGCGTGAGATTAGAAAAGTTATACAGGGCCAGGCGCTATTGGGCTCAAAATTACAGGTCTCACCCCCCTTTTGTTGAAACAACCAGGCCCATCTTTCTTTCTTTTTATTTATTTTATTTCTTTTGATTTAATTAATTTAATTGTTTTTCTAACAAAATTAATTTCTTTTTTCATAAAAAAATCATAAAATCCATTTCACAAATTTAGATTTAGGCTTTATTTTTATTTTTATTTTTATTTTTATCAAATTTAATTTAATATTAGTTAAATTTAATTTAGGGTTAATTCTAACTCTTTCATATATTTAAAATCAAATTAGAAAAAACTTAGGGTTAACATGTGATTTAATTTTTATTTTCTTTTCATAAAATAAAAAATACCAAAAATAGGTTGATTTAATTATTTTTCTTAATTCTAAATTGATTAGTAATTAGGTTTTTATTTATTTATTCAATCAAACTTTCTTTTCTCAAAATAATCAAAAACAACAAAAAATGATTTTTCTTTTAAATTGCAATTAGGGATAGTGGGGTCAAAACCCTAATTTTTCTTTCCATTTGATTCATCGTGCGCGCTTATTATTTTATTATTTTTGCGATATTAATGTAACTGCTTACAGTATGTAATAGTTTAATTAGGATTTTTCTTTTATTTATCGTTTTACGGGTTTTTTTTGGCTATGTAATTAATCCCTTACCCTGAAGCCTTGTAATAGCGTAGTTTTTTTATTTCTCGCATTTTAATTCTTGCAAATATTAACTGTTAGATGTATGATAATAGGATTATATGACAAGATTGCATGTTAATTTAAAATGGCTAGCAAACCCTAAATGTGCAAAGATGATAATTGAAATCAAATCACTCGCACATGCGCACTCCTATGGTATACTCTCACTTCGGTTGCCTTCGGTAAACGATCATTAAGTATAAGGTGTTTTAGTGGTTACCCTCCTGTCTAAACAAAGATCAAATGTCCCGTTCGAAAATGTTGCCTCGGAAACGTCGCCTCAGAAATGTTGCCTCGAATACGATCTTAAGACATTAGGGTTATTACTAAGACGTCCTAACATTTCTTTAGTGATCGTATGTCCCTTTCAAATTGACCCTTACAACTCCAATGATGGTGCTACCTACTTCTCAATAGTAGGATAACGTTTTCTAAAGGAAATAAGAACAGAAATAATCTTTTTTTGAGTAGGTAGATGCTAGTAAGTACTTTCTCAAATTGAACCTTTTCACACCAAACACTTTTCTCGAACAAAGTTTTCAAAAACACTTCGTAACACTCTTGAAGACAGAAGCAAGGGTTAAAACGAAGTAAAACAAAAAAATTTCAAAACAAAAACACACAAGCAATTTTAAAATGATGAGCAAGTATCTAAGAGCCCGTGGAAAACCACAGATAGAAAGGATGCTAACACCTTCCCTTTCTATAATCTACCCCCGTACTCAAAATCTCGAAAAAGGAATTTTTTTGTGCTTTTGTCCTTTCCAGTTGGATAAAATAAAAGTCGGTGGCGACTCTTGCTTACCGTGACATTTTGCAAACACAAACGCAAAACGCAAACCAACATTTTCCAAAACAGCCAGTTCTGCCACCTTATCACACCTACGTACCCTCTCTGTGTAATGAGAGATCAAGAAACTCGTAGTTCACCTCAAACATTTTGATGCGTTGTATGTTTTTTATGAACAATGCTAATATCATATTCTACCACAACTCGGCCTTTGGAGACTCACACCTTGTAGTAGAAAGGAATTAACACGTTCTTATATGAAAAGGTTTTCAAAGAAAAAAGGCCCGGAGGATAAAAGGTTTGGATTGGTTAGTTTTTTTTATATTGAGGAAATTTAAGTATGGTTAGAGCATTTTATGAATTTGCTAAAGAAAAAGAATTTTAGTTTTATTTATGCAAAAGGGGAAAAGAAAAAGGTCTAAAGGGGACTAACCTATTTTTATCCCTAATATTATCATGCAATGAAGGTCCTAAAGTTTGGATAACAAAGGAAAATCTCTACCTAAGTTAGCATGTATAGTTACAATCATAATGTCTAACTTGAATCGAAAACGAGACAAGTTGTCCTAAGGGAACATAGAAAAGTTATAACCTAATGGAAAGCATGAGCACAAAGTGAGAACAAACAAAGTCAAATCAAAGCCAAAACAAAATTGATTGCAAGCTAATAGCAAACAATAGAGTCCAAAGGATCTCAAAGTGGGAGTAAGGAACTATTTTCACTTGATTTGCTCGAGCATCGACATCGAGTAATGACTCTGAGAATCACTGTCAAATGATATGAGCTAACATCATCAAGCGAATGACAAAGCGTAGGGGTTGGTTACAGACCCCGGTCTTCCACTTGACCGACTCGATAACAAGAGTAATCATGAATTAAAGTATCAACATACAATGCAATCTAGGAACGATACAAACTAGAATGATTGGGGTCGATTTAGGACCCTCTGGTCCACTTGTTGACTCGATAGAAAGCACAAAGTAAAAGGGAAGGGGAATTTGCTTCTTCGAGGACTTTAGCAAAAATGCCTCTTTTGAGGTCTTTAAACAAACAACAAGAAATCTCCCTTTTTGGAGTCTTTTGCAAACAAAAACATCGACTCATTCGAGGTCTTTAATAGAACAAACATCGCCTCACTTGAGGACTTTAAACATATTTCCCACCTAAAGCAGGGATTCACAGTCATGCATCTGTATTCCTACTTCTCATGGAAAGGAAGGCAGTAAATGACGCGGAAACATAAACTGGAATCAGTTTAATACCAAACGAACAAGAGTTCGTAACAAGCAAGCAAAAGCTGAGAAATTCGGAAAACTTCGTGCAAGCTAGCATAAAAAACACAATAGTAATAATATGCGTAGAAGCATCAATAAAGCACAATGAGAATATGTGTCAGACACATCATCCGCATACAAAACACCTACACAAAAATTCACATCCAGACAAAGGAACACAAACAATGTATATTTCTCATATAATGAGAATCAAAGTAAATCGTGTTGGAAGCTGTGATACGGTTGGAGAACTGACTTGGGTTTTGCGTTTGTGTTCGCAAATGTTTTGGTTGAGCAAGAGTCGCCACCGACTTTTTATTTTATCCTAAGGAAAGGTTAAAAAGCACATGAAAAACCTTTGAGATGTTTTCTTGGGTTCGTGGAGTAGATTATAGGAAGGGAAGGTATTAGCACCCTTTCTATCCATGGTTATCCATGGGCTCTTAGTTACTTTCTTAGATCACTTGCCTTTGCTTTTCAATTGTTTGAAATGGTGCTTTGTGTGTGTGGTTTTGAAAATGTTTTGAAAAAGATGCCTTGTCTAGGCAACCATTGTAACAATTCTTGTTTGAATGTTTTACAAGGGTGTTTTTCTTTTTGAAAAGATGTTTCAATGTTTTTGAAAGTTTGTTTTGAAGTTGTGTTGTGATGTGTGTTTTGAAAAATGGCAAGGATTGTTTTGCAAGTTTGGTCAAGTAACCAAGAGCTATCTACCCTAAATTTCTCAAAGATCTTTCTTATGTTTTAACCCTTTTAACAGTGTTGTTTCATTATTGTATTTGGTGAACAACCTTGTGTTAGGATGTTAACGGGACGGGCGCGGGTCATTGTTTAGACCATAGAGGCAATAGTGTCAAGTATCTTTGGCATTTTTCTTAAGGGACTTGATCATTTTTGTTTAGGCAACTTGATAGCGTCATCGAGGGACTATGATCATTTGATTTGTTTTTCTTTTGCCAAAGAGACTTAACATGCAACCATGGCCCATTTTTGAAGGCAACAAGTGGAGTAACCCTAAGGGTGCAAGTGTGCATTGTGTTTGTTTTTCATGCATGTTTATCTTGAATTAGGTCAAGCTATTTGTTGGTTTTATTTGCATACAAACCCTAGGTCTAAACATGGCATAATTGAAAGCTTTTAAATGCGGAAATTTAAATGCTAAGCTATTACAACAATGATTATGGGGATGGGGATACAAGTTTGAATTTGGGGAATATTTGACAAGGAAATAAAATCTAAATTATTACAACCATATCGAATATACAAATATTTAACATTTAAATAAATACAATGTAAATAAATATCAAAATGCAATGTATTATGCAAAAAAAGGATTTTTTTATGTATGTAAAAAGGTTTTCATATTTGAAGTATAAACAAAATAAAAAAAGTCATTTTTTTGGTTATTTTTTATGTTTAGGGCCAAAACCCTAGTTTTTGAATAAATAGTATTTATTTATTAATTATGTACAATATATATATTAATTTATACAAAAATAAAAAAAAGTATATTGTAAAAAAAGTATTTTTTAGTGTCATATATTAATAAAAAATAAAAGGTATTATTTTTGTATTTTTATCCTAAGTATTCTAATAAATATATTATACAAGTATTTATATATATGTTTACTTAAACCTATTAAATATAAAAAGATAAAATTAATTATTTATGTATATAAAAAATGTATATTTAAGAAGATATTTTCAAGGTGTAAATAAAAATAATAACTGAAAATAAATATCATTTTTTTATATTATTTTTTAGGGTTTTAGTAAAAAGTATTTATATTATTTACATATATATACTAATAAAATGAAACAAATGCCAAATAAATATAAAAAAAATGTGGAAAAATATTTTTGGGATTTTTTATGTTTGAACAAAAAATATTAAGCCAGAAACAAAAAGAAAAATGCAAAAATAACAAATATTTCACATAATGGGCCAGGGGGTGCAAAACTAAAAAAAGGGTGCAAAAAGTAAGGATGACTCAAGCCCAGCCCAAGCCATCATCTTCAACCTCCAGCTTCTGTTTGAAACAAAAAACGCGTGCCTCTTGTTCCACCTGCTAACTCCTGATTCTTTGATCTTTTGACAAAACTTAAAACATGAAAATTATAGAGCTTGAAGTAACGATTTCAACCATATAAAACACTTGACCTAACTCTAAGAAACCAGGGAGAATTTCATCACCCCCGATTTCTGACCTAATTTTTCTTCAATGTTCATGGCTAAAATTCTCACAGCACACTTAACATAAATGAAAAGTAATCATATGTATGGCTTCAGGGCTATGAGTAGAGCATGTTTCATTCACAAACCTAAGCCTAACTCTTCCTAGATTGAGAGATAAAAGTTCATAGATTACCTGTTTCAGCTTGACTCGAACAGAGCAATGTAGGTATCTTCAATGGAGTTTGAGCTTTGGTTGAGCTTGCCTGAAGTCCAAGGATGCTTCCCAAATACCTAGCTTGCTTTGAAATCATCTGTATCGTGCTATAGAAGTTCACCTGCACAACTTGAAAGTGAAAATGGCAAACATGGTTAGGGGTGTTACAGCTTGAGTTCAAGGCTTGGGATAGTTTCAGTGGATGGTATGGAAGGTGTTTGAAAGGTTTTTAGCCAAAGTGCACGAGTGGATTGAGTTGTGGACCTCAATCTGCAGCAGATGCCCTGTTTTGCATCAAAAATGTGATTTGGTGAATTAGGAGGTATTGAGGATGAATGAGTCGTATCTTAGGTTAGTTGGGAGGTATGGAAGCTGTGTACAAAGTTTGCTTAAGCTCTTGTTTGCAGGAAATGAGAGTTTGTTCAGTTTTGCAATGTTTCTTCTTTTTGAAGTAAAAGAGTTCAAGTTGCAATATAGGCCTGTACAATCCTCTCAAGCATGCTGCAGCATTTGCTCTTGGTAACACAAATTTGTGGACTTGATTTTGTCTCTAAGATCTGGCCCCCATGTCCAAGGATTTTGAATTTGACATAAAGTGATACTTTATCAAAATGGCAAATTTGCTTTTTCCAATTAAGGGTTAATTTAACATGTATTGTCCAAATGGGTGAAATAATGTCTTAACACAATGGTTAGGCATTAAATTAAGGAGTTCAAACTTGGTCTTGAGGCCTGCAAGCTAGCATAAACCAGGCTGACTTGAAAATGCAAGTTGTTATGAACATGCTTTGGCCATGAACAAAAGTGAGTTTTGGCCAACTTTGCAAATTCGATTCTCTCTAACCACAAGGGTGTTTGAGAAGTTCTTGGACAACTTGGAAAGCTTGGAATGTGTACTACAATCCATATTTGTAATGCAAATTGAAATTCCAAGTGGAACCATGTTAAAAATGGCCAAGAAGTTGGACAAAAATCCTGCCTAGAATAGGGCAAAATTTCTCTAAGTTAAAAATGTTTTGCACCCTTGTTCCAAAAATCATAACTTGAGATACAAGTTTCCTTTGAGAAAACTTTGTGAATCAAAGTTGTAGATTTTGCAATGGACTACAACTTTCATGTTTCAAGTTTTGTTTGAATCCATTTGCATCTTGATGAAAAAATGGGACAAAGTTAGGAAAAAAATAAAGAAATTTCATAACTTAGAAAAATTCTAAGTTATGAAATTTTTTCACTTTAAACCCTAATTTGCAATTTTGGGTTTCTTGACGAAAAAGTTTCATAAATTGACAAGTCTTGATGAAAAATGAATCTTGGCACTTGATTTTGACCAAAAAGTCAAAGTTTGACTTTTCAGTATACAGTCAAATTTTGATCAGTTGACTGAAAAATTCATCTGTCAATCCTATGCATTTGAGATCTTTTGAACTTGTTGAATGGGTCAAGACAATGCCATTGAGTACTTGAATCCATATATGAGCTTGGTTTGCCATTGGTTAGGTCAAACAATCAAAAATTGCCTTTGTGCAGTCAAAACCCTAAAAATGACCATTTTGCCCTTTTGGTGATCTGATCAAATTTCTTGTGGAGTTGTGATCCAAACTTGACAAAATAGTTCATATGAGTTCATTATGTTGATGTGGGTCAAAAATCATGAGGTTTGACTGTCAATTGGCCACAATTGACTTTTCCCCCAATACAGCTGATTTTTAGGTCAACTGTCCAATTGACTGGGCAAAGATTGGAATCAAGGCTTAAAACTTGTCATGGATAAACTTGTAAGTCCAACATGAAGCATGAAAGTCACTTTGGGAATTTTAGGTCAAAACATCCCTGTGCAAACTCAAACCCTAATTTGGGTCAACAGTGCAATGAGGGGTCTTGAGTAGAGCAAACCCTAACTTGATCTTGAGTTCCAAGAGTCTTGTGGTGAGAAAATGTTGATGAAATGAGAGGGCAATTTTTGGGGTACAACAGTTGCCCCTGTTCAATCTTCTTGAACCTGAAGAGTTAGATTGGCAAGTTTTCCTTTCGCGTCTCGAAGGTAAAAGGAGATTGGACACTAGAGTGCCCGTAAATTTGCACTCGTCAAAACATAGGTGCGGGAATGGGCTTAAAGATGCCATTTGGAGATGGGCTTAAAGATGCCATCTGGAGATGTGACAGAATCTTGTCAGGGGATGGGCTTAAAGATGCCATCTGGAATGTATGTTGAACTGTTATGTTGTTGGTGAAAGAAATGAGTATCAGAAAGGTGTCCATGTTTTGGAACATCTCTGAACTGGGGGTCTGAATAAGAAATAGATTGACATCCGTATTTGGAAGCATCCTTAAACTGTTTTCAAAAGTTGAATCTGAATAAGCGATAGATTAACATCTGCATTTGGAAGCATCCGTAAACTGTTTTCAGAAGTTGAGTCTGAACAAGCGATAGTTTGACATCCATATCTGGAAGCACCCGTAAAATGTTTTCAGAAGTTGAGTCTGAACAAGCGATAGATTGACATCCATATCTTGGAAGCACCCGTAAAATGTTTTCAGAAGTTGAGTCTGAACAAGCGATAGATTGACATCCGTGTTTGGAGAATCCGTGAACTGTCTTCAGAAGTCTTGAATCTGAACAAGCGATAGATTAACATCCGCATCTGGAGAATCCGTGAACTGTTTTCAGAAGTCTTGAATCTGAACAAGTAATAGATTAACATCCGTGTTTGGAGAATCCGTGAACTGTTTTCAGAAGTCTTGGAGTTGAATAAGCAATAGATCAGCATCCATGTTGGGAAGCGTCCGTAAACTGTTTTCAAAAGTTGAATCTGAACAAGCGATAGATTAACATCCGTGTTTGGAGAATCCGTAAACTGTTTTCAGAAGTCTTGGAGTTGAATAAGCAATAGATCAACATCCATGTTGGGAAGCGTCCGTAAACTGTTTTCAAAAGTCTTGACTTATTAATCTTATCCTGAAAAGGGTAAAATATTAGCTGAAACACAAAGTCATGTTGCATGAAATGTATGATACAATATATGTTATATCAATGTTTATGATATGAATGTAATGAATGTGCATGTAAGCTGACGAGCTGTCTTGCTGAGGATAGATGAATCCTGGATAGCCAGAGATAATAGAATCTTGACTGCTGCCGGGGAAAGTGAATCCTTGACTGCTGCAGGGGATTGCAAGAATCTTTGATTGCTGAAGCTAAGACATCCTTGTTGACGCTGACTGCCTGGGGAACGAGATCTTCAGTTGTTAAGGGATCTTAGGATCACTGTTGGGGTTTGAAAAAAAATCCTTGGTGACTTGTGGGAAATGAGAATTCTGATGATCTCTACTGGGGAGTCCAGAACCTGGTAGACTTATGCTGGAGAAGTAAGACTGAGAATCTTCAATTTGATGGGAAGTATCTATGTGGGGAGAATGTTTACTAATCTGGTTCCGCTGGGGATTGATAGTTGGAAGTTTTAGCTCCGCTGGGGATTAACAGTTTTGGCTCCATTGGGGATTCTGAAACCTACCTCTGAGGGGAATTAAGTTCTGGAAGGCTCTCTTGGCTGGGGAAATCAGCTTTGAGAAAGCTTTTGTTCTGCTGAGGATCCTGAAGTTTAACTCTGTTTGGGGAATTAAGTTCTGGATTTTAACTTTGTTTGAGGAATTTGGAGTTTAATTCTGCTGGGGATTTCTTATGAAAAGGCATCAAGGTATCTATCTGTACCTTCATCCTATCAGCAATCATCTTTCTTGATTTGTAAGAAAATGATTATGTTCAAATGCATATGCCTATTTAACAAAACATTGGACGTTTCTCAAATAAAACATAAGTGTAAAAAGCAAAAGGAAGACAAAGCAAATTTCTGTATTTGGAAAAGTGTTTGTATTAACTTTTTATGAGTATCTTTGTACAAAGGAGACAAGCATCCTAGTAAGAGGATGTTGTCGTAAAAAATTGAAAATTTTATACAAAAGAAAGATGGCTATGTGTAACAATTCCATGGGATTCCATTCTGTTATAGCCTTCACAACTCTGAATATCTTGTCCATTCAATGCTTCGTCTGCCGATGACTGGATTGATCAGAAGCTCGGAGCTTGTTGATGAAGAGATTGTTCTTTAAAGTGATCCGACGAGACATAGTCATACGCTTTAATTCCCTAACTTTTGCCTGGATCGCCCTTTCGGGTTTTCAATCCACCGGGAAACCCTTTTTTGCCCAAGTCGCCCTTTCGGGTTTTCAACTTGCCGGGTGTACAGATTTGTTTTGTTTTATCCCTAATTTTTGCCTGAACCGCCCTTTCGGGTTTTCGGTTCACCGGGATGCCCATTTTTGCCCAAGTCACCCTTTCGGGTTTTCGACTTGTCGGGTTGTTTTATACGTAGTATCTTTTGACTATGTCTGCGTTTGCAGGGTGTGGCAAATCGTCACCGTCCATGGTGGTCAGAATCATCGCACCACCGGAAAATATGCTCTTGATCACAAACGGTCCTTCGTAAGTAGGAGTCCATTTGCCCCTGGGATCACTTTGCGGTAGGATAATCCGCTTGATTACAAGATCTCCGACTTGGTATACTTGACGTCTGACTTTCTTGTTGAAAGCCTTGATCATCCGTTTCTGGTACGTCTGACCATGGCAAACAGCAGTGAGTCGCTTCTCGTTGATCAAATTGAGTTGATCAAGTCGGGTCTGAATCCAATTGTCTTCATTCAAAGCAGCGTCCTTCATAATCCTTAAAGAAGGAATCTGAACTTCCATGGGTAGGACAACTTCCATGCCATATACCAAAGAAAATGGGGTTGCCCCTGTTGAAGTACGTGTCGTGGTACGGTACCCATGCAGAGCAAACGGTAACATCTCATGCCAGTCCTTGTAGGTAACTGTCATTTTCTGAATGATCTTCTTGATGTTTTTGTTCGCAGCTTCAACAGCACCGTTCATCTTCGGCCGATAGGGAGATGAATTGTGATGATAAATCTTGAACTGTTTGCATAGAGCGGTGATCATAGTATTGTTCAGATTTGTACCGTTGTCTGTGATGATCCTGTCAGGGACACCATACCGGCATATGAGGTTCTGCTTGATGAAGCGGGCAACCACATTTTTTGTAACAGAGGCAAAGGAAGCTGCTTCGACCCACTTGGTAAAATAGTCAATAGCGACCAAGATGAAGCGGTGTCCATTGGATGCCGTGGGCTTGATCTCTCCAATCATGTCAATGCCCCACATTGCGAATGGCCAAGGAGCTGTCAGAACGTTGAGAGGAACAGGAGGAATATGAATCTTGTCGGCATAGACTTGGCATTTGTGGCAAGTATGGGAATGTTGATGGCAATCAGCTTCCATGGTAGACCAGTAATAGCCTGCCCTTAGAATCTTTTTAGCCATCGTATGTCTGCTCAAGTGGGTGCCAAACGTGCCACTGTGTATCTCAGTCATGATTAACTCCGCCTCAGCTTTGTCTACACATCGGAGTAAAACACAATCATGGCTGCGCTTATAAAGGATGCCATTGCTTAGGAAGAACTTGGCCGCAAATCTCCTTAAGAACTTCTTGTCATTTACAGAAGCTCCTTCAGGATACTCTCTAGTCTGGAGATACCTTTTGATTTCATGGAACCAGGGTTGTTCCACTACTTCTTCGGTATTAATCTCATGACAATGCGCAGGTTCATCCATTCGCTCGATGGTGATTTGGGGAGCCTCGTTATCCCAGTTGACTTTAAACATGGAAGACATTGTAGCCAGAGCATCTGCTAGCTGATTTTATTCTCGCGGGAAATGCTCGAAGGTGATCTGCTCGAAATGAGGCAGCAATGTCAAGACATGTTCCTTGTATGGGATAAGATTAGGATGTTTGGTATCCCACTCTCCTTTTATTTGACTGATAACCAAAGCCGAGTCCCCAAATACGATCAAAGATTTGATCCCCAAGTCTATAGCAGCCTTGAGACCAAAGATGCAAGCTTCATATTCGGCCATGTTGTTGGTACAGCTGAAACAAAGTCGGGCCGTGAAAGGTGTATGGCAACCTTCTGGGGAAATGAGTACCGCACCGATACCGCTTCCGAGTGCATTTGAAGCACCATCAAAGTACAGGGTCCATCGAGATCCATTTTCAGGTCCGTCATATGGTCCGTTACCTTCAATGTTGTCCAAAGTCATGATGTCCTCGTCCGGGAAGTCGAATCTCATGGATTGATAATCTTCGATAGCTTGATGAGCGAGATGGTCAGCTAGTACACTCCCTTTTATAGCTTTTTGGGTAGTATACTGGATGTCATACTCAGTCAGGATCATTTGGCATCTAGAGATTCTTCTAGATAAAGCAGGCTTCTCGAAGATATACTTGATCGGGTCCATTTTGGAAATCAGCAAAGTGGTATAAGTCAACATATACTGCCTTATTCAGCGAGCAGCCCATACCAAAGCGCAACAAGTTTTCTCGAGCAGTGAGTAGCGAGTCTCACAGTCGGTAAACTTTTTGCTAAGGTAATAAATGGCATGCTCTTTTCGACCAGACTCGTCATGTTGGCCCAGTACGCACCCCATTGATTTGTCCAAAACAGTCAGATACATGATTAGCGGCCTTCCTTCGACGGGTGGCATCAGAATAGGAGGTTCTAGCAAATACTCCTTGATCTTATCAAAAGCAATTTGACAATCATCGTTCCATT
Source organism: Vicia faba (assembly GCA_948472305.1). Taxonomy (NCBI): domain Eukaryota; kingdom Viridiplantae; phylum Streptophyta; class Magnoliopsida; order Fabales; family Fabaceae; genus Vicia; species Vicia faba. Next base: position 963,473,926 of record OX451740.1, read on the forward strand.
CGACTACCTGATCTTTCTTTAATAGTTTGAAAATTGGCTCACAGGTAGGCGTCAGATGAGAGATGAACCTTGCAATATAGTTCAAGCGTCCTAAGAATCCTCTAACCTCCTTTTCAGTACGGGGGGCAGGCATTTCTTGTATAGCTTTCACTTTCGCTGGATCGACCTTAATGCCTTTGTTGCTGACAATAAATCCCAGAAGTTTACCAGACCTAACTCCAAAAGTGCACTTACTTGGTGTTGTACCCCAAAATTTGCCCTCCCATACTCTTCAAGGTTTGCTAAGATCATGCTTCAAAATCTCCCAAGAGTTGCACAGTCCAATGGCCTCCTAACAATCCAAAATTAGGGTTTTGTCTCTGGCAAAGAAATTGAAGTTTTTAAGGGCCTAAACAAGTCCCACATGCCTATAAACATTGTCAAGCATCCTTATGCCAAGTTTCAAGACTCACAGCACCAAATTGCACAGTCAAAAAACCCTAATTGCTCAACAGTCAACTGCAGGGGCAAAATGGTCATTTGACAGTCAAAAGTCAAAAAATTTGGTCAACATCTTATTTTGAAGCCACAAACATCATTTGATCAATTCTTGATCATGATTCTCAAGGCATGGCTCAAAAAGTCTCAAGATGCAAAAGTTTCTATTTTTGGACAGTTGGAAAAGTCAACTGCAAATTGACCAAGGCATAACTTCCACATGGTTTATCAGAAAAATTCCATCCAAAGCTCATTTTGAAGAGAATGCCATTTCCTACAACTCATCTTCATACTTCAAGTCCAAGAAATTCTCTCACAAAAAGTTATCAATCTCAACATTATAGGTCATTTTCAAAAGTCAACAAAAAGGCACTTTAAGTCAAAGACCATAACTTGAGATTGGTAAATCAAAATGACATGGGACCAAAGACATTGGTTAGAGGACTTCAAGACCTTTCCAAAATGTCCAAGAACATGATCAAAGCTTAAATATTGAGCAAGATATGCCTTGTGGAAGTTGGGAAATTTTTGGGAATTTTGAAAAGTCAACTTTGCTTCAAATGCCTCAAAATTGCTAATGGGCCTCAATTTCTTCCATGAATCCTTATCCAAAAGCTATGCACGACCCATTGACATCCAAGGGAGTTATTTTATCATTTTTGATTAATTATTTTAATTATTATTATTATTAATTCATTTAATTAAAATTAAATATGACAAAAATAGAAAATCACACCTTTCAAATCTTTTTATGCAGCATTTTCATCCATCATGACCTCAAGATTTCGTGCACACTCAATAAGGAAAGATTCTATGCAATTGGAAATGGTTTGATGGCAAAAAAGATTGAAAAAGATCATGAAAATCAAATATTTAAAATCATTGAATACATGGATTTTGGGCCAGTTTTTCTAACCTAATTCAGTCACACATATATGGACATGGCAAACCTAATGCCTAGAACAAGCAAGCTACGCTGCAAACAGAAGAACACATTGCAACTTTTTGACAAAAAAACTTAAAACTGTTTTCATACTTAGAAGGCAATTCAAGGCTTGAAAAGTGTTCCAAAAGTCTGCTGACACCACAAGGAAACTATTCCAATCGAAAACACGCTTCCATACTCAAGGAGTTGGTAGATTGAAGTCTAACTTTTCTGTAAAATTTTCATAATCGTGCTTGCATTTTCATACATTATTCATGGCTTTTAATGCTTGATTTACACTAACATGAACTCTCTGAAGCTTTTGGTGTCTTTTAATTGAGTTAATATTGCCTGTATGAGAAGTTGCCATGGACGTAGGTTAGGGTTTCAGAAGCTTCCATTTGGGGCTTTGCATATATGGAAAAATTAGGCCATGAAACCTACACCAGGATGTCCAGACGAATAGAAACCAACCATCGCGCCCTTTTTCTTTTTCACTATATGCTAATCGCTATTTTTCAGGTTTAGGGTTAGTGGGGGTTTAAAACCCCCGCTATCTATTCTTATTTTCAGGCCAAAACGAAGACACAATGGAGAAGACGCTGAGGTGTAAGCACAGGACTGGGCAATTCAAACATTCGCGCGTGTTTTTGTGTTCTACCAATAGCTCTTATTCTCTTTCATAATAATCACGTCCCATATTAATATCAGATAAACGCGTTTGGCTTGGTGGAAGATGTGTTGTCATGCAAGCATTGGGACCTGGGTTCGATTCCCAGGTCCCCCATATTCTCAATATTTTTCTTGTAATGCGTTCAGGTACACTTGCCTTCCTGTGGTCCACCAAACGTCCAACGCCTTGGCTTGCCACGCGCCCAGAAGTCCCAATCCAAGGGCCAGGATGGGCAGTCCACCATAGACACCAGTCAACCACTCCTCACACGCGCCAGAAAAGTCAAAAAGGCCTGGAGTTATTGGGCCAAAATTCTCACAATTGACCTCCAAAAGGGTCAGAACACCCCTCCTATGGTTTGCATATTTCTTTTTATTTTAATTCTCTTTTTTTCTTTTCTTTGATTAATTGCTTTTATTTAATTCCATAAAATTAATTTTCATAATACAAAAATACAAAAAAATCAGAAATCATAAAAATAAAATATGTTTATTTAATTTTTAATTTATTAATAGTTTTCTTTTGTAAATAAATCTTTTAATAAATCAATTTAGTAAAATTAGGTTTTATTTTAATCTTTTTTCTTAAATAAACTAAAAAAATATAGAAATTAGGGTTTTAGTATTTTTATTCTTTTTCTTAATAAATAACCTTTTTATCATTATTAATTATTAATTATCTTGTAAATAAACTTGTAATTAATTAATTAGGGTTAAATTAGGTTAAACTTAAACAATTTTTTAATAATTAAAAACAAATTTAGAATTAGGGTTTTATTTAACTTTTAATTTTAATTAATTTTCTTTATTTTCATTAAATACCAAAAAACCAAAAAATAACTTCTTTTCTTTATTTAATCATTAATTTACTTTCAATTCCAATTTAATTTCTTTAAAGGGTCCAACGCCCTCGAATTCTCGATTCTTATTTCTTTTCGCGCGTTTGTCTTTATTTTCATTTTAAATATTATGTAATTGCCCCAAAGCTTTGTAATAGTAATTAGGACATTTACTTTCCGCACTTTTATTCAAAATCGGGTCTTTGTTAATTTGGCGATGTATAGACCCGCGCCTTGTAATAGCGTAGGACTTTTATTTTCCTCACTTTAAATTCCGCACCTTTAAACTGTTAATCACATGAAAGAATGAATGGCCAAAAATAAAATCAAAGCGTAGAACACCCGATGCATGATCAAGATAAAACATAAACTGAAAATGACACACAATTCACACACCACTCTTAGGGTACGCCTCATTGTTGCCTTGCCCCCTCGAAACGTGGTCGTCGAGCATAGGACGTTTTAGTAAGTCCTTATGTCCATGAACATGGCATAAGGGTAGCTTCTAAGGTGTCCTACTATTGCTCTGGTGACCACCCTGTTGCCTTGCCTCTCGAAACGTGGTCGTCGAGTATAGGACATCTTAGTGAGTCCTTATGTTCCATTGATCTAGTTGCCTCGAAACGGTTGCCTCGGAACAGTTGCCTCGAAACAAGTTGCCTCGAAATAGTTGCCTCGGAATAAAAAGATCAATGGCATAAGGGTAGCTTCCAAGGTGTCCTACTTTTGCTCTGGTGACCACACTGTCCCTAAACTCGAATTGACCCGAACACCTCCAACGGTGGTGCTACCTACCTCTCAATGGTGGGATGGCACTACCTTAAGGACATTTACACAGCCTAATTCCTTAGGGTAGGTAGATGACTCATAGATACTTGCTCTAAAAAAACAAATCAAAACTCTTTTCACACCGACACTTTCAAAAAGCTTTCAAAAACAACTTTTCAAACACTCTTGAGGACTGATACAAGAGTCGATCTGAAACTTTCAAAGAAACTTTTTCAAACCCACTCACACTTGAAAAGCAAACAAACATTTTGAAAACACAAATGAGCAAGTATCTAAGAGCCCATGGATAACCATGGATAGAAAGGGTGCTAACACCTTCCCTTTCTATAAATCTACCTCCCGAACCGAGAACTAATCTCATAAGGAATTTTTCTGTGCTTTTGTCCTTTCCATTTGGAGAAAATAAAAGACGATGGCGACTCTTGCTTCCGCGACATTTCGCGAACCAGCGTTAAACAGTCAGTTCCAGATCCACCGATCACAGAACTGGCGACTCTGCTGGGGACTACTTTTAAAGTGAGGTGTACCTTAGGACTAAGATCACTGTGTTTTCAATTGCTTTGACTTGTTTGCTTTAAATTGTGGGACCGTCTTGGGAGTTCTATAGATCCTAACCCAGATCTGGGGATACCTTCTTAGAAAGTAGCAACAAGGCTGTGAGGGAACTGTGCGGGGTATACCGACATGGTTGAAACAGTCTGCTACGTTGATGTGGCACTTTGGTGTGTACCGGTAACCCTTGAGTTCAGTCAAGGAGAGTACGGGGCCGCCGCGTGGTGTCGTGAAGCATCAACTGACCTTAGGAACCTTAATTAAACTATCTTGGCCTCTTTAGGGTAGTGAGATAACTGACTTTGGTGCAGTCCGAGGTTGGTTGATACTCGATGCTACACTCAATTGAGGATTGCTTTCCTGGAATATTTCGGTCGCCAGTTCAGTGGCTAAATCGAAACGATGAACAATGAAAGCAATCCAGTGATATTGGGACCCTTAGAACCCGATTACTTCTAATAGGACAGGTTGAGCCCACTAACTTCAAGAGGGTAATACCCAGACCCCATGCAGGCCTAAACTCTAAGGGCTTGTCTTGTGTGACTTGTGTGCCTTACCATGTTTGCCTTTGTAAATATTTGTGGTGCGTTTAATCATAGCATCATAACATCATACAACATCATATGCATTGACTAACCATTTCAGGGGTTCAAATCTTCATCTTTGTTCTTGTTTTGTAGGACATGGAAATTGTTCGCAGGAAGAAAATTCAGATCAGCCTTGTAAGGATCCCTCCTCAGCTTAAGGAGCTTATATCCAGGATTCCTGAGAGCTCTTCTTTCAGTGAGAGGCATGGAAGGCTCATCAGCTTGGTCAACACCAACATTGAGGAAGATATGATAAATGTCCTGTTCCAGTTCTTTGACCCTCTGCACCATTGCTTTACTTTCCTGGATTATCAACTGGTACCTACATTGGAAGAGTTCTCCCGGCTCTTGAAGATCCCTATCCTTGATCAACTACCCTACAACGGTACGGAAAAGGAACCCAAGCTTGAAGAGATTGCTAAAGCCTTACACCTACAATCATCTGACCTCAAGGGACATTGGGAAGTTAGAAGTGGTATCAAAGGGTTCTTAGCCAGGTTTCTGTTTGAGAAGGCCCAAGAATGTTGGAACTCTCTTGACCTACAAGCTTTTGAAGAAGTTGTGGCCCTCCTTGTCTATGGTTTGGTGTTGTTCCCTAATCCAGATCAGCTTATAGATATCAGTGCTGTCCAGATCTTCATGTCCAGGAATCCTATACCTACGTTACTTGGGGACATCCTTCACTCATGTTACACTCGAACCATGAGGAAAAGAGGTGTTCTTATGTGCTGCGCTCCTCTCTTGGGAAGGTGGTTTATTTCGCACCTTCCACAATCAGTTTTGAAGAACGAGCGGGGTTTGAGATGGTCACAGCGATTGATGACTCTTACACATGCAGATATACATTGGTGCTCTCGGTCCAGAGAGGATGTCACTATCATTGATCGTTGCGGGGAGTACCCTAATGTTCCTTTACTTGGAATCAGAGGAGGTATTACTTACAGCCCGTGCCTGGCTTGGAGACAGTTTGGTTACGCTCGGAGAGACGACCCTCATGACATGTTAATTCCTGACATAGTTTTTGACTTCGACAACGATGCACAAGGACTTCGCCAGAGATTTATCAGAGCTTGGAGGATGCCCAGTAGGATAGACAGCAAGACCCTGGGGCACAGGAATTCCATCCCGTTGGAGCCTTATCTCAAGTGGGTACGAGCCCGCTCCCAGAAGTTAGTGATGCCATATCCTCATGTTCTCCCGGTGATCAAAGAGCCAGTCTTGGAAGGAGAGGTATCCTATACCATTCAACATCCTGACATGCCCACGTCCTGGGAAGAGATGCAGAAGAGCTGGATCCAGCTTAAGGAAGAACGAAATTCTCTTGAGACCAGTCTACATGCTAGTGAAAAGAAGGTCTTGGAACTCACCCGCCTATTGCACGACGAGAGGAATCTCAACACTTACATAGCTCCAAAGAGGATGCGTAGTGTCTTTTGGGATTGATTTGTTTTGTAATGTTTGCCCATGAGGCTTTGATGTACCAAACAATTATTTTCTTAATGATAACGTGTGTTCCTTTTTGTCTACAACAAATTTGAACTTTCGAATCCTTGAATGCATTGCATAAACACATATCATTCATCATGTGCATAGCAGGTACTCTTCTTTTTCAGGTTGCTTACTGTTCTTCGCTGTTTATTTCAGCATCATGAACCCTGAATCATCAACCGAGCTGTCTATCAAGGCCCTTCAGGCGCAGAACGCACAATTTCAAGAGCTGATCATGGGTTTGGCTCAAGGTCAAGAAGAGCTGAAGGCTTTGCTCCTGAAGAAGGAGAAGAAGAAGAAGAGAACTGTTCTATTCAACTCGGGCCGGAGATTTGGTAACACACTGCAGAATGAGGAAGCTGGTTCTTCTGTAGGCAAAGACAATCCCCAGGGGGGAAGGGCTCCAAGTCCGGTGGTCTCTAACAACGAGACTGATTTTAATGAGGAACAGTATCCTCCGGCTGAAGACAGATACAAGCAATTGGAAGACCGTCTGAACGCCATGGAGATCCAACATGTGCCTAGGTTGGATTTCGGAGACTTGGGTTTATCTTCTGGTGTGATCATCCCTCACAAGTTTAAAGCACCATCTTTCACCAAGTATGATGGGGCGTCTTGCCCTAAGCTGCACCTCAGATCTTTTGTGCGGAAGATTCAACCGTACACAGTGGATAAGAACTTGTGGATCCACTTCTTCCAGGAGAGTCTTTCAGGGACTCATCTCGAATGGTTCTATCAGTTGGATGGAACCAAAGTTCGTAACTGGGAGGAGTTGGCTACTGCTTTTTACAAGAAGTATCAATATAATGCCGACCTTGCTCCTACACGTACCCAACTCCAGGGTATGTCGCTAGGATCAGGCGAAGGTTTTAAAGAGTATGCGCAGAAGTGGAGGGACCTGGCTGGCAGGGTGCAGCCTCCGTTAACTGACCGTGAGCTGGTAGATATGTTCTTGGGGACCCTATCCGGGCCATTCTTCAATCATCTTATCGGTAATTCATCTGCAGGGTTCACTGACCTTATTCTGACTGGGGAAAGGATAGAGGCTGGAATGAAGTCCGGTAAAATTCAGAAAGGTGCGTCTTCAAATGCTGAGAAGAAACCTTTTAAAAAGGAGGCCAGTGTTGTGTATGGGCCTAGAAGGCAAGATAAACCAGAGCGCCGCCAAACTGTCAACGCGGTGGTGATTGCAAAACCTGCTGCCGCTCCTCGGCAAACCAATCAAAAAAGGGCTGAAAGACCCATAAGAGAATTTACTCGGCTGAGTATGACCTTGTCACAAATCTTGCCGCAATTTCTATCCACCAACTTGGTGACTGTCAGAGAGGCTCCAAAGGTTGTGAATACTGCCTCTCCCAAGTATAATCCAAATGCCCGCTGTGCTTATCACTCCGATAGCTCGGGGCATTCTACTGATGACTGCTGGGCCCTGAGGAATAAGGTGCAAGACCTTATTGATGCAAAGGAGATACAATTTGAGGCGCCTGAGAGGCCAAATGTGGTGACTGCTCCTATGCCCCAGCATGGAGTAAATGCCGTTGATGAAGACTTGTATGCCGTTTCTGTGAATGATGTAGCTACCCCTCTGATGACTGTTAAGAAGAACTTGCTGTTGGCCGGTTTATTTCCGGGTTGTAGCAAGGGTTGCCTTTTGTGTGCTGTTACCCCTACTGGTTGTCCGTTGCCGAAGTTAGGCATCCAAAGCCTGATGGATATCAAAGAGATTCTGTTCAAGAAGACCGTTGTTCCTTTTGTTCCTGTGGAAGAAGTATCCGTCGTTACAATTTTCAACAATCTAATCAAGGCTCCCCCGAGGAAGCCAGTTAAAATCATGACTGTTGCACCCATTGTTATTACTGTTCCGGGGCCCCTCCCCTATGAATCTGATAAGGATGTCCCATGGCACTATGGGGCAGATGTATATGTACTTGGAATAAAGCAAGAGTTCAATACCGGTACCAGCATCAGCAATATCACCGGTCCAGCCAAAGTAACCCGCAGTGGCAGGCTCTTCTCGCCTGACATTGCGCCACCAGCTATTCGAAGACCTCTCATAATAACGCCTGCAAGTGCGCCTGTTTCCACTTCTGATCAAGTTGCTTCCCCTGCTGCCGAGTCATCTAATGCTCGGGGCAAAGGGATTGATGATGAGCCTGCCCGGATGGAGGCACCAAAATATGTGAATGTTGAAGCCTCCCAGCAAGAGATGGAGAAAATTCTTAAAATAATCAAGAAGAGTGATTTTAATGTTGTTGAACAGCTGGGGAATACACCCTCCAAGATCTCTATGCTCTCATTACTGTTGTGCTCAGAGGCCCATGCTAAGGCCCTGATCTCATTTCTGAAGACGGCCCATGTGCCACAAGAGACCTCTGCAGACCAGTTTACTGATTGCGTATCCAATTTGACAGCCGACAATGGTTTGGGTTTCTCGGATGCTGACCTTACCGCCAAGGGAAAGAACCACAATGATGCCCTGCATGTCTCTATAGAATGCAGGGGCACTACTCTAGCGCACGTGTTGGTGGACACCGGTTCTTCCCTGAATGTGTTGCCCAAGAAGGCCTTAGACCGGTTGGATTGTAAGGGCCTGGAGTTGAAACCTAGCAACATCATTGTCCGAGCCTTTGACGGATCGAAGAGGATGGTTCATGGAGAAGTAGACATTTCTATTCGTGTGGGTTCTCAAGTATTCGACTCGACTTTCTATGTGATGGATATTCGTCCATCTTATTCCTGTTTACTGGGTCGACCTTGGATTCACAAAGCTGGGGCAGTGACCTCTACCCTACACCAGAAGCTCAAGTACCCTGTCAGAGGGAAGATTGTTACTGTGCAGGGGGAGGAGGAGTATATGGTTAGTCATCTGAATTCCTTCCGGTATATCGAGATGGACGGGGAGTTTATTGAAACCCCCTTTCAACATTTTGAAGAAGTACCTCCAACATTGGCAGCAACAGAAACAGTGGTTGAAGAGGACTTTCCTTTGAAGATGGCTTCCTTGAAAGACGTCCGGGCTGTAATCGAGAAAGGTGAATGTGCTAACTGGGGCAGGCTCCCTGATTTCACTCCTAAAACTAACAAGTTTGGACTGGGTTTTACTGCAGAGGCTCAGAGGGCTGTGCGCAAAGCTAGGATCGGAAGACCTCCTGTGTTCATCACCAATCCAGGAGTGAATGCTATTGGGGATGAAGATGAAGTGGAAGAATCAGAGTTCGATAGCTGGATCTACCCGACGACTGACGTTGGATTGACCAATTGGACTGCCAAAGATCATAAACCTGTTACTTTTGTTATGCAGTAATGAATTCCTTTGTTTTTGTTATTTGTAATAAACAATGAACTGAAACTTTATGGCCCAGTGTCTTACCCGGGGCACCGTTGGCTTCATTTGTGAGGGCATTAACTGTCATTTCCATATATCATGAATAAAGATCTTGGACGTTTTTCCGCATTTCAAATCTTGTTTTCCCTTTCTTTCTTTCTTTCTTTATATATTGCAAAACAGCTATATTTACACACACTCACATATACAGGTTTCAATCCACTCTGGATCTCACTGGTAACGACTCTGCTACTGCCAATTATGACTTCGAAAATCCGATAAACTTAGCCGAAGACAAAGGTGAAGATGATTGTGAAGTGCCTGGCGAGCTTGCAAGACTATTAATCCAGGAAAAGAGGGCAATTCAACCACATGAAGAGCCAGTGGAAACGATAAATCTGGGTACTGAGGAAGACAGAAAGGAGGTTAAGATTGGTGCCAATCTGGAGCTCAGCGTAAAACATCGGTTGACTCAGATGTTACATGATTATGTGGAGATCTTCGCCTGGTCCTATGAAGACATGCCTGGGTTGGATACCGACATTGTGGTCCATCATTTGCCTACCAAGGAAGACTGCCCTCCAGTTAAGCAAAAGGTCCGCCGTATGCGTCCAGAGATGTCTGAGAAGATCAAAGCTGAGGTTATGAAGCAATTCGATGCCGGGTTTCTTGCAGTGACTTCTTACCCTCAGTGGGTTGCTAATGTGGTGCCAGTACCGAAGAAGGATAGTAAGGTCAGAATGTGTGTTGATTATAGGGATCTGAACAGGGCCAGCCCCAAGGATGACTTTCCCCTACCTCACATTGACGTTCTGGTTGACAATACTGCTCAGCACAAGGTGTTCTCTTTCATGGATGGCTTTTCAGGTTATAATCAAATCAAGATGGCTCCTGAAGACATGGAAAAGACTACCTTTGTTACTCAGTGGGGCACCTTCTGCTACAAGGTCATGCCATTCGGGTTGAAAAATGCTGGGGCAACCTACCAACGTGCCATGGTTGCTTTATTTCATGACATGATCCATCATGAGATAGAAGTGTATGTCGACGACATGATTGCAAGGTCTCAAACCGAGGAGGAACACCTTGATCATCTGCAGAAATTGTTTGACCGTCTGAAATTGTACAAGCTGAGGTTGAACCCGAACAAGTGCACCTTCGGGGTTAGATCTGGAAAGTTGCTAGGCTTCGTTGTAAGTGATAAGGGTATTCAAGTGGACCCTGCCAAGGTTAAAGCCATTCAAGAGATGCCAGTTCTTAAGACAGAAAAAGAGGTCAGAGGTTTTTTAGGACGCCTGAACTATATTGCCCGGTTCATCTCGCATCTAACTGCTACCTGTGAGCCAATCTTCAAGCTGTTGAAGAAAGATCAGGTAGTACGTTGGAATGATGAATGTCAGGCCGCTTTTGACAGAATCAAAGAGTATCTCCAAGAACCACCCATCCTTATGCCACTGGTTGAAGGGAGACCTCTGATATTATACCTGACAGTACTTGACAACTCAATGGGGTGTGTGCTGGGGCAGCATGACGAGTCTGGCCGAAAAGAGCATGCCATGTATTACCTTAGCAAAAAGTTTACCGACTGTGAGACCCGATACTCACTGCTCGAGAAAACTTGTTGCGCTTTGGTATGGGCTGCTCGCCGGCTGAGACAATATATGCTGACTCACACTACCTTGTTGATCTCAAAGATGGATCCGATAAAGTACATATTTGAAAAGCCTGCTCTGTCTGGAAGAATAGCAAGATGGCAAATGATCTTGACAGAATATGACATCCAGTACACGACTCAGAAAGCTATCAAAGGAAGTGTATTGGCATACCACTTGGCACATCAGGCAGTAGACGACTATCAGTCAATGAACTTTGAGTTTCCGGACGAGAGCATCATGATTGTGACTGATTGTGAAGTACCTGGACCGGATGAAGGACCTGAGGAAGGATCCCGATGGTCTATGCACTTTGACGAAGCCTCCAACGCTTTGGGTAACGGTATTGGCGCTGTGATCATATCTCCTCAAGGCACTCATACTCCACTCACTGCCCGACTATGTTTCAACTGCACCAACAACATGGCAGAGTATGAGGCATGCATCATGGGTCTTCAAGCTGCGATCGACTTAAGGATCAAGTTTCTGAGTGTCTTCGGAGATTCCGCTCTCGTGATCAATCAGATCAAAGGCGAGTGGGATACGAAACATCCGAATCTTATTCCTTACAGAGAATGTGTGTTGACATTGATCCCCCATTTCACAGAGATAACTTTTGAACATTTCCCAAGAGAGGAGAATCAGTTGGCGGACGCGTTGGCTACGATGTCTTCCATGTTCAAAGTCAAATGGGACAATGAGGCTCCCCGGATCATCATCTGGAAACTGGACGAACCGACATACTGTTATGATCTTGAGGCTGAGGTAGTGACTGAGAAACCTTGGTACCATGAGGTGAAGAGATACTTGGAAGCTCAGGAATACCCTTAAGGTGCATCTGTCAACGACAAGAAGTTTCTGAGAAGGTTCGCAGCGAAGTTCTTCCTCAGCAACGACATTCTGTACAAGCGAAACCATGATTCAACCTTACTGCGTTGTGTGGATAAGACTGAAGCAGAAAGGATCATGGCGGAGCTACATGAAGGTACCTTCGAAACACATTCCAGTGGACACACTATGGCAAAGAAAATCCTTCGGGTAGGGTATTTCTGGTCCACAATGGAAGCCGACTGTTACCAACATTCTCGGACATGTCATAAATGCCAGATTTATGCAGATAAGGTGCATGTTCCTCCAGTCCCTCTGAATGTCCTGACTGCACCTTGGCCTTTTGCAATGTGGGGCATAGATATGATCGGCGAGATTAAACCTATGGCATCCAACGGGCATCGCTTCATCCTGGTGGCGATTGATTATTTTATGAAGTGGGTTGAAGCAGCCTCCTATGCTACAGTAACCAAGAATGTCGTGGCACGGTTCATTCGGCATAACCTGATCTATTGATACGGCGTCCCAGAAAGGATCATTACAGACAACGGTACCAATCTCAATAACAAAATGATCACTGAGCTCTACGAGCAATTTAAGATACAGCACCACAACTCTTCTCCCTACCGGCCGAAGATGAATGGGGCTGTCGAAGCAGCGAATAAGAATATCAAGAAAATTGTGCAGAAGATGACAGTGACCTATAAAGATTGGCACGAGATGTTACCGTTCGCTCTTCATGGGTACCGTACCTCAGCAAGGACGTCAACCGGGGCAACTCCTTTTTCCTTGGTCTATGGCATGGAGGCAGTCTTACCGATCGAAGTGCAAATACCCTCTCTCCGGATAATGAAGGATGCAGATCTGAGCGAAGATGATTGGATCCAGACACGACTTGATCAGCTAAACCTTATTGATGAAAAGAGACTTACTGCTATATGTCATGGTCAGACGTACCAAAAACGGATGATCAGGGCATTTAACAAGAAAGTTAGACCACAAGAATATCAAGTTGGGGATCTGGTAATCAAACGCATCATCCTTCCTCAGAGTGATCCCAGGGGCAAATGGACCCCTACGTACGAAGGGCCATTTGTGGTTAAACATGTGTTCTCAGGAGGAACCATGATTCTAACCACCATGGATGGTGACGACCTTCCTCACCCCGCCAATGCAGACATAGTAAAAAGATACTACGCATAATAAAGACCCGCTAGGTTGACATACCTAGGCAAAAATTAGGGCTTCCCGGCGAACCAAAAGGGTTCGGGCAAAATGAGGGATGAAATGAAAAAAATTTGTACACCCAGCAAGTCGAAAACCTGAAAAGGCGGCTTGGGCAAAAATGGGTATCCCGGTGGACTGAAAACCCGAAAGGGCGGTCCAGGCAAAAGTTAGGGATAAAGCGTAATACTATGTCTCATTGGATCACCTTGCATCCAGAATCCGGTATCAACTGTCAAGTTCAAAAGGCATCAATCAATCAGCTTCATCTTCAGCTAGGTCATCAAGTGATGAGACGCTCGAAGATATAAAGGCGATAGCAGAGTTGGAACCCAGTGGGATTATTCTTTTCACACAGCTGTTTTGTTTTCCCTTTGTACAAATTGTATAAACTCTTTTATTCGGCGGCGTTCTCTTACTAGGACGTCAGCCTCTTGTACATAAACGCCTATTTATAGGCAATTCAAAAATCAATATAAATTCACTTTCCAGATGAATTGCCAATTGTTTTTTCCTTTTTCTATTTTGTTTTGCGAAGAACGTCCAAGGTTCAATTTGTGATATATGCATTTGACAATAATTGCTAACTCATAAATATTTGCATATGAAACAAAGGATTAATTACAGGTAACATTAGAAGCAGGGGCAATAATGAGTGGTCTAAGCGATCTAATTGTTCTGTTCACTAAGGTGCCAAGGTAAGTTCAGCCGAAGAACATAACCAATATACCTTAATTCCCCAGAGAGTGAGCCAGCAAGTCAATGCACTCTCCCCAAGCAAAGCTATATTATCAGCCTTAAGGAAGTTGGGTATCCCCAGCAGATCTCAACATTCCTCAGCAAATTATACCGACGTTCTTAACAAGCATCCTCGGCAATCTTGATCTAAGATTGTTCCCCGGCGGTACACCAGATATTAAGCGGAGCCACTTCCCCAATATATCTCAAAATTTTCCCCAGGAGAGCCCAGCATAGTTCAAGATTTCCCCAGGAAAGTTTGAATCCATCTCCCCAGCAGAAAGCTTATCCCTAGTAGATTCTGGAAGCTTATCCCCTACAGAGCTCGAACGCGTCTCCCGGCTTTATTCAAAGGTTATTTCCCCACCGGGATATAACTGGGTTATCCTCAGCCAAAAGCCACGGAAAGATCGTCCTCGGCGAAGTCTTCCTATCCCCAGCGGAGTCTATTAACACTTCCAACATAACAACGGTATCCCCAGCGAAGTTACCATCAACATCCCAGCAAAGTACCTCTCTCCCCACAGAGTACTGTTCCCCAGCAAGGTAGCTAGAGTATTTTTCCCCCCGCAGAGTAATCTCTTCATCAAGTTTATTCCCCAATGGAGTTATCTTCTCCTACCGGTATTCTTGCAACCATCACTCCCCAGTGGAAACAAAAGCTCTACATCAGCCCAGGATTTAACTTCCCGGCACCCGTCAAGGATTTATTTTCCTAAGACGAAAACATACATTCATAAACATCGCATTTCCATACATTATAGCATGCATATATGCATCATGAACATACAATCTCATTTATGTTGAGAGCATCATTGCTTGATATATATCATGCATTTCATACATCATGACATTGCGTATGACTGACCCTTTACCATTTCAGGGAAAGACGAATCGGTAAACACCGCTGACCACTCATATGACCTAGTAGTCCCCTCAAAAGAAAAAAACTACATCTATGGAAGACTTTCGTCTGGTTCAGTTAAATCGACCCTAAGGTTTTTCTGATTCTTATCCAGTCAAAGATATTCCAAGACTTTCGTCTGGTTCAGTTAAATCGACCCTAAGATTTTTCTGATTCTTATCCAGTCAAAGTTAATCCAAGACCTTCTCTGGTTCAGTCAGATTGACGCTAAGATCTCCCTGATTCTTATTCCAGTTGAAGATTCCAAGACCTTGCTTGGTTCAGTTAAATCGACTCCTAAAGATTTTTCTGATGCCGATCCAGTCAAAGGCCTTCTCTGGTTCAGTCAGATCGATGCTAAGATCTCCCTGATTCTTATTCCAGTTGAAGATTCCAAGACCTTGCCTGGTTCAGTTAAATCGAATCCTAAAGATTTTTCTGATGTCGATCCAGTCAAAGGCCTTATTTGGTTCAGTCAGATCGACGCTAAGATCTCCCTGATTCTTATTCCAGTTGAAGACTCCAATACCTTTCCTGGTTCAGTTAAATCGACTCCTAAAGATTTTTCTGATGCCGATCCAGTCAAAGGCCTTCTCTGGTTCAGTCAGATCGACCCTAAGATCTCCCTGATTCTTATTCCAGTTGAAGATTCCAAGACCTTGCCTGGTTAAGTTAAATCGACTCCTAAAGATTTTTCTGATGCCGATCCAGTCAAAGGCCTTCTCTGGTTCAGTCAGATCGACGCTAAGATCTCCCTGATTCTTATTCCAGTTGAAGATTCCAAGACCTTGCCTGGTTCAGTTAAATCGACTCCTAAAGATTTTTCTGATGCCGATCCAGTCAAAGGCCTTCTCTGGTTCAGTCAGATCGACCCTAAGATCTCCCTGATTCTTATTCCAGTTGAAGATTCCAAGACCTTGCCTGGTTCAGTTAAGTCGACTCCTAAATATTTTTCTGATGCCGATCCAGTCAAAGGCCTTCTCTGGTCCAGTTAAATCGATTCCTAAAGATTTTCCTGATGAAGACTCAGTAGAAGACATCCAAGATTCTCTCATCGTTACTGTTGAGGTAGTAATCGCCCAAGGTTCTCTCACCGTTACTATTGAGGTAGTAATCGACCAAGGTTCTCTCATCATTACTGTTGAGGTAGTAATCGCCCAAGGTTCTCTCATCGTTACTGTTGAGGTAGTAATCGCACAAGGTTCTCTCATCGTTACTGTTGAGGTAGTAATCGCCCAAGGTTCTCTCATCGTTACTGTTGAGGTAGTAATCACCCAAGGTTCTCTCATCGTCCCGTTGAGGTAGTAACCATCCCTGATTCATTCATCACCTTTTGAAACTCCAGACTCGATTCCTGTATCTCGCCAGGGCACGTCTGAAGAGGTTTAAGGATTCAATTCCTGTAACCAGTCAGGGCACATCTACACAAAGAGTTTAAAGACCAACTCTTGTAACAGGCCAGGTAATCATTTTTCTTTTTCAGGTACGCAAGTTCTCGCTAAGGAAACTCTTACGCGATCGACACCCAGATGGCATCTATAAGCCCATCCATCTATCCATCACCTCTCAACATGGCATCTATAAGCCCATCCTCCTATCCATCAGTCTCCAAATGGCATCTATAAGCCCATTCCCACCATCATACTGCTAACACTCTAACATGTGAGCGCAAATTTCTGGGCACTCTAGTGTTCAATCATCTTCCACCTTCGGATTACGAAAGGCCCGTCAGCCAATCTACATCCTCAGGTCTAAGAAGATTGAACAGGGGCAACTGTTGTACCCCAAAATTTTCCCTCCCATACTCTTCAAGGTTTGCTAAGATCATGCTTCAAAATCTCCCAAGAGTTGCACAGTCCAATGGCCTCATAACAGTCCAAAACTAGGGGTTTGTCTCTGGCAAAGAAATTGAAGTTTCCAAGGGCCTAAACAAGTCCCACATGCCTATAAACATTTTCAAGCATCCTTATGCCAAGTTTCAAGACTCACAGCACCAAATTGCACAGTCAAAAAACCCTAATTGCTCAACAGTCAACTGCAGGGGCAAAATGGTCATTTGACAGTCAAAAGTCAAAAATTTTGGTCAACATCTTATTTTGAAGCCACAAACATCATTTGATCAATTCTTGATCATGATTCTCAAGGCATGGCTCAAAAAGTCTCAAGATGCAAAAGTTTCTATTTTTGAACAGTTGGAAAAGTCAACTGCAAATTGACCAAGGCATAACTTCCACATGGTTTATCAGAAAAATTCCATCCAAAGCTCATTTTGAAGAGAATGCCATTTACTTCAACTCATCTTCATACTTCAAGTCCAATAAATGCTCTCACAAAAAGTTATCAATCTCAACATTATAGGTCATTTTCAAAAGTCAACAAAAAGGCACTTTAAGTCAAAGACCATAACTTGAGATTGATAAATCAAAATGACATGGGACAAAATACATTGGTTAGAGGACTTCAATACCTTTCCAAAATGTCCAAGAACATGATCAAAGCTTAAACATTGAGCAAGATATGCCTTGTGGAAGTTGGGAAATTTTTGGGAATTTTGAAAAGTCAACTTTGCTTCAAATGCCTCAAAATTGCTAATGGGCCTCAATTTCTTCCATGAATCCTTATCCAAAAGCTATGCACGACCCATTGACATCCAAGGGAGTTATTTTATCATTTTTTATTAATTATTTGAATTATTATTATTATTAATTCATTTAATTAAAATTAAATATGACAAAAATAGCAAATCACACCTTTCAAATCTTTTTATGCAGCATTTTCATCCATCATGACCTCAAGATTTCGTGCACACTCAATAAGGAAAGATTCTATGCAATTGGCAATGGTTTGATGGCAAAAAAGATTGAAAAAGATCATGAAAATCAAATATTCAAAATCATTGAATACATGGATTTTGGGCCAGTTTTTCTAACCTAATTCAGTCACACATATATGGACATGGCAAACCTAATGCCTAGAACAAGCAAGCTGCGCTGCAAACAGAAGAACACATTGCAACTTTTTGACAAAAAAACTTAAAACTGTTTTCATACTTAGAAGGCAATTCAAGGCTTGAAAAGTGTTCCAAAAGTCTGCTGACACCACAAGGAAACTATTCCAATCGAAAACACGCTTCCATACTCAAGGAGTTGGTAGATTGAAGTCTAACTTTTCTGTAAAATTTTCATAATCGTGCTTGCATTTTCATACATTATTCATGGCTTTTAATGCTTGATTTACACTAACATGAACTCTCTGAAGCTTTTGGTGTCTTTTAATTGAGTTAATATTACCTGTATGAGAAGTTGCCATGGACGTAGGTTAGGGTTTCAGAAGCTTCCATTTGGGGCTTTGCATATATGGAAAAATTAGGCCATGAAACCTACACCAGGATGTCCAGACGAATAGAAACCAACCATCGCGCCCTTTTTCTTTTTCACTATATGCTAATCGCTATTTTTCAGGTTTAGGGTTAGTGGGGGTTTAAAACCCCCGCTATCTATTCTTATTTTCAGGCCAAAACGAAGACACAATGGAGAAGACGCTGAGGTGTAAGCACAGGACTGGGCAATTCAAACATTCGCGCGTGTTTTTGTGTTCTACCAATAGCTCTTATTCTCTTTCATAATAATCACGTCCCATATTAATATCAGATAAACGCGTTTGGCTTGGTGGAAGATGTGTTGTCATGCAAGCATTGGGACCTGGGTTCGATTCCCAGGTCCCCCATATTCTCAATATTTTTCTTGTAATGCGTTCAGGTACACTTGCCTTCCTGTGGTCCACCAAACGTCCAACGCCTTGGCTTGCCACGCGCCCAGAAGTCCCAATCCAAGGGCCAGGATGGGCAGTCCACCATAGACACCAGTCAACCACTCCTCACACGCGCCAGAAAAGTCAAAAAGGCCTGGAGTTATTGGGCCAAAATTCTCACAATTGACCTCCAAAAGGGTCAGAACACCCCTCCTATGGTTTGCATATTTCTTTTTATTTTAATTCTCTTTTTTTCTTTTCTTTGATTAATTGCTTTTATTTAATTCCATAAAATTAATTTTCATAATACAAAAATACAAAAAAATCAGAAATCATAAAAATAAAATATGTTTATTTAATTTTTAATTTATTAATAGTTTTCTTTTGTAAATAAATCTTTTAATAAATCAATTTAGTAAAATTAGGTTTTATTTTAATCTTTTTTCTTAAATAAACTAAAAAAATATAGAAATTAGGGTTTTAGTATTTTTATTCTTTTTCTTAATAAATAACCTTTTTATCATTATTAATTATTAATTATCTTGTAAATAAACTTGTAATTAATTAATTAGGGTTAAATTAGGTTAAACTTAAACAATTTTTTAATAATTAAAAACAAATTTAGAATTAGGGTTTTATTTAACTTTTAATTTTAATTAATTTTCTTTATTTTCATTAAATACCAAAAAACCAAAAAATAACTTCTTTTCTTTATTTAATCATTAATTTACTTTCAATTCCAATTTAATTTCTTTAAAGGGTCCAACGCCCTCGAATTCTCGATTCTTATTTCTTTTCGCGCGTTTGTCTTTATTTTCATTTTAAATATTATGTAATTGCCCCAAAGCTTTGTAATAGTAATTAGGACATTTACTTTCCGCACTTTTATTCAAAATCGGGTCTTTGTTAATTTGGCGATGTATAGACCCGCGCCTTGTAATAGCGTAGGACTTTTATTTTCCGCATTTTAAATTCCGCATCTTTAAACTGTTAATCACATGAAAGGATGAATGGCCAAAAATAAAATCAAAGCGTAGAACACCCGATGCATGATCAAGATAAAACATAAACTGAAAATGACACACAATTCACACACCACTCTTAGGGTACGCCTCACTGTTGCCTTGCCCCCTCGAAACGTGGTCGTCGAGCATAGGACGTTTTAGTAAGTCCTTATGTCCATGAACATGGCATAAGGGTAGCTTCTAAGGTGTCCTACTATTGCTCTGGTGACCACCCTGTTGCCTTGCCTCTCGAAACGTGGTCGTCGAGTATAGGACATCTTAGTGAGTCCTTATGTTCCATTGATCTAGTTGCCTCGAAACGGTTGCCTCAGAACAGTTGCCTCGAAACAAGTTGCCTCGGAATAGTTGCCTCGGAATAAAAAGATCAATGGCATAAGGGTAGCTTCCAAGGTGTCCTACTTTTGCTCTGGTGACCACACTGTCCCTAAACTCGAATTGACCCGAACACCTCCAACGGTGGTGCTACCTACCTCTCAATGGTGGGATGGCACTACCTTAAGGACATTTACACAGCCTAATTCCTTAGGGTAGGTAGATGACTCATAGATACTTGCTCTAAAAAAACAAATCAAAACTCTTTTCACACCGACACTTTCAAAAAGCTTTCAAAAACAACTTTTCAAACACTCTTGAGGACTGATACAAGAGTCGATCTGAAACTTTCAAAGAAACTTTTTCAAACCCACTCACACTTGAAAAGCAAACAAACATTTTGAAAACACAAATGAGCAAGTATCTAAGAGCCCATGGATAACCATGGATAGAAAGGGTGCTAACACCTTCCCTTTCTATAAATCTACCTCCCGAACCGAGAACTAATCTCATAAGGAATTTTTCTGTGCTTTTGTCCTTTCCATTTGGAGAAAATAAAAGACGGTGGCGACTCTTGCTTCCGCGACATTTCGCAAACCAGCGTTAAACAGTCAGTTCCAGAGCCACCGATCACACTTGGATTCAGCCTGAGTTTGTACTCTTTCAACCTGGCAAACAGCTTCTGCAAATGTTCAAGGTGTTCCTCCTCTGTTTGTGATCGAGCTATCATGTCGTCTACGTAAACTTCAATCTCATTATGTATCATATCATGAAACAAAGCTACCATGGCGCGTTGATAAGTTGCCCCTGCGTTCTTCAGTCCGAACGGCATCACCTTGTAGCAGAAGGTACCCCATTGTGTAACAAAGGTTGTTTTCTCCATGTCCTCGGGGGCCATTTTAATCTGGTTGTAGCCCGAGAATCCGTCCATGAAGTAAAATACCTTGTGTTGAGCTGTGTTGTCAATCAAAATGTCGATATGTGGTAGCGGAAAATCATCTTTAGGGCTAGCCCTATTCAAATCCCGATAGTCTACACACATTCTGACCTTGCCGTCTTTTTTAGGTACTGGCACGATGTTAGCAACCCATTGTGGATAGGATGTAACAGCCAAAAAGCCAGCGTTGAATTGCTTCATTACTTCAGCTTTAATCTTCTCAGACATGTCGGGCCTCATTCGGAAGACTTTTTGCTTGATCGGTGGACAATCTTCTCTTGTAGGGAGACGGTGAACCACGATGTCTGTGTCTAACCCTGGCATGTCTTCATAAGACCAGGCGAAGATTTCAACGTATTCATTTAACAGTTGTATTAAGAGTTCCTTGACACTTGGTTCCAGATTGGAACCCACTTTGACTTCTTTCCTGTCTTCCTCTGTTCCTAAGTTGACGGTTTCCAACAACTCTTCATGAGGTAAGATGGACCTCTCTTCTTGTTGTAGAAGTCTGGCTAGCTCTCCTGGTACTTCACAATCTTCGTCATCTTCGTACTCAGCCTGATTGACCAAATCTTCAGAGTTATTGAAGGATACAACAGAATAGTCACCCATGGAATCCGGAGTGGATGGATACCTGCATTTGTGAGTGTGGGTGTGTGTAAGGGATAGCCATCCTTAAACAAGCAAAAATGCAAAAGGAAAGAAAATGAAGACAACAGTTTATAAATGAAAAACGTCCAATGATTCATTAAACATGGCATATGATTATGAAGAGAATCAAGCCCTTACAAATGGACCTACATGCCCCGGGCAAGGCATGAGGTGAAAAAGTGTGCAGATTGTTCTAGTAATTATTACAGACCAACAAGAAATGTTCGAAAGATAAATTACTGATTGATAAAAGTAATGGGAACGAAGTCTTTCGCCTCCCAGTTGTTCAGTCCTCCTTCAATGGTTGGGAAGATCCAGTCTTTAAAGCTGGCCTCTTCGTCTTCGTCTCCTAAAGCATTGATTCCATGAGGAGAAATCTTGATGGGTGTCCTTTCAATTTTTGAGCGACGCATAGCCTTTTTCCCCGCAGCCGTAAACCCTAACCCAAACTTGTCTGTCTTGTGAGGAAAGTCAGGCAACTGTCCCCATGTTGAGCTTTTCCCCTCCTTTATTGCAGCCTTTGCGTATTTCAGAGATGCCATCCTTGCCACCTGCTTGGGTACCTCAGCTACTGCCTTTGCTACCGCCACCTCGAGAGAGACTTCCTCAAAGTGTTGAAAGGGTGTTTCGATGAATTCACCATCCACTTCCACATACCGAAAGGAATTCAGATGACTGATCATGTACTCCTTCTCACTGTGTACATTTATGATTTTACCCTTAACAGGGTATTTCAACATCT
Source organism: Vicia faba (assembly GCA_948472305.1). Taxonomy (NCBI): domain Eukaryota; kingdom Viridiplantae; phylum Streptophyta; class Magnoliopsida; order Fabales; family Fabaceae; genus Vicia; species Vicia faba. The sequence goes on from OX451740.1 coordinate 963,496,343, forward strand.
GATGTAGAGAAGAAGTGACTGCCCCAACATTATGTATCCACGGTCTTCCTAGCAAGCAAGAGTATGATGGACGGATGTCCATCACGTAGAAGGTTGAGTGGAACACCTCAGTTCCTACCTTGATGGGAATGTCGACCTCCCCATGCACCATTCTTTTAGACCCGTCAAAGGCCCTAACAATGATATTACTTGGTTTCAGCTCCAAGCCTTCACAATCCAAACGGTCCAGAGCCTTCTTAGGCAGCACATTTAGAGAAGAACCAGTATCGACCAAGACATGGGCGAGAGTGGTTCCTCGGCATTCAACTGACACATGCAATGCGTCATTGTGCTTTCTTCCCTTCGGAGTCAGGTCAGCATCAGAGAAACCCAGGCCGTTGTCGGCGGTAAGGCTGGCTACACAATCCTGGAATTGATCGGCTGAGGTTTCCTGGGGCACATGGGCTGTCTTCAAAAAATCTTATCAATGCTTTGGCATGAGCCTCCGAACAAAGCAGTAGGGCTAACATGGAGATCTTTGAGGGGGTTTTCCCCAGTTGCTCCACCACATCATAATCACTCTTCTTAATTATTTTCAGAATCTCCTCCATTTCTTTTTTAGAGGTTTTAGGGATGACCAATGGCTGAGCCCTCGTCCTGACGAGCTCTTCTTGGATCCCTTTCCCCTTATCATTGGCAGCAGCAGAAGGGACAACCACAAGAGTTACAATTTCTTCAATCATTGGCGTTCTTGCAGATAGTTTTACCGGTGCGGGGGTAACCTTGGGAGCAGCTGAGGGTCCAAAGATTGCCTTTGGAGGGGCAATCTCTGGAGAGAAAATTCTTCCATTTCGAGTAATTTTGCTTGTACCGGCAATGTTTCCAATGTCGGCAGTTTCTTCATCAGAGCTCTCTTCAGTTATCTCAATTTGTTTAACACTGTGGTAGTAGATTTCTCCACCATAATTCCATGGTATTGATTTGTCAGACTTGTATGGGACGGGCCCATGCATGGTTATCTTCAAGGGTACAATCTTTAGAGCGGATGTAATCTTAACAGGCCTTTTGGGGACCTTGGAAAGATTGGCGGAAATGGTTATTATTTAAACGTCATTGATAGGAGTTGGAGTAACAAGAGTCTTTTCGAAAAGAATTTGTTGGTTATCCATTAGGCGTTGGATGCCTATCCTCAGCAATGGACAGTCAATTGGTAGGGAGGAACAAAGGTAGCAATCTTCTTTACAACCTGGGAAAATCCCAGCCTTCAACAGATTCAACTTGATTGTCAGTAGTGGAGTTATCAGATCATCAACAGTAGAAACAAACAGATCTTCTTCAACAGCATGGACATTGCGACCATGCTTTGGCATTGGAGCGGAGATTACATTCGGCTTCTCGGGGGCGTCGAACTCAACCTCTTTTGCGTCTATCAAATCCTGAATTTTATTCTTAAGCGCCCAGCAATCGTTGGTGTCATGCCCGACGCTGTTAGAATGATAGGCACACTTTACATTGGGATAATAATATGGGGAAGTGGTATTCACATTCTTTGGCGCCTCTTTGATATTGGTGAGATTCAGCTTCAACAAATGGGGAAGAACTTGTGCGAGCGTCATGTTGATACGGGTGAACTGCCGTTGTGGCCGTTCTCCCCATTGCTGTTTAGGTCTGGACTGATTGTTACGAGGCTGATCATTTGATGAATTTTGAATCATCACGGCCCCTATAATCGTTCGACGCTCAGTTCTTCCCAATCCTTTTTGAGAGTATACAACAACCGCTTCCTTCTTGGCCGGGAATGGTTTTTTAACAGTTGTGGAGGCAGAGGCATCCCTTTGAATCTTCCCACTCTTAATACCAGCTTCCACCCTTTCGCCAGTCAGAATCAATTCAGTAAACCCTATGGAAGAGCTCCCGATCAAATGGTTGAAGAAAGGGCCAGATAGGGTCCCCAAGAACATATCAACTAGCTCCCTATCTGAAAGCGGTGGTTGTACCCTTCCGGCCAAGTCGCGCCATTTCTGGGCGTATTCTTTGAATCTCTCATTTGAGGCCATCCCCATACTTTGTAGCTGAGTACGGGTTGGTGCCAAGTCGGCGTTGTATTGATACTGGCGATAAAAGGCAGCTGCCAAATCCTCCCACTTATTCACCTCTGACCTCTCAAGCTGGTAAAACCAATCTAGCTGTGTACCAGACAGGCTGTCATGGAAGAAGTGCACCCAAAGATTTCTATCGGATGAATGAGGTTGAATTTTTATGACATACGACCTCAGGTGCATCTTCGGACAAGACAGACCATCGTATTTTGCAAAAGTTGGTACTTTGAATTTGGGAGGGATCACAATCCCAGCAATCAATCCCAATTCTTCAAAATCTAACCCGGGAACCCTTTGCAGCTCCATAGCTGCCAGTCTATCCTCCAGGTTTTTGTATTTGTCGTCCGCTGGCGGGTATTGCTGCTCTGAATAATCTTCATCTTCCTCAACCTCTTCCTCTTCAGCCTCGGATTCAGAAGGTAACGCAACTCCTTTTCCTTTGCCGGTCCCCTCGTCAGATGTGGAGGGGAATTCAAGAACTCTCCTAGCTTCATTCTCAAATCTTCTTCCCAGTGTAGCTACCCCAACTCTTTTCTTCTTATTTTTTCCTTTTTCTTGCTCTTTATTCCCTAACAGTGCTTTAAGATCCTCCTGACCCTTTGCCAAGGTCATAAGGAGTTGTTGAAACTGCGAGTTTTGTGCCTGCAGATCTCTGACTGTCTGCTCGATATCCATCTTACTGAAATAAACAGCAGAAAGATAAGGAAACCTGGTGTGAAGACCTGTTTATGCATATGATGAATGATATGTTTATTCATGTAATGCATTCAAGGATTTAGAAATTCAAAGTTGTTGCAGACAAAAAGAACACACGTCATATTAATAAGAAGAAATTTTGTCAGTACATAAATGCCTCATGGGCCAAATATTACAAAAACTTCTTAAGGTAAAAATACATTGCGCATCCTCTTTGGTGCGATGTAAGTGTTAAGGGCCTCCTCCTCGTGAAGTCGGCGGGTAAGCTCCAAAACCTTCTTCTCACTGGCGTAGAAGCTGGCTTCAAAAGTATCCCTTTCTTCCTTGAGTTGGATCCAACTCTTCTGCATCTCCTCCCATGATGTTGGCATGTCAGGATGTAGGATGGTGTATGGAACCTCTCCTTCCTTAACAGGCTCTTTGATCAAAGGGAGAATATGAGGGTAAGGCATCATAAGACTCTGGGCGCGGGTTCGTACCCACTTGAGGTAAGGCTCAAGAGGGATGGAGTTCTTGTGCCCCAGTGTCTTGCTATCTACCTTGTTAGGCATCCTCCAAGCTCTGATGAATCTTTGGCGAAGTCCTTGCGCATCGTTGTTGAAGTCAAAAACTAGGTCAGGAATCAGCATGTCATGAGGGCCATCCCTCCGTGCATATCCAAATTGTCTCAAAGCTAGACAGGGGTTGTAGGTAATGCCTCCTCTAATGCCAAGCAATGGAACATTAGGGAACTCACCACAACGATCGATGATGATGACATTTTCTATGGACCGAGAACACCAATGTACATCAGAATGTGTGAGGGTCATCAATCGTTGCGACCACCTCAAGCCTTGCTCATTCTTCAAAACAGATTGTGGAAGGTGAGAAATAAACCACCTTGCAAGGAGAGGAGTACAGCACATGAGAACACCTCTCTTCCTCATTGTTCGTGTGTAAAATGAGTGGAGGATGTCCCCAAGCAATGTAGGTATGGGATTCCTGGATATGAAGATCTTGACAGCATTCACATCTATAAGTTGGTCAGGATTTGGGAACAAGACCAACCCATAAATAAGGAGTGCCACAATTTCTTCAAAGGCTTGCAGATCCATGGAATTCCAACACTCTTGTGCCTTCTCAAACAAGAACTTTGCCAAGAAGCCTTTGACACCACTTCTAGTTTCCCAATGCCCCAAGATGTCAGATGGTTGCAAGTGTAGTGCTTGAGCAACATCTTCAGGTTTTGGTTCTTTTTCCGTACCGTTGTAGGGTAGTTGATTAAGAATAGGAATTCTCAAGAGTTGAGAAAATTCCTCCAAAGTAGGCACCAATTGGTAGTCGGGGAATGTGAAACAGTGGTGAAGGGGGTCAAAGAACTGGAACATCACTTTCACCATGTCTTCTTCAATGCTGGTGTTGACTAGGTTGAGAAGTCTACCATGTCTTTCACTGAAGAGAGAACTTTCTGGAATTCTGGATGTAAGCTCCTTGAGTTGAGGAGGGATTCTCACAAGGTTGACTTGAATAGTTTTCCTGCGAAGAATTTCCATGACCTACAAAACAAGAACAAAGATGAAGATCCAAACCCTTGAAATGGTTAGTGGATGCATATGATGCTTTATGATGTTCATGATGTATGCACAAACATATGTACAAGCAAGTCACACAAAACCCTAGTTTCAGGTTTGCATGGGGTTTCATAGGTAAGTACCCTCTTGAGTTTAGTTGGCTTAAAAACCTGTCCTATAAATAGTAACCGGGTTCTAAGGAGCTCAATATCATTAGATTGCTTTCTATGTTCATTGTTTTGGTTTAGCCACTTAACTAGCGACCAAAATATTCCAAGAAAACAACCCTCAATGAGTGTAGTATCGAGTATCTACCAACTTCGGACTGCACCAAAGCCGGTCATCTCACTACCCCTAATAAAAGGCCAAGATGGTCAAGTAAGGTTCTAGGTCATTAGTGCTTAGTGACATCACTCAGCGGCCCCGTACTCTCCTTGATTGAACTCAAGGGTTACGGGTACTCACAAATATGTCGCACTAATATAGCTATTGCTTCAACCGTGTCGGTATACCCCGCACAGTTTCCATAACGTATTGCTATCTATGAATGTTTCCCAAATCCGGGTGTAGGATTTCAAGCCCAAACAAGAGAACCAAAATGTAAAGCAATCAAAGCAAACAATTAGTCATGCAAAAGGGTGACCTAAGCCCTAAGGTTACTCCACTTTTAGAATTTTTTCCCCAGCAGAGTTGCCAGTTCTGTGATACGGTGGGAGAACTGACTTGGGTTTTGCGTTTGTGTTCGCAAATGTTTCGGTTGAGCAAGAGTCGCCACCGACTTTTTATTTTATCCTAAGGAAAGGTTAAAAAGCACAGGAAAAACCTTTGAGATGTTTTCTTGGGTTCGGGGAGTAGATTATAGGAAGGGAAGGTATTAGCACCCTTTCTATCCATGGTTATCCATGGGCTCTTAGTTACTTGCTTAGATCACTTGCCTTTGCTTTTCAATTGTTTGAAATGGTGCTTTGTGTATGTGGTTTTGAAAATGTTTTGAAAAAGATGCCTTGTCTAGGTAACCATTGTAACAATTCTTGTTTGAATGTTTTACAAGGGTGTTTTTCTTTTTGAAAAGATATTTCAATGTTTTTGAAAGTTTGTTTTGAAGTTGTGTTGTGATGTGTGTTTTGAAAAATGGCAAGGATTGTTTTGCAAGTTTGGTCAAGTAACCAAGAGCTATCTACCCTAAATTTCTCAAAGATCTTTCTTATGTTTTAACCCTTTTAACAGTGTTGTTTCACTATTGTATTTGGTGAACAACCTTGTGTTAGAATGTTAACGGGACGGGCGCGGGTCATCGTTTAGACCATAGAGGCAATAGTGTCAAGTATCTTTGGCATTTTTCTTAAGGGACTTGATCATTTTTGTTTAGGCAACTTGATAGCGTCATCGAGGGACTATGATCATTTGATTTGTTTTTGTTTTGCCAAAGAGACTTAACATGCAACCATGCCCCATTTTTGAAGGCAACAAGTGGAGTAACCCTAAGGGTGCAAGTGTGCATTGTGTTTGTTTTTCATGCATGTTTATCTTAAATTAGGTCAAGCTATTTGTTGGTTTTATTTGCATACAAATCCTAGGTCTAAACATGGCATAATTGAAAGCTTTTAAATGCGGAAATTTAAATGCTAAGCTATTACAACAATGATTATGGGGATGGGGATACAAGTTTGAATTTGGGGAATATTTGACAAGGAAATAAAATCTAAATTATTACAATCATATCGAATATACAAATATTTAACATTTAAATAAATACAATGTAAATAAATATCAAAATGCAATGTATTATGCAAAAAAAAAAATTTATGTATGTAAAAAGGTTTTCATATTTGAAGTATAAACAAAATAAAAAAAAGTCATTTTTTTGGTTATTTTTTATGTTTAGGGCCAAAACCCTAGTTTTTGAATAAATAGTATTTATTTATTAATTATGTACAATATATATATATATATATATATATATATATATATATATATATATATATATATATATATATATATATATATATATATATATATATATATATATATTAAATTATACAAAAATAAAAAAAAAGTATATTGTAAAAAAAGTATTTTTTAGTGTCATATATTAATAAAAAATAAAAGGTATTATTTTTGTATTTTTATCCTAAGTATTCTAATAAATATAATATACAAGTATTATATATATGTTTACTTAAACCTATTAAATATAAAAAGATAAAATTAATTATTTATGTATATAAAAAATGTATATTTAAGAAGATATTTTCAAGGTGTAAATAAAAATAATAACTGAAAATAAATATCATTTTTTTATATTATTTTTTAGGGTTTTAGTAAAAAGTATTTATATTATTTACATATATATACTAATAAAATGAAATAAATGCCAAATAAATATAAAAAAAATGTGGAAAAATATTTTTGGGATTTTTTATGTTTGAAAAAACAAAAATTAAGCCAGAAACAAAACGAAAAATGCAAAAATAACAAATATTTCACATAATGGGCCAGGGGGGTGCAAAACTAAAAAAACGGTGCAAAAAGTAAGGATGACTCAGGCCCAGCCCAAGCCATCATCTTCAACCTCCAGCTTTTGTTTGAAACAAAAAATGCATGCCTCTTGTTCCACCTGCTAACTCCTGATTCTTTGATCTTTTGACAAAACTTAAAACATGAAAATTATAGAGCTTGAAGCAACAATTTCAACCATATAAAACACTTGACCTAACTCTAAAAAACCAGGGAGAATTTCATCACCCCCAATTTCTGACCTAATTTTTCTTCAATGTTCATGGCTAAAATTCTCACAGCACGCTTAACATAAATGAAAAGTAATCATATGTATGGCTTCAGGGCTATGAGTAGGGCATGTTTCATTCACAAACCTAAGCCTAACTCTTCCTAGATTGAGAGATAGAAGTTCATAGATTACCTGTTTCAGCTTGACTCGAACAGAGCAATGTAGGTATCTTCAATGGAGTTTGAGCTTTGGTTGAGCTTGCCTGAAGTCCAAGGATGCTTCCCAAATACCTAGCTTGCTTTGAAATCACATGTATCGTGCTGTAGAAGTTCACCTGCACAGCTTGAAAGTGAAAATGACAAACATGGTTAGGGGTGTTACAGGTTGAGTTCAAGGCTTGGGATAGTTTCAGTGGATGGTATGGAAGGTGTTTGAAAGGTTTTTAGCCAAAGTGCACGAGTGGATTGAGTTGTGGACCTCAATCTGCAGCAGATGCCCTGTTTTGCAGCAAAACTGTGATTTGGTGAATGAGGAGGTATTGAGGATGAATGAGTCGTATCTTAGGTTAGTTGGAAGGTATGAAAGTTGTGTACAAAGTTTGCTTAAGCTCTTGTTTGCAGGAAATGAGAGTTTATTCAGTTTTGCAATGTTTCTTCTTTTTGAAGTAAAAGAGTTCAAGTTGCAATATAGGCCTGTACAATCCTCTCAAGCATGCTGCAACATTTTCTCTTGGTAACACAAATTTGTGGACTTGATTTTGTCTCTAAGATCTGGCCCCCATGTCCAAGGATTTTGAATTTGACATAAAGTGATACTTTATCAAAATGGCAAATTTGCTTTTTCCAATTAAGGGTTAATTTAACATGTATTGTCCAAATGGGTGAAATAATGTCTTAACACAATGGTTAGGCATTAAATTAAGGAGTGCAAACTTGGTCTTGAGGCCTGGAAGCTAGCATAAACCAGGCTGACTTGAAAATGCAAGTTGTTATGAACATGCTTTGGCCATGAACAAAAGTGAGTTTTGGCCAACTTTGCAAATTCGATTCTCTCTAACCACAAGGGTGTTTGAGAAGTTCTTGGACAATTTGGAAAGCTTGGAATGTGTACTAAAATCCATCTTTGTAATGCAAATTGAAACTACAAGTGGAACCATGTGAAAAATAGCCAAGAAGTTGGACAAAAATCCTGCCTAGAATAGGGCAAAATTTCTCTAAGTTAAAAATGTTTTGCACCCTTGTTCCAAAATTCATAACATGAGATACAAGCTTCCTTTGAGAAAGATTTGTGAATAAAAGTTGTATATTTTTCAATGTACTACAACTTTCATGTTTCAAGTTTTGTTTGAATCCATTTGCATCTTGATGAAAAAATGGGACAAAGTTAGGAAAAAAATAAAGAAATTTCATAACTTAGAAAAATTCTAAGTTATGAAATTTTTTCACTTTAAACCCTAATTTGCAATTTTGGGTTTCTTGATGAACAAGTTTCATAAATTGACATGTCTTGATGAAAAATGAATCTTGGCACTTGATTTTGACCAAAAAGTCAAAGTTTGACTTTTCAGTATACAGTCAAATTTTGATCAGTTGACTGAAAAATTCATCTGTCAATCCTATGCATTTGAGATCTTTTGAACTTGTTGAATGGGTCAAGACAATGCCATTGAGTCCTTGAATCCATATATGAGCTTGGTTTGCCACTGGTTAGGTCAAACAGTCAAAAATTGCCTTTGTGCAGTCAAAACCCTAAAAATGACCATTTTGCCCTTTTGGTGATCTGATCAAATTTCTTGTGGAGTTGTGATCCAAACTTGACAAAATAGTTCATATGAGTTCATTATGTTGATGTGGGTCAAAAATCATGAGGTTTGACTGTCAACTGTCCAATTGACTGGGCAAAGATTGGAATCAAGGCTTAAAACTTGGCATGGATAAACTTGTAAGTCCAACATTAAGCATGAAAGTAACTTTGGGCATTTTAGGTCAAAACATCCTTGTGCAAACTCAAACCTTAATTTGGGTCAACAGTGCAAGGAGGGGTCTTGAGCAGAGCAAACCCTAACTTGATCTTGAGTTCCAAGAGTCTTGTGGTGAGAAAATGTTGATGAAATGAGAGAGCAAATTTTGGGGTACAACAGAAGCGAATCCACAAATCTACAAATAAAGTGGCATAGCATGCTTTAATTAAATAACCAAAAATTAGTTAATCGATTGAAAGCGCTCTCAAAGTTCCCTGCACAAGTCAACAAACATGTTAGAAATAATAAGGACGCAAAATAGGAGTTATGAATTCTCATCACAATTCAATTTGGAATTAAATCATGAAGAAATAGAATTTAAATGCACGATGACACCACAAATGTGAACTCCGGGCAGCAACTTATTACATATGAAAGTGTGTGAAAATTCAGAATAAAAACGATCTGGCACGGTATCGGTAGCCGCCAAATGTACCAACAAGCTCAAATAAGCAACAATTGTGAATTAAATCACCATGCAAGCATCACTTACCATACCTGGGCAGCAACTCCACAAACACATGAACCGTGCGAAAATTCGATCTGAAATCGACAAAATTTGGCGTAAATGTCGTCCAAATACAAAAATCAAGTACCTTGAGCCTTAACCATCAAAGAAATAGTTCCTTATGCTCAACTTAGCGAAATCGTGCAGCACTGCATCGTGTCAAAGAATTGCTCGGAAAATCGTATAAGAAATATTAAAACTCAATATTAATCGTCTATAAACATACAAACATTAATGAATAAGCATTAAACAACTTTTGCAAATAGATTTACAAGGTCCTTGTATTTTCGGGAAGTAACACACATATGAACCAGTATCATTTAAAATTGGATTTAGAAATCACAAACGAATACACCAAAGCAAATACCGATTCAAGTTATGTCGCTACTGAATTACAAATGAGTTGAAAACAAATAATTCCACATCAAAATATTGATTCCAATCTAATCAACATCATTCAAGTGTTAATGCAATTAACAAATCCAAACTTTTTCAGTGTCGCCAAAATCAATTCATCATTTAAATCGATCCAAAATTGCATTAACACATTAATTCCATGTTAATTCTCTAACAAAAATTCAATATCAAGAATTCATACCACAATTCGACATCAAAAATTCATCACCAAAATATATCTGGATTATCAAGATCCATGTGATAATTCTAAAATTCAACAAATTTTGGATTTGTTATCATCAACACAATTGAACAATTAACCTCAAACTTTAATTAAAATCAATGTTCAAAAATTAAATTAAACTTCAAATTAATTCAACTCAAGAATATCAAACAATCTCAAAAAATTCATGAAGATTTACCGATTTAGAAGCTTGAAACATGAACCAGAAGGAAGCTAGTATGATGCGGACCAGAAAATCGCGCGAGGACGGAGGAGAAACAGATGGAAAATTCAAAAGGACGAAGAGGAAGTAGGAGTGTGGAGGGTGCGGTATGAAAGGGTGGAAGGCTCCAGTTGATGGTGGCAGGCGTCAGACTGATGCGTGGCAAGTGCCGAGCTGATGCGTGGCAGTCACGGAAAAAATCATGAGGAAGAAAATTCTTCAATTTTTTGGTGAATGTTCTTGAAGTTTTTTGTGAGAAAATTGAGAGAATTGGTTTTTGATCATAGAGAGAATTGGGAGAAAATTTTTAGAGGTTTATATAGTTTGGCTCCAAGACTGAATTTTTTGGCTTATTTCGTGGGAAGTGCAATATCGATCCCCAAGCTCATAATAATCAGTGAGGAATCTTAACACATGACTTGAAACAAAGCTCTTAATGAAGAAAATTTGTAACATGGATCCGAAAGAATCGTTTCATTACGATAAAAATCAAGCAAGTCACGGCGCCCTGAACGGCGAGAAACTCAATGTAAAAATTCAGTGTAGAATTTTACAGCTTATTTTGTGTACGGTGATGAAATGTGTGACAACTTGCCGAAAGAATCACCCCGATATGATAAAAACCGAGCAAGTTATGATTTTTCGAATGGCAAGAAACAATGGACTTATTTCACCGTTATTGAATATTTCAGCTTATTTCTGTGCGCACTTAAAGAAGCAAGCCACAAACCGGAGCCTTCGGAACATAATGCGAACTTGGGACCTGAAGAAAAGTTGAAGCTTACAAAATTATTGATCTCACGCTTCAAGAATTATCCCAATATGATAAAAATCAAGAGAGTTACGATTTTTATAATATCAAGAAACAATTCAGTAAAAAAACAATTCAAAGTGCAATTTTCTCTGGTAATCTGCACTTTCGGAGATCTTCTGCAAATAATTAGCTCCTGACCCGCACATACGAATTGAAGATAAAATCAAGATGGATTTTTCTCCCAAAGAACCATCCGAAAATGTCGAACTCGATGAAAGTTGTAAATTTTTTAACATCTCAAAAACAATGGTTTAACACACTATATTCACTATATTTTCATGGTATATCTTCAGAGTATTCGCACATTCGGAGATTTTATTCAACGAATTAGCTTCCGAGCCAAACACGAAAATTAAAGGAAATAACAAGAAGGTTTAAATTCTCCAATAGCCACTGACACATGATTTTCCGGTCAGATGTTACGAATTTATTTAAGCATCTGAAAACCAGCGAACCAACAAATCCACTATATACTGTATTTCAGGTATTTTGCGCTTTTAAAACCCTTCCTCGCAAAATTAGCCTTCCACCTAAATAGATGAAATTAAGAATATCTCGATACAGTTCTAAAGACTGAAGAATCATTCCAAAACCATTTTCTGGTCTCAAGTTATGAAATTTTGAAGTTGCACTGTGAAATATCGATTTTCTATTCAAATTATCCTGAATTAACTAAAACACTTGAATATTATTTTCAATTTGAAGCATGATGGAACACATGAGAGCTTGGCATGCAGATGACTTGATGACTCACTAATCTTGAAGTTCCATAAAATATGCAGAGTGCACTTGAATCCTGAAAACCCTGATTTTCTGCTTTTCTACTACCTGACGGAATACTTGTGCTTAAGATAGTGAAATGTTGATTCACACTTATCACTAGTTAATACTACTTACTAAAGAAGGTATGGAAATAAATACATGAACCTATCTTGAAGAATCTTGAGAACCAAGCAACCGAACTCGCCTTAACCGTGCGGAACAAAGCTCGAAGACATCGTGATCCCGATGCACTATGATGCTATGAGATGATAAAAAATCTTAGGGGCAAAAATTTGGGTATAACAATTACCAAGGAAGCCCTCGTACTCAATTCATCTTCCACCTTGTTAAGAGCCCTTGGCTTATGCTAAATTAATAAAAGAAAATTTCTCCATAAAAATCACCCACCGAGCATGCATTTTATTTATCACCTTCTGGTTGTGAAGAAACTTCAAATCTTGATGGTCAGTGAATAAAATGAATTATTTATGAACCAAATAATGTTCCTACTAAGGCATAACTCTAAATACTACATAGAATTCCTGATCATGAATACGTCATTTCTGGTGAGCATCACTTAATTTATTGCTGAAAAAGGAAACATGTTTCTTCTCATGAGACAACACAACCCCTATTACGACTTCACTAGCATCACATTCAACTTGGAACACTATGTCAAAATCAAGAAACGTTAATACTGGGGTGGTACATAGATTCTTCAAAATCAATTAGAAACTCTACTCTTGCTCAAACCCAAAATTAAACTCCCCTTTCTTCAAACATTCTATAATAGGTGAAATGATAGTACTAAAGTCCTTGATAAACCTCCTATAGAAGGTGGCTAGTGATGGACTTGAGAATTCAAACACAAGAGGAGGTGAATTTTGAAAAAACATGGTTTTGAAAACTTTTGGCAAGTTAAATCATAGTTTGAAAACATTTTCTAATTCTAATCAGCGGGAAATAAATATTTAAAGTGCAAAAATTAAAAAGTTAAAGGAAGAAGGAAAAAACCAAGAATTATAGAGGTTTGGTCAAAAACAAAAAGGACCTACTCCTCTTCCAAAGACCTAGTCTTGAGAGTTTCCTATAATACTTGAGATCTTTTAGTAGGAAATACTAATGAACCCCCTAATACAACAAAATAGTGGTTGTTCTACCACCAAAATATTACAAGACGGATGATATGGGTGTTTGCGTCTTTTTTCTAACAACTTGTTTAAAGTGAAATGGTCAAGCTTTCTTCCCAAATATAGATTTAAGCGATTAGTCTTCTCTCCATGAACACAGACCTTGTAGCGATTAGTCTTCAAGTTCCAAATATTTGAGCTAAGTTTTGTTTTAACAGGACAACTAAATAACCTCTAAGATTTTAACTGGGCTGATCTCAAACCTAGGAAGATTTTTAATATCGGCTAATCTCCAACCAATCAAGAAACAAGGGAAGATTATCAAAACTAGATAATCTTCCACGATATATATATGAACTAATCATACAATTTTACCAAGGTTTATAAACATAGTTACCTTGGTAAAATTATATAATTTTACCCTTCTAGAATTACAATGGTGACCTCACTCACAGATGGTACATTCCTCACAAAAGCATTTGGCTATAAGAACTAGTGAAAGAAAGTTAAAATACAATTTAGAGAGAGAATGTGTATGTTAATACAAAAATTCATATTCCAGATGATTTAAAATGAGAAAGGGAGCCTCTATTTATAGGCTTGAGGTTCCCCCAAAAAGGAAATAGCATTTAAACCAAAAGTGGTTATTTAATCGATTTGAACTTTTTTCTAATCTATTCATTTTTAAAAATCAATTGTATATAAGTTCCCAATATGGAAAAATAAGATATATATAGTCGTTGTATAGAATCAGAGTGCATTCAACTTGCCTTGCGCCACATGTTCGCACTAATCTAATCAATTAGCATTTTCTCCAACCGATTAAATATAGTAAAAAATTCTTTTATGGATTTTTTACTGCTCCCATCCTATTTTATATAACTTCTATATATTTTTCAAAGTATTTTATTTTGGTAAATAATTTGAGAAAAATGTTTTAGTGTGTGCGTGTGTGCTTATAGCCATGTACTTCTATGAAAAAGTCATTTATTTTTACATAGTTTCACTCACTTACTAATTTAAGATATTTTCTTTAAGCCTTTGTCGATTGTAATCTTTTTGCATTGACACTTGCTTGAGATCTTTTGAGGCTTTTGATAGAATCCAATTTGTTTTCCATTATCTAATAGTCATGTTTATTAAACCTTTATATTCATGACTTGCATTTAACCGCTTAAGTGCATTATTTGACTTATCATTGGTTGCATATTTATCATGATGGATGTCTCTGTTCTTTTCTTTATAGTTATCATCATCAAAAGATGTTGTCTTAATTAAAAGTCTAGTACCTACAAAACAATGTTCCATATTCTCCCCCTTTTTTATGATAACAACACATATCTCAAGGGAGGTGGTAAAAGATATAAGATATATTTGGAGTGACAAAACTCTCTTTGAGTTAGATAAAATATATACCCCCTAAGAGTATACTTCTCCACCTTAGTCAAAATAAAAAAGGAGGGTAAAAGATGCAACTGCGGAAAAGCTAGATATGAAAATATTTGTATATAAGAAACAAAATATCATATTGTCTTTTTTCTCTTGAGATAAACAAGTATAGGTAGAAAATATCACACTGAATGTAAAATTATGAAATTCAAGAGATGACAACCTCATATATATATATATATATATATATATATATATATATATATATATATATATATATATATATATATATATATATATATATATATATATATATATATATATATATATATATATATATATATATATATATATATATATATATATATATATATATATATGTGTGTGTGTGTGTATGTGTGTGTGTGTGTGTGTGTGTGTGGGTGTGTGTGTATGTGTGTGCGTATTAAATATTTAAGCATAGCATATGTATTTTAGTGTATAAGAAAATAAACATTTGTCTTAAGGTATGTTTCAAAGAATGTCAATCAAGGGTATTTAAGCAAAACAAGGATTTATTAGATGTTCTTAAGTAATATATAATCATCATATTTAAGCTATGTGATTAAGTATAGTATAAAAAAAATATCACATTTATCAATTTATGCAAGTTGAGGATGCTCTAGACATTTAGAACATAAAACATCATACTTATATTAATGATTAAATTACAAAAGGGAAATTGAATTACATAAGTGAAAAGGCGAGACAGAAAATACAAGAAATTAATTAATCTTAGGTCATCTCATCCTATCTTTGACTTAATTTCCTTCACATATTTAGCTAGGCCTTGAAAAATTTCCCAAAATTTCTTTAAGTTTATATTTTCACTCTCTTCTTCTTCTCCCTTATCTACCCAATCATCTCTAAGTTCAAAATACTTGATACCAATTTTTTTAATTGATTAAGGATGGTATAGTTGATTATGTTGTCGGATGAAGTCAAATTTTCTCCTAGGAAGTCGACTTTAAAGACTCTTAGGATGGTGGTGATCATTGCTCCATAAGGTAGATATGTTGATGGTTCTTCTTTTGATTTGGTCATGTCAGAAAACACTCATTCTACCTAATTTGTTGGTATGTTTTGTGTCAAAATCCATAAGGAAATAATGTCATCTTTGATGATGTGATTATTGTTTGTGTTTCTTGGGAGCAAGATCCTTGTTAGGAGGTAATGAAGGATTCATACTTTAGGCTTTATGAGGTATGTTGTTGTACCCCAAAATTTTCCCTCTCATTTTTATTCAAGACATTCTCCTAGGGTTCCCAAATGCTCAAGGTTGCTTAAGAATTGATCAGACAAATTCTCCTCCTAAGCAATGGATCCACAACCAGGGTTTCATATTTCATAGGGAAGTTTGGGTTTCAAAAGCCTTAAATGGAATTCATGGTTTCTTATATGTCCCAAGGAATGCTCATACCAAGTTTCATGCCTTTCATCACAAGTTTGCTCAGTCAATTGCCCAGATGACTGAAAATCAACTATATTGGATAAAAAGTCAATTACGGTCAACATACAGTCAAACCTCAAGATTTTTGGTCAACATCAAGATTTTAAAGTCGTATACATCATTTAATCAAGGGTTGGTCATGATTCCTCAATAAAAACCCCCAAATCATCAAAAATCAAAAGTTGCCAAATTAGGGTTTCCTTAGGAGAAGTCAACTGAACTTTGACCAAGCATAACGTTCACATGCTTCATCAGTTTTCCCCAACCAAATATCATTTTGAAGAAAATTCAGTTCTGTACAACTTTGTCTCTCTAAGCTCAAGTCCAAATGATGCTTCATTTGAGAGATATGAGTCAACACATTACAGGTCATTTCAAAAGTAAAAAAAAAAGATACTTTTTGTCAAGGCAACTTACATCAAGATAAAGTCTTCAAAAGCAAAACTTATAAATATAGAGATTGTATAGGACATCTTAAGATTTCCAAAAAGTCCAAGATCACATTCAAAAGACTAAAATTGAGAGAGTTATGATCAGTTCAAGTTGGAAAATTTTGAGGAAATGCATGAAATTCAAATTGAGCAAACTTGATATTTTGGACTATTGGGTCATTGTCTTAAAGTCCAAACGTGTATTACACTCCTCATACACCTCAGGTCTTGTTCATGCACCCCTTGATCTATTTTATTTTGATTATTTTGATTTACTCATTAATAATTCCAAAATAAATAAGATAAAATGTGAGGATTCTTACACAAGGTCCAAGCCCATCCTATCTTTAACCTAATTCATGCTATTTAATCTCCACTCAAGAAACTTGCCTCAAGAAACTTGTCAAAATTTTTAAATTCTCAAAGAACCCTAAGACAACTCAAAACCCTACTTACAGTTCCTCTCACCACAAACTAATCATCTTATTCATTCCCAGAAAGGTCATAGGGTAATATTGGATCATTTACAATGATCCAAACGGACAGAATATACTTGTGCATGCATCACGATTCCATCCTCCCTTGAATTTTGTATTTCCATTTTTACTACATTCTAACATCTACTGATATCTTTTATGTGTTTATGAGATTCAAAAGTGCAGGAAGAACCCATCGTAGAAGTCCCATGCTGGCCAAATCGTAAAACACAATAACTACACTGATCCATGCAGTTTTCACCATAACTCAAAATCCTTTGTGATTTAGTCTAAGGTAATCATCTCATTGGATTTGCATCCCTCGATTTAGGGGGGTAGGGTCCCTTTGGATTACTGATTTTGGCTATTTTGCAGGTTTGATAGAAGGAGGTTACCAGAGAAGACAATCGGAGCTATGGCTCTGGCGCCTCTCTGGTTCAGGAAGCTTTTTTATATTATATATGTTTCGTTTTGTTTTATATACCGGATGTATAGCCACCCCAGTGGAAGAAGCGCGCGCGTTAAGGCCTTTGTGTCAAAAGGCATGGGTTCGATCCATGCCTTTTGCTGTTTTTTTCATAATTTCCCATATTTTGCAGGATTGAGTACAAAACACACTTGCTTCTGTTCTTTGATACAGGGACGTTCCTGGCCTGGTGGTGAAGGTGCTGAGTGAAAGGGTAAAGGGCGTGGGTTCAACACCCAGCCCTGGTAACTTTTTTAAACCCTTATTTTTTTTCCTATTTTCACTTATAAAACCCTAAATTCATCAAACTAAACTATTTTTTTATCAATTAATTTTTTTCACAAACCCTAATCAACATTATGGTTTAGTTTTTTTGTTAACTAATAAACTTTCTTATTTTTTTCAAATTAAAATTAATTTGGGTTTTTAGGTTTTTAATTAATTAAAATCAATTTAAGGTTTGATTAACTTAATTGATCGATTTCTTTTGTAATTAATTAAAATTAATTACGTCATTAGGTTAATCATCAAATCTTTTCTATTAAAAATAAATCCAAGTGATTTCCTTTTGCTTTTCCTTTCTTATCGCTTCGCCTATTTTATTTTATTTGCATTTTTTCGATTATTGTAACTGCTTACGATTTGTAAAAGATAATTAGGGTTTTACTCTTTTCCCGCATTTTTATTATTTGTACCCCCCACTCCCGAAGCCTTGTAATAGCGTAGGAATCTTTAATTTCTGCCTTTATTTTCTGTATTTATTACTTTCCTTATAAATGTTTAATAATAGGATTGTATGGAAAAGATTAAAAGCAAATGGTAGCAAAACCCTAATGCAAGATAAATGAACTTAATTGAGTACACTCGCACACTCACACCTCTAGGGTAACCTCCCTTGCCACCTTGGAAAGAAAGCAGTCATATCCCTTGAACATGTGGATGCTTTAGCATTGTCCCTCGATTAAAAGATCATAGTCCCTCGATGACCGTTTTGATGCTGCCTTCGTTAAACGATCTACTCCCTTACAAATTGCTAAAGCGCCCCTACGAGTTGCCTTCATGACTGTACGATGACCCGAGCCTGTCACTTCGTATCCAACAATAGGGCTTTCTACTAATTAATGGTAGGGTAGCACTATCTAAAGGAGAAGGAAAATAACAATAAAGACTTTGAGTAGGTAGATAGCTTGTAATCGCTTGCTCACAAATGAAACAAACAATTTTTTACAAGAAAACTTTCAAAAATATTTTCAAACAAACACTTTGTACGCATTCTCAAGAGTCATTACAAAGTTTCCTTACTACTGGCATTTCTAAATATTTTTCAAACACACAACACAAAAGCATTTTCAAACAAGGTGAGCTAGAGATTAAGAGCTCATAGATAACTACGAATGAAAAGGATGTTAACACCTTCCCTTTTCATAACCTACCCGCAAAACTCAATAATCTCAAGGTCTTTCTTGTTATTTTCACATTTCCTAAATATTGGATAAAAGAAAAGTCGGTGGAGACTCTTGTTATCCGCAACATTTGCAATAAAATGCAATACCAAAAGTCAGTTCTTCCACCGTATTACATAACTGGTGACTCTGCTGGGGAACTACTAAAAAGAGGGGTTACCTTTAGAGTTAGATCATTTTTAAATGTTGTCCTTGTTTTCCTTATATGCTTTGCATTTGAGGGTTGCTCGGGTTTACTTTTCTTGCAAAGATCCTACACCCGGATCTGGGGGCATTCTAGGTAAGTAGTAATAGATCATAAAAACTATACGGCATACACCAATATGGTTAAAGTGATGGCTACGTTAGTGCGACACATTGGTTTGTACTGGTGTCCCTCGAGCCAGTCAGGGAGAATACCAGGCTTCCACGTGGTGTCATAAGCGCTAATTAACCTTTAGAATCTTAATTGACCCAACTTAGCCATTAGAAGGTAGTGAGGTAGCCGGCTTTGGTGCAGTCCAAAGTTGGTTGATACTCGATACTACGCTCATTGAGATTCAACTCTCGGGTTTTGTTTGATGGCAAGTCAGTTGTCATGCCACACAAAACTTATGGGAAAAATCACTGATATTGAAATCCCTAGAATCCGATTACTTCTTTAGGACAGGTTGAGCCAACTAAACCTCAAGAGGGTACTTACCTATGAACCCCATGCAAGCCTTAAACCTAAGGCCTTGTGTGATTTGCTTGTGTTTGATTATCTATTTAAACATGACATCATAACATCATAACATCATATCATGACTAACCATTTCAAGGATCTAGGGGACATCCGATACGGAGCCATCGAAACAGGACTGGTACCAGGAACCAAATCAATAGAAAACTCCACTTCATGTTCTAGAGGTAAATCTGTAATCTCCTCCAGAAACACCTCTGGAAAATCACAAACAACAGGAACATCCTTTCTCACTCCACTATCACCAAGATTTATGCTCGCCATCAACATAAATAATTTTGCTCCTTCCTTAACACACTTCTTCATCTGTTGAGTAGACAAGAACGCGACGCCTTCTTTCTCGGACTCGAGAAAAAGAACCGCTTTAGAAAAACAATTGATATAGACGTGGTTGGCTCTCAACCAGTCCATACCCAGAATGACATCAAACTGACTCAAAGGAATACATACGAGATCCACTTCGAAATCTCTACCACGCATACGCAAAGGGCACTTCAAACAAATGACTGAAGTAGAAACTGAACCCATCGCAGGCGTATCTATCTCCATACTTCTACCCAAATTAGATAATACAAGACCTAAACTAGTAGCACAATCCAATGAAATGAGTGAATGTGTAGCACCTGTATCAACAATAGCAATCAAAGGTACATTAAGGATAAAGCAAGTACCTCTGATCAACCTCTCATCCACCGAAGTCTCGGCACCAGACAATGCAAACACTTTTCCTCGCTCCTTCTTTGGCTTCGTGCACTTTGTACTAATGTACCCTTACTCTCCACAGTTGTAGCAAGTCACACTAGCATCCAACTTGCACTCGTTAGATCAGTGACCAATCTTCCCACACTTGAAACATGTCGGCTCAGCTTGGCGACACTCCATAGCATGGTGTCCCTCTTTCCCACATCTAAAGCACTTCACCGGAGTAGTAACTCCCCCACTTGGACTCTTGCCCACATTCATCGGTCGCTTCCCTTTCCCGTCATAAGGCTTAGGACGCACTTGCCCCTTACCTCTCTTGTCACTTAAGCTCTTGTAGTAAGCACTACTATCACGACTATCCTCATCATAGATACGACTTTTGTTCACCAATTCAGAAAAGCGGGTAATTTATTGGTACGCGATTTCTCTCTTCACATCCGGCCTTAAGCCGTTCACAAACTTCAAGCATTTAGATCTCTCGACATTCACCGTATTATAGTGGGGACAATACTTAATCAATTCTTGGAATTTGGCGGCATACTCCGCAACGCTACCACTCCCTTGTTTCAACTCCAAGAACTCCACCTCTTTCTTACCACAGACATCCTCGGGGAAGTAATTCTCTGAGAAAGTATCTCGGAACATTGCCCACGTAACCACAACGTTCTTTTCATCGAACCTATGACTTGTGTTAATCCACCAATCTTTCACTTCCTTCACAAGCATGTGAGTTCCGAATTGCACTTTCTGAGCATCGGTGCAATTCATCACTCGGAAAATCTTTTCAATGGCCTTCAACCACTCTTGAGCTTCTTCAGGCGCATGCTCTCCTTTGAAAGTAGGCGGGTTGTTTTTCTGAAACTTTCCAAGAGCACGGAAAGCATCATCGGCTCCATCATGTGGCACTGGATTAGCTTGCAGCCTCTTACTCAAGGATCCAGCGAGCAATCGTAATGCCTCATCAAGTGCATTATCATTCCTCCCAGCTACCATCTTCTTCCGAACAACACAAAAGTATCGATCGCGTCAGATACACAATCAAATACAATGGGATTAGTAACATTAAGACTTGACAACTGACCGACAATGCTCTGATACCACTATTGTAACACCCCTTCTAATAAACCCCGAATTAAACGATATAATTAAAATTAGAGAAAATAAAATTTGCACGGAAGGAGTGTCACAACATCAATTCACATATTCAAGAATAACGGACATGACATATTCGTCACTTTAATCATTTAATCACATAATACATTCATGGCATATACTTTCTTTTTCGTCCAAACACAACGGATTCATAATAACTTCATCTCCAAAGGAGGAATCAAAATATAAAATTAAAGGCATTAAGCCATACGGTTCATACACCAAACATGTTATCAAGTCATAATATACATACATCAACATATAATCAAAACAATGGATTATATACAAGTATAATCCATATACAAAATATACAAGTTCAGATGCGGACACCTAACCCCCAAGTGTTACAACCAGAGCATCGACTCGATAAACCAAAATAAAACGGATTACAATCCAAATGCATCCGCTAAGCTAGTGCCTCGCTCTACCGTCTTCGGTACCTGAACAATGTCGTAGCAAGCATTTTCCAACATAAGGGTAAGAATTCCAACAAACATAAGATATATAATTTAAAACAAATGAAAGGCATTAAATAAAGGAATCTTACTCTTTTTCCAACTCTTGCATAAACCACATAATATATTCATTTAATGTAATTCCCATATTCAATAACTCAAAGAAATCAAACACAATCAATTTCATTTACCAATTAGCACATAATGCATAATATTCAACTAAACAACAACTTAACAAAGTGTGTATGTGCGACTCGGCACAACGACACGACTCGTGCATCTGGTACCAATCATCTATTATCCTTCGGATTTACCGATTGTCTATCTCTCAGACGGATAATCACAAAGCCCATTCCCTAAGCTTTTGAACCCCCACTCTGAGTTTGGGACGAGCCACTAGCCTCCATGAGACTAACAGACATCGCCTCTTGACACGACTTATGATGCAGTGTGCAATTCAACAACAACAATTATGCAAATCAAGACATCCCCCTATCTCAATTACAAGCATACATCACCATAATTCAACCCTATGAATTAATCTCATAACATTGCACAACAAACATCATTTATTTCATTTCAACAATTATCACACAACACCAAAATATTTATAAACCAAACACATCATTTCCGTAATCGGAAATTAACCAAATATCTCGAAAATACAACACACCTAAAATTTAATTGATCTCCGATCGAACTAAAAACATTAAGTTTTACCCATTAATCGTAACCAGATATATTAATTAATCATACAACAACATAACATTTATAAACCGAACATGTTATTTCCGGAATCGGTATTTCACAATACATTTCCAATATACTACACATCTACAATTTAATTCATCTCTGGTCGAATCCAAAATATCAAGTTTTATCGGTAAACCGTAACCGGTTATATAATTAATCACACTGTTAATTATAATATATTAACTAAATTATTTTACTTATATATATATAATATAAAACTAACAGTATGTTAGTTATATATATATATATATATATATATATATATATATATATATATATATATATATATATATATATATATATATATATATATATATATATATATATATATATATATATATATATATATATATATATATATATATATATATATATATATATATATATATATATATATATATATACTGTTAGTTAACGTAACTTATATATATATATATAATGAAAATTAATATTTTATTAAATTAATTTAATATAATTAAATAAATACTATAATAATATTCTCCATTTCTCTTTTACCATTTTCCGGTCTCAAAATACACATACATTTCTTATTTAACAGAAGCATATAAACTTAGTGACAATTTTACAACACTATAACCTAATTCCTAAATTAATTTCCTAATCAAATGCTATAAATAACATACAAGATATTTATAGGAAGTCTAACCCTTACCGGTTAATCTTCGGAACGAGCTTTTCGGTTGATTTCGGAAATTTCTTCCTCTCCTCTTCAACCCTGGTTTTCTCCCTTTTTCCCTTCTTCTTCTCCTCTCTATCTCACTTCTCTCTGTTTCTAATTTTTTTCCTGATATCTCTCTTACTATCTAACTACTACTACTTATTATATTATATAATATATAAAACTAACTTATTACTTAATATATATATTATATACTTACTTTATAAAACTAACCGTATGTTATATAACGTTAACTTATATAAATATATATATGAAATTAACATACTGATACATATATAACATTATTATATAAACTAACTTATTTATATTACTAAACTAACTTATTTATTTTATAATAAAATTAATTCATATTATTTAACTAAACTAAATCTTAATATAATTAAATAAATACTTTAATAATTCAATTATCACTAATTAATCGATTAACACACATATTAATATATACACATCAAAAATACGATATTACTATATAAAAATAACCATTTTTCGATAAACCGAATAAACCAAAATAATCAACTACCGGACCGAATAACCGACTAAATAATTATCAAAATAAATGTGAACCGGCCATTTTTAGAAAATAATAATATAAATAATATTAATTAAAACGGGGTGTTACACCATGAATTTTCGTGCTTTTGAGGATATTTTGGCTTTGTTGATCTATGGTTATGTACTTTTTCCTAATCCGGACCAATTCATAGATGTGAATGTCATCAAAATATTTCTCACCCATAATCATGTGCCTACTTTGTTAGAACATAGTTTGATTCTACAACCCTGGATTAGAGTTTTGATGATAACAAATACAAAGAATAAATAAATACAAAGAATATATACAAAGAACAAATATGCACCTTAAAAATATGTTTATGTATGTAGAAGTTCTGATGGGATCAACATCAGAAGATAAGCTAAAGTATTACACGCTGAAGCAAAACAGTTTTTATTCTGAAGTTTGATGACCAGAATCTGCGCTTAAACAAGTAAACTCTGACTCTGAACAAAGACATCTCAGCCAAGTCATCAACACTCTGAAGCGTCATCAGTGATTAAAGCAAAGAAGACTCTGAAGCATTATTAATTATTCAAGACATAATTAAATGCCAACGGCTTTCTTCAGACAAGATCTTCTACAAAAGGAAAGTGTGTTATTAATATTAAACTTGCTTTATGGACAACGTCTCTTGCTTTCCTATATAAACAAGTCTGCTTGCAAAAGAAGCACACACGTACGCACACATCAATTTGCAGAGGATTTCAAATCATGCATATTCAAGCTCTAGCAAATTTATTCTATACTATAAGCTTAACCTGTGTAATTATCACAGTTGTGATAAACTGTTTTGTTAGAAAACAACAACACATTCTTATTCAATTATTTTGTAAAAGATTTTCTTGAGATTAACCGGTTTGTGGTTGTACTCAAGAAGACTTTAACCGTTGTTAAAGTAGCTGTTGTAATCTTTTGAGATTAGTGGATTAAGACCTCGTTGGAGAGAGGCGAAATCACCTTGACGACTGGACTGGAGTTGTTTGAGATCAAACGAACCAGGATAAAAATACTGTGTCATTAAGCTGTTTTTGATCCAAGTTTTTCAATTCAACCCCCCCTTCTTGTGTTTTTCACATCTTCAATTGGCATCAGAGTGTCTGGTTCTGAGCTTAAACACTTAACCGTGTCAGTACAAGATCCAGCATCAGAAAAACACAATGGCAGGGCCAAGTCAAAACATCAACAATGACAACAATGAAGAAAGGGACAGATTCAGTGGCAAACCTCCAGTCTTTGATGGAGAGAACTTTGACTACTGGAAAGACATAATTGAGAGTTTCTTTCTGGCCCATAATGCTGATCTGTGGGACATGGTGATTGATGGATACACGCACCCAGTGGATGGACGTGGTCAGAAGATTGATAGGAAAATGATGTCTGATCAGCAAAAGCGTGAGTTCAGAAATCATCACAAGGCCAAAACAATTCTTCTCAGCGCCATCTCATATTCAGAATATGAGAAAATATCAAACAGAGAAACTGCCAAGAATATGTTTGATTCTCTGAGAATGACGCATGAAGGCAACATTCAAGTTAAAGAAACCAAATCCCTTGCGCTCATTCAGAAGTATGAGGCATTCAAGATGGAAGATAGTGAATCAATAGAAACTATGTTTTCAAGATTCCAAATTCTTGTTGCTGGTCTAAAAGTTCTTGACAAAGGGTATTCCACTACTGATCACGTTAGGAAGATCATCAGAAGCTTGCCAAAACAATGGAGGCCAATGGTCACAGCGCTTAAGCTAGCCAAAGATCTCAACAAAATCTCTTTGGAGGAACTTGTCATCTCCCTCAGAAGTCACGAGATAGAGCTAGAAGAAGATGAACCTCAAAAGAAAGGTAAGCCATTAGCTTTAAAATCTAACAAAAAATCTGACTCCAAAGTTTTGCAGGCTGCTGAAGAAATCTCTGATGGATCCTCATCAGAAGAAGATGAATTGTCTCTCCTCTCCAGAAGGGTGAATCAACTGTGGAAGCAGAGGCAAAGAAAGTTCAGGAATTCCAGAAGATCAGAAAATCAGAATGAATCTTCTTCCAGATACAGAAGGTCAGAATCCTCCTCTGGACACAGAAGATCTAAAGGCTCTTTAGGATACAGAAAGTCAAACAACAAAGACATCATCTGCTATGAATGTAACGAGAAAGGGCACTACAAAAGTGATTGCCCAAAGCTTCAAAAAGATAATCCCAAGAAAAAGTTTATCAAAGAAAAGAAGAAAAGCCTCATGGCTACATGGGATGATTCTGACACATTTGAAGCTGACTCAGAATCAGATAACTCTCATGGCAAACGTATCTGAAGACAGTGAAGCTTCTGGTTCAGACTCAGAAACAGACACTGAAGAGGTATTCCCTGACTTTACTATAAACTTTACTAAGACTGAACTTGCTGAAAGGCTTAATGAAATTCTAGAAAGGTATCAGCAGATCAGAGTCAAATTCAGAAACCTGAAAAGGAATCTTGCTTCTGACTCTGATAAGGCTGAGAGTCTCAAATTGGAGAATTCTGAGTTAAAAGAAAAAATTTCAAAATTAGAAAACCAGTTGCAAAACTCTTATAAGGAAACAATCCCTGAAACTCCCAGCAATGCTGATGAGATCATCAAAGAGTATGATCACAGCTTTTAGAAGTTTCTAGCTAAAAACATAGACAGAAGCAAGATGGCTTCAATGACCTATGGAGTTAGCAGAAATGGCAGAAAAGGGATAGGATATCAAGGTAAGGCACTTACATCAAAAAATGCCATGGACTTAGTTATAAAACACACTCCACTTGATTCACACTTTATATATGGGCACACACATGACATAAAATACATGAGTAGTGATTATTCTGCCAAACCAAAATTCAATCAGAATTTTGGTAAAACTAACAAATCAGGACCCAAGAAAATATGGGTACCTAAGGATAAAATAATACATGTGGCATATATCTTTAGCAGCAAAGCAAAGACACCAGTCATGGTACCTGGACTCTGGCTGCTCACGACACATGACGGGAAGAAGGTATATGTTCCAAATCCTGGAACTTAAGCCTGGAGGCCACGTGGGCTTTGGAGGCAATCAGAGAGGAAAGATCAATGGCTCTGGAACAATAGGTAATGGAAATCTTCCCTCTATAAGTAATGTTTTATTAGTTGATGGATTAATGCATAACCTGTTATCCATAAGTCAATTAAGTGATAACGGTTATGATATAATCTTCAATCAAAATTCATGCAAAGCTGTTAGTCAGAAAGATGGGACTATCCTATTCAATGGAAAGAGGAAAAACAACATTTATAAAATCAAACTTTCTGAACTGAAAAGTCAGAATGTAAAATGTCTAATGTTTGTTAACAATGAGCAATGGATCTGGCACAGAAGATTGGGGCATGTTGGTATGATAAGAATATCTCAGATTAACAAACTCAATCTGGTCAGAGGACTTCCTAACTTAAAGTTCAATTCAGATGCTTTGTGTGAAGCATGTCAGAAAGGCAAGTTTGCAAAACCTGCTTTCAAATCCAAAAATGTTGTTTCCACCTCTAACCCATTAGAACTTCTGCACATTGACTTATTTGGACCAGTAAAAACTGCTTCAGTCAGTGGTAAGAAGTATGGGTTAGTAATCGTAGATGACTATAGCAGATGGACATGGGTAAAGTTCTTAAGACACAAGGACGAGTCACACTCTGTGTTTGTTACCTTCTGCAACCAAGTTCAGAATGAAAAGGATATTAGAATCGTCAAAGTCAGAAGTGATCATGGTGGAGAATTTGAAAATAAAATTTTTGAAATATTCTTTAATGAAAAAGGCATTCTGCATGATTTCTCTTGTCCTAGAACTCCCCAGCAAAATGGAGTTGTAGAACGAAAGAACATAACATTGTAAGAAATGGCCAGAACCATGATCAACAAGACTAACGTTGCTAAGATCTTCCGGGCAGAGGCAATAAACACAACATGTTATATTCAGAATAGAATCTCCATAAGACCTATTCTGGAAAAGACTCCATATGAATTGTGGAAGAACAGAAAGCCCAACATTTCTTATTTTCACCCATTTGGATGTACATGTTTTATTTTGAATACAAAAAATTATTTGAACAAGTTTGACTCTAAAGCATAAAAGTGTATTATGTTAGGATACTTTGAACGCTCAAGAGGGTACAGAGTATACAATACAGAAACACAGATTGTTGAAGAGTCAATCAGTGTTCGGTTTGATGATAAGCTTGACTCTCAAAAGTCAAAGCAGAATGAATTCCTTGCAGGTATGGAAGTTGAACTCACAGGTATTAAAGACAACTCATCAGAGGCTCTCAATAGAGACACTCCCTTAACATCAGAAAGAGTCATTACAAGCAATCCATCACCTTCTGTTGATCAACTCCAGAAAAGACCATCCAGAAGCAGTATTGATCACCCAGAAGAAGCAATTTTAGGAAGGAAGGAAGATCCAATCAGAACAAGATCTACCTTCAGAAACTCTGAAGAATCCCTCATGGGACTGGTTTCTCTGATTGAACCAACAACTATTGATGAAGCACTTCTGGATAATGACTGGATTCTGGCAATGCAAGAGGATCTAAATCAATTCACAAGAAATGACGTATGGGATCTGGTTCCCAAACCAAAAGGATTCAACGTCATTGGTACAAAATGGGTGTTCAGAAACAAACTAAACGAACAAGGTGAAGTCATCAGAAACAAAGCATGACTGGTAGCACAAGGTTATAGTCAGCAAGAGGGGATAGACTATACAGAAACCTTTGCTCCAGTCTCCAGGTTAGAATCTATCAGACTTTTAATATCTTTTGATGTTAATAAAGGCATCACTCTATATCAGATGGATGCCAAAAGTGAATTCTTAAATAGCTATATAGAAGAAGAGGTATATGTGCACCAAACCCCTTGTTTTGAAAGTTCCAAAAATCCAGAATATGTTTTCAAAAAACTATTTAAACACAAGTTTCACTCTTTACACTCTTTCACTTTTACTCTCACAATCTATTTTAACTGTTTTCTGCTTGTACTTTCAAAACCCTTTCAATTTCTTCTCAAATTTCCTGTGTGAACATGGCTTCCTCAAGCATCCCAAATACCAGTACTCATAACAGAATCTATGGAACAATATGAAGAACCGTTCAGAACTCTCCTCACGCCCATTGACAACCTAGAAGTGCTTTCAGAACTAATCGTGGATTTTAAAAGTCTTCAAGAAAATGGATTCAATCTTTCTGAAGAGGTAAAATCTCAAGGATGGAACAGGTATTTTGCTCGTCTTCTAGGTCCAACATTTCCAATCCTTGTGAAGGAATTCTGGATTTATGCTTCATTATCCAACCATCAAGTCACTTCGTATGTAATGGGGAAGAAGATAGTAATTACTGAAGACCTAATTGCAAGACTGATATGTTACAGTGGTGGTGGCGTAAGGTGTATAGACATGGCTGAAAGATGTGCTGATGTTGCTTCAATTGTAAGAGAAATTTTCACTCTGGGTCTTCCCTCCAACAAGATAAGGGATCTGAAGGATCATCACAGAATATGGGCTAAGATAATTCTGGGATACATCAACCACAGGAAGCCAACCAGCTCTCCTGACTACATAAACATTGATCAGCAGTTTCTGATCTACTTTATCTCCCAGAAGACTAAGGTGAATCTGGCTCACTTGCTATTCAATCATCTGAGGACAAGTGTTAAGGAGACTAGAGAAGATGAGATTACCAAAAGGGACTGGATACCCCTTGGAAGGCTAATATCAGATATTCTGACAAAGAATAGGCGGATAGAGCATCTAACAGAAGCACAAGAAATCAGCTCTCTAGAGGCAACTGCTGGGAAGCCTTTGAATGCAAAGAATCTGAAAAAGATGAAAATTATTGAGAACATCAGAAAGGAACCCAATGTTACATCCTTTGCATCCATCACTTCCAGAAGAATCCCTCTGGATGATTTCCCTATGTTCTCAGAAATTGATTCCAAGCCTGAGATTATCGTCAGATATTTGGATACATGCAAGGCAGATGGCACTGCACCAGGGGTAAATATTCAGGACTTGCAACAGGCGGCTCCAAAAGTTGTGTTGAAGAAGAACAAGAAAAGAAAGACAGCAGCAGAAGGATCATCCCAGCGGACTCCAAAAGCTGCTAAAAAGAAAGGTAATCCTTCTTCTGTTAATGTTTTAGAATCAATATCTTTATCAACATCTGGACCCTTACCTACCCATTCGGAATTTCTTACCCCACAAACGTTTGATGATTTTGACATAGGGTTTGACCCCTCAGAAACTCTAAGTCTTAGAGGAACTCATTCCCTTCCTATCAATCCAAATACTGAAACAACTCAACCAGATCTTGCAAAAGTTCTGTCAGACATTGAATCTTTTGACCAAAATATTTCTGCTCCCACACCA
Source organism: Vicia faba (assembly GCA_948472305.1). Classification (NCBI taxonomy): domain Eukaryota; kingdom Viridiplantae; phylum Streptophyta; class Magnoliopsida; order Fabales; family Fabaceae; genus Vicia; species Vicia faba. The sequence continues at coordinate 963,526,627 of OX451740.1, forward strand.
GAAAATCCAAACCCTCTAATCCCAGAAAATCCAATCTCCGAAACCACCACAGAAGCTCCACAACCAGATATTCCCCCTCTCTCCTCAACCAGAAATACCACTACCTCCATCTCCTCAACCAGACATTCATCCATTATCTCCACAACCTGAATAATCACAACCAGAAGTTCAAACTTCTGAGATCCAACCTTCTGAATCCTGTGAAACAGAACCTCACCATCTTACATCCAAACAATCTGAAGAACCTACTTCAGATTCAGATACAATTCCCATTCCAGGAATCACTGAACTTCTGGCCATCCGTATGCCCCTCACCATTCTGGACATTCCCCAAATTCCCTCTTCACTAGAATCAACTCCACCAAATTCCCCAACCAGTCCAATAATTATACCAGACTCTCCCACTCCCTCACCAAAGAGCAATCCAGATGACAATGTTACACTTATCATTGATCTAACTATTTTTGAATGCCTAGCTGCCATAACTCATAAAACTGCCATTCCAAAACCAAAACCATCTGAACCCACACCAGATGTTGGTACTAGTTTATTGATGTTTGAAACAGAAATGCAGAAATGGATAACCTCCCTGAAGCAAGCTAGTCTTGAGATGACCAATCCTGCTGCCTCAGACTATCTTTGGACAAGTTTCAGAAAATGGATAAGTTCTGAAACTCATAAGATGCAAGAACAGTGCTACGAATAAGTTCAACAAAATTTCAATAATCTGCTAAAGGTATTCGAAGACCAAGTTCTAAGCCAACTACTCAAGGAAGAGATTCTCCCTCTGGACAATGCTCCCTGGACAGAACATCGTCCATCAGACAATGTTCAACCAGAGTCAGAAGGTCTCACTCTGACTGCTGCTCCAGATGAGATGATTTATGTAGAGGAATTGGTTCAAAATGACCATGTTGCAGAATGCTCTGAGAAGCATCCAGCTACTGAAGATTCTCCAGCTCCCTCCTATGAAAGGAAAACTCTGGAAGAACTGAAGAGATCGAATATTGTTATTAAGGAAAGGTTGGATAAACAGGATGATACAATCAAGGAAATCAAGAGCATGTTAAGAAAACAAGAGGAAACCAACACCCAGATCAAGGGCTTGTTGGAAGCTTTGTTCACGCGCCTTCCTCCTCCCTCTTAGATTTTCCTTTGTTTTTAAAATCTGTTTATCTGTAATATTTGTTCTACATTGCTGCTGTTCTGAACTTCTTATCATTGCTTCTTATTTTTAATATAAATCCTTTTTAGCTCTGATTATATAACCTTTTTGATAACTGACAAAAAGGGGGAGAAAGAATAAGATATTTTCAATAACAGATTACTGAGACAGAAGTCTCAAACATACTTAACTTATTTCTTCTGAAAATCTTGAACAGGTACAAAACTCTGATGAAAGACGTAGTCAAATTTTGATGCTCAAGGACTCAAAGAATTTAAAGGAAGTAATCAAATCAGGGGGAGTTTTTCTTCTTAATTCTATACTTTTTATTCTTTATTCTTAATTGAAAAATCTGGTTTTTGTCATCATCAAAAAGGGAGAGATTGTTAGAACATAGTTTGATTCTACAACCCTTGATTAGAGTTTTGATGATAACAAATACAAAGAATAAATAATTACAAAGAATATATACAAAGAAAAAATATGCACCTTAAAAATATGTTTTATTATGTAGAAGTTCTGATGGGATCAGCATCAGAAGATAAGCTAAAGTATTACACACTGAAGCAAAACAGTTTTTATGCTGAAGTTTGATGACAAAAATCTGCGCTTAAACAAGTAAACTCTGACTCTTAATAAAGACATCTCAGCCAAGTCATCAACACTCTGAAGCGTCATCAGCGGTTAAAGCAAAGAAGACTCTGAAGCGTTATTAGTTATTCAAGACAGAATTAAATGCCAACGGATTTCTTCAGACAAGATCTTTTACAAAAGGAAAGTGTGTTATTAATATTAAACTTGCTTTATGGACAACGTCTCTTGCTTGCCTATATAAACAAGTCTGCTTGCAAAAGAAGCATGCACGTACACACACATCAATTTGCAGAAAATTTCAAATCACGCATATTCAAGCTCTAGCAAATTTATTCTATACTATAAGCTTAACCTGTGTAATTATCATAGTTGTGATAAACTGTTTTGTTAGAAAACAACAACACATTATTATTCAATTATTTTGTAAAAGATTTCCTTTAGATTAACCGGTTTGTGGTTGTACTCAAGAAGACTTTAACAGTTGTTAAAGTAGCTGTTGTAATCTTTTGATATTAGTGGATTAAGACCTCGTTGGAGAGAGGCAAAATCACCTTGACGGGTGGACTGGAGTAGTTTGAGATCAAACGAACCGGGATAAAAATACTATGTCATTAAGTTGTTTTTGATCCAAGTTTTTCAATTCAACTCCCCCTTCTTGTGTTTTTCACATCTTCATACTTTGCTTGGAGATGTCCTGCATTCCCTCCACACTCGTACTATGAAGAAGCGAGGAACTCTTATGTGTTGTATACATCTACTATCTAGGTGGTTTATTTCACACCTGTCCCAATCAGTGATAATGAACAAACAAGGTTTGAGGTGGTCTCAAAGGTTGATGTCACTCATTCATGCAGATATCCATTGGTTTTCTCGATCTCAGTTAGATGTCACTACTATTGATTGATGTAGGGAGTTCCCTAATGTACCACTACTTGGTATAAAAGGGGGCATCACTTACAACCCTTCTCTAGATCTGCGTCAGTTTGGTTATGCTCGAATGGACGTTCCTCATGATATGTTCATCCAGGGTATTGTGTTCGACTATGAGAATGATCCTCAAAATTACCATCAAAGGTTTATACATGCTTGGGGCACGGTCAACCAGATTGATAGAAAGACTTTGGGATACTAGAATTTTACTCCTCTAAAGCCTTACCTCAGATGGGTACGGTCTCGTGCTCATAATCTTAAAATGCCATATCCTGCAATCCTACTAGTGATCGTAGAGCTTGTTGTTGAAGGGGATGTTTCTCATACTGTTCTTCATCTCGATATGCCTAGTGACTTTGAAGAACTACAAAAGTCCTGGATTTAGCTCAAGGAAGAAAGAGATACCTTTGAGGCTCAGTTCTATGCTAGTGAGAAGAGAGTAATAGAGCTGACGAAACGACTCCACGAAGAACAAATCCATAATGCATATGTCAACACAAAGAGGAAGCATCCATGGGAGACTTGAATTAACATTTTGCTTCTTTGTAACTCTTTTTATTGAAAGCAATTATAATTTGAGCTTGTTACTAAAAATTTATTTTGTTTAAACAAATTTAAATCCCGCAAAGGTCCTTGAAAACACTGCACTTGCATTTGCATATCATGCATATCATCATATAATAGGTACTTTCTAGGCAGGTTTTCCCATCTTCTTGCTGATTATTTCAGTAAAAAATGGCACTCGGGCAAACTGTCAAAGAACTTCAAGCTCAGAACGCTCAATTTCAGCATATATTCTTGGACTTAGCTAAGGGTCAAGACGAGTTGAAGACCTTCATAACAAAGGGGAATAAGAAGAGGACTAAAAATCCAGCAGTCTTTCTTAATATGGGAAAACGATTCAAGGGTACAGTCAGAAGGGCTCTAGATTTTGAGGTCCCCCTGAATGAAGATGATAACCAATAGAAATATGATGGGAGTGTGAAAGATGAAGAGAATAACAACCTTGGTTCTGGCCAAGATTCTGATGAAGACTATTCTACCGAACAATATCCTCCTGCTGATGACAGATACAAGCAGTTGGAAGATCGACTTCATGCTATAGAGATACAAAAAGTGCTTGGGCTGGACTTTAAAGAGTTGGGTCTTATCTTGGGGGTTGTTATCCCTCACAAGTTCAAGGCTCCTACCTTTGCCAAGTATGATGGTGTGTCTTGTCCAAAGCTTCATCTACAGTCTTATGTTCGAAAGATCCAACCCCATACTGTTGACAGAAAGTTATGGGTTCACTTCTTTCAGGAAATTTTTTCTGGGACACAACTCGAGTGGTTCTATCAGCTGGAAGGAACCAACATCCGCACTTGGGAAGACCTGGCTACTGATTTTTACAAGCAGTATCAATATAATGTTGACCTTGCATCAACTTGTGTGAAATTAAAAAGTATGACCATGGACTCTCATGAAGGGTTTAAGGAGTATGCCCAAAAGTGGAGAGATCTGGTTGAAAGAGTGCAACCTCCTTTGTCTGACAGGGAGCTAGTTGACATGTTTATGGGAACTCTGATCGGGCCTTTCTTCAATCACCTTATCATAAGCTCCTCATTTGGTTTTATTGAGCCGATCCTAATTGGGGAACATGTCAAAAGTGGTATCAAGAGTGGAAAATTCAAGTGGCTGCGTCTTCAAGTGCTGTAAAGAAGACATTTAGCGGAAAGAAAGAAGTTAATAATGTCTATGGCCAGAAGGGTCGTGTTAGAAGTGGCTGCAATTAGTCTGTAGGAGCGGTGCTAATCTCTAATCCTGCGCCTGTTCAACAACAACAACAGAGCAATCAGCGTAGGTCAAACGCATCGAGAAGACAGTTTACCAAGATCAGTATGCCATTGTCCTAGGCACTACAATATTTACTAAAAGTTGGGTTGATTACATTAAGGGATCCTCCTCAAAATCCTAACACCTCCTCTCCTCGCTACATTCCGAATGTGAAGTGTGCTTACCATTCTAACAATCATGGGCAAGACACCAATAACTGATGGGCCCTGAAACACAAGATTCAGGATATGATTGACAACAAAGAGATTGAGTTTGATCCTCCGGAGACTCTGAATGTGATTAATGCACCAATGCTGAAGCATGACAAAGGCGTAAGTTATATTGAGTATGTTATTTATGTTGCTACTGTAAGTGAATTGGTTACTCCCCTCCCAATTATCAAAGAGAGTCTGTTGCGGGCCGGTTTATTTCTTGGTTGTATTGAAAGATGTTACTGTTGCGCAACCCAACCTAATGGCTTCAAATTATTGAAAGAAGGCATTCAACGCCTAATGGATAATCACATAATTCTGATTGAGAAGATTTCGACTGCTGAGAATCTGTTTGAAGACATGTCTATAATTTCTGGCACTTCTATCAGGATCACTTCCAAAGGTCCTGTAAGAATCACTGCCAACCCCAAAGTTGCTCCTCTAATAATCACCACACCTAGACCTATTCCATCATACTCTTCGGAAAAAGTTATCCCGTGGAATTATGGATCTGACGTCTACCACCATGGCGTCAAGCAAGAACTACCAACTACTAAAGATGAAGGTATTGAAGCTACTGATCCCAACATTGACAATATTGCTGGGACCAGTAAGGTTACTAGAAGTGGAAGGGTTTTCTCTCTGGAAATATCTCTGAAGAATGTTGCTACACTTGTTCGAGTTTCTGCTACCGAGTTAACTGCTGAGGCTCGGGGAAAAGAGAAAATAACGGAGCCTTCCCAGATGGAGGCGCCTAAAGAAGTTACAACTGAAGACACCTATAGGCAAGAATTGGAAGAGGTACTGAAGATTATCCGTAAAAATCAATTACAAGATTGTTGAACATATGGGGAAGACCCCCTCTTAAATCTCCATTTTATCCCTGTTAATGTGTTCTGAAGCTCATGCACAAGCTTTGGTGAAATTCTTGAAGTACGCTCACGTGACACTAGAGATTTCCTTTGACCAATTTGAGAGTTATGTTGCTAGCTTAAAGAATGACAATGGGTTAGGTTTTTCGGATGCTGATCTAACTCCTGAGGGAAGAAATCACAACAAGGCCCTTTATGTCTCCATCGAGCGCAGGGGCACTACTCTGGCTCATGTATTGGTTGATATTGGTCTTCGTTGAATGTTCTACCGAAGGGTTCTCTTGATAGACTGGATTGCAAAGAGGTTATACTGAAACCTAGTGATATTATAGTATGAGCCTTTGATGGTTCAAAGAGAATGGTACATGGAGAGGTGGATCTTTCAATCAAGGTAGGTTCACAAGTCTTAGAATCTACTTTCTATGTAATGGATATTCGACCAACTTATTATTGCTTACTAGGATGCCCATGGATCCATGGGGCAGGCGTTGTTACTTCAACCTTACACCAGAAGTTAAAATATCCTGTGAAGGGAAAGGTTGTTACATTCTGTGGCGAAGAAGAGTATATGGTTAGCCACTTGAACTCATTATAGTATGTAGAGGTGGACGGAGAATTCATTGAGACTCCCTGTCATACTTTTGAAGTTATCCTTCCAATCGTTACTGAAGATGTTTCTGCCATTTCCAAGGTTACCAGGCTTCCGCCCAGAATGGATTCTTTGAAGGATGCTAAAGCTTCTGTAGAAGAAGATGGATGTATAAATATGACAAATTTGGTTTGGGTTTCACTACAGAGGCTCAAAGGTCTGTTCGTCGTGCTCGTGCTGGAAGACCACCATTCTGGGTCAGCAAAAATGGAGTCAACACTATAGAAGATGTTGACATTGACTATGACCTTGACAGCTGGATGTTTCCCACCATTGGCAACAGACCCAACAACTGGAAGACTCAAGACATCATCTCTATCTCCTTTAGTCATGAGTAATAGCTATATTTCTGTTTTTATTGCTTTCAAAGTTTGGTTATGTAATATTTAAGTAATGACTTTAAGCCTTGTGCCTTACCCAGGGCACAACGGTCCATTTGTTAAATATTGTCATTTCATAAATATATTTTCATTTAATAAAGCATTGGATGTTTTGCATTCAAATTGTGTGCTCTTTTTCTTTCTTTTACTTTTTATCACTTTCAAATAGATGTGTGTTCTTACACACACCCACACAATACATTGCAGATCCACATCCACTCTAGATCCCGTTGATAACGACTCTGCTATTTCCACTTATGAATTTGAAAATCCGATATACCAAGCCGAGGACGGAGGTGAGGAAGATTGTGAAATACCTGGAGAACTTGCCAGACTATTAGTGCAAGAGAAGAAGGTTATCCAACCGCATGAAGAGCCATTCGAGGTTGTGAACTTGGGTACTGAAACAAACAGAAAAGAAGTCAAGATAGGTTTCAACCTAGAGGTAAGTGTCAAGAATGGGTTAATCAATATTTTGCATGAATATGTTGAGATCTTTGCTTGGTCATACGAAGACATGCACGGGCTTTATACCGAGATTGTGGTTCACCGTCTGCCGATGAAATAGGGTTGTTCTCCAATAAAGCAAAAGGTTCATCGCATGCGTCCTGAGATGTCAGAGAAGATAAAGGTTGAGGTTATGAAATAATTCAATGCATGTTTCTTGGTTTTTACATCATATCCTTAATGAGTTACAAATGTTGTTCTGGTACCAAAGAAAGATGTAAAGGTACGTATGTGTGTAGACTACAGGGATCTGAACAGGGCAAACCCCAAAGATGACTTCTCACTGCCACATATAGATGTTCTGGTTGACAACACCGCCCAACACAAGGTATTCTCCTTCATGGACGGCTTATCGGGTTATAATCAGATCAAGATGACACCCGAAGACATGGAGGAAACATCCTCCGTCATACAGTGTGGCACTTTCTGCTACAAGGTTATGCCTTTTGGGTTAAAGAACGTTGGCGCAACATATCAATGTGCCATGGTAGCTTTGTTCCATGACATAATTCACCACAAGATAGAGGTCTATGTCGATGATATGTAAGTTAGATCACAGACTAAGGAAAAGCATTTTGACCATCTACACAAGCTGTTTGAGAGACTGAATAAGTACAAGCTGAGACGGAATCCAAACAAATGCACATTTGTGGTTCGGTCCGATAAAATCCTGGGTTTCATCGTCAGCGGCAAAGGTATTGAAGTTGATCCCACCAAGGTCAAAGCTATTCAAGAAATGTCGGCTCCTCGTATTGAGAAGGAAGTCAGAGGTTTCTTGGGACAGCTTAATTACATTGCTCGATTAATTTCTCATTTTACTGCTACTTGTGAGCCAATCTTCAAGCTACTGAAGAAAGATCAGGTAGTAATATGGAACGATGACTGTCAGATAGCCTTTAACAAGATCAAGGAGTACTTATAAGAACCTCCAATTCTGATTCCACCAGTTAAAGGAAGACCTCTGATTATGTACCTAACAGTGTTAGAGAACTCAATAGGGTGTGTATTGGGCCAACATGATAAGTCTGGTTGAAAAGAGCATGCAATATGCTACCTTAGCAAAAAGTTTACCGACTGTGAAACAAGATACTCACCGCTTGAGAAAACTTGTTGCACTTTGGCATTGGCGGATCACCGACTAAGACAGTATATGTTGACCGATACCACTTTGTTGATCTCTAAAATGGATCCCATCAAATACATATTTGAGAAGCCAACTCTCTCCGGAAGAATAGCCCGATGGCAAATGGTCTTGATAGAATATGATATTTAGTACACCACTTATAAAGCAATCAAAGGAAGTGTATTGGTAGATCATTTGGCTCATCAAGCTGTATATGACTACCAGTCTATGAATTTCGAGTTCCTAGACGAGAATATTATGCTAGTAATGGATTATGAAGAACCTGGATCGTATGAAGGAATCGAGCCAGGATCCCGATGGACTATGATTTTTGATGGATCTTCTAACACACTTGGCAACATAATTGGTGTTGTAATTATCTCTCCCCAGGGTTACCATGCACCCTTCACCGCCATATTATGGTTTAATTGTACCAACAACATGGTTGAATACAAAGCGTGAATCATGGGCATCAGAACTGCTAATAACCTGAGAATCAAGATCTTGAGCGTATATGGGGACTCATCCCTGGTAATCAGTTAGATTAAAGGAGAATGGGACACAAAACATCAGAATCTCATTCCATATCAAGAGCACGTGTTGACCTTCGAGGTAATCACTTTTGAGCATATCCCATGAGAAGAGAATGAGTTGGCAGATGCATTAACAACCATGTCATCTATGTATAAAGTCAAATGAGACAACGAGGCTCCCATAATTACCATTGAGAGGCTACACAAACTGGCACATTGCTCTGAAGTTGACACTGATGGAGTAGAAGAGAAGCCTTGGTTTCATGAAGTGAAAAGATACCTTGAGCCTCAAGAGTACCCCGAGGGGGTATCTATCAACAACAAGAAATTCTTATGGAGGTTCTCTGCCAAGTTTTTCCTGAGAAATGGAATTTTTTACAAGCGTAATCATGATTCGACTCTACTTCGCTGTGTGGACAAGAAGGAAGTGAAGAAAATTATGGAAGATATGCACGAAGGCATCTTTGGTACTCATTCTAGTGGACATACGATGGATAAGAAGATTCTGAGAGCGGGATACTATTGGTCGACCATGGAAATTGACTGTCATCACCACTCAAGAACTTTTCACAAATGTCATATTTACGCTGACAAAGTACGTGTGCATCCGGTTCTACTGAATGTCTTGAATTCCCCATGGCCATTTGCAATATGGGGCATTGATATGATTGGAGAGATCAAGCCTACTGCTTCTAACAGACATTGTTTCATCCTCGTTGCCATTGATTACTTCACAAAGTGGGTTGAAGCAGCCTTGTTTTCCTCTATTACCAAGAATGTGGTGGCTTGATTCATCAAGTATAACCTTATCTGTTGATATGGTATCCCTGAGAGAATTATCATGGATAATGGTACTAATCTCAACAACATTATGATCACGGAATTCTGCATGCAGTTCAAGATCAAGCACTACAACTCTTCTCCGTATCAACCAAAGATGAATGGTGTAGTGGAAGCCGCACAAAAGAACATCAAGAAAATTATACAGAAGATAACGATAACGTATAAGGATTGGCACGAGATGTTACCATTTTCTATTCATGGATATCGCACTTCAGCTTGGACATCAACTGGGGCAATCCCATTCTCTACGGTCTATGGTATAGAGGTTGTCCTACCTGTCGAAGTTCGGATTCCTTCCATGAGAATTATGAAAGATGCAGATTTAGACGAAGACGAATGGATTCATACTAGGTTGGACCAGTTAAATTTGATTGACGAGAAGAGGCTTGCGGCTGTTTGTCATGGTTAGATGTATCAGAAGTGTATGATCAAAGCTTTCAATAAGAAGGTCAAGCATCGAATATATCAGGTTGGTGACTTAGAAATAAAGCGCATCATCTTACCGCAAGGTGACCCTAGGGGTAAATGGACTACCACTTACGAAGGGCCATTTGTAGTAAAGAAGATATTTTCTGGAAATGCTATGATATTGACCACTATGGACGGTGAAGATTTTCCGCACCCTGTGAATGCGGATATAGTCAAAAAATACTATGCATAAAAGTGACCCGCTAGGTTGACTGGCCTAGGAAAAAATAAGGGCATCCCAGCAAACCAAAAGGGTTCGGGAAAAATTAGGGATATATATATATATATATATATATATATATATATATATATATATATATATATATATATATATATAAAGATTGTACACCCGACAAGTCGAAGACCTGAAAAGGCGGCTTGGGCAAAAAAAGGGTATCCCCGGTGGATTGAAAACCCGAAAGGGAGGTCCAGGAAAAAGTTAGGGATTAAAGCGTACGACTATGTTCCGTTGGATCATCTACCTACAACAAAATTTGTTACCAATGGCAAGTTCAAATGGTATAGATCAATTCAGTAAACTTCTTCCGATAGTGAGGGATGAGATGCTCAAAGACATAGTGGCAATAGCAGAGTTGGAACTTGACGAGATTATTTACACGTAGCTATATGTTTTGTTTTACTTTGTACTCTTTTCATTTTTCACGACAATTTCCTCTTACTAGGATTTATGTCTCTTTGTACAAAACCGCGTGTTTATAGGCAAATTGTCAATACAAATACCATTTCTAAAATCCAAATTTTTGTTTTACTTTTTCTGTTTTGTTCTCAAAAACGTCCAATGACTAAATTGAATGAACATATGCATATGAATATGATTACTATTAACAAATATATGCATAAAAAAAGGAATAAACATTTACTCCAGACTCTAGGAGTTGGGATAGCGCCCAAGTCATCCACAAATCTCCATAGAGAAATCCCCGCAGAGCTATCTTCACAAGCTCATTCCTTACAAAGATACATTCCACATAAATTCAATATGCTTTCAAGATAGGAATTGGGGCATCTTCCAGCAATCAAGCTAATCATACTCCCCAACAAATCCCCCTAGCGAATAAAGGAGTATGATCTTTTCCCCGATAATGTCACCAATCTACAGAGTCCTAATGCTCATTAGAGATATGTCATCAGCATAATTCATATAAATTCTCTTCCCCAACTGAGTTATTTCTCCAAAACTATAAAAAATACCTGCAGATTTATCTCCCCCGCAGGGCACATTTCCTTAGCAAAATATATTTCTCCAACAAGGTTTATCTCTTCAGTAGAGTATATTTCTTCAGTGGGGTTTATTTCCCCAATAGAATTAAGTCTCCCAGCTTGAGTCTATTTCACTGACTACTATAAATCACCGCCAAAATTCCTATCTCTAGCGAAGGACAATTTAGGCTTCTATCCCCAGAGAGTTGCTACAGAATCTGAAACCAAACCAGATCTTGTTTAACCTTATCCTCCCAAGACAAGTAGGCATCCATATCGGAAACTCAGTCAGATAGAACCTCATAAGGTTATCTATCTCTCTTATCCCCAGTCAGGGTATATAAGAATTAAATTCCCCAGTAGAGTGATGGACGACCAATGTTCTTGAACTCTTCTCCCTAAACAGCAGTCAACATTCCCCAGCAGAGTATCCTGAAACAGAAAGCAGGAACTCCCAGCGGAAACATTCTAGACAAGATTGAAGATTACACATAATCTTCATCCCCGGAAGCAATCAGGGATTTATTTTCCCAATTGGAGATATTATACAAAGCTACCGATACGCTTCAACTACATCTCACATCCATACATCATTTACAAGTATCATAGTATACGCATACGACACGCATAACACACTCTCATTTACTTTGATAATATCATTGTGAAATGCTTTACATGCATCATGACATTGCATACAACTAACTTTTTATCTTTTCAGGTAAAAGTCTACAAACAGACAGATATCATTGATAATTCTCGAACAGGTTGCCGATTAATTCCTGAAACAGGACGGGGAAACTATCTTTATGACCAAGCAAAGATTAACTCCCGAAACAAAATGGGGAAACTATCTTTATGACCAAGCAAAGATTAACTCCCGAAACAGGATGGGGAAACTATCGATAGGGCCAAGTGGTTTGAATTCTCAAAACAGGACGGGTTTACCAACAAAAGAAGATTGTAGATAAATTCCCGAAACAGGATGGGGTGACTATCTACATGATGAAAACTCTCCTCAAAGATCAAATTCCGACAAGCATCTCCCTCAGATACTAAATCTGACAAGTAGCTACTTAAACACCTTCCCCAGAGGTTCATTCTGGAAAGCATTCTTCAGATATAGTCAAGCGTAGACTTATTCTTATACTTCTATCAACGATTACTTTGGGTGGCATCTATAAGCCCATCTCCGATGATATTTCGTAATATCTCCTAATGGAATCTTTAAGCCCATTCAAGAAATATTATCAACCAATAGTGTCACCTCTTGCACATGCGAGTGCAAATTTTTGGGCACTTAAGTGTTCAATCATCTTCTACATTCAAGTCAGAATGGCAGACAGACCAATCTAACTCTTCAGGTTTAAGAAGATTGAACAGGGGAAGCTATTGTACCCCAAAATTATTCCTCTCATTTTTAGTCAAGACATTGTCCTAGGGTTCCCGAATGCTCAAGGTTGCTCAAGAATTGATCAGACAAATTCTCCTTCTAAGCAATGGATCAAAAACTAGGGTTTCACTTTTCACAAGGAAGTTTGGGTTTCAAAATCCTAAAATGGAATTCATGGTTTCTTATATGTCCCAAGGAATGCTCATACCAAGTTTCATGGCTTACATCACAAGTTTTCTCAATCAATTGCTCAGATGACTGAAAATCAATTATATTGGGTAAAAAGACAATTATGGTCAACATACAGTCAAACTTCAAGATTTTTGGTCAACATCAATATTTTGAAGTCATATTCATAATTTGATCAAGGGTTGATCATGATTCCTGAAGAAAAACCCCCAAATCATCAAAAGTCAAAAGTTGCAAATTTAGGGTTTCCTTAGGATAAGTCAACTCAACTTTGACCAAGCATAACTTTCACATGCTTCATCAGTTTTCGCCAAACAAAGCTTATTTTGAATAAAATTCAATTCTCTACAACTTTGTCTCTCTAAGCTCAAGTCTAAAAAAATGCTTCATTTGAGAGATATGGGTCAATACATTACAGGTCATTTCAAAAGTCAACAAAAAGACATTTTTTATCAAGGCAACTTACATTAAGATAAGTTTTCAAAAGCAAAAATGGTAAACATAGAGATTGTATAGGACATCTTGAGCTTTCCAAAAAGTCCAAGATTACCTTCAAAAGATGAAAATTGAGAGAGTTATAATCAGTGCAAGTTGGGAAATTTTGAGCAAATGCATGAAATTTAAATTGAGCAAACTTGATATTTTGGACTATTGGGCCACTTTTTAAAATTCCAAACGTGTATTAAACTCCTCATACACCTCAAATCTTGTTCATTCACCCCTTGATCTATTTTATTTTAATTATTTTAATTTACTCATTAATAATTCAAAAATAAATAAGATAAAATGTGAGGTTTCTTACACAAGGTCCAAGTCCATCCTATCTTTGACCTAATTCATGCTATTTAAGCTCCACTCTTCATATAAGCCAACAACAAAATTCTTGCCTCAAGAAACTTGTCAAAAATTTCAAATTCTTAAAGAACCCTAAGACAATTCAAAACCCTACTTATAGTGCCTATCACCACAAATTAAACATCCTATTCATTCCCAGGAAGGTCATAGGGTAAGATTGGATTGTTTACAACGATTCCATCCTCACTTTAATTTTGTATTTTTGTTTTTACTATATTCTAACATCTATTGATATCTTTTATGTGTTTATGAGATTCAAAAGTGCAGGAAGAAGCCATTGTTGAGGTCCCATGTTGGCCAAATCGTAAAACACCATAACTACATTGATCCATGCAGTTTTTACCATAACTCAAAATCCTTTGCAATTTAGGCCAAGATAATCATCTCATTGGATTCGCAACCCTCGATTTAGAGGGGTAGGGTCCCTTTGGATTACTGATTTTTGCTATTTTACAGGTTTGATAAAAGGAGGTTACCAGAAAAGACGACCGAAGCTAGGGCTCTGGCGACTCTCCGGTTCAGGAAGCTTTTTTATATTATATATGTTTCGCTTTGTTTTATATACCAGATGTATAGCCACCCCAGTGGCAGAAGCGTGCACATTAAGGCATTTGTGTCAAAGGGCATGGGTTCGATCCCTGCCTTTTGCTGCTTTTTTTTCTTCATAATTTCCCATATTTTGCAAGATTGAGTACAAAATGCATTGACTTATGTTCTTTGAGACAGGCCCGTGCCTGGCCTAGTGGTGAAGGTGCTGAGTGAAAGGGCAGGGGGTGTGGGTTCAACACCCAGCCCTGGTAACTTTTTTAAACCCTTATTTTTTCCTATATTCACTTATAAAACCTTAAATTAATCAAACTAAACCATTTTTTATCAATTAATTTTTTTCACAAACCCTAATCAATATTAGGGCTTAGTTTTTTTGTTAACTAATAAACTTTCTTCTTTTTTTCAAATTAAAACTAATTAGGTTTCTTAGGTTTTTAATTAATTAAAATCAATATAGGGTTTGATTAACTTAATTGATCGATTTCTTTTTTAATTAATTAAAATTGATTAGGTCATTAGGTTAATCATCAAATCTTTTCTACTAAAAATAAATCCAAGCAATTTCCTTTTCCTTTTCCTTTCTTATCGCTTCTAGTATTTTATTTTTTTCGCATTTTTTTCGATTATTGTAATTGCTTATGATTTGTAATAAATAATTAGTGTTTTACTCTTTTCCCGCATTTTTATTATGTGTACCCCCCACTCCCGTAGCCTTGTAATAGCGTAGGAATCTTTAATTTCTTCCTTTACTTTCTGCATTTATTACTTTCCTTGAAATTGTTTAATAATAGGATTGTATGGCAAAGATTAAAAGAAAACGGTAGAAAAACCCTAATACAAGATAAATGAACTGAATTGAATACACTTTCACACTCACACCTCTAAGGTAACCTTCCTTGTCGCCTCAGAAAGGAAATAGTCATTTCCCTCGAACGTGGGGATGCTTTAGCAGTGTCCCTCGATTAAAAGATCGTAGTCCCTCGATGACCCTTTCGATGCTTCCTTCGGTAAACGATCTAGTCTCTTACGAATTTCTAAAGCGCCCCTACGAGTTGCCTTCGATGATTGTATGATGACCCGCGCTTGTCCCTTCCCATCCAACGATAGGGCTTCCTACTTACTAATAGTAGGGTAGCACTGTCTAAATGAGAAGGAAAAGAACGATAAAGACTTTGAGTAGGTAGATAGCTCATAATCGCTTGCTCACAAATGAAACAAATTTTTTACACGAACACTTTCAAAAATATTTTCAAACAAACACTTTGTACGCATTCTCAAGAATCATTACAAAGTTGCCTTACTACTGGAATTTCTAAATATTTTTCAAACACACAACACAAAAGCATTTTCAAACAAGGTGAGCTAACGATTGAGAGCTCGTAGATAACTACGGATGAAAAGGATGCTAACACTTTCCCTTTTCATAACCTATCCCCTAAATTCAATAATCTCAAGGTCTTTCCTATTTTTTTCACCTTTCCTAAATATTGGATAAAATAAAAGCCGATGGTGACTCTTGCTATCCGCAACATTTGTGATAAAATGCAAAACCAAAAGTCAGTTCTCCCACTGTATTACATATGTCTTGAATGGAAGTTTTCTTTCCCCCGTGGGATTTGTTACTAGATAGTTTAGGGCTACACTTTGTTTGAAGTTTTTGAGTCATGTGGGTTTTTCTAGTTTGTAAGAGGCTCCTTAGGAAGGGCATTTCAAATATTTTTCCTAAGCATTCATTTTAAATCACTATTTTCATACTCTTAACTGTTGATATTAGGGTTTTTCCTACAATGAATATGTTGGTGTAGAATTTTCTTACTTGATCTGGGTATATTCTATTGGGTGTTTTTGTAAAGAACTCTCTTAAAGATGCTTGTCAGGTGTGGGAGTAGGGTTTGAAGCCTCTCATGGAGGTTTTTTCAATGAACCATGGTTCTATGATTATCTTTTCTAAGATCATCTTCTTGTTTGGCTCTTATGGAGGCTAGAATGTTATCTCTCTTTTGTTAGGGTATTTTAGGCCTTTGTTTAGAGAACTTCATGATAAACTTTTACAACAAGAAACTGTCTCAAGAATAATTTATAGAAAGAGATAAGAGTGATATGCAAGAGAAGGTAAGAATACAATACCTATTTATAGCATGTGTTCTAATGGATTTTGGCTTGTATTCGGAGCAAGATTTGATTGAGGATTATGCTGTCCAAAAATAATATCCAAACTCTCCATATTTAGGTCTTCTAATCGGTTGGATTTCGTTTTAACCAATTAGATTTCTTAATCTTTCAGATATTGATGAGATTTTCATTAATGCTGAGATTTGATCATCTAGGCGCGCCAGACTGGCTTGGATTTGATTTGAAATTATGCATTTTGGACAATTATAATCAGTTAGCATCTTTGGCTAATTGGTTATAATTATTCTTCAAGGCCTTCTTGGTGCTTTGATTGGTTTGTTAAGCTTTATTGCTTCCTTAACACCTTCAATTGATGCTTTTAGTACCCGTAAGCTTAATATATTTTGAACAAGCTCATTTTCTAAGGGTTAGAAATAATTAATTTAAAATGGTTTATTTAAAGCATGAGCAAAATAATTAAAATAATTATTTTAAGGGTTCAATCAGATTCTTTCATGTTTTATCTTCTTTGTAGGGTGGCTATGAGCATATTTTATCCTATTCGTTGGAAGATGATTCTTTCATGTTTCTCCCCAAGGTTATGTCTTTCCTCTTCTTTGTTCAATTGTTGAAGAAACTTATTCATCTTTTTTGTTGTTCTTTGAACGAGTGAATCCTTCGTCTGATGTTGATCGTTCAATGATGGAGTATGTTCTTTCGAAGGATTAAACTGGGGCTGTATGATATGAACAAGATAAGGAAAATGACTCTTTAGTTTGGTTTTATTCATCTTTGAGTAGTTGAATCAACTCGTCCATATTTTTTATGATTTCATTTTTTCTTGATTTTTCCTAAAATTCATGAAGGTTTTCATCTATAGATTTAGGAGTTGGATAAATTCTCCAAATCTTAATTCTTAGATATATGTTAGCAAAATAATTTCTAATAAAAAAATTCCTATGTGTCTATTGCTAGGAAAATATTTAAAGTTAACTACTTTGCCCCGTGTGTTCATCTTCTCTAGCTTGATACTTGGAGAAGCTCCATATATCTTTTCCAGAGTATCCTACACTTCCTTGACGATTTTACAATGACGAACATCAAAAAGGTTGTTATCATCTAAAGACATTTTTATGAAATTTTTGGATTTGAGATCTATATCTATTTTTGTATTTTCTTCTTCAGTTCAAAAAGAATAAGGTTTTTCCACTTCTTCATCATGTAATTGATGAGTAGGGTAAACCAGACCATCGATTATGATTTTCTATAACTCATGATTTATACTTTGAAGAAAAATTTTAAATATGATTTTCCAAATATCAAAACTATCTTTTCAAAAGGTGGTGGTGTGTTTAAAAATGATCTTGTGTTAGAAGTCATCTTCCTCCAGAGACGATTAGTCCTTAAATAAGAGTTAGAAACTGATGTCACTTGTTGGACTTGAGACTGCACACACATGAGGAGGGTGGGTGAATTATGTGGTTTGGAAAAATATGGTTTTGAAAACTTTTGGCAAGTTAAATCAGAGTTTGAAAACATTTTCTAATTCTAGGCAGCGGAAAATAAATATTTAAAGTGCAAAAATTAAAAAGTTAAAGGAAGAAGGAGAACACCAAGAGTTATAGAGGTTTAATAAAAAAAAGGACCTACTTCTCTTCTTAAACTTGGTCTTGAGGGTTTTCAATAATACTTGAGAGATTTTAGTAGGAAATACTCACAAACCCCCTTATATAAGGAAATAGTGTTTGTCATACAACCAAAATATTACAAGACAGATGATGTGGGCGTTTGCATCTTTTCTCCATGAAAATGGACCTTGCAGCGGTTATTCTTCAAGTTCCAAATATCTGGGCTCAATTTTGGTTTAATAAGATAACCAAATAACCTCTAATATTTTAACCGGGTTGATCTCAAACCTAGGAAGATTTTAAATATCATCTAATTTGAACCAATTAAGAAACAAGGGAAGAGTATCAAAACTAGATAATCTTCAACTATGGACTCATGCTCTCAGAAATGAATCCTTTCTTCAACAAATCTTCAATCCTCTCCATTAAAATATCACTATCCTTAGGGCTCAAACAATAGTGAGGAAGGGTTAGTAAGCTAGACTCCGAAATTAGGTCAATCTGATGTTGAATATCTTGCATAGGAGGCAAATATTTTGGTAGTTCATCTGTGATCAACTCCTTGAAATCCTTTAGGATCTCAAGCACTTTTTATGGAATTGTTTTTTCCTCCTTTACATTACTCATAAACCATTTAATCACCACTATACATAAACATTAAGTTTCTTTAACAACCTCATCAAGCTCCTTTTCGTTTCGCGCCATCACCAAGAAACTAGACTTTTTTCCTCCTTAATTATTATCAAAGTGCAAAACAAGAGCCATAGCAATTTAATATGTGTACCATGTAAACATCATCATGTTATCTTGTCCTCAATAAGTGATATCATTATCAAGCTGCCAAGGTCTACCATGTAAAATACGACATACATCCATATCAAGAACATCACAAAGTACTTATTCTCTTTATGCTTTTCGATGTTGATAGGAATTATGCAGGCTAGTGTTACTCTCTACGGACAACATCAAATAATATACTAATTTTTGTTACAATAGACTCTCCATGTTGTCATTATTCACATTCAGATGGAACACATTTTTCTTGATACAACAATGTGTTTTGAACAAATTCCTGCCTTACCCTTCATCTTTAGATGCTAGTAAAATTCTCTGCAACACAAAGTTTACATTCTCATCAGATTCTTCCCCTGCATATTCATCTTTCTTAACTATAAGTAATTATCTTTCACCCCTCTCTTCTCTTTCTTTTGCAACAACAACGAATCTCCTTGTTGGACAAACATTTGATTTATGACCTCTTCCATTACAATAATAACGCATGTCATTAGTGGATTTAGAGTATGGATTATTCTGCATCTGGACTGACGATTTACCTCGCTGCACACCTTTGGAGCTACTAGCCCTCTTATTGCAAGGTCGGAATCCCTGGTTGTTTCACTATATTCCTTGTCACATGCTGATTCAAAGGTATTATGGGGTAAATACCTTCAAAAAGATGAGAATTTTGAGGGTATTTATCCATCAATTATTCCTTCAAAGCTATACTGGATTCCTCATCCACGGTGCATACAGTCTTTAAACTCGTCTTCTCCTGAAAAGATCCCTTTAAGCCATTGATGTATCAACCACCTTCCGACTCTCTAATTCTCCCAATTCATTACTATTCCTTTTTATTGGTTGCATTAGGTAAAACAACATAAGTACACGATGAATTTTGTGTAGAGGCAACATGTGGGATAAGATGTTCCAATAATTGTGTGCAACATCTGGCCTTAGTCTGTAGACATAGACTTGTGAGTGAATCTGTGTATTTTGATGTTTGATACCTGAACTATTTGTTGTTGTATCTTTTACAACATATTATTCAATAAGATTTGCTAAAAATGTTTTATTAATCCATAAGTTTGAAGAATATTTAATTAGATATGGATTAAATAAAAAGTTTTAGAGTTGGTTTAAATAAGAATATTTGATTCGACTTGCATTTTTAATTGGATATGCTTTGAAGAAAGATTTGGTTCAATTTTACCCAAGATTGTGCTGAAGATTTATTGGGATTTGTTTTAGTTACAAGATATGTATTTTAACTTAATGGTAAGATCTTCAATCCAATATTTAGAAGTGTTCTATAGTTTTAGCAAGAGATTTAATCTTAATCATTTACTTGAGAATTTTGGAATTGTGATCTATATCAAGTAAAGATTTTATTTTATTTGTTCAAGATTCATAATTTTGTCACGAGGGCAGATGTCAAACCTAATGATCCAGCATGTGAGCAACATTTGGCCATGATTGTTGTTATTCTGAGTGTAAGTTTTGGATGTATGCAACACGATTTTTTGCTATGCTTTAGTAATATGTTATTTGGATTTGTTTGATAAAGATTGAATGAGATCAAATCAATTTAATTGGAGATCTAAATTTGAATTTAAATCAAAATAAATCAAATATTTTGTGAGGAAAAACAAATCAAAACGGAATCCTCTACAAGTATGGATGTGATCTCAAATCAATCTCCTATTGGAGAAAATCCCAAAAGATGCATTTCTATTTAAGGAGACTTAAAGCTAACGTCTGAGGTATCCAAGTATTGAAGATTCCTTGTGTTAGGGTTTATCTTTTGAATCTCTGTTTGTGTTATTATTTATGCACCACTCTAGCGCCTGCACTCATATCTTAAGGAATAAAGATTGGCTTGTTAGTTGAGTTGTAACTCAACATTCAATATTATGTTTATTGAGTTAATCACTAGGTTTGGTGATTCAGAGTAAGTGAGAGGGGTTCTCATATTTAAGGGGAGTCCTAAATAGAAATTTACTAGGATTAGGAAGAGGCATTGGATAACATGGGTTTGTTGTTCCTATAAGACTAATTGTACTAATTCGAAGTAGTGAATTTTGTTTCTGGGGTTGGAAGCCCACCAGACGTAGGTGAGGTTGCACTGAACTGGGTTAATAATTCTTTGTGATATTTTATTGCTTTATGATTTATCATTTTGGTTTTCAGTTATTTGACAATTCTGGTTTAAGATGTTGAACATAGTGGCTTAGACATCTGGTCAACATATTTCCCAATTCTTGTTTAATTATTATTTGATATCTACCTTGCAAACATGTTTTTTTGGTATACAATGTCCCTAACATTAAGTCCGACATCTGTCGCTTGAAAAATCTATCATCTGTTATAAACCATTTGTACACTTTGTCCCAGACATTCAGTTCAACATATGACCTCATGAGGACATCATTTCAATTGGTATCATAGTAGACACCATGTTCTATTTGGGTGTGTTCCAGGGTTCTTATTCTATTCAAGATGGAGAATTTCAAAGAAGGAGGAGAAGCTCATAGACCAAAGATACTTTATGGTATTAATAGTCTTCCAAAGAATAGAGTTGAAGACAAAAATGAATATTACGAAGACCATGTAGATTATGATAATGAAGAAAATCATAGGCTTTCTAAGATCTTTAGTAAAGTCATGAGAAAACTAGATATTATCTGAGAATAATGTCTCTACAAATGTTCAAGACAATCAACAACACAATTTCAAGAGGTGTAACTTTCAGCGTAAAGGAATAGGTGGTGAAAATCTCAACTGGATCCAATATCTTAAATGCAAAGATTTTAGACATATTCAAGATGATGCTCAAGCTTTTCAAGGATACAAAGATAAATATATCTTGTCATTAAGGATAAGATAGATGAAGAAGGTGGATTTGATCAAGCAAACAATGGTGTGACTATCAAACACATGAAAGAGGTTATACATATTGGTGAACCATCAAATTCAAAGAATATAGGTATTACTCCTATTCGAGAAAAATGCACAATGTCAGGTAACATGTCTCAACATCTGGTCCAACATGATTACTAGTCCATTAACTAAGCTATGACACAAAATCTTAGGGGTTGTTGCAGAGAAAGTTGTCATGTGTGTATTGATCTCAAAATTGAGGAAGGTAAAACTTATAAGGACTATCAAGTTGGGAAGTAAACCAAGATGTCATACAAGATGTTTTAACACATTACCCATGTTGTTGAATTACCACTTATGGACTTTATGAGACTCATGCAAGGAGTTAACATTTAAGGGAAGACTGATGGTCAGGATAGAGGTCCTCATACGTTGAACAATCAACAGTGGTTCAGAAGAAGAAGCTAAAGAAGATTAGTGATTATGGAATAATTCTTACTATTGTATTTCCTTCTCATATTTCTAGAATTATCACTATTCACAAACATGATATTGTGTTTGGTGACATTGATATTATTGTTCCTCTTAGTTTGTTGAATCTTAGTTATAAGATGTATGTTCCAGATATTTCTCTCCACAACACTCCATATTTTGACAAGTCAGATCTAGTTGTTGGTGAAAATGAGCTTGATTTCCCACTCATGAATGAACCTATAAGAAATTATCATCTCATTCAAAAGTCTTTTCCTAAGGAGACCCAATAAACTAATCTTGGAAATCAAGATGTTGGTAAAGCTGTGTCAGACATATTGTCCGACATGTTGGAAATAGAGTCTCGGATTTATAAGGAAAATGATTATGTGACCCTTGAGATTAATTCTATGAGTGATGATGATCATGTCCATGAAGATGTTGAGGTTGATATTATTGTAGCTCATGTTGGTGTTGTTACTAACCTTAATGAGAAAAGAAAATTTGCATCAAAAGGAAAGAAGGATCATGCAGTAGAAGACGTGGAGGAATATGTTGAGATATTGTGTGAAAACTTGGTAAGTAGTAATGAAATGATATTTTTGGAGTGTTCCATTAATAACAGGGTGTATACAATGTTTAACAAGCATAAAAAGTCTATGATGGGATTCATAAAAGTGTTTGTTAATGATTTTCAAAGTGAAGTGGAAGATGTGGGAGATAATGTGAAGTACATTCTACATAATATTATGGTACCTTCACCCAATAAAAAGAAGAAAATAATTGGTTACAAAAATATTCCCATAAATGTTTCTATTTCTCCTTTAGACAACGTGTCTTCCATTTTGAGGAAAATGTGTTAAATTGGAAGTATTTGTATCATAAAAGGATAGCCCTTGAAAGGAGGTTTTAAAAAGAAGCTTTGACATTTGAAGATGTTATTCATCTACTGGAGGATGCCATTATGAAATACAATGAGAATCTTGTGATAGTTCACATTTATGTTGATGACATGTCAGACAAGATGGTGGAGCATGGTATGAGATGTTACATACTTTCATGATTATCAAGTGAAGCAAATAAAAGACTACACCTTTGATTCCCAAATTATATATTCTGGAAGTAGTTTCACTAAACTATTATGGAGTAACCAAAAGCTCAAATTGTGACATAGTATATCATTAAAAATGGTAGTGAAGGTGTCATCCAGGATGTGCCAGACAACCTGTATGACATGTTGGTGACTGAGTTTCCAACTCTGAGTAAGGATGAGCAAGTTTCCCTTACTAAATCTGAAGTGAATAAAAAGCTTGTTCAAACAAGTGACTCTGGGACAGATGATGAAAAAGATGTCCTGGACATTGTGTTCACCATAAGGAGAAAAGTTGGTGGAAAGAAAATTCAAGTGAATGTCTCCTCTGCTCATATAAATAATATTTCATTACATTCTGAAACAAGTGTTAAAAATTGGACGTATGTTCTCCAAAGAAGGATTATTGGTGAAAGAAAGCTAGGTAAAGAAGTTTTTGATTGTAAAGAGATTATGGAATTTCTTAAAGCAACTGGGTTAATAAAAATTGTAACTAATGTTGGCCCTTGCTATGAAAAGTTGGTCAAGGAATTCATTATGAACATTAATTCTGAGTGTAATGTTGAATGAAAAAAGGAGTATAAAAATGTGTATGATATAGAAAAGTTCGTGAAGCTTTCACATTCAATTATTAATTTATTGGAAAGAAGAAAGGTTCCATATATTGACAAGATTATGACTAAGGAAAGGGAAGCTGGGGAAGAAGAAGAAGAAGATGGCAATAAGGAAGAAGGGAAAATTATAAGTGTGGATGAAGGAGAACATTATGTTGAAGCACTGGAGTATAATAAATGTATGGAGCTTCATAGTAATGCTCATTTGTTTAAAATGGTGTTGAATGCCTAAGCTTGTTATAATTTTTTAATGAAGGAGATTGAGGTTAAGAATGATCGTATTCCTCATGGGTTACAAAGTTTCAATTATAAGTTATTTGTTGGGAAAGATGTCTCAGGCATTGTGTCCAACATTTGTGCACCTGTTGATATAACTAATATGGTTTTTGATGAAGAAATGTTTGAGCTTTTTCACCTTAACATGTTGTTGTTTCTACTAATATTTTGATGTTCCTTTGTTAAATATGGCGGTGTGTTCTTGTTTTATGGTACTTGTTCCATTTGAGGTCTTTTGGCTGAAGATGCTTGTTGGTTTGGTTGGTTGTTGCTCCTTTCAAGCTTGTGTTATGGATCCTGAAGCTTGTTGTTTTGTTTATACCTTTGCAAGATTAGAGGAAAAAGGAGGTATAATGATCATGTGGGATAACATGTTCCAACATTATGTTCTGTGTGTTTTTTGATCTGATCTCTTGATGTGTAGCAACCACCTTGCATGATATGTGAAATTCTGGCACTTGCAAGATAAATATTAAAACTTATTTTTCAACACAAAACGTGATGTCGTGACAAATGTTATAACATCTGTTGACAGAAAACTTGATAAATCTGGAGATTATGCAGGGATATAAATTGCAGAAATTTAAACAACTTCAATTGTTAACCCAGTTCGGTGCAACGTTACTTACTCAGGGGGCTACCAAGCCAGGAAGAAAATTCACTATGATAGTATTAGTGCAAAGCTAAACCAACCTTAGTTTACAACTTCTCGCCTAATCACTAACTTGTGTAACTTCTACTGAGATACCACTAGATATGAGATCCCCATCTCACTTCCAAACACCGCATTGATATACCTACAACCACAAACCTTGTAACTAGAGTTAAAAAACCCAATAGAAGATTACACTTACAATACAATACTTAGTCTTTCTTAAAAGCTTCAACTAAGAACAATACTTAACTATTTACTTAAAAGCTCATGACTGAGAATAATAGCTTGATAAACAAGCAACAATCAGTCAACTCAATGCATCAAAAGATACATGAGTGACATACAAATAACATCAACACAAAGAACTTAAAATACTCCCAAAACCATAAACCCTCATGTTGCACCCACGGTTTGTTGTTATGAATTCTTACTATTATAGGTCTAGCAAGTTATTATTTATAGACTCTTACAGTATGGGCTTGGAATCTTCAAATAAAATCCAATCTTCAAGTTTTAAATCAGCTGCAAAATCTTCACATAAAAATTGGAACAAAACTTTTAAAGTTGCATAAAAAGTCTCAAAGATCCTTTTTAATGAAACAAATCATATCTACACTTTATTCCTAAATAATCTCCTTGACCTGTGCATTAGATAAGGTATATCTAGAAGGATCTCATTAAATCAAATAAAATATGTCATGAGATATAAAACAGCAATGACTGCTGTACACTGGCCAAGATGTCATAACATTTGTCTTCGACATATGTCTAAAACACTTAACAGTAAAATTATTATGATAGTTGATGAAGATGTTATAACATCTTTCTCAACATCGGAATAAAACCATGTTTTACCAAAATTTAGCCAATCATAAAACCATGGAACTAACAATCTCCCCATTTGGCAAATTTTGGCTAAAACAGCCAATGCAGAAAAACCCTGGAGAGCAAAATAAAACCACAACACAAGCTACATGCAATCATGTAAACTTTGTACAAGTTGCATCCATAAAAATGTATCAGAGACAACACTGCAATTACATATAACCATCTTCAAAAATCCAGAAGAACATATGTCAAGACATATGGTCTAACATCGCACAACATAGCCACTCCACAACCCATGAGCAAGACAGATCAGACATGTCTTATACTCCCTCTATCACATATAATGAAGACTCCCCATCACAGGGAAAACCCAAATCACCTGAAAATCCAGTAAACCAAATACGAACTACCCAAGTTTACGCATCAGAGACAGCAATAATAGAAGATAAAATAACCCCACATTAGGATTTCCACATAGCAGGCAAGATGTCATAACATCAGACAAGACATCCTGCACAGAAACTCCACCAGCAGAAGTAGCAACATTGTAACACCCCAAAATAATTAGATTATTTATTTAATTTTTTATTTTATTTATGATGAGTATTTGTGATGTACTTGTGAGTATATGTGACGTTTTGATGAGTATGATGTGTGATATGATGCTATGTGCGATATAATGGAAATTAAGTGATATTGGGTGTTTTAATAATTTTAGATAATTAGTTTTAATTATTTAGAATTATTATTATTAATACAATTAATAGAATAAATGGTGTAGAAGTGTTAAGGGTAAGGTGATAATTTTATGAGGATTAGTGAGGGTAAGATGGGAAGACCATAGAAAAGGCCCAAGGGTTAAACAAGGAAAACTGAGTGTCGGTGTATCATTATGTGCAATTATGAAAGAGATAAGAATGTTGTGACGAACTAGGGCACAAAGATGAAAAGAGAGACAAAACCATTTGTAGAGCTTGGAACAAGAATCAATTGCTAGGAGAATACAAGGTAAGGGGGTTATCTTTATTATTTTGATTGATATAGGGTTTAGATGTATGTAGGTTGTTTGGGGTTTTATGATGAATCTGATAACATGATGATTATGATGGAATGAATGAATAAATTGGTAATAGATTGATGTTGTAATGCTACTAAATGATGTATATGATGCCCATTATGATGTGTTGTTGTTGTTGTCTCTATGAAAACATGTGAATTACGTGAATTATGGGTCTATTATGTGGTTAAGTTGTAAGGACTTTGGGACTGGTGCAATGTAGAAATTGCACCAGGAAGTTCCTAGTCGTACAGCATCGTCGGGCGAGCCTTTTGCATCGTCAGGAAAAGTGACTTCACCCTTAATTCGTCGAGCGAGCGTAAGGCGAGAAGACTTATGATTTTGGGTGCTCCTCGAAAATGTATGAAGGATGACACTCGCTCCTGCTTCATTGGGCGGGCGAGATGGTGAAGGTAAGCTTCGCTGGGAGAATGAGAGGCGAGGGAAATGGGAGAAAAACAATGCTCCTGGAAATTTTATGAGGGAAGGGCTATCGCCCCAGCCTCACCAGGCGAGCAAGCTGCTTCTCTGGGAGAGCCTCAAGCGAGGGGCAACATACATGATTTTTTTTAAAGTGTCGTAACTTGAGTTTTAGGACTCTTTCACACGTCGTTCAAAGTGTTAGGAAGCTACCACGATGGACTATAAGTATGTAGGATGAAACAAATCTTATGATGTATTTTCCAGTACCTATATTTTGATGAATAGGATGATTCTGTTATTGACTTATTATGATGTGTGTTTGATGTTGCTATAATGATGCTATGTTGTACTATAAAATAATTGATGTTATTCTGATGAATGAAGTTTATTATTTCATGTTTGAAGTGTATACATGCCGTGTGGAAATAATTATATAAGGATTACATGAATGATGACGCGTTTTGACTAGCAGTGGTCATGTTTTATTATGTTATTGCACATCATGCATTCATGTCATATGTTAGGGAATTAGCCCAGCGATGTTAAAGCATTTGTCCAATGATGATTATTAGGATGTTAGTCCAGTGACGACTTCAATCCCATGGTGTGGATTGAGTGCATTTTTGTGAAGTACTCCAGTTACAATCAGGAACCAATCCTATGGTGGGGATCTTTGGAGAAAGATGACTTGGTCATTAGTGAAGTTTTGGTACCATATTGTTGCATCCCAAAATTTACCCTCTTGTTTTTAGAACTTTAAAGGCTTATGTTTCATCATATGCATTCATACATTATGATAGGATCAAGGTATTTTAGTTCTCAAGTTCCTCTACAAGCTATGAAAGATGGTTTTGTTATCAATCAGAGCAAGAAGGATCTCATGCCCTCAATATTTGAGTCACTCAAGCTACAAGGATTTCTCATGCCTCAAGACATCTCAGTTGTCTCTTTGATTCATCATAAGTTTGAAATTGCAAGTGTTGGTTTTGAATCAGTGTTCACCTATTCATCTCTTGAGATTAGGGTTTTGGCCAGATGGTGCGTTTGATGCTTGTGGGGGCCAAATTTATGGAGAAACATCATGTCATTGTTATATGAGATATCTTTGTTCAAATAATTTCTCATCATGCTCCTTAGAATTGGGGTTTTGAATCTTGATCATCATCTCCTAACACAAAGGGCCAAAATTAAGGTTTTGGATTTAATCGTGAAATCTCTCACTTTTTGGGAAATACTTGATTCCATGTTTCTTTACATGTCTATGAGCACCTATTATTGAAGGATTGAGCATAAATTTTTATTGAAAGAGGTTCAGTTGATCAATTGGGGGTAAAACAGTCATCGGAGCAAAAGTCAACTAAAGTCAATTGTTGACCAAGTAGACTTATGGTCAAAGTTGAGGTCAATGATCATGGTTCAACATCACATGGCCTTTTATTAAATAAATTGAAGAGAAATATGGATTTTGAATTTAACTTGTTCATGAAGGTATCTTGGTGAAATTGGAAAATTTGCTAAGTATGGAAACTCATAAGGCTGAATTTAAAAAATTCATAACTTCTTCCTTTTTTATTGAAAAATTGCAATCTTTTACATGGTTGGAAAGAGGAAAAAAGTTCTTCAACTTTGTCCTTGTGAGCTCAAGTCCAAAAGGTGAAAGGAGAGAAAGTTATATGGCTTAGAAAGTTTGGACACTTAGTAAATTTTCCAAGGCATGTACATAAAGCTTGAATTCATCATAACCATTTTTGAGGATTTAAATGGACTCGAATAAAAATTTTCCAAACATGAAAGACGAAGTTTAGAACGTATTGTTTAACTTTGATTCAAGTACTATCTCATTTGGTGCACTATGGAGAGAAATATGGTGCTTAGGTTATGGAGCCTCAAGAGGGCATTTTTCTAGCAAGCATGCGTGCCAGACCTGGAATTTTATCAGATAATTGGTGGGCATATGTCCATAGCCACTTTTCTTGTTGAATCACACATAATTTTGAAAAATGATCAACATCAAAATTGAAGTTTGAACTTCTCTCTTCAACTTTGATTCAAATTTTGTTCCATTTAGATCACTATGGAGAGAGTGATTGAGTTTAGAAATTGGAGGGTTGAAGTTGCCAAGCATTTCTAGTCAGCACGCATGCGCAAGAGATGGTCAGGCTTGGCCAGCTAGGCACTTCACTTTCTGTGCTAATATTTGAGGTCCTTATAAGCTTTAATTTCATTTTTCATCAACATCAACATTTATCTACATTACTTAAGCTTTCTAATGGTACCAAGTTTGTGTAAAATAATCAAGGAATGAGGGATAAATAATGATATGGCTTGGATGGGTCATATGCTTATGCATGCACACCGGTTTTAGCTAGAAATAGAATTATTGTGCACACACCCTTGAGAATTGCTTGCAAAATGCTTTGACTTCAGCCCCACGCATATTCCTTTATTTTATTTACTTTAAATAGCCAAACATTGCCCATACACCTCATGCACTTGATAGTGTAATTCTTTCCAAATTCGGTAAGATTGTGAAATGAGAAATATCACCCCATGTGCACATGTACGCCAGCTGCCTCTTTCACACCTTTCTCATTACATCACACTTAGTTCAAAACGCATACAAATGCTCAGCAATAAGGCATGAAATGCAAGCTTCCATCAGAACATTCTCATTTAGATATATTTGTCAAAATTACCCTCTAACGGTCATGAGCTTCAAAAGACCTCCTTTCCCTCAAAGCAAGCTTGCTCACTACTCTTCCTCAATCTTTATAAGCACTTTATATGCTTCATTTTTAACACACGCATCCCTCATTGAGCACAAGCAAGATCTGAAGCTTCATTTTTCTCACCCAAGTTTTCTTCGAGTAGCTTGAATACATTGCTCCAACTCTCAATTCTTCATTTTTTTCATCATTGAAGCTTGTAGATCAAGACCATCGGGTTTCTGAATATATATAACTCTAGATTTGTGAATTTATTTTTCACATTCGAGGTAAGTTTCCATGGAACTTGATTCTCTCATGCTAGCTTGAACTATTGCATTTATTTTTCTTCATGAGCATATAGCTGGCCAAACAATAGGTTTAATATGGTTTATATGTTGCATTGTGTGTGAATTTTCGATCTGAACATTCTTGTAAATCATGTGCAATCTCATTTTCTAGTGACTTTTAATCCAAAATTCTCTATGATCTTGCTTCATTTGTAAAAATTAATGGTATCATTGAGTTCCTTGTTATGAGATCTTGAATTTTGCTATTTACATCATGCATTTTCATTAAGAAATGAGCAAGTTATAAGGATCTGAAGTATGTAAGGTGGATTTGTAATTTGAACTTGTTATAGTTTTTCCTATACCGTGATCTTCATGTTCAATTTTATTTATGATTCGTGCATGGATTATGAAAGTTATTGATGCTATGTTGTTCTACGAAGTTTGATATTCATGTTTGTTTTTAATTTCACTTGATTTCATTAAGAAACAGGGGAGTTACGAGGCTCTGAAACTATCTTGTTAGAACT
This sequence comes from Vicia faba, assembly GCA_948472305.1. Lineage (NCBI taxonomy): Eukaryota > Viridiplantae > Streptophyta > Magnoliopsida > Fabales > Fabaceae > Vicia > Vicia faba. Next base: position 963,557,255 of record OX451740.1, read on the forward strand.
GTAACTCGTTAGGGTTTTTGTCTACAGGACAGGGACGACTACGTGTCCGTTTTTAATTGAGTATGTTCAAGGTTCTTTCATAGCACTTTTTGTACATATCGAGCATAATATATCAGTTCTTCTTTTGGATTTTCTTTTTATTCCAATTAATTTCTCCATTTATATTTTAATACTTTTCTTCATCCAAAAAAAATATATCAAGTCTCTTTTTCAGTCTACGTTATGAAAATGATTTTTATTTTATTTTTATACTTTTCGTGGTAAATTAATTAAATCAATTAGTTGAATGCATCATTTTATTTAATTTTTGGTTTAGATTAAACTTTGATTTCATTTTAAATAGAGTCCTCAACCTAAAAAATATACAAAAATATTTTTTATGTCTTTTGATATACAAAGATGATTATGATATTTTTTATCCATTTTTATTTGATCGTTTGTTTGAATTTAAAAATTGTTGAAGATGAACCTATATTTTGGTCATTTTCTTGCTTAGGTTAGAAGTTTCACTTTCACTTTCTATCTTTCATTGATTTGAAAATTCCAAATTAATTCATGGATGTTTTTGGATGTGTTGAGAAACTAAAACTGATTTTTCCATAAGTTTTCATATTGATTATGTCACTGTTTGAAAATTTATTGTCAAGTATGTTTGATTGAATGCCTTCCATGGCTAGTTTCCAAGTTTTGATTTAATTTTGAATATTACAGTGACATGAAATATGTGGAAAAATATTTTTGGCACACTTCAATATGTTGTGAATATCATGATAATTTTTTCTCATTTTCTATTTTGGTATTTTTTTATCTATTTTGTGGTGAAATGTGTATAGTTTGGCTTTGTTTGCAACTAGTCTTGTTATTTGAATTTTATTTTAAATTTTTCCTTGATACGAAAAATGTGAAAAAAATATGTTGATACTCAGGGATGTTTTAGGATGCTTGGATTTTTTTCCTATTTTTCTTGATCAATTTTCTTTCATTTGAAAATTGTTTGTTAAGTGTGTTTGTTTGGAAACCTTGTGGAGCTAGTTTCCATCTTTTAATCCCATTTTCTATTTTTCTTCAACTTTGAATGTGTGGTAACACCTGATTCTGACTTGTGATAGTCTTGAGATGTTTGATATATTTTTTTGTTTGAATACAGTAATCCCTTTCCTATTTTCCTTTGATTTAAACATTATATGTGATCATTGGTGTTTTGGTTGATATTTGGAGTCACATTGTTGAATTACTTTGTGAATTGATCCGTGATTGGGGAATTACAAGTTCAAAGATAACCCCTTTAGGGTTTGAGAATTAATTTACCTCATTAGGTCAATCTTTCTCCATACTTTGCATGTTGAACCTTTGCCTTACTATTTTGAACTTACTTCTTTGTTGCTTGAGATACAAGGTATGTACTTGTGAAACCTATAAGGAACCAAGTTCCTTCTTATTTATCTTATTCTTATTAGCGTGTGTAGAGCCTTGAGTTCATTTTTATGAACCATTCAAGCTCTCTAACATCTCACCTTTGTTTAGAGGTCTTTTGCTTATCGTTTGTGATCATGGTTTAGGAGAATGTGTTTGTATGTTTCCAATTGAGTATCATTGATCCAAAAAGGTTGAAATCCCTTTGTTTATACTTCTGAATTTATATCTTATGATCTATAAATCAATTCTTCTTTCATTCCTTGATTGACATTTCATTGTCAATTCATCATGATGATAAATTAGGAGCCACATTCTTTGTTTTGACCTAATTGATGTGTGATGTATCTTTCTTGAGGACTTTAAGTCCAATATTTATATGTTTAAGCTTTGATATTAACCTATCTATCATCTCATTTCTCATGCTTCCTTGATCCTTGGTTAAGTACTCATTTACTAACCAACATGGTGATACATAAGAAGCTATATCTTTATTTCTTCTTGTGTTTTAAGCATCTTTGTCTAATGATTGCCTCATGAGCTTTTGTGCCATGTCCCATGAATGTATCTTGATGTTGGATCCCTCTCATAACATCTAAGAACATTGAATTTGATTTATTTAAATCATCTTTCTTGTATGCATCAAAGGGACTATACTTTGTCATATATCATGACACTTTAGTATGTTATCTTGTTGACACTTCTTAAGTCTTTTATTTCATGATTGATATCTTGTGAGGGTTTCATCAACACCCCATGACAAATATGATATTATTTCCCTCTTACTTTCTCTTCTTCAATCTCATTTGATCCAAGACAAGTATCATCCTCTTTTAGATGATTTTGTTCATCAACTAGGCGACTTTTATTGTGCATGAAGTTTCATCTTATTACTTGGTTACTCTTTAATCTCATCTTGAGTTAACTTACTATACAAGTCACACATTGAATAATTCTTCAATTATTCTCTCTCTTCATTTTGACTTTGCTTGTTAAATTGAACATTGCTTGCTTGCCTCCTTTGGTCATTTCCTTTGTATCCTTTGTATGCATTATTTTCCCCATGCTTGTGATGTTTGAATGTGTGATACTAGAGATCATTATCTACTGACTTGTGTGTTGTTTCACCCTATAAACATGTTCCCTTTTCATCTATCTCTTTCTTGTGCTTCACTCACCTTTAGGAACATGTCAGGGTTTGATTTTGACCTAGTCTTGCCTTATATTTTGATTTGCTTAAGTAGTGACACCTTAGGAGTGTTAGAGGTCCCAAACCATGTTTAGACTTAGGTATCTACCTCTTGTCTCATCCTTACTTACATGTCTTATCATGTGTTGGAATTTTTTCTTCCAAATTCATATTTGCACTTCTACTTGTCTAGTTAGACAATTTCTTCACCTTCTTGACCCATGTTGCTATGCTTAGGATAATATAAGATGTTTAACATGTTAAGATCATAATATATATCATGTATTGATGTGATTTTATGCCATACCTTTTTACTTATTATATTTTCTTTCATGCTTCTTCACTTCTTCAAGTTTATTTGTGAGATCTTCATCTGTTATGTGTTTTATCACCATGACTTGTGAGACTTGATGTTTTGTCATCTCCTACATGATGTTTTGTCATATCTTACATGATGTTTTGTCATCTCTTACATGATGGTTTTTCATCTCTTACATGATGTTTTGTCATCCCTTTCTTTATGTTTTATCATCCTTTCTATATTTGTTACTTGATGTCTTATCATCTCTTCTTATATGCTTAGGTATTTAACCTATTGCATTTATGCTTGTGATGTTTTCTTGCTTTCTTTCTTATTTAAGTGATATTTCTTGTTTCTTATTCCTCTTCTTCTCTTTTATGAGATTGCCATGTTCCCCATAGGATCTTTAGTTCATTCTTCTCTAAGTTTGAACTAAATAGACCTTAGTTTTTCAATCCATGCATGACAACATTAGGTAGATCTACCTCTTATCCTAACATTAGGTCCACAAGCATGATAAATTATAGGATTGAGATTCCCTTTTGTTAGTCTTTTCTCTTTTGCATACATGTTAAAACTAAAACTTCTTTTTTTCTTTCAAACTCTCAAAAAACTTAATAATAAATTATGAGAATTACACTTCTACTAAGTATGGGAAATGATAAGCGGGTTTATTCTCGATCTTATCATTCTTTCATTCTTGGTCTTTGGTGAGGTTTAAATCCCAAATCCTTTTTCAAGGTGAAAAATATCAACCAACGCAAACCTTTTAGTCTCCGGACTTTTTCTTTTAAAACCTTTTCAAAAAGGACATTGTGATACAGTGGGAGAACTAACTTGGATGTTTTGCATTTGATCGCAAATCTTGCGGTTAACAAGAGTCGCCACCGACTTTTCTTTTATCCAAAAGGAAAGGTGAAAAAGCACAGGAAAGACCTTTGAGATTATTTCTTGAGTTCGGGGGGTAGATTATAAAAAAGGGAAGGTATTAGAACCCTTTTTATCCATGGTTTTCTATGGGCTCCCAATTACTTGTTAGATCACTTGCTTTTGTTTGAAATTGTGCTTTGTGTGGTTTTTGAAAGTATTTTGTAAAGAGGCCATTGTTTAGGCAATCTTTGTAATGACTCTCGTTCATAAGAATGTATAAAAATATGTTTGATCTTTTGAAAATGTTTTCAAGTTTGTAAGAGGTTTTGAAAGTGTAGGTGTTTGTTTTAAAAATAGCAAGGATGTTTTGAAATTGAGCAAGTAATTAGGAGCATTCTACCTACTCAAAAGTCTTTCTTGTTCATTTTTATTTTCCTTTGACAATGTTATCTTACCATTGATTTGGTAAGTAACCCTATCTTTGGATGTAAACGGGACGGGCGTGGGTCATCATATAGCCATGATTAGCAATGTTGCAAGGTATCTTGGCATTCTCTTTTAGGGACTAAGATCATTTGAAAGGCAACTTAGATAGCGTCATCGAGGGACTATGATCATATATTTTGCTTGCTTTTGCTAAGATATCTCACATGCGTAATATGGCAATTTTGTAAGGCAACCAAGTGGATTTACCCTAGGGGGTGCTTGTGTGCAAGTGTATTGTTTTCATGCTTGATTTTGTCTTTGATTAGGGTTTTTCTAAGTATTGGTTTTAGTCTTTCCATACAAACCCTAATTACTAGCATGTTATATATAAAGCGATAAATTGCGGAATTTAAAGTTACTACGCTATTACAATACTTGTGGGAGGGGGTGTACAAATTATAAATGGGAATTGCAAGGAAATAAACCTAATTAGTCTATTACAACCATATTGAATTGGTATAAATGTACAAGAAATTAAATGAATATAATGTACAAAATGAATAAATATACAAGAATGTAAGTGTGAAGAAAATAGATATTTTTGTTTGGATTTTTTAGAGAAAGGGGGTTTTGAGATTAACCTAATTAATTAAGGGGAAAATAATTAATTAACATAATAAAAAGTAAACCCTAAATTTACTAAGAAAATATTTTTAAACAAAACCATAAATCTATTAATTAAAATAAAAGAAATTAAGTTTATAAGAAACGTATTTTTGTTTTTTTTGTCTTAAAAATAATTATAGTGTTATAAAATATTTTTGGTCTTTTTTATATTAAAATAATATATTTTAATTGATGTAAAAGAAAATAAATAAAAACCTAGTTTTTAATTAAATTTACAAAATATTTAGTGAAATAAATGAAGTATGATAAAATAAAAGAATTTTTGTGTGAGAAAAAATAAATAAACTATGTCCAAATATAAATCTAATATTTTATATTTTTTATGATTTTTTAATATTAGAAAAATAATTAAGAAAACAAATAAATAAAAAATAAGAAAAAGAAAATAAAATTGGGCTAGGGTGTGAAAATGAAACAGAGGGTTAGCAAGTAAAAACAAAAACAAACAAAGCCCAGGGAGGCCCAGCACCCTGCCAAAAAAGGAAGTCAGAATGCAAAAATGTGAAAAATCCAAAAGGGTACCACTGGGGCTCGAACCCAGATCCCTCAGGTTACAGAGGCGCGCTTCTACCACTGGGGTGGCTATACATCCGTTTATATAAATCAAACAATAAATACATATGGAAAACACGTTCCTGAGGCCAACTTCATCTTCAACCTCACGTCCAGCCAGAAGCTCTATAACTCAATCAATCCTCAACAAAAATGAAAACTTTAAACATGAAACTTGTAGCAAATTTCCTCACGGTTTCAGAAATGTAAAGAATTAAAACTATAGATCAAAGAAAAACATGAATTTCATTGGCCCTAATTTGAACCCTAAAAATCTCAAAAATTGCAATCTTAAAATTCTCTAAGCTCAAGCAAAATTAATGAAAATTATGAACATGGTTAGCTTTAGGGCAATGATATCTACATGTTTCATTCACAAAAATATCATTGATGATGCCTGTATGAAAAGTTCCAAAGTTAGAAAACATACCTTGTAAGAGGGTATCGGGTTTGAAGTTTGAGCAACTTTCAGTGAGTTCCAATGGTTGGGTTAGCTTCCTCAAGTTCCCAGGAAGCTAATGGGATGCTTAGCTTGAGCTGAAAGTACCTGAGGAGTTCTGGAGAATTCCAAGGGCAAAGCTTTGTTTTTGAAAATGGAGGGTGGTGTTAATGGTGTTACAGTTCTGTAACAGGGTGTGGGATCAGTTCTAAATGATGTTTAGAAGCTTTAGGAACCAAAAGGCTTGAAAACGCACGGGGGAGTTATGAGTTTCAAGTTTTTGGTCAGCTTATGTGAAAATGGAGGTATGAGATGTGATTCTGAGCTCTTGGTGTTTTTAGGGGTCAAGTATGTGTGTGTTTTTTGGCAAATGGTTTCTATATCTATAAGCAAAAGGATTGGAGTGGTTTGAACAATCATAAGTACAAGTTTTCAGCTAATTGCTAGGTTACTTGGTTTTGAAGAAAAGTGGGAAACCAAGTTTCAATGTGAGGTACAAGCATGGGTTGAGTGATTGTAAGTGTCTAACAAGTTTCTTATGGGTTATTGGACTTGTATGATCAGAAGAGAACAAGTGCAAGGCTCAAGAACAAGTTTTGTACAAAAAAGCACTTTATCAAAATGGCAATGTACACTTTCTTCCCAAAATGGATATAAAGTGTGGCCTTGCATTGAATGCTTGAAATGAGACCTCTAACAGCTTTACAAGCAATTAATTATGGAGTTCCTAACAAGTTTGAGGCCTGCAAAGTAGAGTTTATGCAGCATAACTTTGAATTTGAATTTTGTTCATCATAAAATGCCTTGTAATTCAAGTGATCAAACCCTAACTTCATCTCTTTGATTCTCCCTACTCAAGAATGATATCAAGGAGTTCTGGGACATTTTGGAAAGCTTTCAATGTGCTCTATAACCCATCTTTAAATTAAGTTTGAAGATTCCCCTTGGAACTATGTGAAAAGGTGCCATGAAGTTGGGTCAAAATCCTGACCAAATTAGGGAAAAATTTCACTAAGTGTTTTGTTTCATGGCCATGTATTCTTAAAATTATAACTTGAGATCCAAGAACTTTTGGAAGGATTTGTATAAATCAAAGTTGTAGATTTCATGGGGATATACAACTTTCATGTTGGAAGTTTCTTCTGAATCATCTTGCATCATGGTGAAAATTTTGCTCAAAGTTATGAAAAAATAAGAAATTTTCAACATTTAGAAAAATTTCTAAGTTTAGAAATTTTCACTTTTTAAAATGAAATTTTGGATTTTGGATTTCTTGATGAATAAGTTTCATATTTTGACATATTTTGATGAATTGTGATCTTTGACCTTTGAATTTGACCAAAAAGTCAAAGTTTGACTTTTCAGTATACAATTGACTTTTGATCAGTTGATTGAAAATTCATCTGTCAATCTATTGGACTTGAGCAATGTTTTAAGCCATGTCATTAGGTAAAAATGATTCAATTGGACTCTTGATATTATTCCTTAAACCAATTGATCATTTGCTAGGTCAAAAATCAGAAATTGCCCTTTCCTGGTCAAAACCCTAATTTTGACCATTTTTACCTTTTGAAGATTTGATCGAATTTCTTGAGGAATTATGGTCCAAACTTGATCAAATGATACATATGAGTTTAAAATGTTGATGTGGATCAAAAATTATGAAGTTTGACTGTAAGTTGGCCATAGTTGACTTTTTCCCAATACAGTTGATTTTTAGATCAACTACTCAATTGATTGAGCAAAAGTGTGATCCAAGGCTTGAAACTTGACATGAGTAATCTTGGGGGTCCATAATTATCCATGAAGGTCATATGGGGCATTGAAAGTTCAAATATCCTTGTGCAATCTCAAACCCTCATTTTGGTCATCAGTGCTAAAGGGGGTGTCTTGAGCTGATCAACCCTAGTGCAGTCTTGAGTCAAGGGAGATTTTGTGAGCAAATTCTTGACAAGTGAAAGGGAAAATATTGGAGTACAATAGCTGCCCCTGTTCAATCTTCTTAAGCCTGAAGAGTTAGATTGGCGAGTTTTGCCATTCGTGACTCGAAGGTGGAAGATGATTGGACACTAGAGTGCCTAGAAATTTGCACTCGGTGATGTGATGGTTGAGGTAATGGGCTTAAAGATTCCACTTAGAGAGATGATAGAAAGTTGTTAGAGATGGGCTTGTTAAACCGTATTTGTAAGCTGAAACTGAATGAGTATCAGAATGGCGTCTGTGTCTGGAGCATATCTGAACTGTATCCGAAAGTTGAATCTGAATGAGTATCAGAATGGCGTCCGTGTCTGGAGCATATTTGGACTATATCCGAACATTGAATTTAAATGAGTATCAGAATGTCATCCATGTCTGGAGTGTATCTGAACTGTATCTGAAAGTTGAATCTGAATAAGTATCAGAATGGCATCCGTGTCTGGAGCGTATCTGAACTATATCTGAACATTGAATTTGAATGAGTATTAGAATGGCATCCATGTATCGAGTGTATCTGAATTGTATCTGAAAGTTGAATCTGAATGAATATCATAATGGTATCCGTGTCTGGAGTGTATCTGAACTATATTTGAGAATCTGATTCTCAATGAGTATCAAAATGGCATCCATGTCTGGAGCGTATCTGAACTGTATCTGAGAAGCTGAATCTGAAGAACTCGTGCTGGATTGCTTCATTTGGTCATATAGATAATTATCCTGGCTTGTCTTAGGTATCAAATCTCTGACCTTTGTAACTTGTTGATGATAGCCATTGATTAATCTTATCCTGAAAAGGGTAAAACATTAGTTGTAAGTAATGTCATGATGCATGATACAATGATATTGTGATATATGCATTCGTATTATCGATGTCTATGATATATGGATGTGATGTATGTGTATGTGAGCTAATCTTCTGCACTGCTGTTGGATTGGGGAAAATAAATCCCTGACTGCTGCCGAGGATACAGAGTGCAAGTTTTCATGTTGTTAAGTTGAAGTGTTGATGAATTTCCTCCTAGAGAGATAAACTCTATTGTAAAGGAAATGTTATGTGCTACTTGTAAAATCCTATTGGGGAATCCTGAGAAATTGGACGACTTCTACTGGGGATTGACAACTGGAAGTCTTATTCTGCTGGGGATTAAACTGCATATTACGGGGGATTTTATGGAAACAACTCAGAGAGATTTCCCTATCTCTTAAAGCTATTAGTGATTGTCTTTTTATTTTGTTCATTTGTAAACAATAATTATGTTCAAATGCATATGTTCAAAAATAAATCATTGGACGTTTTTGTAAACAAAACAGGAGTAAAGAAAACATATAGTTTTTCACTTTCAAAGGGATATCTTTGTATTGACTTTGAGTAAGTATTTTTGTACAATGAGACAAACATTCTAGTAAGAGAATGCCGTCGTAAAAAAATGAAATTTGGTACAAAGAAAAGATAGCTATGTGCAATAATCCCATGGGGTTCCCATTCCGCTAGGGATGTCAATGGGGCGGGGCGGGGCCGGGGGGACACTTCCCCATCTTTTTCCCCGCCATCAAATTCATTCCCCGTCCCCGTCCCCGATCTCCGTCACGGGGGAATTTCTATCCCCATCCCCGTTCCCCGCGGATCCCCGTTCCCCGCGGGGATCCCCATAGATCCTACATTTATTCATTAATATTTTATTTTTTAAAAATGTTTATATTTTCTATAAAAATAAAAAGCACAAAGAATTCACATATTTATTATGTTATTAAAAAATACTAGTATTTGACATTTATTATTTTTTATTAAAAATACTAATGGAACACAAAATAATAATATTTTTTTTATAAATTTCTATAAAATGCTATAAAATTCAACAAAATGAACTATAATACTTTTTAAAGTAACAATATGCCTAAACAACTAAAAAAATCCAACAACATAATTATGCTTAAAAAACTATACTTCATCAAAACTAATAAGGGATAATTATAAAATTTAGCATCATGAGTATGCTTGAAAAGCTAAAAAATACTTCATAATAAGTCAACTAAAAGCAAAAGTCAACATATCTCTATTTGCTCAATTGATAACACACGTAAAGTAGAAATATCAAAATACTTAAAACAAAGTTACATATAAATAAACTAAAATATTAAGCAAAATATCCAAACAAGTAATGATCAATCATGTCTCTCTTTCCAACTTCTCCTTGCAAGGTCTTCTTCCTCATTCCACAATTAGATATGACTTTCTTTTTCCTACGAAAAGTAAACAATCAATAATTATATTTACTTAAAAAAATACTTTAAAAACTAAAAGGTAATCAACACTAATATGTAAATTACCTTATTATCATCATCATCATCATCATCATCATCCATATCTTCATCCACACATTTGAATTGAGTCAACGTTTTTGAATAACCTAAGAAACAAATAGCTAAATTAAAATTTAAAAATCCTTTTCAATTAATCTTGTAAAAGATAAAAATATATTACCTTTTATATCTTTTCGGATCCAATCTTGAGTGCACATCAAAGCCTCTAAAGTGTCTTCCTTCAACCTACTACGTTGTTGACTTAAAACACGACCACTAGTACTAAAGGCGGACTCTGAAGCAACGGTAGAGATAGGAATTGCTAAAAAGTCCCTTGCAATCTTTTGCAAAGTTGGAAATTTCAAACCATTTTGTTTCCACCATCCTAAGATGTCAAAATTTTCCTTTTTTTGTTTATCAAGCAAGACACCATCTTCCAAGTAGGAAGTAAATTCTGACTTGACATTTGTAGTTGAAGTATTTTCCATCACATATTCCGAATAAGCCTTCTCCCAATCTTGACTTGTGACATCAATGTCATCTACCAATGTTGATGCACCAACTTCACTACTTGTAGGAACCATATCATTATTTGGTTGATATTCTTCAACTAAATCTTCACACATTTGTATTACCTTTTCCAATTCTTTGGGAGCATTATTCCCATACATAAGTGGGAAGAAGTAATTCAACAAAGTTATTTTATATCTAGGATCCAAAACAGCCCCTATTGCCATCACCCCATTAATCAAACTCCAATATTTGTCAAACTTCACTATCATACTTCTTGCCATACTTTGTATAGTATCACTAGAAGAATCTTCCCACTTTCTTAAAGCTAATCTTATTTGACAAACTTTGGGAAAATAAATGTTTGATGTTGGATACTTAGTACCCGAGAACAACTCAGTGACACTAAAAAATAATTTCAACTTGTCACAAATTTCTCTTGCCATTTTCCAATCTTCTTCACTTGGTGCACACTTATATTGGGAATCACGGCGTTGTTTTAAATGTTTAAAAACTTGTTCGTAAGGCAATGCAGAAGCAAGCATTAAATAAGTAGAGTTCCATCTTGTTCTACAATCTTGTGCAAGCTTCTTTTCATAAGTCATGTTCAATTGATTACAAGTTTCTTTAAATTTCTCCTCCCTCTTTGGTGTTGCTACCCAAAAACCGACACTTTCCCTAATCTTTTCAATTGAACTAGAAATTGTTTGCATGCCATCTTTCACTATCAAGTTTAATATGTGGGCGCAACAACGCATATGAAACAATTTCCCTTTTAAAATAAAAGAAGAAGGTGACATCTTATCAATCAAATGGTCAATCAGAGCATCATTGGTGCTACAATTATCAACGGTTAATGTTGACAATTTTCTATCAATATTCCAATCCATCAAACAATCTACCAAAAAATCACAAATGACCTCAGCAGTATGTGGCGTAGGGACATAAATGAACCTAAAAATAAATTATAATAAATATCACATAAAATAACTATATTATAATAATAACGTAAATGGAAGGGAGAAGTTACCTGATGATCTGATTCTGCAAAATCCAATTTTCATCAATGTAATGAGCTGTAACAGACATATATCCTTTGTTCTGGTTGCTAGCAGTCCACATATCAGTAGTTATTGCAATGCGGCTTTTATTCTTTGCAAGTATTTTCATTTGCTTTGACTTCTCACTTTCATACAACTTCATTATATCATTCTTCATGGTGTTGCGAGAAACTATCTTGAACAAAGGTTGAAGAGAATGGCTATAATTTCTAAAACCAATATGGTTAACCATCATGATGGGATATTCATGCAATATAATCATCTTCGCGAGTTCATTCCTAGAAACATCTTGATTAAATGTATAATTTCCAACCACAAATGATTCATGTCTGTTTCCGGATTTTTTTTGTCACTTTAAGCATGGCTTGTTTTGGACCTCTCTCTGTGCGTTTTGGACATATGCTAATATGATCAAATAAATGTTTAGTACCATTTTTTGTATCACCACCAATTTTCTTATCACAAGATTTGCATATAGCCTTCCAAATGCCTCCTATTTTTTGCCTTTTAAAATAGGGCCAAGCATCTGATTTTAATCCCCTTTTGTTAGGACTTGTAGTGGGTTCAACGGGAGCTTCAGGATCTTGATTTTCTATATTTATTTCATTTGGAGTAGATTGAACTTCCTGTGTGAGTGAAACTCCACTACTTTCTATAGGAACTTCATTCCCTTCCAAAGCAACATTAGGACTATTAGATGATTGAACTTCACCAACCATTCTTTTACCAAAAACCTGGCACACACAAACACAAATTTTAAAAGGCTACATGGAAGTAGAACAAAAATAATAAATATATGAAAAAATAATAAATAAATGAAATAGTAAATACATGAAATTCACAAAAAAAATAATTAATAAGAAAAATCTTATATTTCTAAATATATGATGCATTACACATATTTCTAAATATGCCTTATTTACTGTAACTTTTCAATTAGAAATAATAACATATATTAATTAATTATATACATTGAGAATACATTTATTTACCTATATACATGATATATTTACTCGTGTAAAAAGTTATATGTTATTATTTCACTTAATGGCTTTGGTTTTATAATTAGAAATATAAGATATATATTTTTTTTATGGGTGATAGCATGATATATTATTGTTTATATGTTATTATTTCATTAATAATTAGAAATATAAGATATTTGGTTTTTTTTATGGGTGATACCGTGATAGCATGATATATTGATTCATTTAAAAAGTAATATTTTTTTGTTTAATATAGAAAATTAAATTATAGTGTGATATATTAATAAAAAATAGGAAAAGTATATTTTAATATTTTTTAAGGAAAAACTGACGACATTATTTTAATTACAAATGCATAGTATAGATAAAAAATGAACACAAAAATATTTAAAAGGAGATAAAAATGAGTAATTTTTTGATTATTTTATATTTTTTTAATATGCAAATGATTTGATAACTCTAAAATTTCTAAACAATTTAATTTAAATTTAATCAAAATAATCAACTTTTCCTATAAGCAATTACATGAACAGGTTTATGAGAATCAAGGAGAAACAATCTACTTTTTTCTATAAACAATAATATAAACAGATTTATGAGAATCAAAGAGAAATAATCTATTTTTTCCTATAAATAATTACATGAACAAATTTATGAAAATCAAACCTTATTGATGAAATTGTAAGAGCTGTGAATAATGGAAGCACACCAAATAGAGAAGATGGAATTGGAAGAGGAAGATGAATGGAGATTTGACTGGAGAAGAAAAAAAGGAGTCTAACGTGTGAGACTCTAAATGTCTGGCAGAAGAAAATGAAACGCTTCAACTTTTTTAGGGTCTAATATTTACATTTCTCTCTCTTAATAAATACATGAATATTTATTTATTTATTTTTATAAATAAACATAAAGGAAATGACTAAAAAACCTAATCTAAAATATATATATTAAATTAACTATATTAAAATAATAGGCGGGGCGGGGTCCCCGCGGGGCGGGGGGTGTATTCCCCGTCCCCGTAATGCTCTCGGGGGAATTGTTCTCCCCATCCCCGCCCCCACGGGGGAAAATTCCCCATCTTTGGGGCCCCGAACGGGGCGTTCCCCGCGGGGATCCCCATTAACAGGTCCAAACTGACATCCCTACATTCCGCTATAGCCTTCGTGTCTCTGAGCATCTTGTCTATTTGTTGCCTTATCCGAAGCTGATTGAATTAATCAGAACCGTCGAGTTTACAGGTTGTCGGTGAGGTGATCCAACAGGACATAGTCATACGTTTTAATTCCCTAACTTTTTCCTGGACCGCCCTTTCGTTTTCAGTCCACCGGGATACCCTTTTTTGCCCAAGTTGCCCTTTCGGGTTTTCAACTTGTCGGGTGTACAGATTTTTTTGTTTTATCCCTAATTTTCCCCTGAACCTTTTTGGTTCGCCGGGATGCCCTTGTTTTTCCTAGGTGTGTCAACCTAGCGGGTCTCTTTATGCGTAGTATCTTTTGACTATGTCTGTGTTCACAGGGTGCGGTAGGTCGTCGCCATCCATGGTAGTCAAGATCATTGCTCCACCAGAGAATATGCTTTTGATCACAAATGGGCCTTCATATGTAGGAGTCCATTTGCCCCTGGGATCACCTTGCGGTAGTATGATGCGTTTGATCACCAGATCCCAAACTTGATACACTTGGCGTCTGACCTTTTTGTTGAAAGTCTTGATCATCCTTTTTTGATACATCTGACCATGACAGACAGCAGTAAGCCTTTTTTCATCAATCAAGTTCAGTTGATCAAGTCGAGTCTGGATCTAATCTTCTTCATTCAGCCATGCATCCTTCATAATTCTCAGAGAGGGGATCTGGACCTTAATAGGCAAGACAGCCTCCATGTCATATACCAGAGAGTAGGGTGTTGCCCCGGTTGACGTGCGTGCTGTGGCACGATACCCGTGGAGAGCGAATGGTAGCATCTCATGCCAGTCTTTGTATGTGACTGTCATTTTCTGTATGATCTTTTTGATATTCTTATTTGCGGCTTCGATAGCACCACTCATCTTTGGCCGGTAAGGGGAAGAATTATGATGATGGATCTTAAATTGCCTGTACAGGGCAGTGATCATAGTGTTGTTTAGATTCATACCATTTTCTGTGATGATCCTTTCCAGGATACCATACCGACAGATGAGATTTTGTTTAATGAGTCGGGCTACAACATTTTTAGTGACAGAAGCGAAAGAGGCTTCCTCAACCCACTTTGTAAAATAGTCAATGGCCACTAAGATGAAGCAATGTCCATTGGAGGTTGTTGGTTTGATTTCCCCAATCATATTGATGCCCCACATATCAAAGGGCCAAGGAGTCGTCAAGACATTCAGAGGAACCGAAGGTACGTGCACCTTGTCAGCATAGATCTGACACTTGTGGCAGGTTCGAGAGTATTGATAGCAATCCGCTTCCATGGTAGACTAGTAATAGCCTGCCTGTAGGATCTTCTTTGCCATCGTATGCCCACTGGAATGAGTGCCAAAAGTGCCTTCATGTAGATCAGCCATGATCTTTTCTGCCTCAACCTTGTCTATGCAACGGAGCAAAACAGAGTCATGGTTGCGTTTGTAGAGAATGCCATTACTAAGGAAAAACTTAGCAGAGAATCTCCTTAAGAACTTCTTATCATTGACTGAAGCTCCTTTCGGATATTCTTGGGCCTCGAGATACCTCTTGACTTCGTGAAACCAAGGATGGTCCACTACTTCTTCAGTATTAATCTTGTGACAATGAGTTGGTTCGTCCATTCGTTCTATGGTGATCTGGGGAGCCTCGTTATCCTATTTAAGTTTAAACATGGATGACATTGTGGCTAGTGTGTCTGCTAGCTGATTTTCTTCTCGCGGGAAATGCTAGAAGGTAATCTTCTCAAAATGTGGGATCAATGTCAGCACATGTTCTTTGTAGGGGATAAGGTTAGGGTGTTTGGTGTCCCATTCCCCTTTGATTTGGTTGATGACCAAAGTTGAATCTCCGAATACATTTAAGGATTTGATCCCTAAGTCTATGGCAACTTTGAGACCAAAAATGCACGCTTCATATTCCTCCATGTTATTTGTACAATTGAAGAAGAGTCTTGCAGTAAAGGGAGTATGACACCCTTCAGGAGATATCAGTACAACACCAATACCATTTCCGAGTGCGTTGGATGCCCCATCAAAAACCAGGGTCCATCGGGATCCTTGTTCAGGTCCGTCATATGGTCTGAATTCTTCACAGTTGTTTACCATCATCATGTCTTCATCTGAGAATTTGAACTTCATGGACTGGTAGTCATCCACAGCTTGATGAGCAAGGTGGTCAGCTAGTACACTGCCCTTTATTTCTTTCTGCGTAGTATACTGTATGTCATATTCTGTCAGGATCATCTGCCATCTCGCTATTCTCCCAGAGAGGGCATGTTTCTCGAAGATGTATTTTATTGGATCCATTTTAGATATCAATAAGGTAGTATGGGTCAGCATATAATGTCTTAGCCGGCGAGCAGCCCATGCCAGAGCGCATCAAGTTTTCTCGAGCAGTGAATATCTTGTTTCACAGTTGGTAAACTTTTTTCTCAGGTAATAAATAGCATTCTCTTTTCGGCCAGACTCGTCATGCTGCCCCAGTACACATCCCATTGAATTTTCTAAAATAGTTAGATACATGATCAATGGTTTTCCCTCTACTGGTAGCATCAAAACAGGAGGCTCTTGCAGGTACCCTTTGATCTTGTCAAAAGCAGTTTGGCACTCATCATTCCATTTGACTACTTGATCTTTCTTCATTAATTTGAAGATTGGTTCACAAGTAGCCGTCATGTGAGAGATGAATCTGGAAATGTAGTTTAAACGTCCCAAGAATCCTCTGACTTCCTTCTCGGTACGAGGAGCAGGAATCTCTTGTATTGCTTTCACCTTGGCAGGATCCACTTTGATACCTTTATTGCTGATGACAAAGCCCAGGAGTTTACCGGACCCCATCCCAAATGTGCATTTATTTGGGTTCAGCCTCAACTTGTATTTCTTTAACCTCTCAAATAGTTTCTGTAAATGATCGAGATGCTCTTCTTCTGTTTGAGATATAGCTATCATGTCTCCCACATAGACCTCAATTTTGTGATGTATCATTTCGTGAAATAGAGCTACCATGGCACGTTGATAGGTTGCCCTAGCATTCTTCAGTTGGAATGGCATAACCTTGTATCAGAATGTGCCCCACTGTGTGATAAAGGTTGTTTTTTCCATATCCTCAGGCGCCATTTTGATTTGGTTGTAGCCTGGGAAACTGTCCATGAAGGAAAACACTTTATTTTGTGTCGTATTGTCAAGTAGAACATCAATGTGGGGTAGTGGGAAATCATCCTTAGGGCTTTCCCTATTCAAATCTCTGTAGTCCATGCACATTCGCACTTTGCCGTCCTTTTTGGGCATGGGAACAACATTGGCAACCCATTGCGGATAGGATGTGACGGCCAAGAATCCGGCGTTGAATTGTTTCATGACTTTTGCTTTGATCTTCTCTGCCATGTCTGGTCGCATGCGACGAACCTTTTATTTTACCGGTGGACAGTCTTCTTTTATAGGTAGATGGTGTACAACGATATCTGCATCAAGTCCTGGCATATCTTTATGCGACCAGGCAAAGACCTTAACATACTCGTGTAGCAACTGAATCAGACGCTCTTTGACATTGGGTTCTAGATTGGCACCCACCTTGACTTCTCTTTTGTCTTTTTCGGTACCTAGGTTGATTGTGTCCATTGGTTCCTCGTGGGGCTGAATGGTCCTCTCTTCTTGTTGCAGTAACCTGGCGAGTTCCCCTGACACTTCACAATCTTCCTCACCTTCGTCTTCGGCTTGGTAGATTAGATTTTCAGAATCACAAAAGGCCATAGTAGAATCGTTACCCATGGGATCCCGAATGGATGTAAACCTGCATTGTGAGTGTGAGTGTGTGTAAGAGTATAGCTATCTTTGAAAGGAGTAAAAATGTAAAAAGAAAAACAATGAGCACAAAATTTATATGCAAAAACGTCCATGATTCATTTATGTCATATGGAAATGAGATGATAACCCTTACAAATGGACCATTGTGCCTCGGGTAAGGCACAAGGTTTTCAGAGTCTGAATTGTTTCAATATTACAGATCTGACAAAATTTAAAGACAAATTACTGCGGGATAAAAGTGATCGGGATAAAATCTCTAGCTTCCCAATTGCTGAGCCCTCCATTGACAGTTGGTAAAATCCAATCCTCTAGGTCATAGATGTCTTCATCATCCTCTACTGTATTGACTTCGCGGTTGCTGATCTTCAAGGGTGGTCCTCAGGCACGAGCATGGCGTACAGCTTTCTAGGCACCTGAAGTGAAACCCAGACCAAATGTTTCAAATTTGTATGGGATATCTGGGAGTTGTCCCCAAATAGTTCACCCACCTTCTTCTATCACTGCTTTGGCATCCTTAAAAGACGACATTTTGAGCGGAGGCCTTGTAATCTTGGGGACTTGAGACGCAGCCTTGGTTACTGCCATATATTGCGGAACTTCTTCAAAGTGTTGTAATGGAGTTTCAATAAATTCACCATCTAATTCCACATATCTGAAGGAATTTAGATGGCTGACCATATACTCTTCTTCTCCATGGATGGTGATAATTTTCCCCTAAATTGGATATTTCAGCATTTGATGTAATACGGAGGTAACGGCGCCAGCATTGTGGATCCACGGTCAGCCTAATAAGCAGGAATATGAAGGGCGAATATCCATTACATAAAAAGTTAAATCAAATGTTTGGGTTCCAACCTTTATGGGGATGTCTACTTCCCCATGCACCATCCTTTTTTAGCCGTCAAAAGCCCTCACTACTATGTTGCTTGGTTTCAATGTCAATCCTTCACAGTCCAACCTATCAAGAGCCTTTTTAGGAAACACATTCAGAGATGAACCGGTGTCAACCAAGACATGAGCCAAGGTTGTGCCCCTACATTCGACTGAGACATGTAATGCCTCATTATTCTTCCTCCCTCTTGGCATTAAATCAGCATCCGAAAAACCTAAACCATTATCCGCGGTCAAGCTGGCTATGCAGTCTTGGAACTGGTCGGTAAATTTTTCTTGGGGTACATGGGCAGTTTTAAGGAATTTTACCAAGGCTTTTGCATGAGCCTCGGAACATAATAGTAAAGCCAACATGGAAATTTTTGATGGAGTTTACCCCAGTTGCTCGACTACTTGTAGTCGCTTCTTTTTATGATCTTTAGAATTTCCTCCAACTCTTTTCGGGAGGTCTCAGGGATAGCCAATGATTGCGCCTTCGTCCGGACAGGCTCAACCAGAATACCTTTTCCTCGAGTCTCGGTTGACTCGGCAGCAGGAATGTCAGTAGGGGTGATAACAGGGATTGTAACAGTTTTGTTAACAGGAGTATTAGTATAGATGATTGTAGGACTGGGAATAGCCTTTGAAGGAGCAACATTAACAAAAATGATTACAGGTCCAGAAATAGCTTTTGGAGGGACAATTTCTGGAGAGAAAATCACTCTTCCACTTCGAGTGATCTTTCTAGTCCCTGTGATGTTATTGATATCGGTGTCATCTTTCTCAGAACTTGAATCTTCAGTAGCTGGCCAATCTTGCTTGATACCGTGATAGTATACATCACCTCCATAATTCCATGGGACGGTTTTGTCTGACGAATACGGGATTGGTCCAGGCATTGTAATTATCAACGGAGCCACTTTAGGAACTGATGTAATTCTAACGGGTCTTTTGGTGGAGACCCTGGAAGAATTTTCGGAAATGGTTATGATGGAAACATCATTATAAGAAACAGTTGGAATAGAAGCCTTTTCGAACAGAATCTCATTGGTATCTATTAGGCATTGAACTCCTGCTTTCAACAAAGGACAGTTGGTTGGTGAGGACAAACAGAAATAACAGCTTTCATCACAACTCGGGAATACACTGGCATTCAACAAGTTCTTTTTGATAGTCAGGAGTGGGGTCATAAGTTCATCAACTGAAGTAAAAAACATATCTTCCTCAAGGCTTTGACATCACGGTCGTGCGTGGGCATAGGGGAAGTAATGACATTGGGCTTTTCTGGCGCATCGAATTCAATATCTTTGGCTTCAAGGAGGTCTTATACTTTGTTCTTTAAAGCCCAACAGTTGTTAGTGTCATGGTCGGGACTCTCAGAATGGTATGCACGGCGGGAATTAGGATGATAGTGAGGAGAGGTTGTGTTAGGATTCTTTGGAGCTTCTTTCAAGGTCACTAGATTAGATCTTAACAAATGTGGCAATACTTGAGATAGTGTCATATTAATTCGGGTGAACTATCTGACTAGTCTTTCCATTCTTGGTTGGTTGTTTCTTTGTTGAGCAGGTGCGGGTTTAGGAATCATGACAGCCCCCACCATTGGACGGCGTTCAGCCCTATCTTGATTTCTCTGAGGATATACAGCAATAACTTCTTTCTTTCCAATGAATGGTTTCCTTATAGCAGCAGAGGATGCATCTTTTTGAATCTTCCCATTCTTTATCCTGACTTCCACCCTTTCTCCGGTCAATATCAATTCAGTAAAACCTGCCGATGAACTCCCAATTAAGTGATTGAATAAAGGACCGGACAAGGTGCCCAAGAACATGTCTACTAATTCTCTTTCAGATAGGGGAGGTTGGACTCTTCCTACTAAGTCCTTCCATTTTTGCGCGTAGTATTTGAAGCCCTCACTTAAAACCATGGCCATACTCTGGAGTTGAGTACGAGTGGGTGCAAGATCAGCATTATATTGGTATTTTTGTAAAAGGAAGCAGCAAGATCTTCCCAGTTAGGAACATTGGCTCTTTCTAACTGATAAAACCAATCAAGTTGAGTTCCAGACAGATTGTCTTGGAAGAAGTGTATCCATATATCCTTGTTGGCAGTGTGAGGCTGTATTTTCCTCACGTAGGACCGGAGATGCATTTTGAGACATGAAACTCCGTCATATTTGGCGAACACCGGTGCTTTGAATTTTGGAGGAATGACTATCCCAGATACTAACCCCAACTCCTCAAAGTCCAATCCAGACACTTTTTGGATTTCCATTGCACTTAACCATTCTTCTAGATGCTTAAACTTGTCATAGGCTAGAGGGTATTGTTCTTCAGAATAATCTTCTTCTTCCTCTTCCTCTTCCTCTTTTGAATCTGGTTGAACAACTGTTTCTTTGCCTTTCCCATCTTGATTGTCTTTCTCACCAGATGAGGGTACAAAGTCTAGGGTTCTTCTTGCTTGTCCTTGGAATCTTCTTCCCATTTTTAGAACTCCGGTTTTTTTCTTTTTCTTCTTTTTCTCTTCAACCAGCAAGGTCTTCAGCTCTTCTTGTCCTTTGGCTAGAGTTAAGAACATTCGTTGAAACTGAGCATTTTGTGCTTGGAGGTCCTTCACCATTTGCTCGAGATCCATCTTACTGAAATAAACAGTAGAAAGATGAGGATACTTGTTGCAAGAAACCTGCTTATATTATGATGGATGATAAATGCGTATGCAATGATTTCAAGGATTTTAAAGATTCAGATATGTTTTAGACAAAAGAAAACACACGTTATATTAATAAATTAAAGCTTGAGTAAATCAATGCCTTTTGGGCAAAATAATACAAAAACTCTAAGATAAAAAGGTGGTAGGCATCCTCTTTGGTGCGATGTAGGCATTCAGAGTCTGCTCCTCATGAAGTTTCTTAGTGAGTTCCAAAACCTTCTTCTCTCTAGCGTAGAATTTGGCTTCGAAAGTATCTCTCTCCCCCTTGAGTTGTGTGATCGGTGGATCTGGAACTGACTGTTTAACACTGGTTCGCGAAATGTCGCGGAAGCAAGAGTCGCCACCGTCTTTTATTTTCTCCAAATGGAAAGGACAAAAGCACAGAAAAATTCCTTATAGAGATTGCTCTCGGTTCGGGAGGTAGGTTATAGAAAGGGAAGGTGTTAGCACCCTTTCTATCCATGGTTATCCATGGGCTCTTAGATACTTGCTCAATGTGTTTTCAAATTGTTTGTTTGCTTTTTAATGTGGGTTTAAAAGTTTCTTTGAAAAATTTCAGATCGACTCGTACGTCAGAGTGTTTGAAAAGTTTGCTTTGAAAGCTTTTAAAAAAGTGTCAGTGTGAAAAGTCTTTTTGAGTTTGTTTTGAGATTTGAGCAAGTATCCTTGAGAACCTACCTACCCTAAGGAATTCGTCTGTGTAAGAGTCCTTAAAAGTAGTGCCATCCCACCATTGAGAGGTAGGTAGCACCACCGTTGGAGGTGTTCGGGTCAATTCGATTTTAAGGGACATGGTGATCACCGGAGCAACGGGAAGACACCTTAGAAGCTACCCTCATGCCAGGTTCCCGGATCATGAGGACTTACTAAGACGCCCTCTACTCGACGATCACCTTTCGAGGCAAGGCAACAGTGAGGCGTACCCTAGGGGTGGTGTGTGCGAATTATGTGTCATGTTTCAGTTATTTGTCTTGTCATGTTTGTCGTGTTCTACGCTTGATTTTAATTTGTCCATTCATTCTTGCATGCTTGGTTAACAGTTAAATATTTTGCGAGGAAATAAATCTAAACTATTACAAATGGCGCGGGTCCACATCGCCAAAATTAAACTGGACCCGATTTAGCGAAAAATAAATAATGCGGAGAAATAAAGTGCGAAAAGTAAAATTACATGGCCTTGGGAGAGATACAAAATTATTTAAACGATTATAAGATAAATGCGCGAAATAAAGAAATTAAAACGAAATTAGGGCGTTGGACCCCTTTTTGCGAATAATTAAAATTAATAAGGACTTAAAAATTAAAATTAAATGAGAATGATATTTTTGTGTTTTTTAGATTTAATGAAAAAAGGAAATTAATTGAGATTAAATTAGACGGCAAACCCTAATTCTAATATTTTTTATTTATTATGAAAGAATTAAAATATGACCTAAATTAAACCTAATTCATTTATGTACAATTTAAATAGGAAAATAAATAAATAAATAATAATTATTATTGTGGAAAAAGGGGAAAAATATTAAAAGGAATAAAAAATAGTAATTAACCTAATTCTACATTTTTTGGATTTTTATTAAAAAGGATTTAAAGTTGAAAACCTAATTACACTAAATAATCTACATTTTAATTTATTTATGAAAATAATTATTATAAAATAAATATTATATTTTTTTGTATTTTTCTGATTTTTAGTGTTTTTATATTTTGTAAAAAAAAGGATATTTAATTTGAATCTGAAAATAAATAAACAAATAAACAACTAAAAATAATAAAAGATAAAAGAAAATTTAGAAAAAGATAGAACCAGGGGGGTTTGCTGTCCCATTATGGAGGTGTTGATGTGAAAAGCCTGGCCCAATAAGCTGGACGTTGGTTGACTTTTTGAATCCCATACAACGCGTTGACTGGAATTTAGTGTACTCCTTTGATCATGGCCCTTGATTTGTAAGCAGCTGGACGCGTGCTCATTGGATTTTGAGTGTGCATGGTGTGCTCTAATGAGGAATCTGCATGGGATTTAATGTAGAAAAATAACATGGAATTATTCAGACCTGGGGTTCGAACCCAGGTCACGAGCATTGCAAGTACTTCCACCTACCACTGAACCATGTGATTTACATTTAACATATATTAACGAATAAATAACAAAAAGCAAACGCGTTGATGGTCTGGAAAAGCGCGCGCGTTTTTAAACGCACCAACCACCACGTGACACGGCCTCATCTTCTTCCCCTTCCCTGTAACACAAAACTAATGGGCAACGGTTTTGCAACGTGGTTTTAGGCAAGCAACGGGAAAATAGCGACTAGCCCATATCCAAACATAAATTGGGCGCGATGGCATGGATCTTTTCGTCTCTAAGCCCTGAATTCAACCATGGTATCCAGAAGTCCTAATTTTCCTTGTATTGGGAAACCCCCTTTTTGAATTCCTGAAACCCTAAAGACCATTCATGGCAGATTCACGTATATTGCTCAAAAACAAAATTAGTTAGTATGGTTAGCTTTAGAACATCATGAGAAACATGAATATACAAACAAAAATGCAAAAAGATGTCTAAATCATGCAATGCGATTTCAACATTTTCTTGGTTCAGTTTGACTTTGTGATACCGTTTCAAGGCGTTTGACTTGTTGTTTTTGATTGAGAAACGTTTAGAATTGTCCAAGGAAGCTATTGCAATTGGTTTGGTGCCTTGAATCGCCCTATAACCTTGATTTCAGAATTCAACTTTTTGGACAATTTTCAAGTTTGTGTTTTGCTTTCTGAGCGCAGCCTGCAGTCTAATGGCATTAGGGTTGTGATGCTGGGTATGTATAGAGTATGTTAGGTCAAAAATATTGCACACAATCTCAAGCATTCATGGATTTCAATATTTGATTTTACAAAATCTTTTCCAAATCTTTTTTCATGGTTTTTGTGTTCAATCAGCTCAAATCTTATCACAACTTGCCCTGATCAATTAAGCACGAAATATTGATATTAGAATGTGTATAAAAAGATTTTTTAGATTAGGTTTGATATTTTTCATATATTAAAATCATTTAAATGAATATAAATTAATATTAATTCAAATAAATAATTAAAAAATATGAGAATACTTCCCTTTGGGCCTAGTGGTCGTGCATAGGCTTGGCATGAAGAATCTTGGGGGAAAAATGGGCCCATTTGCATTTTTAGGCCTTTTGAACCATTGTTGACTTTCAAAAATTTCCAAAAATTTCCCAACTTCCACAAGGCATAACTTGGTCAATTTTTAAGCTTTGCACATGTTCTTGGACATTTTTGAAAGGTCTTTGAGTCCTTTAACCAATGCCTTTGGTCCCATGTCATTTTGATTTACCAATCTCAAGTTATGGCCTTTGACTTAAAGTCACTTTTTGTTGACTTTTGAAAATGACCTATAATGTTGAAATTGATAACTTTTTGTGAGAGCATTTCTTGGACTTGGAACATGAAGATGAATTGTAGGAAATGTCTTTCTCTTCAAAATGAGCTTTGGATGGAATTTTTCTGATAATCCATGTGAAAGTTATGCCCTGGTCAATTTCAGTTGACTTTTTCAACTGTCCAAATATAGCAACTTTTGCATCTTGATGATTTTCTGAGCCAAATTTTGAGAATCATGATCAAGCATTGATCAAATGATGTTTGTGGCTTCAAAATGATATATTGACCAAAAATTTGAACTTTTGACTGCCAAATGACCATTTTGCCCCTACAGTTGACTGTAGTGCAATCTAGGGTTTTGACTGTGCAATTTTGAGCTGAATGCCTTGAAACTTGACATGAGGATACTTGACCATCTTTGTAAGCATGTGAGACTTGGTTGGACCTTTGAAAAGTTCATTTGCTTGATCAGAACCCAAACCCTAGTTTTGACTGTATAGGAGACATTTGAGCTGCACAACCCTGGGGGAATTTTGTGACCTTGACTTGACAAATCTTTGATGAATATGGGAGGGCAAATTTTGGGGTACAACAGTTGCCCCTGTTCAATCTTCTTAGACCTGAGGGTGCAGATTGGTTGACGTGCCTTTCGTAATCCGAGGGTAGAAG
Organism: Vicia faba; assembly: GCA_948472305.1. Classification (NCBI taxonomy): domain Eukaryota; kingdom Viridiplantae; phylum Streptophyta; class Magnoliopsida; order Fabales; family Fabaceae; genus Vicia; species Vicia faba. Next base: position 963,582,571 of record OX451740.1, read on the forward strand.
ATGATTGAACACTAAAGTGCCCAGAAATTTGCGCTCACATAGTAGCAGTGATGATGAGGGAATGGGCTTATAGATGCCATTTTAGAGGTTGCTGGATAGGATGATGGGCTTATAGATGCCATCTGGACGTTGATCGCGTAGGAGATTCCTTAGCGAGAACCTGCATACCTGCAAAACAGAAAAATGAGTACCTGACACGTCGCAGGAGCTGATTTTAGATGCTTGATATAGATATGTCCTGATTGGTTACAGGAGCTGAGTCTGGAGCTTCAAACGCTGATGAATGAATCAGGGATGGTTACTGCCTTAGCATGAATGGTGAGAGAATCTTGAATGATTTTAACCTCAACAACGCTCGTTGAGAAAATCTTGGTGAGAATTACCATCTTCGTAGTGTCAGGAAGAGAACCAAAGGACATTATAATCTCAAAGGGAGTCACCTCACTCGCCGTTGGAGAGGGGACCGTAAGAGAATATCACCTCACGCTCATGCCGGAGAGGGAAACATCTGAACAAGGAATTACCACCTCACACGCCGTTGGAGAGGGGACCGTAAGAGAATATCACCTCACGCTCATGCCGGAGAGGGAAACATCTGAAGAAGGAATTACCACCTCACACGCCGTTGGAGAGGGGACCATAAGAGAATATCACCTCACGCTCATGCCGGAGAGGGAAACATCTAAAGAAGGAATTACCACCTCACACGCCGTTGGAGAGGGGACCATAAGAGAATATCACCTCACGCTCATGCCGGAGAGGGGAACATCTGAAGAAGGAATTACCACCTCACACGCCGTTGGAGAGGGGACCATAAGAGAACTTCTACTGAATCTTTATCAGAAAAATCTGTTTGGAGTCGATTTAACTGGACTAGAGAAGTCTTCGAAATATGTTTGAGAATTTCAACTGCATCTTTCCTGAAAGGTAAATGTCAGTTATATGCAGTGCATGATATGGATCAAACACTGATGTTCTCAACATAAATGAAATTCGTATGACATGATGCAGTGCGTTATGTATGATGTATGTGAAGTTTTATGTATGTTTTTGTCTAAGAAAATGAATCCTTGACGGGTGCCGGGAAGTCATATCCTGGGCTGATGTTTGAGGAAGAGTTTTTTGCTTCCGCTGTGGATGATAATTGCAAGTATACCGGTAGGAGAAGATAACTCCGTTGGGGAATAAACTTGGCGAATGGAGGATTCTGCGGGGAGAAAAAGATATTCTAGCGACCATGTTGGGAAGAAATACTCTGTGGGGAGATGCTTTGGCTGATTTTGTTGAGTATGACTCACTGAGGATACCTTGCTGTATTGGAAGTATGAATGGACTTCGCTGGGGATAAGAAGGTTCTGTCGACGACGCTCTTTCCTTGGCTTTTGGCTGAGGATAACCCAGTTATATCCTGTTAAGGAAATAACTCTTTAAATCAAGCCGGACGACGCGTTCGTGCTCTGCAAGGGGATAAGCTTCCAGAATCTACTGGGGATAAGCTTACGGCTTGGGGATATGGACTCCATCTTTCCTGGGGAAGCTGGATTGGACTCTCCTGGGGAAGTATTGGTTATGAGTTGAAGGAGGGAACCTATGTAGGGTTGCCTGCTGATGGGCTCGCGTAAAATTGCATCTGAAATGGAGAAGGAACCTGGGTAGGGTTATTTTGATGATGAGCTCGTGTAAAACTTCGTTTTTGGAAAGGGAGAACCTGTGTAGGGTTTCTGGGTGACGAGTCCATGTAAAACTGCATCTTGAATAGGGGGAACCGGTGTAGGGTTGCTTGGTGAGGTAAGTTCATGTAAAACTTTTTGATGAATCCATGTAAGACTTCTAGAGGAACCGGGGCTAGGTTACCTTGGAGTGAATCCATGTGAGATTTCTTGACGAACCGGGGTAAGGTTGCTTCGGGATAAGTTTGTGTAGAACTTTGATGAACCGGGGTTAGGTCATCTGGAGATAGGTCCATGTAAGACTTCAGGAGGAACCGGGGTTAGGTTACTTGGATAAGTTTGTGTAAAAACTTTGATGAACCGGGGTTAGGTCATCTGGAGATAGGTCCATGTAAGACTTCAGGAGGAACCGGGGTTAGGTTACTTCGATAAGTTTGTGTAAAAACTGTGATGAACCGGGGTTAGGTCATCTTGAGATAGGTCCATGTAAGACTTCAGGAGGAACCGGGGTTAGGTTACTTGGATAAGTTTGTGTAAAACTTTGATGAACCGGGGTTAGGTCATCTTGAGATAGGTCCATGTAAGACTTCAGGAGGAACCGGGGTTAGGTTATCTTATGGAGGAGGAGTCTGTGTATGACTTTGTTTGAGGGTTGAGAAGAAACCGGTGTTGGGTTGCATGATTTTGATTAAGTGGATGATTGTCCTGTTTGGTCTCGGACGTTAGCCCACGATCTGGAATTCGTAAAGGTAGATGGTAATCATCCTTATGTTGATCTTTCCTTTGTACTTTGGTTGACAGAACAATTGGATCGCCTGGATAACTCATTATTGCCCCTGCTTCGGAGATGAGGGAAGAGGATACCTGTGCGGGTGATCGACCAATCTTCGGGTAGGCAAGTGATGAGATACCGGAACATAGTCGTACGCTTTGATCCCTAACTTTTGCCTGGACCGCCCTTTCGGGTTTTCAGTCCACCGGGATACCCATTTTTGCCCAAGCCGCCTTTTCAGGTTTTCGACTTGCCGGGTGTACATGGTTTTTTTTTTATTTCATCCCTTCATTTTGCCTGAACCCTTTTGGTTCGACGGGAAGCCCTTATTTTTGCCTAGGTGTGTCAACCTAGCGGGTCTTTGATTTTGCGTAGTATTTTTTTTCGACTATGTCCACGCTTTCAGAATGTAGGGAATTGCCCCTATTAGAAGTATTTTGCCATGCCCCAGATAATGGGCAATGCTCCTACTGTGCCTCTTGATTGGAGGTTCTTCTGCTCACAAGGTGTTCATCGTGCGAATTTCCCTGCTGTTCAAACAAATAATCATACGCAAACAAGGTTATTTCAAGAATGCAAAAGTCTATGTCTGCCTTGAATTTTGAAAATGCATTTTTTGTAATACAGTGCGATGTCAACTCAATATTTTACAGCAAACCTTCAGGAGTCAGGATACCTTCGTAACAGTATGCTTTCGAACTAACCCATGCTTCAGCTAGGACTTTTAAGGGTTATATCGTAGCCGGGTTCACGGTTTAAGAAACAAAGGATAAGGCTCAAATTATTTGTACCCACCCGCTCTTCGTGATGTTCTCCAAACCTAAACTCAGTTGATCATACGTTAGACCTTGTTCGAGTCTTTGTCCTGACTTTCCGGTGATGATTCGGATGTTGATAACTTATTTTGAATAGGCAGTCATTTTTTGTCGAGGGTTTGTGGCACCTCTTTCTCTTTCTTGATTTTGTTATCCCTTTCTTTTTTTTGCCTGAACTGTTTCCTTTTTTGGAATTACAGTCAGCGGGATGCCCCAGTTTTGTAAGTCTCCTTCATGGGTTTTGACTTAATGGGTGTTTATTTATGATTTTTTTTGATAATGACTGCCTGTCCTTATGATTGTTCGGAACCATCGCTGTCTTTCTTCGTTTTGTAAGGACTTCTTTGGTGCCATTTGTTATGCACTTGGATCAACTGAGAGACTACCCTGCCCCAGGTTGTGATTAAGGGTTTTAAATTTCGAAAATAAAAACTCCTACTTCTTTGGCTCAGAGGGGTTGACGAGGGATTATCATCCTTATAACTCCAGTGTTTAGGGATTGAAACAATGCCTGTACCTCATCAGCGGGGTCTGTTCAAAAGCATACTGTAGATTACGGTATCGTTTTCGTCATCCTCCCTCAAGAGGTTTAGAATTTTCAATTAAGAGTTGACCATTGCAAAAATGTGAAAGCGGTTTTAAGCATAGTAAACATAATTAATCAAGACAGACATGTGTAATGCATTCATGAAATAAAGAGTTTAACATAATAATTGTTTATCTGAACAAGAAAGGAAAAATACAACTTGAATTCAAATGAACAAAAAAATTTCTCAATCCTAGCCATGTTTCGGCAATGGAGCATTGATCACGTTGGGAGTCTCAGCAGGCTCGAACTCGATCTCTTTGGCATCGATCATGTTCTGAATTTTGTACTTTAGTGCCCAACAGTCTTCAGTATCGTGCCCCGGGCTATCGGAATGACAAGCGCATCTGGCTTCTGGGTTGTAGCTAGGAGAGGAGGTCTTAGGATTGGCAGGAGGGTTGATCACTGCAATCAGGTTCATCTTCAACATGTGTTGCAGGGCTTGTGACCATGGCATATTGATGTTGGTGAACTGCCTTTTAGGCCCGTCCGGCCTTTGCTGGTTTCCCCTCTGTGGTTGGCGGCGTGGTGCAGAACCAGAGATCATGACTGCCCCTGCATGTTGATCACGGCGACCCTTTTGACCGTATGCAGCATTAGATTCCTTCCTTCCCGTGTAAGGCTTTTTATGAATATCAGAAGGTGTGGCCTCTTGAATTTTCCCGCTCTTGATACCAGCTTCAATTCTTTCGCCGGTCAGGATGAGGTCAGTGAATCCAGCAGATGAGTTACCAATGAGGTGGTTGAAGAATGGACCAGACAGGGTCCCCAAGAACATGTCCACAAGTTCACGGTCAGTCAGAGGTGGTTGTACCCTTCCGGCAAGATCCCTCCATTTCTGTGCATATTCTTTGAAACCTTCACTTGACCCCAACGACATACCCTGGAGTTGGGTACGGGTGGGAGCAAGGTCGGCATTGTACTGGTACTGCTTATAGAAAGCAGTTGCCAACTCCTCCCAGTTACGAACTTTGGTCCCATCCAGCTGATAGAACCATTCGAGGTGAGTCCCTGAAAGACTTTCCTGGAAGAAGTGGATCCATAGATTCTTATCCGCAGAGTACGGCTGAATTTTCCGAACATAGGACCGTAAGTGCAGCTTGGGACAAGACGCCCCGTCATACTTCGAGAAAGTTGGTGCTTTGAATTTATGTGGGATAATCACACCAGTCGACAAACCCAGATCTCCGAAATCCAGTCCAGGTACCTGTTGAACCTCCATAGCTTTCATTCTGTCCTCCAGTTGCTTATATCTGTCATCAGCAGGAGGGTACTGCTCTTCATCAAAATCTGTCTCGTTGTCGGAGACCACTGGACTGGGAACCTCTCTCTCATGATGACTGCTTTTTCCCACAGATGGGGTTGTCCTCTCAGCTTCAACTTGTGGTGTATTCCCAAATCTGCGTCTAGGGCTGAACAGAACAGTCCTCTTCTTTTTCTTGTCCTTCTTCAAAAGCAGAGCCTTCAGGTCCTGTTGCCCCTGGGTCAAATTCAGGATCAGCTCTTGGAACTGGGCGTTCTGAGCCTGGAGATCCTTGATGGACTGTTCAGCTGATGATCCAGGATTCATGACGATCGGCTGAAATAAACAGCGGAGAAGGGTAAGCAACCTGTCAAAGGGATACCTGCAATGCAATGAGATGTATGACATGCATGCAATGATTTCAAGGACCTCGCGGGATAAACAAGAAAATTGGTTAGAATTTGAAAACCGGTAACTTGATTGAAGAAACTTCCTGTTGTAGAAAATCCTTCCTCAAGGGTCAAAGGCTCACCATATCTAGTGGGTCATAGCCCCTGACACCCTTGGCTAGAGGAAAATAAATCCCCTCTGCCCCTTGCTGGACAGTTGGTTCATCATGACCTGCATCACAAGCCCTTGAGATCCTTGAAATGGGTTAGGATGTATGCAATGGTATGATGTTATGGTATGCATGGGGTGATGTCAGTAACCCTGTTATGGGTCCTAATTAAGGACTGAATCAAAACCTGCCAGAAACAAATGTTAGGTCACAAGCATGCAGATAGTCAAGTACTAAGGCACACAAGTCACACAAGAGAGAGCCCTTAGGTTTAGGCCAGCATGAGGTCTAGGTACTACCCTCTTTCAGTTTGTTGGTTCATACCTGTCCTAATCAAAAGTAACCGGGTTCTTAGAGGATCCCAATATCATTGACTACCCTCAATCGGTCATAACTCCAGCATCGCAATCTTTTCTTGCGGCCAGAACCATCACGAGAGTTTAGCCTCAATGGGCGTAGCATACTGCTACTGTTCTAAAGGCCAAGTTGTGTCAATTAAGGTTCTAAGGTTGTTGGTGCTTAATGACTCCTTAGAAGACCCATATTCTCCTCGTTGCGACACAAGGGATATCGGTACAGACTAAGGTGTCACACCAACGTAGCCACTGCTTCACCTGTGTCGGTCTACGCCGGACAGGTCCCTCACAGCTTATGCTACCTAAACAGGGTATCCCCAGATCCGGGTTAGGATCTATGTATTTCCGATGCAACCCACAATAGTAAAGCAAGCAAAACAATACAAGTGAAAACACAGTTATGACCTAGCCCTAAGGTACACCTCACTTTAAAAGGGTCCCCAGCAGAGTCGCCAGTTCTGTGATCGGTGGATCTGGAACTGACTGTTTAACACTGGTTCGCGAAATGTCGCGGAAGCAAGAGTCGCCACCGTCTTTTATTTTCTCCAAATGGAAAGGACAAAAGCACAGAAAAATTCCTTATAGAGATTGCTCTCGGTTCGGGAGGTAGGTTATAGAAAGGGAAGGTGTTAGCACCCTTTCTATCCATGGTTATCCATGGGCTCTTAGATACTTGCTCAATGTGTTTTCAAATTGTTTGTTTGCTTTTTAATGTGGGTTTAAAAGTTTCTTTGAAAAATTTCAGATCGACTCGTACGTCAGAGTGTTTGAAAAGTTTGCTTTGAAAGCTTTTAAAAAAGTGTCAGTGTGAAAAGTCTTTTTGAGTTTGTTTTGAGATTTGAGCAAGTATCCTTGAGAACCTACCTACCCTAAGGAATTCGTCTGTGTAAGAGTCCTTAAAAGTAGTGCCATCCCACCATTGAGAGGTAGGTAGCACCACCGTTGGAGGTGTTCGGGTCAATTCGATTTTAAGGGACATGGTGATCACCGGAGCAACGGGAAGACACCTTAGAAGCTACCCTCATGCCAGGTTCCCGGATCATGAGGACTTACTAAGACGCCCTCTACTCGACGATCACCTTTCGAGGCAAGGCAACAGTGAGGCGTACCCTAGGGGTGGTGTGTGCGAATTATGTGTCATGTTTCAGTTATTTGTCTTGTCATGTTTGTCGTGTTCTACGCTTGATTTTAATTTGTCCATTCATTCTTGCATGCTTGGTTAACAGTTAAATATTTTGCGAGGAAATAAATCTAAACTATTACAAATGGCGCGGGTCCACATCGCCAAAATTAAACTGGACCCGATTTAGCGAAAAATAAATAATGCGGAGAAATAAAGTGCGAAAAGTAAAATTACATGGCCTTGGGAGAGATACAAAATTATTTAAACGATTATAAGATAAATGCGTGAAATAAAGAAATTAAAACGAAATTAGGGCGTTGGACCCCTTTTTGCGAATAATTAAAATTAATAAGGACTTAAAAATTAAAATTAAATGAGAATGATATTTTTGTGTTTTTTAGATTTAATGAAAAAAGGAAATTAATTGAGATTAAATTAGACGGCAAACCCTAATTCTAATATTTTTTTATTTATTATGAAAGAATTAAAATATGACCTAAATTAAACCTAATTCATTTATGTACAATTTAAATAGGAAAATAAATAAATAAATAATAATTATTATTGTGGAAAAAGGGGAAAAATATTAAAAGGAATAAAAAATAGTAATTAACCTAATTCTACATTTTTTGGATTTTTATTAAAAAGGATTTAAAGTTGAAAACCTAATTACACTAAATAATCTACATTTTAATTTATTTATGAAAATAATTATTATAAAATAAATATTATATTTTTTTGTATTTTTCTGATTTTTAGTGTTTTTATATTTTGTAAAAAAAAGGATATTTAATTTGAATCTGAAAATAAATAAACAAATAAACAACTAAAAATAATAAAAGATAAAAGAAAATTTAGAAAAAGATAGAACCAGGGGGGTTTGCTGTCCCATTATGGAGGTGTTGATGTGAAAAGCCTGGCCCAATAAGCTGGACGTTGGTTGACTTTTTGAATCCCATACAACGCGTTGACTGGAATTTAGTGTACTCCTTTGATCATGGCCCTTGATTTGTAAGCAGCTGGACGCGTGCTCATTGGATTTTGAGTGTGCATGGTGTGCTCTAATGAGGAATCTGCATGGGATTTAATGTAGAAAAATAACATGGAATTATTCAGACCTGGGGTTCGAACCCAGGTCACGAGCATTGCAAGTACTTCCACCTACCACTGAACCATGTGATTTACATTTAACATATATTAACGAATAAATAACAAAAAGCAAACGCGTTGATGGTCTGGAAAAGCGCGCGCGTTTTTAAACGCACCAACCACCACGTGACACGGCCTCATCTTCTTCCCCTTCCCTGTAACACAAAACTAATGGGCAACGGTTTTGCAACGTGGTTTTAGGCAAGCAACGGGAAAATAGCGACTAGCCCATATCCAAACATAAATTGGGCGCGATGGCATGGATCTTTTCGTCTCTAAGCCCTGAATTCAACCATGGTATCCAGAAGTCCTAATTTTCCTTGTATTGGGAAACCCCCTTTTTGAATTCCTGAAACCCTAAAGACCATTCATGGCAGATTCACGTATATTGCTCAAAAACAAAATTAGTTAGTATGGTTAGCTTTAGAACATCATGAGAAACATGAATATACAAACAAAAATGCAAAAAGATGTCTAAATCATGCAATGCGATTTCAACATTTTCTTGGTTCAGTTTGACTTTGTGATACCGTTTCAAGGCGTTTGACTTGTTGTTTTTGATTGAGAAACGTTTAGAATTGTCCAAGGAAGCTATTGCAATTGGTTTGGTGCCTTGAATCGCCCTATAACCTTGATTTCAGAATTCAACTTTTTGGACAATTTTCAAGTTTGTGTTTTGCTTTCTGAGCGCAGCCTGCAGTCTAATGGCATTAGGGTTGTGATGCTGGGTATGTATAGAGTATGTTAGGTCAAAAATATTGCACACAATCTCAAGCATTCATGGATTTCAATATTTGATTTTACAAAATCTTTTCCAAATCTTTTTTCATGGTTTTTGTGTTCAATCAGCTCAAATCTTATCACAACTTGCCCTAATCAATTAAGCACGAAATATTGATATTAGAATGTGTATAAAAAGATTTTTTAGATTAGGTTTGATATTTTTCATATATTAAAATCATTTAAATGAATATAAATTAATATTAATTCAAATAAATAATTAAAAAATATGAGAATACTTCCCTTTGGGCCTAGTGGTCGTGCATAGGCTTGGCATGAAGAATCTTGGGGGAAAAATGGGCCCATTTGCATTTTTAGGCCTTTTGAACCATTGTTGACTTTCAAAAATTTCCAAAAATTTCCCAACTTCCACAAGGCATAACTTGGTCAATTTTTAAGCTTTTCACATGTTCTTGGACATTTTGGAAAGGTCTTTGAGTCCTTTAACCAATGCCTTTGGTCCCATGTCATTTTGATTTACCAATCTCAAGTTATGGCCTTTGACTTAAAGTCACTTTTTGTTGACTTTTGAAAATGACCTATAATGTTGAAATTGATAACTTTTTGTGAGAGCATTTCTTGGACTTGGAACATGAAGATGAATTGTAGGAAATGTCTTTCTCTTCAAAATGAGCTTTGGATGGAATTTTTCTGATAATCCATGTGAAAGTTATGCCCTGGTCAATTTCAGTTGACTTTTTCAGCTGTCCAAATATAGCAACTTTTGCATCTTGATGATTTTCTGAGCCAAATTTTGAGAATCATGATCAAGCATTGATCAAATGATGTTTGTGGCTTCAAAATGATATATTGACCAAAAATTTGAACTTTTGACTGCCAAATGACCATTTTGCCCCTACAGTTGACTGTAGTGCAATCTAGGGTTTTGACTGTGCAATTTTGAGCTGAATGCCTTGAAACTTGACATGAGGATACTTGACCATCTTTGTAAGCATGTGAGACTTGGTTGGACCTTTGAAAAGTTCATTTGCTTGATCAGAACCCAAACCCTAGTTTTGACTGTATAGGAGACATTTGAGCTGCACAACCCTGGGGGAATTTTGTGACCTTGACTTGACAAATCTTTGATGAATATGGGAGGGCAAATTTTGGGGTACAACAAGTTGTATCAAATCTCTTTGTAGGTCTTCAAGAGAGGTGGGCATGTCAGGATGTAGGATAGTGTAGAACATCTCCTTCTATAACAGGCTCAATGATTACCGGGAGAATGGAGGGATAAGGCATCATAAGACTCTGAGCACGAGTTCGTACCCATTTGAGGTAAGGCTCAAGAGGGATGGAATTCTTGTGCCCCAATGTCTTGCTATCTACCTTGTTCAACATCCTCCAAGCTCGGATAAACCTCTGGCGAAGACCTTGATTGTCGTTCTCGTAGTTAAATACCAAACCTTGAATCAACATCTCATGTGGACCATCCCTTTGGGCATAACCAAACTGTCTTAAGGCTAAGAAAGGGTGTAGGTGATACCTCCTCTAATGCCAAGTAGGGGGACATTAGGAAACTCTCCACAACGGTCGACGATGATAACATTCTCTATAGATTTGGAGCACCAATGGATGTCTGAGTCTTTGAGCGTCATCAACCTTTGTGACCACCTTGAACCTTGCTCGTTCTTTAATACAGATCGGGGAAGATGAAAAATAAACCATCTTTCAAAGAGGGGAGTACAACACATAAGGATACCTCTTTTCCTCATAGTGCGAGTGTGAAAAGAATGTAGGATGTCCTCTAGCAAAGTAGGCACCGGGTTGCGGGATATGAAGATTTTGAAGGTGTTCACATCTATGAGTTGGTCAGGATTTGGAAACAAAACCATCCCATAGATAAGGAGAGCCACAATTTCCTCAAAAGCTTGCAGATCCAAAGAGTTCCAACAGTTTTGGGCTTTCTCGAACAAGAACTTTGCTAGGAAACCCTTGACACCACTCCTTGTTTCCCAATTAGTTGTGATATCAGATGGTTGCAAGTGTAGAGCTTGAGAAATCTCTTCTGGCTTTGGATCTCTTTCTGTACCGTTGAAAGGTAGTTGATTGAGAATGGGAATCCTCAAGAGTTGGGAGAATTCTTCCAAAGTTGGCACAAGTTGATAATCGGGAAATGTGAAGCAATGGTGTAAAGGATCAAAGAATTGAAAGAGAACATTCATCATGTCTTCATCAGTGTTGGAGGTGACCAAGTTTAGTAGGCGACCATGTCTTTCGGTGAATGGATAATTTTTAGGAATCCTTGAAGCTAGCTCTTTGAGTTCAGGAGGAATCCTTACGAGATTGACTTGAATAGTTTTCCTGCGAATAGAATCCATGTCCTACAAAACAGAACAAAGATAAATCCCAAGATCCTTGAAATGGTTAGTGAATGATTATGATGTTATGATGTTCATGATGTTATGTACAAGTAAATATACACAAACAAAGCAAGCAAGACCTTAGGTTTAGGCTTGCATGGAGTCTCATAGGTAAGTACCCTCTTGAAGTTTAGTTGGCTCAAACCTGTCCTAGAAATAGTAATTGGGTTCTAAGGAGCTCAATATCACTGATTTGTTTCCTTGGTCATTGTTTCAACATAAGCCTCTTTAATGGCGACCGAAATATCCTAAAAAACCAAACCTCAATGATTGTAGTATCGAGTATCTAACAACTTCAGACTGCACCAAAGCCGGTCATCTCACTACGTCCTAATGGCCAAGTTGGTCAAGTAAAGGTTCTAAAAGTTCATTAGTGCTTCATGACATCACTCAGCGGCCCCGTATTCTCCTTGATTAACTCAAGGGTTACCGGTACCCACAAATATGTCGCACTAACGTAGTTATTGCTTAGAACATGTCGGTATACCCCGTACAGTTTCCACAATGTATTGCTACTTACCTATAAGGTACCCCAAATTCGGGTAGAGGATTCAAACCCAAACAAAGAACCATAATGTAAAGGAAACAAGTCAAACAATGAAATCAAGTAAATGTGATCTAACCCTAAGGTAACCCCACTTTTAAAATTGTCCCCAGTAAAGTCTCCAGTTCTGTGATACGGTGGGAGAACTGACTTGGATGTTTTGTGTTTGATCGCAAATGTTGCGGTTAGCAAGAGTCGCCACCGACTTTTATTTTATCCAAAAGGAAAGGTGAAAAAGCACAGGAAAGACCTTTGAGATTATTTCTTGAGTTCGGGGGGTAGATTATGAAAAGGGAAGGTATTAGCACCCTTTTCATCCATGGTTTTCCATGGGCTCTTAGTTACTTGTTAGATCACTTGCTTTTGTTTGAAATTGTGCTTTGTGTGGTTTTTGAAAGTATTTTGTAAAGAGGCCATTGTTTAGGCAATCTTTATAATGACTCTCGTTCTTAAGAATGTATACAAAGATGTTTGATCTTTTGAAAATATTTTCAAGTTTATAAGAGGTTTTAAAAGTGTAGGTGTTTGTTTTGAAAATAGCAAGGGTATTTTGAAATTGAGCAAGTAATTAGGAGCATTCTACCTACTCAAAAGTCTTTCTTGTTCATTTTTCTTTTCCTTTAACATTGTTATCTTACCATTGATTTGGTAAGTAACCCTATCTTTGGATGTAAACGGGACGGGCGTGGGTCATTGTATAGCCATGATTAGCAATGTTGCAAGGTATCTTAGCATTCTCTTTTAGGGACTAATATCATTTGAAAGGAAACTTAAATGGCGTCATCGAGGGACTATGATCTTATATTTTTCTTGTTTTTGCTAAGATACCTCACATGCATAATATGGCAATTTTGTAAGGCAACCAAGTGGATTTACCCTAGGGGGTTCTTGTGTGCAAGCGTATTATTTTCATGCTTGATTTTGTCTTTGATTAGGGTTTTTCTAAGTATTGGTTTTAGTCTTTCCATACAAACCCTAATTACTAGCATGTTATATATAAAGCGATAAATTGCGGAATTTAAAGTTACTACGCTATTACAATACTTGTGGGAGGGGGTGTACAAATTATAAATGGGGATTTCAAGGAAATAAACCTAATTAGTCTATTACAATCATATTGAAAGTGTATAAATGTACAAGAAATTAAATGAATATAATATACAAAATAAATAAATATACAAGAATGTAAGTGTGAAGAAAATAGATATTTTTGTTTGGAATTTTTAGAGAAAAGGGGTTTTGAGTTTAACCTAATTAATTAAGGGGGGAAATAATTAATTAACATAATAAAAAGTAAACCCTAAATTTACTAAGAAAAGATTTTTAAACAAAACCCTAAATCTATTAATTAAAATAAAAGAAATTAAGTTTATAAGAAAAGTATTTTTGGTATTTTTGTCTTGAAAATTATTATAGTGTTATAAAATATTTTTGGTCTTTTTTATATTAAAATAATATATTTTAATTGTTGTAAAAGAAAATAAATAAAAACCTAGTTTTTAATTAAATTTACAAAATATTCAGTGAAATAAATGAAGTATGATAAAATAAAATAATTTTTGTGTGAGAAAAAATAAATAAACTATGTCCAAATATAAATCTAATATTTTTATATTTTTTATGATTTTTTAATATTAGAAAAATAATTAAGAAAACAAATAAATAAAAAATAAGAAAAAGAAAATAAAATTGGGCCAGGGGTGTGAAAATGAAACAGGGGGGTTAGCAAGTAAAAACAAAAACAAACAAAGCCCAAGGAGGCCGAGTGCCCTGCCAAAAAAGGAAGTCAGAATGCAAAAATGTGAAAAATCCAAAAGGGTACCACTGGGGCTCGAACCCAGATCCCTCAGGTTACAAACGCGCGCTTCTACCACTGGGGTGGCTATACATCCGTTTATATAAATCAAACAATAAATACATATGGAAAACACGTTCCTGAGGCCAACTTCATCTTCAACCTCACGCCCAGCCAGAAGTTCTGTAACTCAATCAATCCTCAACAAAAATGAAAACTTTAAACATGAAACTTGTAGCAAATTTCCTCACGGTTTCAGAAATGTAAAGAATTAAAACTATAGATCAAAGAAAAACATGAATTTCATTGGCCCTAATTTGAATCCTAAAAATCTCAAAAATTTCAATCTTAAAATTCTCTAAGCTCAAGCAAAATTAATGAAAACTATGAACATGGTTAGCTTTAGGGCAATGATATCTACATGTTTCATTCACAAATAAATCATTGATGATGCCTGTATGAAAAGTTCCAAAGTTAGGAAACTTACCTTGCAAGAGGGTATCGGGTTTGAAGTTTGAGCAACTTTCAGTGAGTTCCAATGGTTGGGTTAGCTTCCTCAAGTTCCCAGGAAGCTAATGGGATGCTTAGCTTGAGCTGGAAGTACCTGAGGAGTCCTGGAGAAGTCCAAGGTCAAAGCTCTGTTTTTGAAAATGGATGATGGTGTTAATGGTGTTACAGTTCTATAAGAGGGTGTGGGATGTTTAGAAGCTTTAGGAACCAAAAGGCTTGAAAACGCACGGGGGAGTTATGAGTTTCAAGTTTTTGGTCAGCTTATGTGAAAGTGGAGGTATGAGATGTGATTCTGAGCTGTTGGTGTTTTTACGGGTCAAGTATGCATGTGTTTTGTGGCAAATGGTTTGTATATCTATAAGCAAAAGAGTTGGAGTTGTTTAGACAATCAGAAGTACAAGTTTTTAGCTAATTGCTAGGTTACTTGGTTTTGAAGAAAAGTGGGAAACCAAGTTTCAATGTGAGGTACAAGCATGGGTTGAGTGATTGTAAGTGTCTAAAAAGTTTCTTATGGGTTATGGGACTTGTATGATCAAAAGAGAACAAGTGCAAGGCTCAAGAACAAGTTTTCTGTAAAAAAACACTTTATCAAAATGGCAATGTACACTTTCTTCCCAAAATGGATATAAAGCATGGCCTTGCATTGAATGCTTGAAATGAGACCTCTAACAGATGTGTAAGCAAATAATTATGGAGTGCATAACAAGTTTGAGGCCTGAAAAGTAGAGTTTATGCAGCATAACTTTGAATTTGAATTTTGTTCATCATAAAATGCCTTGTAATTCAAGTGATAAAACCCTAACTTCATCTCTTCGATTCTCCCTACTCAAAAATGATCTCAAGGAGTTCTTGGACATTTTGTAAATATTGAAATTTTCTCTACAACCCATCTTTGAATTGATTTTGAAGATTCCCCTTGGAACTATGTGAAAAAGTGCCATGAAGTTGGGTCAAAATCCTTACCAAATTAGGGCAAAATTTCACTAAGTGTTTTGTTTCATGACCATGTATTCTTAAAATTATAACTTGTGATCCAAGCACTTTTGGAAGGATTTGTGTAAATAAAAGTTGTAGATTTCATGTAGATCTAAAACTTTAATGTTGGAAGTTTCTTCTGAATCATCTTGCATCATGGTGAAAATTTTGCTCAAAGTTGTGAAAAAATAAGAAATTTTCAACACTTAGAAAAATTTCTAAGTTTAGAAATTTTCACTTTTCAAAATGAAATTTTGAATTTTGGATTTCTTGATGAATAAGTTTCATATTTTGACATGTTTTGATGAATTATGATCTTTGACATTTGAATTTGACCAAAAAGTCAAAGTTTGACTTTTCAGTATACAGTTGACTTTTGATCTGTTGACTGAAAATTCATCTGTCAATCCATTGGACTTGAGCAATGTTTTCAGCCATGTGTTGGCTGAAGATTTTGATGATACAGTTCGAAACGAAACAAGTTGGATGTTTCGTTGGAATAAAGCAAGATGTTACGGTTCGGAATGGTAGAAGCAGTTCTTCGAACGAACATGTCAAAGCTCGGAGCTTCGAGTGACAGTTGTGAAGATATATTTAAAAGAAGCCTCGAAGTGGTAACGAGACTGTGTCTAAGAAATGAGTTTGAAGCGAAGAGTGCCAAAACATTTGAAATTCAAACGCAAGCGGGATGTTCGAAATTTAAATATATATGCGCTGGAGCGTTCGAAGACGCGTGGAAGCTAGAGAGGAGCAGTGCTTTGCATGTTCTGAACGTGGCAGAATCTTATAGGCAAGACCGTTATGGTCGAAGTAGTATAAATAGAAGTCTTAGCGTTAGGGTGTGTCATATCTATTGTACAAAATTCAGTAAACATTCAAAATACCACATGGCTAGGGAAACGAATGCTCGAACAATGTACGTATGATAACACCAAATATTTATAATTCAGTAAAACTCTTTATCCTTTCCAGTTTATCTTTTATCTTCATGTCAGTGTCATTCAACACCTTTACATTCAAAGTCATTTACTTGTTTCTTGCATTTAAACGCTTTCCTTCTATTTCGAATCCTTCACATTTCAGAAACTCTTTTACATTTCATGCTTTTATATTCATGCTTTTTCATTAAAGTCTTTACATTCAAGGTCATTTACTTGTTTCCTGCATTTAAACGTTTCTTCTATTTGAATCCTTTACATTTCAGAAACTCTTTTATATTCATCCTTTACATTTCTTTGCAATCGAATCTTTATTCATACAATTCAGTTTCGTATGTTTTTACTTGATTATGTCATTAGACCCTTTTAATATGGTAATCGAAGTGAGTTGAACCCTTATAAAACATTCCAAATACAAATCCTAACTATGAATATCAGATTTACAATTAGAGTTATCCAAACGACCAATACCCCATAGGATCAATCTAGTCGATCCTGCAAGTTACCAGAGAGATTAAATAACAGTCATTAAGATTATTTGATAGTTTGGAGGACTAGCGGTTGTTTACCACAAATCACTGTAAACACCATGTCATTAGGTAAAAATTATGAAATTATACTCTTGAGATCATGCCTTAAACCAATTGATCATTTTCTAGGTCAAAAATCAGAAATTGCGCTTTCCCAGTCAAAACCCTAATTTTGACCATTTTGCCCTTTTGAAGATTTGATCAAATTTCTTGAGGAATTGTGGTCCAAACTTGATCAAATGATACATATGAGTTTAAAATGTTGATGTGGATCAAAAATTATGAAGTTTGACTGTAAATTGGCCATAGTTGACTTTTTCCCCAATACAGTTGACTTTTAGGTCAACTACTCAATTGACTGAGCAAAAGTGTGATCCAAGGCTTGAAACTTGACATGAGTAATCTTGGGGGTCCATAATTATCCATTAAGGTCATATGGGGCATTGAAAGTTCAAATATCCTTGTGCAATCTCAAACCCTAATTTTGGTCATCAGTGCTAAAGGGGTGTCTTGAGCTGATCAACTCTAGTGTAGTCTTGAGTCAAGGGAGATTTTGTGAGCAAATTCTTGATAAGTGAGAGGGAAAATTTTGGGGTACAATAGACATGCTTCTATAGCATCGTTCATAAAAAAAATTCAACACACCAAACCTTTTGAGGTGAACTACGAGTGCCTTGATCCCCATTGCATGGTCGGTGGTATATAGGCACAAAGGTTCGCAACCACAGCAGGCACAACTAATAAAAAATTCTTTGTATATATACTTTGCATGAATAACCTTAGCATTAAACTTTAGATTTTTACACACCCTTAGATTAGAACATACTCAAGTGGATCCTATGGAGTACCACAAACGTGAGGGGTGCTAATACATTCCCCTTGCGTAACCGACTTTCTTATCCTTTTTCTCTTGGTCGTGATGACCATTCTCCTTTCTTTCCCTCGGGATTATATGTGTTTCCTTTCCCTCTCTTGGGATAAATAACATTGATGGCGATTCTTGTGTCCTTTCGCCTCCGTTCGCACTTCGATGAAAATCCCAGACGCGACACACATTCATGAGTCAATGATGTTGCATTGCATTATATGTGACATTGCATAATGACCGATTAAGTGATGTCGATGATGTTTTGATATCAGTGATGTTTGATGATAGATGTTGATATGATGATATGATGATATAATTGATGTGTATTGATGATGTGAAAGTGTGAGTATAATATATGAAGTATGATGATATGTAGAATTCTTGATGATTTGTTGTTGTACTATGATATTCATTCCATATATCTTTTATAATAGTTTGTGATTACTCACCCTTTCTGCTTGAAAATGTTACCTCTATACGTGGGTAACTTGTATTTGATCAAGAATAGTTCGTTGAAGCTTTGAGGATAGCTTCGGAGTGTGTTATTTGTTTCCTAGTGAATAAAGTAGGTCTTTCTTTGATGTAACATCTGAGTTGGGATCGTCTGGTTGGATTATCTATGTTCTTTTAGTTATCGTGAGATTTGAACTATCTTTCATGGTATTTCTATTATTTAAATTATGAATCATGAACGATGAAGTGTGATGAAGCTTCTATGAAGTATTTTAATAAAATTGTTTTGAAACTATGACTTTCGGTGTGAGTAATTGAAATGTCATTGTTGATATTCTTGAAGTATTTGTTTTAATTGATTTTGAAAACCCGTGTTACGGAGCAGGATATTTTACATGATGTTTATGTGAAGATGTGACACCCTTGTTGGTCGATTTATTTGAATTATTTCCATACATTATATGTGAGCTATATGTGGGTTTAGAAGGGTGTTACAAGAAGCACCAACCAAACATGACAGACTATCAAGCTCCCCTTAAATAGTTGCATCCAGCAAGCTACCATAATAACTACTCTCTCCTTAGCAGTATCACAGTCCTATCATCATGTTAATTAACATGTCAAGACATGTTTCATAACATAAGGACACACAAAACAGAATAACACTTTACTCCCTATTTTTAGCCAAAAATTGACAAAAAAATAATAGAATAAATGTAAACATAATATAAGCATACTTGGAAACATACAAGCACAAAAGCACAAAACACATATGGAAGCACACTCTTGTACCCCAAAATTTGCCATCTCATTTTTTACAAGATCTTCTCTTACATGGGTAGTTACAAACACTTTCTTGAAGGAAAATAACAATTTTTGAAGTTGGTCAAAATGTCCTTCGATGAGGTGTCTTTCAATTGGCATCCAAACAATGTCTTTCGATTGGCCTCTGGACTAAGGCGTCTTCGATTGGCATTTTGACGTCACTTTGATTGGTCCCAACTAAAGCAAATCAAAGAGAGAAGAATGAAGTTTTCGATTGGCCTCATGGCCAAGTCTTTCGATTGTCACATCAGAATATACTTCGATGGCATGACAACAAAGTGTCCTTGGATGGGCATATCAACAAGGTGACATTTCGATTATTTCAAATTGAAGGAAATCGAAGAGTACAAGAACTGAGTTCGATCAGGTTTAATTGGATTTGAGAACTTCCCAGATCAAGCAATCAACGCAGAGTTTGACTTAATCTAAGAAGTTCTGATAGGGAAGTTCTGAGCATTTCGAATCAGGACTCAAAGTCATCGAAGAGAACATACTTGGAAGCTGGCAAAGAGGCCCATTCGAAGGATGCATTCAGAGGCCCATTCGAAGGATGCATTCAAAAGTCTATTCGAAGGATGCATTCAAAAGTCTATTCGAAGGATGCATTCAGAAGTCTATTTGAAGGATGCATTCAGAAGTCCACTCGAAGGATACATTCAGAAGTCTATTCGAAGGATGCATTCAGAAGTCCATTTGAAGGATGCACTCAGAAGTCTATTCGAAGGATGCATTCAGAAGTCATTCGAAGGATGCATTCAGAAGTCTATTCGAAGGATGCATTCAGAAGTCCATTCGAAGGATGCATTCAGAAGTCTATTCGAAGGATGCATTCAGAAGTCTATTCGAAGGATACATTCAGAAGTCTATTCGAAGGATGCATTCAGAAGTCCATTCGAAGGATGCATTCAGAAGTCCATTCGAAGATGCATTCAGAAAGTTGTTCAAAGGAAGTGACAAGGCCCATTCGAAGATGCATTCAGAAATCTGTTCTAAGGAAGTAACAAGGCCCATTAGATGCATGCATAAAGAGTCCATTCAAAGATGCATTCAGAAAGCCAATCGAAGAGAACTGCTAGAGGGTATTCGAAGGGGTCAAGTGTCCAGGTACATCCAGAATTTCAAAAGAGGCATAGATATTTTAAAAATGGAAATCTTTAAATGGGTCTGACTTTTATCTTGAAGACTATGGCTGGCTTTTAAGGATATGATTAAGGATGTTTCTTTCCATGCTAAGACTCCCTCCACATCTCCTATAAATATCCAGTATATCTGCAAGAAGAGGACATACATACTGCACCCGAAGAGACTACACACACACTTCCCCCCCTAATCCGCCCCAAAGATTACCAAAATCCTCACAGGTGGCCCCAATCGAAGGAATCGTCAGCAACACTCCAATTCACGCCCCAGAGCGCCAGATTGAAGCATCCCATTTGTTGGTGAACTTTCAAATTCACGTTTATAATTTCATAATGTCTTAGTGTTTGCTCAGTGTTTGATTCACGCCTAGGATATCATGTGGCTTTGTTCAATTTGGTTTCAAAACCGAGGGCCTGGTTTCGACACCAGGTCCACTTTGGTTTTCTTTTGTCTCTAACACTGCAGATCTGGCCCAAATAAACCAATGTATGTAGGATCGAAGGTCCTGAGTTAGACACCCAGATCATCTTTGTTGCTAATGTTTGTATTGCATGTTTAGATCGAAAAACCATTTCTCCCCCAAATCAAAAGGAATAACTCCCTTTCCTGGATCGAAGAGGACTTTATCTTCCCCAGGGTCGAAAGAGCCATGCCTGGCCCAGGATCGAAAGTGCCACATCTTTCCCAGGATCCAAAGAGCCATGTCTGGCCCAGGATCGAAAGTGCCATACCTGACCCAGGATCGAAAGGACCATTCCTCCCCCAGACCGAAAGACCGTCCCCCTGGATCGAAAGAGCCTCTTTCCATTTTCTTGTTTTTTTTGTTTTTTGCTTGTTTCTTTTGTTTTCTTGCCTTTTTTAATTAACATCAAAATCAAAACCACAAAAAAACATTAGGATGGTTTTTTCTATTAAATTAATTTTATTAATTAATCATCTAATTATCTTAACATTTTCCCAAAAATAAAATAAAACAACAAAAAGATTTTATTCTTAGGATTTTTAGACGTTATTTTCAAATTCGCGTGCATTTTATTTTACTGTAACTGCTCACAGTTGTAACAGCTTTAGATTTAAAATTCCGCACTTTTAGTTTCTTTCATTTTTTATGTAACTATTATGAAGCCTTGAAATAGCGTAGGACCTCTATATTCTGCATTTTACTACTTTTCTTATTAACTGCTAGCAATTAGGATTGTATGATAATACTAATAATCAAATGCTAGCAAACTTAACAAAAAGACAAAAATAACTGAAACACAACACAATTACACAAGAACACCTCTAGGGTATCCCTGCTTCGGTTGCCTTTTGACAAAAACAGTCACGTCCCTTGGGAATGGGGAAGCTTTAGCAAAGACCCACAAAAATCAAAACTATCATAGTCCCTCGATGACTCTACGGTGTTGTCTTTCGGTAAATGATCTCGTCCCTTAAACGAAATTGCTAAAGCGTCTCCATATGTTGCCTTTATGACTGCTAAACGTCCCTTCGATTGTCCCTCAACATCCAACGATAAGGCTACCTACTCACTAATAGTAGGATAGCGTTGTCTAAAGGATAAGGAGGAAAAGAACACCCTTTTTGAGTAACAAAGTAGATAGTTGTTAGAAATTTGCTCAAACTACTTTTTGCACTTACACCCAAAAACTACTTTTTCAAAAATAGTTTCAAAACATTTGTTTTATTAACATTCTTGAGGACCTATACAAGAATTAAATACAAAGCAAATCTCCGCACTAAGGCTTTTCAAAACATTTTCAAACACAAAGCACATAAGCTTTTTAAAAATGAGCAAACCTCTAAGAGCCTGTGGAAAACCACGGATGGAAAGGGTGTTAACACCTTCCTTTTCTATAATCTACCCCCCCCCCCCCCCCTTACTCAGAAACATCTCGAAAAGGTCTTTTTCTGTTCTTTTCACCCTTTTCTTTGTTGGATAAAAGAAAAGACAGTGGCGACTCTTGCTTACCGCACATTTGCGTACAAAAAACACAAAAAACCAGTAGTATTTAAACAGTCAGTTCTGCCACCGTATCACAGAACTGGCGACTCTACTGGGGATGATATAAAAGTGGGGTTTACCTTAGAGTTAGTTCATTATTAAATTGCTTTATTGTGTGTTTTCTTGCTTTATCTTTAAGGGTTTGTTGGGTTGTTGCTAAAATATCCTACACCCGGATCTAGGGCACCTCATTAGGTAAGTAGCAAGAAACCATGAAAGTTGTACGGTGTATACCGATACGGACGAAGTAGTGGCTACGTTAGCGTGATACTTTGGATTGTACTAATGTTCCTTGAGTGAGTTAAGGATAACATTAGGCTTCCTCATAGTGTCACTAAGCGCTAACTGACCTTTAGAACCTTTAATTGACTCAACCTAGTCATTAGGAAGTGGTGAGGTAACCGGCTTTGGTTCCGACTGAAGATTGGTTGATACTCGATACTACACTCATTGAGGCTGGACTTTCAGAATTTTCCGGCCATAATACTTCGGTGCGGAGCTGAAACAATTTATGAAAGGAAGGTCAATGATATTGAGGCTCCTTAGAACCCGACTACTATTAATAGGACAGGTTGAGCCAACTGAACATTCAAGAGGGTACTTATCTACAAAGCTCATGCAAGCCTAAACCTAAGGCTACTTGTGTGATTTTTTTGCTTTCAACTTGAATTACTTGCAGGATTTTATCATCTAACAACATAATTTCCTTGCAGGATTTGTTCACGGTCATTATCCAATAACTTGGATTTCTTGTAGGGTTTATTTGCTTACATAACCTTACACTTTTGCTTAACGCGTAGCATACACATCATAACATCATCCCATAGCATCTCCTTAACCATTTCAAGGATCTCAAGGGTTTGTGATGCAGGTTATGGTAGATCAGACGTCTAGCAAGGGGCAAAAGGGGATTTATTTTCCTCTAGCCAATGTTGTCAAAAGACCAAAACACGACAACTTGAGTCAGGGGCTATGACCCACTTGATATGGTGAGCTTGACTCTCGTAGAAGGACGCTCAACGATACAGAGTTCTTCAATCAAAGCTACAAATTTCAATTGCTGACATCTTCTTGTTTACCCCGCGAGTCCTTGAAAAACATTGCATACGTATATCATACATGTTATTGCATAAACAGGTTTCAAAGCAGTGTCCTCATCTTATTCGCTGTTTATTTCAGCAAGTAAAGAAACGGCTCTTGAACAAACAAGCAAATACCTTCAAGCTCAAAGCGCTCAATTCCCACAAATGTTCCTGACTATAACTCAGGGGCAGGAAGAGTTGAAAGCACTCCTCACTGAGGACCTGGCCAAGAAAATTCCTGAAGACAATAAGGAAGAACGGTTGGAACAACTGCAAGCTGGATAGAAGCATTGAGAACCCAGATGTTGGGGAAGATGGCTCTTATCCAAAGCCTATCCCGGGGACAAGAAGAGTTGAGGGCCATTATCACCAAACTTCATCAAGATGGATGAAACTGTGTGAAACAAACGGTCGAGGCTGGGGATCAAGTCATTAACCAACCCCTGATGAGACAAAAAGTTAGCTCGGAGAGCAGGCCTTTCCAGACGGCTGTTACACCAAGGGTTCAACCACAACTTCTCCAACAACCACAAGGTAATCGACATAAGCGGGACTCACTCACTAGGCAATATACCATGTTGAAGCCTAGATCCGACCCAGCATATACTTTTTTTTAATTAATTTTCAATTTTGTTTTATTTAGCTTGGGCCTTAGCAAATCCGCCCCTAGCCCATTGTTTTTTTAACTATAGCCCACTCCACTTTTTTATAACACTCAGTAATATTTCTCTTTTGTATCAATTTTTTGTTATAGTCAGTTTTTTATTTTATATAAACTTGGGCTACTACTTTTTTGTTGTTACCAACTTAAGCCCATCTGTGAAATTATATCTATTGCACCCTATTTTCTGCTTTAACACAACCTCTATTTTTATTTAATTTAGATTAATTTAATAAATTTAGAATTTTTTTTTAGTTTAGATTTAATTTGACAACTTTAAAATTTTAATTTAGTCTAATTTTAATTTAATAATTTAATAATTTTAGTTTAGTTTAGATTTATTTTAATAACTTGACATTTTTTTAATTAGTTTAGATGTTATTTAATAACCTTAGAATTAATTTAGTTTAGATTTAATTTAGTAAATTTTAGAATTTTAATTTTTGATAATCTTATAATTTTAATTTAGTCTAAATAACTTTTGTTTTAGTTACATCTTTGTTCTATATTTTTACTTTCTTTTCTATCAAAACACACCGAAAAATAATTTTCTTTCTCTTTTCATTTGCTCGTAGTTTACCATTTCTCGCATTCTTTCGATTATTGTAATTACTTGCGATTTTTAAATAGTTTAACTAGGCTTTTTACTTCATCCACATTCATAAATTTGTACCTCCATTCCCGAAGTGTTGTAATAGCATAGAATTTTATTTTCTGCATTTCCTTATACTGTATAGTAATTAGGCGTGTAGATTTAAAATCAATCGCTTGATAACCCTAATCAAGACAAATACTTGAAAAGAAAACACCTTGCACACATGCACCTCTAGGTTAACCCACACTTGTTGCCTTGGATATAAACAGTCATGTCCCTCTAATATGGGACACTTTAGCAAAGACCCTCGATAGAAAAATATCGTATTCCCTCGATGAACCTTTGATGTTGCCTTCAATAAATGATCTTAGTCCCTTACGACAATTGCTAAAGCGTCTCATAAGTTGCCTTCTATGACTGTACAATGACACACACCTATCCCTCATATCCAATGATGTGGCTCCCTACCAACCAATGGTAAAGTAGAGCTATCTTAAGGAGGAGTAAAAGAACAAAGACTTTTTGAGTCGATAAATTGCTCATAATTGCTTGCTCATAAATCAAGACAATCTTCACACCTAACACTTTCAAAATATCTTTCAAACAATTTCCAAACAACAAATATTTTCAAAACCAACACTTTGTATACATTCTCAACAATACGAGAATCATTACAAAGTTTTCCGCACGAAGGCGTTTTCAAAATATTTTCAAAACTTACATAAAACATAAAGCATTTCAAAGTGAGGTATAAATTAAGAGCACGTAGATAACTACAGATGAAAATGGTGCTAACACCTTCCCTTTTCATAACCTACCCCCCGAACTCAAGAAAATTCTCAAAAGGTATTTCCTGTTCTTTTCACCCTTTCCTTTATTGGATAAAAGAAAAGTCGGTGGCGACTCTTACTATCTGCAACATTTGCAATAAAATGCAAAACACCAAGTCAGTTCTCCCACCGTATCACAGAATTGGCGACTCTGCTGGGGAGAAACTAAAAGTGGGGTTACCTTAAGAGTTAGATCACCTTTATTTCTTTACTTGCTTGATTTGTATGCTTTACATTTGTGGGTTATTGCTTGTATAAATCCTATACCCAGATCTAGGACATTTTCGTGTGACACATTTGTTGGTACCGATGTCCTTGTGTTGAATCAAGGAGAATATGGGGCTGTTGTGTGGTGTCATGAAGCACTAACTGACCATAGAAACTTAGTTGAACAACTTGGCCATTAGAATGTAGTGAGATAGATGGCTTTGGTGCAGACTGAAGTTGGTTGATACTCGATACTACACTTATTGAGATCTGACTTTCGGGATATTCTGGTCGCCAAAGCGGAGGCTTGAGCTGAAACAATGCCCGATGAAGAAAGATTAATGATATTGATATTCCTTAGAACTCGATTACTTCTTTTTTAGGACAGGTTAAACCAACTAAAACTTCAAGAGGGTACTTACCTATAAACCCCATGCAATCCTAAACCTAAGGCCTTGTGTGCTTTGTGTGTATATGATTATTTGTTCATAACATCATAAATATCATAACATCATGCCATAGCATTTTCAATAACCCATTTCAAGGATCTAGGGATTTATCTTTGTTCTGATTTGTAGGACATGGCTTCCACTCACAGAAATACCATCTGAATCAGCTTCGTAATGGTGCCTCTTTGAATCAAAGAGTTACTATCAAGGTTTCCTGAATATTCTCCCTTCATCAAAAGATATGGTCGACTTCTCAATTTGGATACCTCAAGTTTTCAAAAATACATAATGTGTGTGCTCATTCAAATCTTTAACCCCGTATGTCATTGCTTCACCTTTCCCGATTACCAATTGGTGCCCACATTGGAAGAATTTTCTCAACTATTAGGAGTGCCTGTGCTTGACCAAATACCCTTCACCGGTCTAGAGGAAACTCCAAAGCCTGAAGTTATTGCCAAGGCCTTGCATTTGAAGAGGTTCGATTATGTAGCTAATTAGGAAACAAGGAGTGGAGTCAAGGGTTTTCTAGATAAGTTTCTATTAGAGAAGGCTCGACTTATTTGGGAGGATATGGATTTTCAAGCTTTTGAAGATGTCTTGGCTTTTCTAATCTATGGTTTGGTTTTGTTCCCTAAACCAGACCAACTCATAGATGTGAATACTGTCAAGATTTTCCTTTCTCGTAACCCTGTGCCTACTTTGCTCGGAGACATTTTGCATTGTCTTCACACTCGTACCATGAGGAGGAGAGGAGCTATTATGTATTGCATATCGTTTCTGTCTAGGTGGTTTATTTTTCACCTTCCCCAATCAGTATTGAAGAATGAACAAGGCTTGAGGTGGTCTCAAAGGATGACGTCACTCTCCCATTCGAATATTTATTGGTGTTCCCGGTCTCTGAAAGATGTTACTATCATTAACCATTATGAGGAATTCCCTAATGTTCCACTCCTTAGCATTAGGGGAGGTATTACTTATAACCCTTCTCTGGCACTACGATAATTTGGGTACGCTTAAAGAGATGATCCTCGTGACGCGCTCATCCATGGTATTATATTTTAATACGAGAACAAAGTTCAAGGTCATCGTCAAAGGTTTGTACGAGCTTGGGGAATGGTAAACAAGGTTGATAGCAAGACTTTGAGGCATAAGAACTCCATTCCTTTGGAACCTTATGTCAAATGGGTGAGAGCTCATGCTCAAAACCTCATGATGTCGTATCTAGCCATCCTACCAATGATTATGGAGCCCATTGTCGAAGGAGACATTCCTTATACCATTCTTCATCCAGACATGCCTACCGATTTTGAAGAATTGCAGAAGTCCTGGGTTTAACTTAAGGGCGAACGAGACACCTTTGAAGCTCAATATTATTCAAGCAAGAAGAAAGTGTTGAAGCTCATAAAGAAACTTCACGAGGAGCAAAGCATGAATTCCTACATCGACACAAAGAGGAAGCATCCTAGGAGACTTGAGTCTTTTGTGTTAGGAATTCATGTTGTTTCCTCTTTGAGACCTTTGGTTTTTTCCATTGTAAACCCAAGGGGAAATTGTAATTTTTGAACTTATTAATGCAATTGTTGTTGTTGTTTCCCTTTTGGCTAGCCAATTTAAATCTCCTGAGGTCCTTGAAAACATTGCATCCACATATCATACATAGCATTACATGACAGGTTTTCCCATACAGGTTTTTTCATCGGCTTACTATTTATTTCAATAAAGATGGATCTCGAACAGACTGTCAAAGATCTTCAGATCCAAAATGCTCAGTTCCAAGAAATGTTCCTGAACCTATCCAGGGGGCAAGAAGACAACAGGGATGACCAGTCGGAACAATTACAAACTGAGATGGCAACGATGAGAATCCAGATGATAGGTCAGATGGATCTTATCTAAAATTTAGCTCGGGGGCAAGAAGAGTTAAGGATTCTTGTCAGCAAGCTTCATCAAGACAGATACGACCGTATGGGACAAACTACTAGAATTTGGGGTCTAAACAATAATCAACCTCTCTTGGCAGACAGGGAAGTGGGTGACATATTCATGAGGGAACATGTTGAAAATAAAATCAGAAGCAGTGAAGTTCAGGGGACAGCATATTCAAGTACTCAGAAGATATCATACAACGGAAAGAAGGAGTCCAATATTGCATACGGTAAGAAGGGTCATAATAAGAGGGATCTCAACCAATCTGTGGAGTCAGTTCAGATCTCTAATCCTGCACCAGTGTAATAACGACAACAGGGTCATTAGTGTAAGCAGGATACACCCAAAAGACGATTTACCGAAATCAACATGTCATTGGCTCAAGCATTGCAACACGTGTTGAAGGCCAAGCTAGTGACATTGAAGGATCCTCATCGTAATCCCAATACTTCTTCTTCCCGTCACAATCCTAATGTAAGGCGTGCATACCATTCCAACAGTCCTGGACACGATACTGACAGCTGTTGGGCATTGAAAAATAAGATTCAGGACCTGATTGACGAAGGAATAGTCGAGTTCATGCAAGATGGTTAGATCGAGCTCTTCTATTATCCCCCAAATGTCGAGGCTGCAAGGCACACCATCTAAAGTGACAAGTTCAGGCGGAGAAGCTTTTTGTTCATTCGAATTTTCGTTTTTAATTTCTCTAGTTGATTCAAACATTTCTCTTTATATCAGACTTTTGGTTGTCCTCATTAATGCATTGCATATGTTTGTCTTGAATTAATCCATTTGTTTTCACTATACTTAAACTATGTTTTTACTTTCTTTTGTGATATTCAACTCTCGATTAAAAGTTATAAGCCTTTAGAGGGAGGATGATGAAAAAATATCGTAATCTCTACAGTATGCTTTTGAACAGACCTTGCTGACGATGTACAGACATTATTTCAAATCCTAAATAGTGGAGTTATAAGGAAGATGATCCCTAGTCAACCCCTTTGAGCCTAAGAAAAAGGATTTTTCTTTTTTGTATTAAATTGAAACCTTTAATCATAACCTGGGGCAGGGTAGTTTCTCAGTTAATTCAAATGTAAGTTCAGTCGCAAGCTTTCACTTCGTACACAATAAATAGCATTAGAGACGTCCTTCCAAATTGAAAGACGATGATGGTTCCCCATAAAACAGGCAGTCATTATCTTTCAAAAGAAGAGCCCGCTAAGTCAAAACCTATGAAGGAGACTTAAGAAAAAAATTGGGGCATCCCGCTGACTGTAATCATGAAACAAACAGTTCAGGAAAAAGGTAGGGATGATAAAATCAAAAATAGGTAGCTACAAATCCTCGACAACAGAAAAATGTTTCAAAAATGACTGCCTTCTCAAATAAGCTTCCAGTACCTGAACCATCACCAAAATATCAATTCCATACTCAATTAGAATCAAATGCATGATTAACTGAGTATAGGGTTGAAGAAAATCACGAAGAACGGGTTGGGAACAAATAAACTTTGAGCCTTATCCTTTGTTTCTTAAACCGTAAACCAGGCCACGTTACAACCCTTAAAAGTCCTAGCTGAAGCATGGGTTAGTTTGAAAGCATACTGTTATAAAAGGTATCCTGACTCTTATAAGGTTTACTATAAATCCTGAGTTGAATTCATATTCTTACAAATTTTGTTGTTTGCTAAAAATGCATTTTCAAAACTTCAAACACAAGCATAAATTTTGCATTTATGATACCACTGTTTAACTAATTGTTTGCTAGCAGAGAAATTCGCACGACGAATGTCCAATGAATAGAAATCCTCTCAGTAAACAAAATCACTTCAAATGGAAAGACACTTGCAAATGAAAAACCTTCCATAGTCCAAGGGGCATGACATGTTACTGTCCAACTCATTTGTGGCAGTCAAGTCGAGATTCAAAGAATCTCTCAAAAATGATGAATAGCCAGAGGCAGATCTCCATCTGAACCACTTGGGGGATGTTACATTGATCATGGGTTCCAGCAAAAACCACTTTGAAATTTGAATCTTCGGTATCATCAAATTGTTTATTTGTGCTAGTAGTATAAGATGGTGTCAATATCATGTCTTCAGATCCTTCCATGACAGTTCTTAGAAAAATACTGAGAAAGGTCAAGACTATAGAAACTTGATCAAAAACTTCAAACATCAGGTACACCAGATTAACCCCAGGGACAAACGGGCTCCCACATATGAAAGGTCACGTGCAATCAAGAAAACATTTATTGGCATTACCATAACACTTACTACCATAGACAGTGAAAACTCTCCACACCCTGTGAATGCGGACATGGTCGAAAGATACTATGCACAAAAGAGATCCGCTAGGTTGACATGCATAGGCAAAAGTAAGGGCATCTCGGAGAACCAAAAGGGTTTGGGAAAAAATTAGGGATATATATACATAAAGATGGTACACCCGGCAAGTCGAAAACCTGAAAAGGTGGCTTGGGAAAAAAGGGTATCCCGGTGGACTGAAAATCTAAAAAGACAGTCCAGGAAAAAGTTAGGGATTAAGGCATACGGTTATGTCCTATTATCTCATCACTTTTCTATCAGTAAAAGACTTATCACTCTGATCAGCGTTTGCCGAGGACTCTAGGAGGTAGGACAATATTCAAGTCATCCCCACGGAGCAATCTCCACGGGATTATCCCCACAGAGTTATCTTCACCAGCTCATCCTCAACAAGGATACATTTCCCGAGAGGTCTAAAATGCCTTTAAATAGAAAGTAGGGCATCTTCCAACTGATAACATAGTCATACTCACCAGCAGATCCACCTAGCGGATAAAGGAGCATGATCTTATCCCCGATAATATCACCAACCCACGGAGTTCCAAATCAGTACATCTCATGGAAATACTCTTCCCCGGCTGATTTCGGTCCTCCAAAATTGAAAAAGAAACCTTGCAGAGTTCTTCTCTCTAGCAAAATTCAATTCCCCCAAGAAAGTTGATTTCCTCAACAGAGCATTTCTCCATCAACAAGGGTTTATTTCCTCAACAGATTTTATTTCCCTAACAACCTACAAATTCCCCAGCTAATCACTGACAAAATTCTTCAACCCAGTGAGGTCATCATTATCCCCAGGAAGTTGCTGCAAAGCCTGGAACCCGACCAGATACCAGTTAAATTTTATCTTCCCCATACGAATCAAAAGGTTATCCATCTCTTTTATTCCCAATCGGGGTATATAAGAAATAAATTCCCCAATAGAGCAACGGACAACCGAGGTTCCTAAACTCTACTCCCCAAACAGAAAGCAATACATCCCTTGCAGAGTATCCTCAAACAAGGGAGTAGGAATCCCCAATAGAAGAATTCTAGAGAAGATTGAAGATATACATACTCTTTATCCCCAACAATAATCAGGTATTTATTTTCCCACACAAATATATCGCATGGGTTTATAAATACACTTCAACAACATTTCACATTCATACGTCATAACATATGCATACGAAACGCATATAGCACGGTCTCATTTATTTTGAGAGCATCATTACGCAATGCATTTCATACATCATGACATTGCATACAACTAACTCTTTACCTTTCAAGAAATATCAATCAACAGATGAATATCGTCAACAATTTTCAAATAGGTCCAAGATTAATTCCTGAAACAAGACGGGGCAACTATCTACGAGACTAGGTTAGAGATTAATTCTTGAAACACGACGGGGAAACTATCTCTACGGCCAATAAATAGTAGGTTACATATTAATTTCTGAAATAGGATGGGGAAACTATCAGGATGACCAGGAAACAGATTAATTCCTGAAACAAGACAACGCATCTCTCTGTGAAGAACAAAGCAGATTATAGATCAGTTCCCGAAAGAGGATGGGGCAACTATCTACATGACGAGCAGCTACTCTAACACCTTTCCTAGAGTATCACTCTGGAAATCATTGTTCAAATATAGTCGCGTGAAGACTCATTCTGATCCACTTTTAGATACACTTAGGCATAGACTCATTATAATATATTTTTCAGAAACAATCAAGCAAAATACATCTTCTGGATCAGTTTAAATCGACCAAAGATTTATTCAGATACTTCTTCCAGTATATACTTTTTCTAGCTCAGATTAAATCGACCAAAGATTTATTATGATACTTCTTCCAGTTAAAGACAGAAAAAAACATCTTCTGGCTCAGTTTAAATCGACCAAAGATTTATTCTGATACTTCTTCCAGTAGATACTTTTCTGGATCAGATTAAATTGACCAAAGATTTATTCTGATACTTCTCCCAGTTAAAGACAAACAAAAAGCATCTTCTGGATCAGTTTAAATCGACCAAATATTTATTCTGATACTTCTTCCAGTGGATACTTTTTCTAGCTCAGATTAAATCGACCAAAGATTTATTCTGATACTTCTCCCAGTTAAAGACAGGCAAAAAACATATTAGGGATCAGTTTAAATCGACCCAAGATTTATTCTGATACTTCTTTCAGTGGATACTTCTGGCTCAGATTAAATCGACCAAAGATTTATTCTGGTACTTCATCCAGTTAAAGACAGACAAAAACATCTTTTGGCTCAGTTTACATCAACCAAAGATTTATTTTGATACTTCTTCCAGTAGATATTTTTTTTGGCTCAAATTGAATTAACCAAAGATTTATTCTGATACTTCTCCCAGTTAAAGACACACAAAAAACATCTTCTGGCTCAGTTTAAATCGACCATAGATTTATTTTGATACTTCTTCAAGTAGATACTTTTTCTGGCTCAGATTAAATCGGCCAAAGATTTATTCTGATACTTCTTCCAGTTAAAGACAGACAAAAAAATCTTTTAGCTCAGTTTAAATCGACCAAAGATTTATTCTGATATTTCTTCCAGTAGATACTTTTTCTGGCTCAGATTAAATCGACCAAAGATTTATTCTGATACTTCTCCCAGTTAAAGATAGACAAAAATATTTTCTGGCTCAGATTTAAATCAAACATAGATTTATTCTAATACCTCTTCAGATATACGCGAGTGTATACTCATTTTGACGCCTCTATCAACGGTTACTTTGGATGGCATGTATAAGCCCATCTCCGACTACTCTCCATCACCTCTGGATGGCATCTATAAGCCCATCTCCGGCAATATTTTGTCATTATCTTGGATGGCATCTATAAGCCCATCTCTGACGATTCTTCATCACCTCTCCAAATGGCATCTTTAATCCCATTCTCGGTACAATCAACCAATAAAATTACTTCTTGCACATGCCAGTGCAAATTTCTAGGCACTTAAGTGTTCAATCATCTTCTACCTTCAAGTCACGAATGGCAGACATGCCAATCTAACTCTTCAGGTTTAAGAAGATTGAATAGGGGCAGCTGTTGTACCCCAAAATTTGCCCTACCTTTTCACTTCTATATTGCTCAGGCTTTGCATTTCATTTGCATCATTCTCATTAGGTCACTCACACATCATTCCTACATTTCAACAAGGCAGTGGTTCGAAGCATCAGTGGTTGTGCTAACTAAGGTTTAGTTTTGGTTTGAGGCTTATACATTCTATAGTTAATTTCCTTGGCTCCTCCTTGGGCAGTGGACAATGGAATCAAGTTTTGAAGTATGGTTATCATGAGTTTCTTATTCATCCATGTACAAGGTCGTTTCTCATTCAAATTCATCAAGATCTTGGATTAGGGTTCATTTCCCTATGTGTGACTAAAAATTAGGGTTTGCTCCTCAGTTACCATCTCCTAGGTTACACACTCGTGCCAATCAGGGTTTCATTTGGGATTTGAGGTTTCTACATCAATAGAGCATGATTCATCTGGTTCTTCTTTGAGCATTGAAATATACCATTAAGGTTTTGAGGAATGTCTATCAAGGAATTCCTCTACATCAAGTTGCAAAGTTTTCTTCTTCAAGGATTAAGAATTAAGTCTTTATCTATTGAGCTTCAATTGAGGATCAATGAATTAGGGTTACTTTGTGGTTTATGATTCAAGCTTTTTGTCCCTATGTTGGGCCTTCCAATTGGTCAAGATAGAGTGTGCATTGAGATCTTCTTTGAAGAGTTATTTTTCATCAATCATAAGGGTTATTTCGATCAATGGTTGTTTCAAATTCAACTTAGGGTATGGAATTCGAGTTTTAAATAATAATTTCTCCAGGATGTAAGCATGATCTACAACTTGATTTGGTTTCATTTTCTTGTAGGATCAGAATTGTACAAGTTTTATTCAAGGCTTTCAAATTCAAGAGATGGAGGAAATTTCTTTGTTGTCTTGAGTTTGGAAATTACAAGTCAATATTTGTTTTCAAGTCCTATTCCAAATTCAAAATTTACAGGCATCCATCAATTATTTCAATCCTTTTCAAGGATTCAGGTGAAAAATTTATTCATAAATTCAAGTTCCTAATGGCACGAGTTCATCAAAAAGAATTCATCAAAAATTTCAAGCATCTTTCAAGACAATGCTCAATGTTAACTTTTGCAAAGTTCATTTCAAGCTCAGAGAGAACTTTCTTGATTTTCAAAGTTGGCTTCATCATCAAATAAATTCAATGCCATACAAGACAGTTTAAGTTTCTTTTGGCCTAAGATTTCAAATACATTCATCATTCAACTTTCAAGACAATGTCCAAAATTAAATTTCATTATTCTATCATCACTCCATCAAATAAAGGGTTCAATTTGAAAGAAATGGAAACGGTTTGGTAATTTAAGATTTTATCGTGAAAAGCAAAGGAAAAAGGAAATTAGAAGTCTAAAATGGTACATTCATTCGAGTAAATCAAGGGTTCCATTTACATTTTACAAGTAAAATTCTACAAAACTTAAACCTAATCCTCATGTCCTAAGTTTCCTTTATACCCTCATTATGCCATGACTTATTGTCCTTTCTTCTTTAGAGCTACACCTTGGTATTATTTCTTCTTTAGAGCTACACCATGCCTTGTAGCTACCACAAAATTGTGACCTCACAGTCCACCAAAACCAATGCACAAACTTGCTGCCATACAAAAGCCCTGCTGCCCTGCACCGTAAAACTATCAGCCTGCAAACAGCCCATAAACAAGCTGATGTCCAAAACTGCTACAAGACAGCCATGCACTAGCTGTTAATCTGCCCCTTCATAATGAGTCCAAAACCTACAATGATGTCCATAATCTGCATCAAAAACCTGTCCAACATATTTCATAATTTTGGCAAAAAAACAAAACTGCAGCAAGCAAAGCTATAAAACAGTAGCCAAAACAATTCAAACTTATTAATTTTACCCCCCAATTTGCACCCTTTTCACACCTATAAAAACAATTTTTGATCATACAAGAGGAGGGAAAGATTCTACAAAGAAAAATACACAGAAATCTCACAAGAATACACTTCCATATCGCAAAAACCGCGCCCTCTAAACTCCCAAACAAAATCACCCTCTTCATAAACCATAGACCAACACTTCCAATTGAACTTCACTCCAACAACCTTCAAACACTCATCCTCACATCACTGCTTCCACATTACTCAATACCTCTTCCTCACAACCATCATCGTCTCCCTCATAACCTCATCACTGCTTACTCCTCTGCATAAATCAAACAAACCTTATAACTTCACAACTCACATTTTACACTACACAACACCCTACAATTTTCTCTCAACAAAACCTCTCCCAGCATTTCTCATTTAGACATTCTTCATACTCAACTATACATAATCCTAAAAACCTGAAAACTGTTTCTAATAATCACTGCATCGACCCTCATCTCCATCAAACCTCATAATCGTCCATAGCCATTAATCCTAATAAATTTGCTCAACTCATAACTCTTTCACGCATCATATATTCACGATTTCAGTAACGCAAACAGTAGGAAAAAGGAGAAACTCGAAGAAAGAAAAGAAGATTTTTGTACCTTACACAAGTTTCAAAGGTTGGAAATCATTCAAAGTTCAAGTTCACCATTCGATAGACGCGTTTCCCTTACCCTTTCGCCTTATTATTGTTTATCATGCTATATTTCATCATATTTGTGTGTTATTCTGTCGAAATCTGTTGAGTTTGGTATTTTGGGTTTTCAACCCATTTGTAGATTTGTGTTTAGGCAGAGAGCGAATGAGAGAGATTGAGGCCATTGTTGCTCATGAAGCCAAAGTGAGAAGAAGAACATGAGAACTGAGAGAGTTCGAAATTGTTGTCATTACGTTGGTGAGATATCAGAGAGAAAATCGGGATAGAGAGAGATGAGATTAAGAGAGATGAGAGGCGTTGGCTTTTTCTAGGCTTCTACAACACGTCAGGTTTGAGTGAGGAGTTGGGTCCGGACCCGACCCGGTCCGGCCCAGCATATACTTTTTTTAATTAATTTTCAGTTTTGTTTTATATAGCTTGGGCCTTAGAAAATCCACCCCAAGCCCGTCGTTTTTTTTTAACTATAGACCACTCCATTTTTTTATAACACCCAGCAATATTTCTCTTTTGTATCAATTTCTTGTTATAGTCAGTTTTTTATTTCATATAAACTTGGGCTACTACTTTTTTGTTGTTACCAACTTAAGCCCATCTGCGAATTTATATCTATTGCACCCCATTTTCTGCTTTAACACCACTTTTATTTTTATTTGATTTAGATTAATTTAATAACTTCATAATTTTTCTTTAGTTTATATTTAATTTGACAACTTTAAAATTTTAATTTAGTCTAATTTTAATTTTATAATTTTATAATTTTATAATTTTAGTTTAGTTTAGATTTATTTTAATAACTTGAGATTTTTTAATTAGTTTAGATGTTATTTAATAACCTTAGAATTAATTTAGTTTAGATTTAATTTAGTAAATTTTAGAATTTTAATTTTTGATAATCTTATAATTTTAATTTAGTCTAAATAACTTTTGTTTTAGTTACATGTTTGTTCTATATTATTACTTTCTTTTCTATAAAAACACACTGAAATACAATTTTATTTCTCTTTTCATTTGCTCGTAGTTTACTATTTCTCGCATTCTTTCGATTATTGTAACTGCTTATAGTTTGTAAATAGTTTAACTAGGATTTTTACTGCATCCTCATTCATAAATTTGTATCCCTATTCCCGAAGCGTTGTAAGAGTGTAGAATTTTATTTTCCACATTTCCTTATATTGTATAGTAATTAGGCGTGTATGCCAAGATTAAAAATCAATCGCTAGATAACCCTAATCAAGATAAATACATGAAAGAAAAACACCCTGCACACATGCACCTCTAGGGTAACCCACACTTGTTGCCTCAGATATAAACAGTCATGTCCCTCAAATATGGGACGCTTTAGCAAAGACCCTCGATAGAAAAAGATCGTAGTCCCTCGATGACCCTTTGATGTTGCCTTCGATAAATGATCTTAGTCCCTTACGACAATTGTTAAAGTGTCTTATAAGTTGACTTCTATGATTGTACAATGACCCACCTCTGTCCCTCATATCTAACGATATGGCTCCCTAACAACCAATGGTAAAGTAGCACTATCTAAAGGAGGAGGAAAAGAACAAAGACTTTTTGAGTTGGTAAATTTCTCATAATTACTTGCTCATAAATCAAGATAATCTTCACACCTCACACTTTCAAAACATCTTTCAAACACTTTCCAAACAACAAATATTTCCAAAACCAACACTTTGTATACATTCTCAACGATATGAGAATCTTTACAAAGTTTACCGCACGAAGGCGTTTTCAAAATATTTTCAAAACTTACACAAAACACAAAGCATTTCAAAGTGATCTAGAAATTAAGTGCTCGTACATAACTACAGATGAAAAGGGTGCTAACACCTTCCCTTTTCATAACCTACCCCCCGAACTCAAGAAAAACTCAAAAGGTATTTCCTGTTCTTTTTACCCTTTCCTTTATTGGATAAAAGAAAAGTCGGTGGCGATTCTTGCTATCTGTAACATTTGCAATAAAATGAAAAACACCAAGTGAGTTATCCCACAGTATCACACAACCCAAACCCAACATAAATGCAAAAAGATCAAGGAAGATATCGAGATTAATTTGTAAAGCAAGCTTTATACAACACCATAATAAACAAATATACATATATTCAAAGTAAGAGTACAAACAAAACCCAAAAAAATAGAAATATGTAGAGAAGAATAGAAATGAATCAAACATCTTGCGGGTTGTCAGCGTCGGTTGATGAGAAATCCACCTCCAAATCATCTATATGCAAGACTAATTGATGTTTTCAAAGCCCTATAGAGCAAAAAATAAAGTTGATGGTGTTGGGACTCAAAAATACCCAACCCATAACTTAAAATATGATTTTTTTCCCTATTTAATGAGTTTGAAATTTGCATATCCCGCTTAGCATAACAGAGCCCGCTAAGCGCACTCTGTTGTCATGAGAAAAAATCATATTTTGTTTCCGTCATAACTTGAGAATCGTAACTCTGATTTAAGCACAGTCGAAAGCGTTGGAATTCCTATTTTAATGCTCTATCTAACAATGACTAAATATCAATGAAATTAATGATTTCTTATTCTTTTATTTGAGCCTATACTTTGATGGATTGCTCAAAATCGCCTCTTTGAAGCTATGACTTCGGCTCTTTATTTTTCAATGCTTCACACATGAATGAGTACCTACAAAGAGATGAAAAACTATCAAATGATATAGTATTTACACAAAAACACGATTATACTCACTATGTACAAATACACACACAAGTTGAGGTTTATTCAAAGAATTATAACAAAATGAGTCGATAAGTGCCACTAAAATATACACAAATATAACGACCATTTCGCAATTATCAAAATCTCCCTGACTTAAACTTGTTTGTCCTCCAACAAGGCCAAAAAAACTCAAATAACAAAAGTAACTAACCAAAGAATCATGAGTCAACAGGTTTTTGAAAATAGAAAACAAATGTATAGTTCAAATTAAAAATACACAAGCAAAGTAAATACTTACCACAATCCTACAACAACAACATGAAAATGAAACTAATCCTAAGTACAAATATCATGTTAAGCCATCTAAAACAATACAAGCTCACATCATGAATCAAACTTAACAAATATTCATCGAGGGATGAAAAACACACAAAGGTGAGGATTTGACACTCATCCAATAACCTTACAAACAAAAGACTAAATTATGCATTCAAACAAAAATTTACATTTAACATACAAAGGCAAGAATCACAGGGGTTTTTCAAGGTTGTAATGTGGTTTGGTTAGCAAACAAGGGATAATTCCTAAGGCTAATCAAAACAAAAACTTGACTGAACCTAAGGGATTGATCAACTCACAAATATTCAAACACGAAATTCCAATCAAACTTATTCTTTCAACCCAAGTGTTACACCACACACATGCTTATTAACACAACATGATTGCTACTCTTTTTGTTTTTAATTTTCAAAACTTTTCTTTTTTTTTCTTTTTTTTCTTTTCTTTCTTTTTTCTTTTCTTTTTTTTTATTTTTCTTTCACAACCGCATAACAACCATAACATAAGTAAGCAAACATTCCTCTCCCTAACTTGAATTCAACCAACATCTAAGTGTGAATACTCCATACTTTCTAAGGTAAGGTAAAAATTCATACAACAACACAAGGTTGAGGATTCAAGAAACAAAAAGAATCAAAATCCATACACAAATAGAACTAAACACTCGTAGACAAGCATCAAGTTCAACTATAACATGGATATGACAAAAAGGGCTCAAAGGGGGATAACAAATGCTCACACACTCATAGGGTAAACTAACTATTTGGTCTGGTAGTTGTGCTCAAAATGAAACAAAAATGCCTTGATCCTTTTCATGCTTTCATACAATCAACACAAACAAAAGATTAAACATAATGAAATCTAGTTAGAACAAGAATTGTGGCCTCCAGCATATATGAACAATGGAAAGCTTCCTCACATTTGGGGTAACAAGGGACTAAAGTGATTCAATCAATAAGCAAGCAATGTAAAAGAATGATTGGCATGAAATTTGTACAAATGAAAATTTTTCTAAATATGTTATGCTATAGAAAGTGATAAATAAGTACTTGGCATGTACCAACTTCAAAACAATATCATTACCATACATCTGCAAGTTGAAACACTCAAATTTGGAAAATCACCAAATGTGACATCAAGCTATCGAACCAAGATTGGACGACAAACAACAAATGAAAAAAAAATAATTAGAAAATAATACTATTATTTACTAATCTAAAGCCTTGGTGAAAGTGGAAAAAGGAAGGTCAAGTGAAACAAAAAGAATCCACTGGCGTAACACAAAAGAGCGCACTAAGCAGGCTGATCACGCTTAGCGGTAACAGAAAAACAGCATAACAGCTGCATTTCTATGTCAACCACCAGTACACCTACACAACCAAAGCTACACAACAATGTACAAAATTTACAACCAACAAATTTCCTCAATCTAAACACGACAAGCTTTTAGAAAACACAAAAATTAACACATTAACTTAAATTACTATAAACATACTAAACGACCAGGTGAAAGTGGATTAAACAAGCTGAAACGTGAAGATTTGAGAATTTTAAGAATTGGTCCAATTGCAACTTGTTTAATCAACATTCACCACACTACATAAACTACTGCAATGAAAAACAATAAAAACATGATTGTTTTATGTCGTTAGACACACAATCATTCTCTACTTTAAAGCTTTGGAATGATTGACAGACTTTACAACTCAATAAAGACAGTCTAACTCATGTATCATAACAACACAAGAGTGGCTCATAATTCATAAGAATAAAACCCTAAGAGTTCTCTAAAAACATAATACAACAACTACCCTATTAGGTTTGAAGTCTTCCTTTTGATATCCCTTTGATGAATTGGATATGGGCTTTAGAAACACAGTTAATTTGTTAGCAGAAAATCAGTATAAAACTTATGCATGAACAAAATATGGCTCCAATAATTTCTTTCTTAAAATGTCTCAACATTTAATGAAACAAATTAATCTTATAAAAGCAAACAAAAACTCTAGCTTTTTTTCCTTGGACATCACATATAATATCCCTATATTCCGAGAATATTTAGGATCTGGTAATACCATAATAATGCCAAGAAAACAATTGAAACAGACAAGATGTCAGATGAATTGGATAGGACATTGTGTCCAACATGTTCATACTGTAAGTTTAGAACATCTTGTTAAATTAGTTTTGCCAAAATTACTGCAAATCATGAAACTAGAGAAATAACAATCTCCCCCTTTGGCAAATTTTGGCTAAAAATAATTTTAGAACATAACAAAGAAAGCAATACCAGTTTGAAAATAAATCAAACACGCACATCAGAGACACGGTAGCAGGAAAAGTTAGTGAAATTTTCATTCAAGGCCAAATATCAGAGAAAAATAAACTCTCATGATGTCAGGACCTTTTGTCCGCCAAACCAAAAAATCATAATCTCCCCCTCAAAAGTAGAAGCAAAGAAATAAGGAATTTTATCTCCCCCTCAATAGAACAGTTAGTTCGCAGTCATTAGTGGTTTCGTTAATGGTTATACTACTCCCCCATTTAAGCCAGAATATGACAAAGGAAAGTATAAGACCCAAACGAAATGCACATAATGTAAAGAAGCACACGAGGTGTACAACATAAGTCTGGGCATGATAACCCTTACAGATTCACAAAAACAACAAACATAATGAACACAACAAGCTATCATAAGACGCAAAGAGACAGTCATGCATCAACATTTGCTTCATCAACAGTATCATGTGCCTCTCCTTCATCAACAGCATTATCACTATTGGATCCACTATTACTAATTGCATCATCATCAGAGGCACTTTGATCACTAGCAACATCATCACCATCAGATGCAGTGTTCTCATTAGCACGGTCATCTTCAATTTCCTCTTCATCTGACATACTATCGATGGCCCCAACAGCAGCAATAGATTCATCCATCCTATCTTATTTCTCCATTAATGCCTTCATCATCTGATCAACCTTATATTTCCTAGAAGTGCTATTATTTATAATGTCATCTAGCTCCCTACAGGTTTCCTTTAAATGATCAATCATTCCTGCGTTGGAGATATCAGGACCATTTACCTGAGAAGATGTCCCAATAATGTCTTGAGCATGTTCTCCTCCAAACAGCTTATAGTGTAGAGTCAAAGGAGATTCCCTTTTTATCACACTATCACAAGGCAATAAGATCTTAGGATGTTGTTCCAGGACAATTCCACAGATCATGGAAGGGAAACATATTGGCAACTTCACAACATTTGATGATGCTTGCTTCAAGACTTGATCAAAAATGTATTTTCCAAAGTCAAATACTTTTTCCTTTCCAATGGAAAATATGAATTTTCCAACCCAGTGGAGGTATGGTTTGTGGGAACCTAATTAGTTGTAGCCACCCTGTGAAGAATGGCATAC
Organism: Vicia faba; assembly: GCA_948472305.1. Classification (NCBI taxonomy): domain Eukaryota; kingdom Viridiplantae; phylum Streptophyta; class Magnoliopsida; order Fabales; family Fabaceae; genus Vicia; species Vicia faba. The sequence goes on from OX451740.1 coordinate 963,624,737, forward strand.
TTCACACTAAGCTTACCAGAGGATAACTTCCCTTCTTTTGGCCAATGCTTTCCCTTACCATCAGTGATTTCTCTACACACTTTATTATTTGAAGCCTCTAGTTCAGCTTGGGGTTCTTCAGCTTTGCCTAGAAACTTGTTGATCACAGTAGCATAGAAGGTCACGATATTTCCCCTAACATATACCTTCATGTGATCTTCACTCCCCACCACATCATAACCATCAGGTATATTTACTACAATCTCTTTCACCGGTCTTTCGTAGCATGGGCTAAAGCTTAGGACAACTTTCATTAGACCATCCGCCTCTATGAGCTCTACAACATCTTTGAATTTTTTAAAGTCCTTGCCCAATTCCCTTTCCAAGTCCAATCTTTTTTGCACAACATTCTTCCATTTATCAGCATTTGCTTTAGCATGAAAGATTAACTTATCCTCAGATATTTTGTAAACACCAGCACATGTCTTTTTAGATGCAGACCTTTGATGGGAATGATGTCCAGGACATCCTCATCAATATCAAATTTAGAGTCACTAGAACTCACAGCTTTTCTCTTTTTAGAGGGAGCATCAACTTAGCTCCAAGGTTTTGAAGAACCAACTTAAGATTTACCCTTGTCAGTTCTAGAAGGAGTATTTTTCTCATCACCAGGATTCCTTTGTTCTCCTTAGAAGGGGAATCTTCAACCATCACAATCTTTTCTTTTCTTCTTTAAAGTCTTTTTACTATTCCAGAAGGCAAGTTTTTGGTTATAGATTCCTCATCAGATGTCAGATCATCAACATTGATAACCATATCTTTCTTGTTCTTGCTTCTTCTTTCATGGGCAACATGTTTAGAATCACTATCAACAGTCTTTCCACTATTATTTTCCTTAGGATCACCAGTTCTTGGCAACGATGTTTGTACATTAGGTTCAACATCTGAACAGACTTCATCTAATATCGTTGCAACAAACTTCCTAAGTTCTTTGTCAACAACATTTCTTCTAGGTGTAGACTTATGTATATCAACATCAGCTAATTTAGAAGGATTCATCCTCTCAGTCGTATTTAACCTAGATTCCCTATCAGTTTTAATATAAGACACGAATGACTTACCGGTAGCCTTAACATTCTCAGCAATAACAGAATTTCCTTCCCTATGAGATTGAGGATGAGCGATGGTTAGAGGAATAACATTCAACACCATATCAGTGATATTGATCAGTTGGAAGGATTCCTTACCCCTAACATTTAAGGAAGATGATCGTTGATCTTTAGGTGCAGCATGCATGTAATCGAAGTAGAATGTTGAGACACCTTTGAATTTGTTTGGAACTGAAAAGATGTCACAATGAACAGTTTGAAATGAGACTCCTGCTTCTTGAACAGAAAAACGGAAAGAAAATTGGATTGAAGTGCTTCATAAAGATGGTGGATTTTAGTCACACTTTGACTTGATGGGCTTGGGCAAGTGTGAGAGTAGGTATCATAAAATTTGATATTTTTCTTTGCTCACATAAAGTGCAGTAATTGTTATAGATTCTCATAAGTACCAGTATCAAGTATTCCTCTTAACTTGTTAAATTTTACATCCTCCAAGTCTTTCGTAACAATATCACTAGAAGGCATTACATTGTCTTCAATAATCCCTCTCATTAGATGATGTCTAATGGGCTTATACCTACCAAGATGAATTGAATGTTTATAAATGTTAATTCCAGTGTTCAAATTGTCACATAGTGATGTCATGACATCTTCTGTAACATTGTGCTTAGACACCATCCGTTCATCACAAGGTTGTACCACAGTGTCATCATCACTTCTGAGCTTTACTTCTTCAGTATTCCACTTGTCAATGCCTCTGACATTTTTATTAGATAGACTTTTCCCCAATTTTTTCAGACTCAAATGTTCCAGCTTTTCACTACTCTTTATTTCACCTTTTAATTCATCTCCAAAAGAGACATTGTTTAGGGAATGTGGTTTAAATCCTGCCAAGACGTTCTTGACACCAATCATGTGTCTGGAGCAACCACTATCAAAGTACCAGTCTTCTCTGACAAGGGCTCTGAGAGAGGTGTGAGTTATGAGCCCAGAGGTACCATTTTAAGGAATCCCCTCCTTCTTAGCTTTGATAGATGTTTTTTCTCTTTTGGGTTGAGCAACAGGTTTAGGATAACCATATAATATGTAGCAATAGGTTTTTATGTGACTAAACCTTCCACAGTGATCACATCTCCATCTTTGAAACTTGCGCCTGAGTGGTCACTCTGATGTCTTTACTGATGTTGGGAAATTTGATTTGACATATTTTGTTCCTGCTTTTCTTTTGCTTTAACAAACTTTACTTCTGACTTCTTTTCTTTATTCTTCACAACCTGGTTATCAAAACCAATACCTCTGACATTTTCAGCATTCTTTCCAGATTGAAGGATTTCATCCAGACCATCAGAACTGTTGTTAAGCATTCTCACAGTTTTAGTTATATTGTCAATTTAAGATTTGAGCAATATAACCTCACCCTCCAAGCCAAAGATCATGGACAAGTTCTCCCCTATTTCAGCCTATAGTTAAGTTATAGTTTTCTTTTGATTTTCTCCTAATTGACATACCACTTCACTTCTGAGACACAGCTCCTTGTAAGAGGAGCAAGATCTTCGAATGTCACTTCTTTACAATTTGAGTCTTCATTAGAGTCATAGATATCAGTTAAGGCAGTGACATGTTTGATAATTTCTTCTTCAGGATCATTCTCATAACCTTCTTCAGACCAAGATGCAATCAAAATCCTTTTCTGCTCATTGACATAAGTTGGACATTCAGCCTTTATGTGTACAAAACCTTCACATTCATGACACTAAACTCCTTTGCCTTGGTTAGCCTCTTCTTCAGTCTTGAGACTTCTCCCAAAGTCCTGATGTTTGTTGATGTCTAATGACTTGTTCTGGGCATTTGATCTGGTCTTCAAGTCCATATACTTTATCACCTTGTTGAATTGTCTCCCAAGTAACACAAGAGCTTTAGATATTCCTTCATCTATACCCAAGTTACAGTCACCTTCTAGGTCATCAGTATTGGAGAAAAGGGTGATGCTCTTCTTCTTTTCAGATCTCTCACTGATCCCTAACTCAAAGGTTTGTAGGGATCCCATGAGTTCATCGACCTTCATGTTGTTTATGTCTTGGGCTTCTTCAATGGCAGTTACCTTCATGTCAAATCTCTTTGGAAGAAATCTAAGGATTTTTCTCACCAACTTGGCTTCATGCATCTTCTCTCCTAGGGCACTTGAGGCATTGGTTATTTTAATGATATTCATGTGAAAGTCATGAATAATCTCATCTTCTTTCATTCTTAAGTTCTCAAACTTGGTAGTAAGCAGTTGATGTCTTGACATCTTCACCTTAGAGGTTCCTTCATGGGAAGTTTTTAATATCTCTCAAGCTTCTTTAGAAACAGTGCAATTTCTTATCAATCTGAAGGTGTTTTATTCACTCCATTGAACATAGCATTCAGGGCTTTGGAGTTTCCCTCTGACGATTTTTCATCTTCATCATTCCAATCTTCATCTGCCTTCATAACATCAGTAACCTTCCCATCCAGACCAATAACCTTTGGTGGATCCCATCCCTTGACCACGGCTTTCCAAGCCTTATTGTCCATGGACTTTATGAAAGCCATTTGTAGCAGTAGAAATGTTGAGACTAAGTCATTGGATTGACTTGACTCGCATAAATAAAATAAAAATTGACACCGCACTTTATTGTTTCCAAAGGAATTGGAAAAGAGTGAATAACCCAAAAAGAGGCGGAGATAATCTAAGTTCGGGGATTGGTTATGTAAAGGGAATGTATTAGCACCCTAAATATCTATAGTACTCTGCAGGAACCTCTTTGAAAATCTGTGTATTTTGGCTATAAATGTTGTATAAAAAATAGATGGTGGATATGGGAAATAAAGTATTTTTTACGATTTTTGCATCTGTCACGGTTGTGAACCTTTAGTGCCTACCTACCACCTTCCGTGCAATAGGGGATCAGGGTACTCGTAGTTCACCTTTAAAATTTTTAAAACAAAAATGTGTTGATTAATTTTAAGAGATGAGACATCATCGTCGTATCCGAATGGAAAACATACTTACTACCCACGATTATGAGAAAGGAGAATTTGCGTCATCTCAAAGTGGAGGATATGGCTTGGATTTTAAAGTCAGCAAAGCCTTACTCAACACCTAAGTAGAAAATATCTATCTTCACTATATACCGTAGAAGTATAATAGCTCGCATCACTACAAGGATTGACAAGAGTCTAACCTTTTGAGAAACTTTTAAATTAAAAAAGCCAAAATGGTAAAATGATTTGAATGAGATTGATTGACTTTTAGTCTTCTCACAAAAATGTCAAAGTATTATTAAGTTGTTTAAAGTTTGATTAAAGAAAATATTTTGAAAATGCATGGACCTAAGTCCAATGTTATTGTGAAAGTTGTTCAAGTTTAAAAAACATGAATAGTTTTGAAAAAGAGGGAGAAGATTTTTGAAATTAAAGAAGGTGGGAGGAGATGAAGGGACTATCCTAAAGCATAAGGTAAAATCTAGGGAAAATAATCGTCTAACTAATAAGAAGCCAACACTTGACACAATGAGTCAATGTAGAATTCCCATTCTTTGGATTTGAAAGCATACAAGCAAAGATAGTAAACCTCTTAAAAATACCAAACTTCAAATGCATTAAGTCTTCACAAAAATTGGACTGAGTAACGGTTGTATACAGATGAATTCCCAATCACAGACAAAGCACATAATCAGAATAACCTGCTCACAAAGAAAACAAACAACCCAATGTCTTAGGGTAAATCCCAAGAACTCCATAATGAATTACAATAGAAGTCACAAGGTCTCAAGGTAGGTCAAGGTCTCTAATCCTAAGTCCAAGAAGTCCATAACTCTAACATGCCAAGGATAGTAACCAAATAGTCCAAGTAACCTTAAAGTTTTTTATGGTTCAAGTTGATTATTAGGTATCTTCAAAAAGAAATGAAAAGCTCAAGTGAGAAAAATGAAATTGACATAAAGATAGATGCCCAAATGAGCAAAAATAAAAATAGCATGAAATGAAAATGCTAAAATAAAAATGGTTAAAGTAAAAGCATAAAGTAAAAGCATAAAAATAAAAGTCCATTGTTAGAAATTAGAGGTTAGTTGAATGATCATCTTGAAACTTGAATTTGAAAACTCGTTAGAAGATTGATAAAATCAAAGCCTCTCAACAACAAGTTTCATTTGCTTTTTGTCAAGTATATCATTCATTTCAAAATCTCAAGACAATAATAAATGATCAACGATGTTTAAATGATTCACTCAGTTCCAAAATTTATGAAGATTCATTAGAGGATTGATAAGACCAAAGCCTCCTAACAATGAACCTCAAGATTATTGGATCAAAGGTTTCGAATTAAACATGTTTGGGCTTGCAAACATAGGTTTGGGCCAGGAATGATCATTTCTCGAATTGGGACAAATTTTAGCGCTATGTTAAGCAATCGTAAATGGACTTATATAGAAGTCGCACATATTTTGAGGCTGGTCAATAGCAATCTATGTGTCATATGTTTGGAGTGATGATATGTAGATCATCCTCTAACAACATGTAGCATAAAGAGAAGAGAATGAGATGAAGAGCGAGGGGATACATTTGAATTAAAGATTTAATCAAACTACCATTAAAATCATCCATCCATTTTGGTGGAGTTAAATTCGACACCCAAGATCCAATGATGTTAATGAAATTCATGATCAGAAAAAATCACATGGCCAAAATATATTCAAAAAATAAATTTTAATTAACAAACAAAATTTAAAAAAAAAATTAAATTGTTTTTTTAAATGAAAATAAAAGGTAAAATAGTAAATTACGTTCAAAGTATCAAAGAAAAATTAAAAGAGACCATAGAAAATTCAGAAGTGGTCTCAAATATTTTTGTAAGTTTTTTGATAATTTTTTAAAATAGAAAAGTATTTTTAAACTAATTAAAAATCACTCAAATAAGTGGAAAAAATTAAAAATAGTAAAAGTCAAAATAAAATTCTAGAAAAGTTTCAGAAAGTCAGAAATAATGAAAATGATCTTGATAAAAAATTTTAGAATTTTAAAATGCCAAGAAGTATTTTTAAAACAATTAAAATAAGGTAAACAATACAAAAAATTATGAAAAATATCAAACATTAAAATAAAAATAGGCAAAAATATTCAAAAAGTCATAAATAATTCAAAGTATTTTTAAGAATTTTTTCAGTTTTTTTTTTTAGTCAGAAATGATTTTTTTAATGAATTTTTGAAGTTTAAAACAAATAAATATAAAAATCAGAAAATAAAATAAAGCCAAAAAAATGTGGACCACTGGATAATTGCCAAAATGCATTAGTAAGCAGATCCAAAGGACCTGGTGCGTTGTGCATGATATGGTCCCTATTGGAAATCACACCAAATCAACTATTAAATCAGATTTTAGTAGAATAAAAGGAAAAAATATGGTCCTTTAGATGAAAAGTCAAAATGCTTTAGTAAACAGATCCAAAGGACCTGGTGCGTTTTACATATCATGGACCCTCAGTAAAAACATATTGAATCAAAAAACTAGCAACCAGTGAAAATAGAACAAATGTCCAACATTCATTGGTTGAAGAACGATACGTAGGTCGTCTTCAACCTCTAGACACCCTGCGCGTGGGATTATCTGAGATTCTTTAAACAGAAATGTTAGAAGCTCAGACTAATATTATTAGATTCGTCTCTTCCAGAAGATCCTAACCTCACCCTCGCGAAAAATTTATATAAACTGAGCAAAGAGAAAAATGCAGAAAACCAAAAATAATAGCGGGCACTTTAGGTTAGGATTTCTCACTTAACTCTCAATGATTTTAAAAAATTGTAAGAAGCACAAGGATCAGAAGAATGAGTTGAGTAGAATAGGCTTTTATTTGGAACGATTTGGTTAAGAAAACTACCTAAACGAGGCTCACTAAAATAGCTCTGAAAGTGAACTTCTGTAACTCAAAATATGGCTCAATTTACTTGGTTTAAGTGTTGAAGAGTTTGTGTGTTTATGGAGGATGATGAATATGTAAAGAAATTATGAAGAAAGGGCTTGAAACTGTGAAATGGAAATTCAAATTTTTGAGTTACGAATGAACTTTGGCAGGGTGTATTTGGCTCTCAAATCTTGATAAAATGAATGCAATATGTCCCTCTATTTATATGGAAGTGAATGGGAATGAGAATTGAAAGAATTAGTGGAGTTTGGAGAGAAATCGTGTGAAGTTGCAAGTATGAAAAGTGTGGCTCGTATTTTGCTCAAAACTCAACCAAAACTTGTGTTTCAAGGTGCTAATCACTTCTGGAAGATTGTTAAACATGATTTTAAATAAAAACACGCAGAAATTTAGTGATTAGAAGATGAATTGTGCATTTCAAATTCTGACTTGGAGGAAAAAGTCAGTTTCAAGGTATCAACTATGAATTCATGGTGTTCATAGCTCAAGGAGTCTTAGGGCATGATTCTTGAAGCAATTGAAAGATAAGGTCACAAATTTTACAATGTGAAAAGAATGGGATCAAATGGATACTTGAGCTAGGAGTTGTGATGAGTCAAAGTTGAGAAAAAGATGCTGACTCTTTGTACTTAGAAAAATTCTAAGTTTTTCTCAAAAAATGTCCTATAATGTTTTGAATCCAAACAAAGCCTTCCTCTAAAATTGAGCTTTGATAAATGATACTAGCTTAAAGTAGACTCCTTAAAGATTATTGTGAAACTTGTTTCACTCAAAAACTCCAAGTATTGAAAACGTTATGGCCTTGTGAAGTTGGTGAAAATTCATGAGATGACCTATAATCTTTTACACCCTTAGGGCATCTTCCATCCATTCTCAAGCTTTGCACATAAAAGAAGATTTGAAGTTCACATCCTTAAGATCATTTTCGGAAGAAAAAAATGGGCTCAAGGAGATAAAAATTGATCAATTTATGATCTTTTGAAGTCACATAAGGGAATTTGATGGCCTATCTAGGGGACTTGTAATCTTTCTTCATCATTAGGAATATTCCACATAAAAGTTTCTTGAAACTTTTGAAGTGATTGGTTGATAAATCTTTAAAGATAAGCATTTCTTTGGAATCACTCTAAAATAGAAAAAGATGAGCAAGATATATCCCTTAGAAGTTCAAAACCCTAGCTCCTAGAGCACCAAAATGACTTGGAAAACCCTTTCAATTTTGACAATCTTCCTTGCATAATAACTCTTTCCATGTGAGTAGAAGTTGTTGTGGATAATGATAATAACCCAAATCAACAAAAAAAATTCAAATATATAGAAATGAGATATTTATGCACTTGTGATCAAGAAATCAAGAATTTGTCCAATTAGGTCAAACTTCTTCAATAAACCCTTGCATCATTTGACTTCTCTTGACAAATCGAGGCATGATGAATCATATTATGTCTTATCATGATGTACTTTAAAGCATCCTCAATGATGGAGCTTGAACCTTAATGGATAAATTGTTGAAGAAGGCATGGAAATAAACTCATGAACCTATGAATCAACTTGATGAAATGTGTTGTGCCCTTATCTATAATATCATCAATTAGAGCAAACATTCATTGTATTTATTAGTTAAAGGTTAATCAATACAAAGCATAGATTATCACAATATATAAATCAGGGTTCTTGGTGATTCCTCATGAGAAAACCTAGAGATAGGGAGGAGAACCAAATCTAAGTGTAATCTTGTTATGATTTATTTGATATGAGATGATAGAGGAGTCTTAGGGGCAAAAATTGGGGTACAACTGTTGCCCTTATTTAAGTGTCTTCTATCCAGAGATACGAAGGTTAAAATCCTTGTGTTAACGCGATTGAAGATACTTAAATACAAAAAAAAAACCTATTTTTGGCCCTAAGAGGCCATGCAATGCTTATGATTGTGCATGCAAATAAAAAGATCCAAAGGTGACACGAGACACCACTGGGGAAACAGAAAATACAAGATCAAAAGAAAAAGAGACCAGGAATAATAAATCACTAGTGAATAGAAGACTCTACTCTATTAGGGTAAAGCCCAAGGAGGAGACAAAGTAACATCAACTCAAATATTGAGGAGAGAAAGTAAAGGATAATAGTGATCGGCAGATAACCGCAAACTATCCATTCAAAAAGAAGATAGCAAAAAAGGTAATGTCGACCCACAGGGGGGAAAGAAATGGTAGGATAATACCAGCAAGCATCAATATTAAGGTAAGCCACAAATGACAAGTATCAGTACTTATGACTGGAAACAAACAAACTCCTTTAGAGCAAAGTGAATCTTAACAACAAAGTATATCCCATAATGACGAGACTACCATTCATCGGAGTAAAAAAATCTCAACAACGAACTATCTCCCATAATAACGAGACTACCATCCATTGGAGTAAAAAACATCAACAACGAAATATCTCCCATAATGACGATAATACCATTCATTGGAGTAATAAACCTCAAAAACAAACTATATCCCATAATGACGAGACTACCATGCATTGGAGTAACAAATCTCAACAACAAAATATCTCCCGTAATGAAGAGACTACCATTCATTAGAGTAACAAATCTCAACAACGAACTATCTCCCATAATAACGAGGCTACCATCCATTGGAGTTACAAATCTCAACAACAAACTATCACCCACAATGATGAGACTACCATCCATTGAAGTAAACAAATCTCAACAACGAAATATCTCCCATAATGACGAGACTACCATCCATTGGAGTAACAAATCTCAAAAATGAACTATCTCCCATAATGACGAGACTACCATCCATTGGAGTAACAAACCTCGACAACGAACTATCTTCCATAATGACGAGACTACCATCCATTGGAGTAAACAAATATCAACAACGAACTATCTCCCATAATGACAAGACAACCATCCATTGGAGTAACAAAACTCAACAACGAAATATCTCCCATAATGACGAGACTACCATCCATTGGAGTAAACAAATCTTAACAACGAACTATCTTCCATAATGACGAGACTACCATCCATTGGAGTAACAAATCTCAACGACGAACTATCTTCCATAATGACGATACTACCATCCATTGGAGTAACAAACCTCAACAACAAACTATCTCCCATAATGACGAGACTACCATCCATTGGAGTAAACAAATCTCAACAACAAACTATCTCCCATAATGACGAGACTGCCATCCATTAGAGTAAACAAATCTCAACAACGAACTATCTCCTATAATAACGAGACTACCATCCATTGGAGTAAAAATCATGAATCTTCTCTGGGAACTAAGAGACTTACTGGGGAAGTACAAGTTGCTCAAATAAAGAGACCTGCCACTTGATGTTATGAGAGGGAGTCGTAATAATGAATTCCTAGGGAAATTCCAATATATTCTTGCTGAGGAGATAAAATTTTCACGTGCAAAATAAATGCATATTCTCAAACCAAGGATCTAAGCTCGCAGAAATCTAAATAATAATGTTGTCGGCAACCATAGATCCAAACCAAAAATAAACCGGAGTGAAACAGTCGACCAAGATAGCACCTGATGAGAAATAAACTCAAAAGGAAAAAAAAAACGGATCCAACCAGACAAATGAGCTGAATAGGAAGGATGAAGCAAAATTCTTCCACGAGGGATAACTCAGTGGGGAAATTGAAAGAATATATACTTTCTGCTTAAGGTAAACACCTATTGGAGAGAGGGTAATATAACTCTGCAAAATAGGGTAATATGCCAACAAAATCAAAAATGAATGCAAAGGAGCAATGAACTTTAATTTAGCTATGCATGACGTATATATGAATGTATGAATGTTATCATGTATATGTTGACAAAACAGACACACAACACTGGGGGATAAACAGACAAATTCAGTTTGGGTTAAGTCAACACCCGACTAAATCACATCCAGGATTAAGATTCACAAAAGACAGTAAGCACCAACAGAGGAAACAAATTCTTACTTCACGGCTTAACTACACTAGGAAGAAACATAATCCGAAAGTAATCAAATCAAAACAATAAATCAGTATAAATACATGGATATAACATCCTCCTCCAGGCTTCACCAGGGAACATCACACAGACTTCAATGGGGAAAACAAATATTTCAACGTCTAGATTTCCACTGGAGATTACAATATTGGCTTCATTAGGGAAGATGAAAACCACATCATCGAGATATCAACTGGGGATCTCGTGCTGACTTCATTGGGGAGGGAAACACCACCTCATTAAGGGGAGCCCAAAATATATTCTTCAATACCAATAATGAAGATTACACGGACCTCCTTGGGGAGAAATTATCAAACTACATGGGGATAACAACTTTCATAGAGAAACATTATCTCAGCTTTACTTGGGGATTTAAGAAGTCAAACAATACCGCAAGAAATCAAAATTATGGGGATTTTAAATCAAACCCAGCACTTGGCGAGAGAAAACCTAAAAAGTTGACAACTACTTCAACACTTCTTAGAAAAGATACTGCCCTTGTCTAGTTGCCTGGGAAATAAACACTGCAAAAGGGAGACATTTTGCAAATGATTCCACCTCAGCTCGCAAAAGGAGAAGGGACTTCCGTCATATGAGTGAAGACCTTGTTGCAGAATCTAAGATAGAGGCTTCAGACCATGCAAACCCGACATCAAAATGAACCAAGACTTGACTGGGGAAAATGGGATCACAAACCCAACACCGCACCATACATCAATTGGTATCATCTCCAACTATCTGAGAAACACAAGAAGATCATATGCATACCAGCAAAAATGGCTTGGGAGAACCTTCTTGGGGAATACATACTTCCAAAATTTCAGAGTTCGTCCATCCTTGGAATCACTATTTTTGTTTTTTCTTGAGTCACAAAATCTAAAGTAAAAAGTAATTTGTAAATTCTTTTCAAAAAACAATTTTGTTATTTAATCTTTTTGTTTTGAAAATTACTATAAAAAATAAATGGAGTCTTTGTAAGTAGAATAAAATAAGAATTGCAAAGAATTAGACAAATGCTCAAACTTTATTAATAGAATGGTAGTCTGCGAAATGGCGAGATTCCATAGATGATTACAAATTTTGGAAAATGGTAATATATTGGAAAAGATACATTGAAATACAATGACCACTATTCTCCCAAACAACTTTGAATTCCTAAGCAGCGACTTATGTTGAAGTGTGGTGAGGATCTGCGAAGATTGTTGCTTCAATGATCAAGTCTTGTTTAATGCAGTTACTTGCCAAGAAATCCCTAACTTTTGCCTAAGTTTCCCTTGCGGATTTTCAACCTATCGGGAGAATTTATTCTGTCTATGTCTCTAATTTTTACCTAGACCTCCCTTTCGGGTTTTCATCCTACCGAGACGCTTTTTTTTTGTCTAAGCCGCCCTTTTGGGTTTTCGACTTAGCGAGTTATTCTTTTGTTTCTTTAAGCAAAGTATTTCTTGACTACATCAGCATTCATAGGATGTGGGAACTCCTCGCCATCCATAGTTTCAAGAATCAATGCACCGCCAGAGAAGGATTTCTTGAAAACATATGGGCCTTCAAAATTGGGAGTCCACTTTCCCCTAGAATCAGCGTTAAAAGATATGATCTTTCTGAGCACGAGGTTGCCTTCTCTAAATTCACGAGGCTTGACCTTCTTATCAAAATCTTTCTTCATTCTCTTCTGATATAACTGGTGTGACACAAGGTTGTCATTCTATTTTCTTTAATTAAATTCAATTGGTCAAACCTATTCTGGACCCATTCAGCCTCTAACAACTTGGTTTCCATTATCACGCATAAAGAGGGAATCTCAACCTCGACGGGGAGCACTACTTCCATACCATACACAAGATAGAACGGGGTTTCCCCTGTTGAAGTGTGAATGGACGTATGATACCAATGCAAAGAAAAAGGGAGCATCTCATGCCAATATTTATAGGTAACAACCATTTTCTGGATGATCTTCTTGATGTTTTTATTAGCAGCTTCAACAGCCCCATTCATCTTTGGCCTATAAGGAGATGAATTGTAATGGACAATCTTGAATTCTTCACAAAGTTCTGTCATCATCTTATTATTTAGATTCGAGTCATTGTCGGTGATAATCTTGCTTGGCACACCATACCGACATATAAGATTGTTCCTGAAGAAGCGTACTACCACCTGCTTAGTAACATTAGCATATGAAGCTGCTTCCACCCATTTGGTGAAGTAGTATATTACCACCAAGATGAAACAATGTCCATTCGATGCATTGGGTTAGATCATTCCAATCATGTCAATACCCCACATAGATAAAGGAAACGGGGAAGAAATAACATTGAGGAGTGTTGGAGGCACATCAATTTTGTCAGCATAAATATGGCATTTATGGCACTTCTTTGCAAATTTGTAACAGTCAAATTCCATTGTCAGTCAATAATAACCTGCCCTGAGCATATTCTTTTCCATCGAATGTCCATTGGCATGGGTACCAAAGGAACCTTCATGGTTTTCATGCATCAACATGTCTGCTTCATTTTAATCCATGCATTTGAGCAAAGACCATGTCATAATTTATTTTGTATAACACATCTTCATTAAGGAAAAATACATCTGCCAACCTTCTCATTGTCTTTCTATCTTTGTTTGATGCACCAACCGGGTATTCCTGAGTCTGGAGAAAATGCTTGATATCATGATATCAAGGTTTTTTGTCTCACGTTTCCTCTATTGAAAACACATGAGATGGTATATCCAAACGTCACATTGTGATATGAGGCACATCGTTCCAATTATTTACTTGATACATAGAAGCCAAAGTGGCTAAAGCATCCGCCATTTAATTTTCATCTCTGGGAATATGATGGAATTCAACTTTATTAAAAAAATATAATAATCTTCTAGCATAATCTTTGTAAGTAATCAATCCAGGGTGACGAGTATCCCATTCCCTTTAATCTGATTTATTACCAAAGCTGAATCACCATACACATCTAGAATTTTGATTTTAAGATCAATAGCCTCTTCGAGTCCCTTGATACAAGATTCATACTCTGCCTCTTTATTGGTGCAATCAAATGCCAATTTTTCAGTAAATTGGATATGCGATCCATGGGGAGTGATAATCTTAGAACAAATTCCTTTCCCATAAGCTTTCACAGCTCCATCAAATACCATACCCCACCGAGGTTCAGGATCAGGACCTTCCCCAGGCAAAGGTTCATCACAATCTTTTACTTTCATAAACATAACATCATCATCATGGAAATCATATTTAATAGACTGATAATCATCAACTGGTTAGTGAGCAAGATAATCTGCCAACACACTGCTTTTTATAGCCTTCTGAGTATGGTATTCAATATCATATTCATACAACAGCATCTACCAATGGAAAATTCTCCCAGTAAGAGCAGGCTTTTCAAAAATATACTTAATTGGATCCATTTTGGAAATCAACCAAGTAATATGATTCAAGATATAATACCGCAACCGCTTTGTCGCCTAGGCCAGAGCATAACATGTCTTTTCCAGCATAGAATACCACAAATCACAGTCAGTAAACTTCTTGCTGAGATAATAAATGGCATATTCCTTCTTCGCTTTTTCATCTTGTTGTCCCAAAATACAGCCTATTGAATTACCTAACAATATCAGATACATAATCAATGGTATTCCTTCAACGGGCGGGAGCAAGATAGGAGGTTCTAACGGATACTCTTTAATACTTTCAAATGCCTTTTGGAAATCATTAGTCCACACACAACCCTGATCTTTCTTAAACAACTTAAATATCGGCTCACATGTTGCAGTCATATGGGAAATAAATCTGGAAATGTAATTCAACCGTCCCAGGAAGCCTCTAACTTGCTTTTCAGTTCTTGGTGCTGGCATTTCTTGAATTGCTTTAACTTTATCAGGGTCAACTTCAATTCCTTTTTGGCTGACAATGAAACCTAACAATTTTCATGATCGAACACCAAAGGTGCATTTATTTGGATTCAAGAAGAGACGATACTTCCTCAAACGCTGAAACAATTTTAACAAATATTCTATATGCCCTTCTTCATTCTGGGACTTAGCAATCATATCATCAACATGTACCTTAATTTCCTTGTGCATTAGATCATGGTATAGGGTTGTTATAACCCTCTGGTACGTTTCACCAACGTTCTTCAACCCGAAGGGCATCACTCTGTAACCGAATTTTCCCCAGGATGTGATAAACGTTGTTTTTTCCATGTCCTCGGGAGCCATTCTGATTTGATTATATCCGGAAAATTATTCCATGAATGAGAATGCTATGAATTTTGATGTACTATCCACCAACATATCAACATGTGGCAATGGAAATCGTCTTTTGGAATAGCTTTATTTATATCTCTGTAATCTACGTACATCCGAACTTTTTCGTCTTTCTTTGGTACTGGGAAGATATTGGAAATCCACTGAGGGTACATTGATGTCACAAGAAAACCGGCATTAATCTGCTTTAAAACTTCTTCTTTAATTTTCAATGCCATATCAGGGTGAGTTCTTTGCAATTTCTGCTTGATTGGCGGGCACTCTGGCTTTAGCGGAAAATGATGTTCCACAATATTAGTATCCAATCCTAGCATGTCTTGGTAAGAACAAGCAAAAATATCCACATACTCTTTTAATAACTCAATCATTATGTGCTTCACGTCGGGATGAAGAAATGCTCCAATCTTGACTTCTTTCGGATCTTCCTTTGAACCCAAATTAATCATCTATAACGGCTTATATGGCTGAATGGCATTTTTCTCGTGCTCAAGCAACCGTGAAACCTCTTCTGGGATTTTATCATATTCTTCTTCAGCCACATACGCATGATATCTAAAGTTGGGAGAGGGTGCAGGGTCATTGTACTCAACGAGTATTTTAATTAATTTGTACATATGATTTATGATTGCTTTTAGAAACTGACCCATATAATAAGTGATTATGCAGATTACAGTTATTATTTATTTTGAAAGAGATTTTTTTGATTACCATTTTCCAAGAAAAAGCAGAAAAATAAAGACACAATTTGGGAATCAAAGACAACTTTTATTATTGATTTTAAAGATCAATGAAACAGATATGCCCATACAATATCAATACTTTCACCTTGGGCAGAGTGAAAGATTTTTGAAAATATTAATAAAAAACAAATTACTTTGAGATATGAATGCAAGAGGGAACATCAATAATGACCCTGTTTTGGACTCTAACTCCATACTCCATGTAGTTTGACATTTCTTGCTCTGCTTTATCTTCCACAATAGCATTGATCCTAGGAACAGTAGGATGAAGATAACCTCCGCTGTGAAAGATATCCTGATATTTGCCCAAAGCAGACTTCGGCTTCATAACCTCACCTTTATCAATCTTCATAGAGAATCCCAAACCAGCTCTATTCTTATTCATAGGTGGCTCCATAATCTGCCCCCATACTTTACTAGGGCCATTACGAACTATCTACTGAGCATCCTTAAACAAAGCTATAGAGTTATCATTTTCCCTTACATTATCAACGGATAAAGCTTGGAACTGAGTTCCAATGGCAGCTTCATCTGCTTCCACGACACTGAAAGAGGATAAATGATATATTAACAAAGCATGTTCTCCATTTATGATAACCACCTTTCCTTCCCGAACAAACTTCAGCTCCTGGTGCAAAGTTGAAGTAACATCTCCTGCCTCATGTATCCATGGTCGTCCCAGTAAATAGTTGTAGGCGGAAACTATATCCATAACTTGGAAAGTAATCTGGAATAAGTGCGGCCTATATGAATATTCAAATCTACTTCCTCGATGATAGACTTCGTTAATCCATTAAAAGCTTTCACAATTACGCCACTTGGGCGCATGGGAGTTCCATGGTATTTCAACTTCATAAGTATGCTCCTCGGTATGACATTTAAATAGGATCCATTGTCAATCAGCACATTGGACAATGAATCATTCTTACAATTCATGGAGATATGGAGAGCCAAATTATGATTCCTTCCTTCGTCGGGCAGCTCGTCATCATAGAAACTCAGGTTATCACAGGAGGTAATATTCCCAACAACACTACAGAATTGGTCCAAAGGCATATCACTTTCCATGAGAGCTTGATCCAATACTCTCATCAAAGATTCCATGTGGGAAGAAGAGTTCATTAGCAAGGCTAGAAAAGATATCTTTGACGGAGTCTGCAATAATTAATCTATGATCATGTAGTCGCTCATCTTGATAATCTTTAATATAGCGTCCACATCTTTTTCTAGAGTAGTACCACTAGATTTCCCCACTGCTTTCTTAGGTTCAGTACTTTCAACAACCTTTTTGTCAACATTAACGTTCCCTCGAATGACAGGTGCGAAAACACGGCCACTGCGGGTCACTCGAATGGCTTCATAAATATTCTTGACATCAGAAAAAGGTTGGATGGGAGATTCCACACCATCCTCCATGATTGTATCATTGTATTTGTATGGAACTGCTTTTTTTTATTTGTAAGGAACGTGACTCGGCAAGCAAATCACCATTGGAGGAACAGCTGGTTTGCTATGGTACTCAATCTCTATAGGGGCAGGAACACCAAAACAAGGCACAATAACATTCACCCCCTCTTTAGAATACTTAGACATCACAGAATCATTGTTGGAGAACATATCTTCATCTGAGGAAAAGAATTCATTTGTAGAAGCATACTTATCATCTGACACAGTCTTAGCCGAGCAATCCTTAATCATATTAATCCCATGGTAATCATATCTATTACCTGAAACTTTAATAATACCATTTTCCAATAACAAATGAACACCCTTTCTCACTATGGAACAACCACGGGAATCTTTGCAGCAGATTCGCAAAGACCCATAATGGTGTTCTTCTTGACCATCCATGTGACAGAAGGTAGCATACAATTGCACCAAATCATCATTCATATGATTCACGTCAAAAATCCGGAATTCTCCAGGACATCCAAAGACCACATTCACATTTTCTTCTCACTCTGCCCTAGGCCTGATAATATGAATGAGGCCTTCGTCCATCATTTCCTGAAGATCAGCTTTTATCTTATCACATCCCTAGATATCGGTACTGTAAATATCACAACCAACATGGCCGTATGTATAGGTCAGCATGCATCTTTACCATATCTCCTCTAACCAGGTTGATATCAAAAATCCGGAATTCTACAAGACAACCAGCAACCATGTTTACAGCATTTGTTCCTCCATGCTTTGGCAAAGGATTATCTTTCACGTTAGGGCCAACATCTTTAAAGGAAAAAAGGCCATATCTCACCATCTTTTGTACTTCAAATTCCAAAGGATAACAGTTCTCAATATTATGCCCTGGTGCTTCCTGGTGAAAAGCACACGTCTGGTCTTCCTTATAATACCAGGGTAGTGGTGAAGGTACAGCAGGCGGTGGCCTGGTCTAAACCAACTTCTTATGAATCAAAGTCGGGAGTAACTCTGCATAGCTCAGTGGAATTGAGTCAAAAGCCTCTCTCTTTTGACTTTGCCCTTGATTTCCCTGAGGAGATGGTCTCTGATAGGAAATTATGGTTGGAGCTACATTGACGACTGGAGTCACAAAAGCAACTTGTTGCTGGTACCGTTGATGTCTTATAGTTGGTCTAATATTCCTTTCTCCAATAACAGCATTCATTCACTTTCTTTCTTTCTTTCGAGAGAAACTGTATGATGATTTCTTTGTCCCTTCGTCTCTTGTCAATTGCCCCTCTCGGACATTCTCTTCTAAATGAATACCCATGCTTACCATTTCGGTAAAATCACTCGGTGCACTGGAGACCATCCTCTCATAATAAAATGATCCAAGGGTTTTTAGGAAGACCTTGGTCATTCCTTGTTCTCCCATAGGTGGCACCACCTGGGAAGCTATCTTGCGCCATCTCTGTGCATATTCTTTGAACGACTCCTTGTCTCTCTAAGCCATTGCCCTCAACTGGTCATGTTCAGGCGCCATGAACATGTTATACTTATATTGTTTGATAAAGGCTATTCCTAGATCATTGAAGGTGAAGATACTACTACTATCTAAACTGATATACCACTTCAGAGCAGCACAAGTTAAACTATCTTGGAAGAAGTGAATGAGAAAATGCTAATCATCAGTATGGGTAGACATTTTCCTTATATACATCACAAGGTAGTCACGAGGGAAAGAGTTTCCCTTGTACCTCTCAAACTATGGTACTTTAAACTTGACTAGAAACTTTACATTAGGAACCAGGAAGAGCTCACTGACGTTTTGTCTAACCAATTATTTTCCTCGAAGGGCCTTCATTTCCTTTTGATTCTTATTGAACTGGTCTTGAAAGTCATCCAAACGGTCATAGAAACCCACACTTTCACTTGGTGGAGGAATAGGACGATAAAATTCATCATTTACAAACGGAATAGCATTCATCAAAGGAGGTGCAGTATAGTGGATCTCATTTCTAGAAGCAAGAGTAATATACACCACAGGAGGTGCGAGAGTAGTAGCAGCTTGCACAACTGGAGCAGCTTGAGTGTCAATATTAAAACCTTCTGGAATAAAGTTTTCAGGCATTCCCCACGAGTAACCCTGAGGCATATGGTTCTGAGCAACAGTTACCGGGGTAACAGAAACAGGAACTGATGGACCTTCAGAAGCATTTGTTGTCTGTTGAGGCTGAGCAAGTGGTGGCTGATTCTGAGCAGCCACCAATGATTCCATCAAAGCAGTTAGATTGGCCATACCGGCCTTCAAATAAGTAACTTATTCATGTAGCTCGTGATTCTCTTGTTCAATATTCTCCATTTTCTTCTTGGAGTTAGCCCGAGCATTGTACCGGTAAGACAGCTTGCTGAACAAAGTAGAGAAATTTAGTAAGACACCTGGGTATGAACAGAAATACAAGAAATATGTACAAGATGATGCATGATATGTAATGAACATGATTTATTTTATTATTATTAATATTTCAAGGAACTCAAAGATTTATAGACAATTTGCAAATATTAAAGTACTAACACATTTGAAATACTGAAAATCTCATTATAATAACTTCAAAATGGATTATAATGTTTAGTACAAGTTTCAACAATCCCAAGTACAATAAGAGATAGAATCAAAAATCCTAAAAAAAACAAAGCTGATGAAGATTACTCCACACAGTGACGCTTTCTTATGAGTCTGGCAATCTGAGCCTTCACTGTTTGTTCTCTTCTGCATACCTGTCGGCAACCACTTTCCAATCACCAAAGTCGGGAAGTGAATGACTAAGTCCTGACTGAGCTCTAGAGGAAAATAAATCCTCTTGCCTCTCCATCATCTCTACAGAATGACTCTCAAGAATCTCGATCAAGTCATCCTTCTCCTTCAAGTATGTTTGATATGACATCTCTAAAGTCTGACACTTATTCTTCTAAGCCTCCTTCTCCTCCTGCATCCTGACTAGGGCAAGTTGAAGTTCTTCCACATCATATAAAAGAGGAGGAGTGTTCTTTACAAACATATTAGACATAGGTGCTTCACGGGAATACGACATCTTCAATTGGATTGCCCTTGCTTGTACCCATCAAAGATAAGGCTCTAAAGAAACAGCTCATCTAGGTCCCAAGTCTTTTCTACTCTTCTTGTGAATATGGCGCCAAGCCTTTGCGATATCCTCCTTAGCTTTCTTATGATACTATCCCTCTTTGAGAAAGAAACCACTCAGGTGAATACTATTTGGCTTATCTCTCATCGGATATCCAAGTTGTCATCATGCAAGAACGGGATTGTAGTTAATTCCTCCCTATGTACCAAGAAGAGGTACATTAGGGAAACTACCACAACTATCAACAATCTCTAAGTCATGGTAAGCCTGATGATACCAAATAATATATGAATGAGTCAGGGCCATAATCTTTGGAGCCTAATGAGGTTCTTTCTTAATATCCCGGAAAGCATCGAACTGAGGTAAGTGAGAAATAAACCACTGATACAACAAAGGCATGCAGCAGATGATCATCCCTCCATAATAATAATACTAAAGATGAATAGAGTAATAAGAATCTCCTAATAATATAGGGACTGGATTCCCTATCAAAAAGATCCTGATGGCATTGATATCCATAAAGTTATCGATGTTCGAAAATAAGAACAACCCATAAGCAAGCAGAGCAAAGATGGCCTCAAAAGCAACTGTACTCTTCATCCTAGGAAAGTAACGAGCTTTCTCTAATAAAAACTGAGCGGGTAATCCTTTGATTCCTCCTTTGGTGGTCATGTTCGCCTCGATCTCAGACTTCCCCAAATGAATCACGGCAGCAATCTCATGGGACTTGGGCTCTCCCTCCAAACCGGTGAAAGGAACACAGTCGGTGATAGGTAAACCCAGTAGGTAAGAATACTCCTCCAATGTAGGCATAAGCTGATAATATGGGAAAGTAAAACATCGATACATCGGGTCATAGAACTGGACCAAAGTCGAGAGAATACCCTCCTTCATCCTGAGCTTCATGAGAGACACGATGGATCCATACTTCCGAAAATCTGTAAAACTCTCAACCTCGGGAATCAGACTCATCAAATCATCTATCTTAGGATCATTGAAACTGTACTTCTGAGTTTTTATTTTTCCAAAATTCATGGTCAAAAGTACCTGAGATATTCGCAAAAAGTCAACTTTAAGTCCCTTGAACCAAAATGTTTTAAGAGATGCTCATGGGTGCATGAATGCATGATGCAACAATTACACACAACATCAAAAACATGGTGGGTTCATAGGTTTGACGTCACGTGTATGAAGTCAAAGGTACTACCCACAAGGTATAGTCTAATAGTTTATCACCTGCCAAACAAAGTTCTAAGGGGTTCCCAGAATCTACATCCTTCCTTTAGATATTACCAACGTCCCAATTGACTCAGTAGTTAATAATATTCTCAAGAAAAATGCGTCTGAGTGTAGTATCGTATGACAACCATTTCCGGATTACTCTGTCATAGTTTCCGCATTACACCTAAATGGCCAAGATAGGTTAAAGGTTCTACGGTACTCAGTTTCAGCAGGCTCACAGGTCAAAAGCAGCACGTCTTCCCGATTACTCGGTAAACGACACTACAGTCAAAGGGGCCTCCACTGAATGGGGGGCCTAATGTCTCCTTTTTGGGATTACTCCCTCAAATTTAACATGATTATACCGTCCTTCCGATCTTAAGTTTGTTCAAGTCCAGGTAGAGGACTTATGAGAAATCACGAACCACCCTGAAAACCATGAAAATCTAGACAAACATATATACAGCATATAACATACAAACAACAATAGCACATACACAAATAAACAAAGATAGGCTCAACCCACTTAGGGATGGACCAGCAATTGGTCGATCTTTCCCCAGCAGATTCGCCATTTTTCTATAGAGGTGGAAATGTTGAGACTGAGCCATTGGATTGACTTGACTCGCACAAATCAAATAAAAATCCCCACCATGTTTTATTATTTCCAAAGGAATGGGAAAAGAGCGAATAACCCAAAAAGAGGGGGAGAGAATCTAAGTTCGGGGGTTGGTTATGCAAAGGGAAGGTAGTAGCACCCTAAACATCTACGGTACTCCGCATGAACCTCTTTGAAAATCTGTGTATTTTGGCTATAAATGTTGTATAAACAGTAGATGGTGGAGATGGGAAAAGAAGTATTTTTTACGATTTTTGCACCCGTCACGGTTGCGAACATTTAGTGCCTACCTACCACCTTTCGTGCAATAGGGGATCAGGGTACTCGTAGTTCACCTTTAAAAATTTTAAAACACAATTGTGTTGATTAATTTTAAGAGACGAGACATCATCGTCGTATTCGAATGGAAAACATACTTACTACCCACGATTATGAGAAAGTAGAATTTGCGTCATCTCAAAGTGGAGGATATGGCTTGGATTTTAAAATCAACAAAGCCTTACTCAACACCCAAGTGGAAAATATCTCTCTTCACTACATACGGTAGAAGTATAATAGCTCGCATCACTACAAGGATTGACAAGAGTCTAATCTTTTGAGAAACTTTTAAAGTAAAAAAGCCAAAATGGTAAAATGATTTGAATGAGATTGATTGAATTTTAGTCTTCTCACAAAAATTTCAAAGTATTATTAAGTTTTTTAAAGTTTGATTAAAGAAAATATTTTGAAAATGCATGGACCTAAGTCCAATGTTATTGTGAAAGTTGTTCAAGTTTAGAAAACAAGAATAGTTTTGAAAAAGAGGGAGAATATTTTTGAAATTAAAGAAGGTGGGAGGAGATGAAGGGACTATCCTAAAGCATAAGGTAAAATCTAGGGAAAATAATCGTCTAACCAACAAGAAGCCAACACTTGACACAATGAGTCAATGTAGAATTCCCATTCTTTGGATTTGAAACCATACAAGCAAAGATAGTAAACCTCTTAAGAATACCAAACATCAAATGCATTAAGTCTTCACAAAAATTGGACAGAGTAACGGCTGTATACAGATGAATTCCCAATCACAGACAAAGCACATAATCAGAATAACCTGCTCACAAAGAAAACAAACAACCCAATGTCTTAAGGTAAACCCCAAGAACTCCATACATAATTACAATAGAAGTCACAAGGTCTCAAGGTAGGTCAAGGTCTCTAATCCTAAGTCCAAGAATTCCATAACTCTAACATGCCAAGGATAGTAACCAAATAGTCCATGTATCTTAAAGTTTTTATGGTTCAAGTTGATTATTAGGTATCTTCAAAAAGAAATGAAAAGCTCAAGTGAGCAAAATGAAATTGACATAAAGATAAATGCCCAAATGAGCAAAAATGAAAATATAATGAAATGAAAATGCTAAAATAAAAGTGCTTAAAGTAAAAGCATAAAGTAAAAGCATAAAAATAAAAGTCCATTATTAGAAATTAGAGGTTAGTTGAATGATCATCTTTAAAATTGCATTTGAAAACTCGTTAGAAGATTGACAAAATCAAAGCCTCTCAACAACAAGTTTCATTTGCTTTTTGTCAAGTATATCATTAATTTCAAAATCTCAAGGCAACAATAAATGATCAACAATGTTTAAATGATTCACTCAATTCTAAAATTTATGAAGATTCATTAGAGGCTTAATAAGACTAAAGCCTCCTAACAATGAACCTCAAGATTATTGGATCAAATGTTTCAAATTAAACATGCTTGGGCTTACAAACATAGGTTTGGGCCACGAATGATCATTTCTCGAATCGGAACAAAATTTAGCGCTATGTTAAGCAATCGTAAGTGGACTTATATAGAAGTCACGCCTATTTTGAGGTCGGTCAATATCAATCTATGTGCCATATGTTTGGAGTGATGATATGTAGATCATCCTCTAACAACATATAGCACAAAGAGAAGAGCATGAGATGAAGAGGGAGGGGATACATTTGAATTAAAGATTTAATCAAACTATCATAAAAATCATCCATCCATTTTGGTGGAGTTAAACTTAACACCCAAGATCCAATGATGTTAATGAAGTTCATGATCCAAAAAAAATCAAATGTCTCGAATATATTCAAAAAATAAATTGTAATTAACAAACAAAATTAAAAAAAAAATGATTTTTAATTATTTTTAAAATGAAAATAAAAGGTAAAATAGTAAACTATATTCAAAGTATCAAAGAAAAATTAAAAGAGACCATAGAAAACTCAGAAGTTGTCTCAAATATTTTTGTAAGTTTTTTGATAATTTTTTAAAACAGAAAAAGTATTTTTTAAACTAATTAAAAATTACTCAAATAAGTTTAAAAAAGATCAGAAATAGTAAAAATCAAAATAAAATTCTATAAAAATTTCAGAAAGTCAGAAATAATGAAAATGATCTTGATAAAAAAATTTAGAAATTTAAAATGCCAAGAAGTATTCTTAAAACAATTAAGATAAGGTAAACAATACAAAAATAATTATGAAAAATATCAAATATTAAAATAAAAATATGAAAAAATATTCACAAAGTCAGAAATAATTCAATGTCTTTTTAAGAATTTATTCTGATTTTTTTGAGTCAGAAATGAATTTTTTATGAATTTTTGAAGTTTAAAACAAACAAATATAAAAATCAAAAAATAAAATAAAGCCAAAAAACTGTGGACCACTGGATCATTGTCAAAACACGTTAGTAAGCAGATCCAAAGGATCTGGCGTGCTATGCATGATATAGTCATTATTGGAAATCACACCAAATCAACTATTAAATCATATTTTAATAAAACGAAACGCTAAAATATGGTCCATTGGATGAAAAGTCAAAATGCGTTAGTAAACAGATCCAAATGATATGGCGTGCTATGCATATCATGGACCCTCATCAAAACACGCTGAATCAAAAAATAAGCAACCAATGAAAATAAAAAAAATGTCCAACATTCATTGGTTGAAGAACGACATGTAGGTCATCTTCAACCTCCGGACACCCTACGCGTGGGATTTTCTGAGATTCTTAAACAGAAATCTTAGAAGCTCATACTAATATCATTTGATTCGCCTCTTCAGACGATCCTAACCTCACCCTCGTGAAAAATTTATATAAACTGAGCAAAGAGAATAATGCAGAAAACCAAAAATAATAGCGGGCACTTTAGGTTAGGATTTCTCACTCAATTCTCAACGATTTTAAAAATTGTAAGAAGCACAAGGATCAGAAGGATGAGTTGAGTAGAATAGGCTTTTATTTGGAACGATTTGGTTAAGAAAACTACCTGAACGAGGCTCACAAAAATAGCTCTGAAAGTGAACTTCTGTAACTCAAAATATGGTTCGATTTACTTGGTTTAAGTGTTGGAGAGTTTGTATGTTTATGGAGGATGGTGAATATGTAAAGAAATTGTGAAGAAAGGGCTTGAAACTGTGAAATGGAAATTCAAATTTCTGAGTTACAAATGAACTTTGGCAGGGTGTATTTGGCTCTCAAATTTAAGAAAATGAATGCAATATGTCCCTCTATTTATAGGGAAGTGAATGGGAATGAGAATTTAAAGAATTAGTGGAGTTTGGAGGGAAATCGTGTGAAGTTGCAAGCATGAAAAGTGTGGCTCGTATTTTGCTCAAAACTCAACCAAAACTTGCGTTTCAAGGTGCTAATCCATTATGGAAGATTATTAAACATGATTATAAGTAAAAACGCACAGAAATTTAGTGATTAGAAGCTGAATTGTGCATTTCAAGTCTGACTTGGAGGAAAAAGTCAGTTTCAAGGTATCGACTTTGAATTCATGGTGTTCACGGCTCAAGAAGTCTTAGGGCATGATTCTTGAAGCAATTGAAAGATAAGGTCACAAATTTTACAATGTGAAAAATATTGGATCAAATGGATACTTGAGCTAGGAGTTGTGATGAGTCAACGTCGAGAAAAAGATGCTGACTTTTTATACTAAGAAAAATTCTAAGTTTTTCTCAAAAAATGTCTTATAATGTTTTGACTCCAAACAAGGCCTTCCTACAAAATTGAGCTTTGATCAATGATACTATCTTGAAGTAGACTACTTAAAGAGTATTTTTAAACTTGTTTCACTCAAAAACACCAAGTATTGAAAAAGTTATGGCCTTGTGAAGTTGGTGAAAATTCATGAGATGACCTATAATCTTTTGCACTCTTAGGGAATCTTACATCCATTTCAAGATTTGCACATAAAGTAAGAGTTGAAGTTCACAACCTTAAGATCATCTTGGAAAAAGAATGGGCTCAATGAGATAAAAATTGATCAAGTTATGATCTTTTGAAGTCACATAAGGGAATTTGATGGCCTATCTAGGGACTTGTAATCTTTCTTCATCATTAGGCATCTTCCACATAAAATTTTCTTGAAACTTTTGAAGTTATTGGTTGATAACTCTTTAAATATAAGCATGTACTTTTAATCACTCTAAAATACTAAAATATGAGCAAGATATAGCCCTTAGAAGTTCAAACCCCTAGCTCCTAGAGCACTAAAATGACTTGGAAAACCCTTTCAATTTTGACAATCTTCCTTGCATAATAACTCTTGCCATGTGAATAGAAGTTGTTGTGGATGATAATAAGAACCTATAGCAACAAAAACCAACTTCAAATATTATGAAATGAGAGAGTTATGCACTTGTGATCAAGAAATCAAGAATTTGTCCAATTAGGTCAAACTTCTTCAATCAACCCTTGCATCTTTTGACTTCTCTTGAAAAATTGAGGTATGATTAATCATAGTAGGCCTTATCATGATTTACTTTAAAGCATACTCAATGATGGAGCTTGAACCTTGTGATACGGTGGCAGAACTGACTATTATACTGGTTTGCATTTTGAATTCGCAAATGTCGCGGTAAGCAAGAGTCGCCACCGACTTTTATTTCATCCAACAAAGGAAAAGAAAAAAGAACAGAAAAAACCTTTTTCGAGATGTTTCTAAGTACGGGGGGTAGATTATATAAAGGGAAGGTGTTATCACCCTTTCTATCCATGGTTTTCCATGGGCTCTTAGGTACTTGCTCATTTTGAAATTACTTGCGTGTGTTTTGAAAAGTTTTTGTTTAACTTTGTGATAACCCTTGTATCTGTCCTCAAGAGTGTGACGAAGTTGTTTTTGAAAACTGTTTTGAAAGTGTTTGTGTGAAAGAGTTTTTTATTGTTTTGAGAAAGTACTTAAGATTTTCTACCTACTTGAAAAAGGCTATTCATTTTCTCGTTTCCTTTAGACAGAGCTATCCTACTATTAAGGAGTAGGTAGCCCTATCGTTGAAATTTGAGGGACTATCGAAAGGGACGAAATGAACATTGAAGGCAACATATAAGGATACCTTAGCATTTAGAAGGGACTATCATCATAAGATCATTTCTCGTAGGCAACTCGAGGGACAATAAGGGACTATGATCTCTATGACGACTTTGAATTACGGGTCTTTGCTAAGATATCCCTACGTTCGAGGGACATGACCATTGTTTCTGAGGCAACCAAGTGAGGTATACTCTAAGGGTGCAAGTGTGCAGCAGTGTTTGTTTTCAGATATTTATCTTGTAATTAAATGATCTATTTAATTGATTAAGCATACAAGCCTAGGTTGCTAACAATTATATACAAGCATATAAAATAAAAGCGAGAAAATAAAAGAGTCCTACGCTATTACAAGGCTTTTGGGCAGATACATAAATATTTGATTGAAAATAAAGATGCGGAAATTAAAACCCTAATTAAACTATTATAAACCGGGTGTAGGTACATCAATATTGAAAAAGTATCGTACGGCAAAAATAATTCAGCGCGAGAATAAAGCTTGGAAAAATTTTAAAACCCTAAAAAACCTAATTTGATCATTAAAATATTTTTGTATTTTTTTTATGAAAAATATTTGAATTTAACCTAATTTCTAATTGATTAAAAATAAATTAAAGTTGAAGAAATTAATTTATTTACAAAAATTAATTTATTAAAAAAAGAACTAAATCCTATTTTTTGTGACCTTTTTGATTTTATGATTTTATAAAAAAATGATTAATAAAAATAATTAAACTAATTTTAAAAAAAATAAAATAATAGAATTAAAAAAGAAAAAAAGAATAAGCCTGAGGGGGTGTAGGCCCAAATGGAGGTGATGTTGTTAAATTTCTGCCAAGGCCCAGTCTGGTTGGCCCAATACAGCGCTAGATCTAGTGTGTTGTGCCTGGAGCATCCACCATGCGCCTGCATGCTTGAGGCATTGGAGCTGGATGCAGCTTGATCCAATGATGATGACTTGGAGGCCCTATGGTGTGCGCGCATATGATGAAAGCATGGGATCTGTAATGAAATAATGAGAAAAATACAAAAGCTCACGCCTGGGATTGAACCCAGGACGTTAGCTTCACATACTCCTTCCTTAACCATCCGCGTTGGGCTGCTCATTCATACATATAATTAAACAAATAAAATATAAAGGAAATAAAGTGGTATTTCCCAAACGCGCGCGTGATTTAAATCACCCAATGGGATTCTGCCACCTAATTGTCTTCTTCCCCATAACTGTTGTTTTTGGCTACACTTTTACCTACGGACAAAACTGTCACTAAAGGCTATAGTGACCATTTTTATCCATAGTTATAACCCTACAACAATCAAAAACGTGATACAAGCCAAATAAATCCTAACTAAGGGAACAAATCAATTAGAAATTATGCCCTGAGTTCATTGGTACCATTGATTTGTCCTAATTTTGCCTCTATAAAGAATCCCCAATTTGAAGCTTTAGAACCCTAACAATGGCAGATGATTATACATGCGCTCAAACTTAAATTGGACTATCCAGACACATTCATGTGATGATTATGAACACGAAAATACAGTCAAATAAATTTTATAATGTATGAATGAGCAAAAACAATATTGAAGAAACGTGAACAAATCGTGAGTGTCAAGATGCGATTCCGGTTGCTTTGACGCATGCAAATAATGTTGTTAGCTTCAGGAGACGTCCAGGAATGTATTTTTGGCCTTGGAATTACATGAAATGGCCTATGGAATCAAAACCGACCTCCAGTTTTTGACAAAAAAACTTAGTTTTATTCTTGTAATTTTCACGACCCAATCCTTGTTTTTTTAGCTCTGGGAATGTTGTGCATATATAGTATGATCAATTAGGTCAATAAAATTGGATTCAAGCTTTGCAAATTTGTGAAAAAAGATTTGATTTATGCCTTGCATGATTTGTTTCCCAAATAGACCAAATTAAGATCTTTTCCAATCAATTATCTTTAGCACGAATTTGGATGATTTGCTAGCTGTTCATTGACTCATAATTTGCTCATAAAATCAAATCTTGGATTTTATTTCATTATTCTACTATTTATATTGATTTATTTTGATTTAAATGGATAAAAAATCAAAATAAAAAATAATAATAAAATAGTAGGTGGATAAGCTCAGGGGTCGTGGGTCCTCTTAGGAACAAGTTTCAAACAAGAGAACATGGGCCCATTTGGAGAAAAAAAGTCATTTTGATTAATGTTGACTTCATGCACATTCCAAAAATTGGTCAACTTTGACAATACATATCTCCCTCAATTTTAACCCTAAGAGGGTGTTCTTGGACTTTTTAGAAAGCTTAGGATGTCCCCTAAGCAACCTATTTAGTTTCATCTCAATTGTATCTTCCATGTTCAAGTAATAAGCTTTGACCTAAAAGGTGTTTTTGTTGACTTTTTGAAGTGACCTATAATGTCTGAATTTATATCTTTTCATGAGTGCATGTTTTGAACTTGAGGGTTAAAGTTGAGTTGTAGGGAATTGAATCCTCTTCAAAATGAGCCTTGTATGGGAAATTTCTGATAAAGTATGAGAAAGTTATGCTCAGTCAAAGTTTGGTTGACTTTTCCTATAGCAACTCTAATTTAGCAACTTTTGAGTTTTGATGAATTAGGAGCATTCCTTGAGGAATCATGATCAACCTTTGATCAAATGATGGATATAACTTCAAAATGTTGATGTTGACCAAAAATCTTGAAGTTTGACTGTATGTGGGTCACAGTTGACTTTTGACCTAACACAGTTGATTTTTAGGCATTTGAGCAGTTGGCTGAGCTAACTTCTTGTGCAAGGCATGAAACTTGACATGAATGATCTTGAGGACATATTAGGGAAATAGAGACCAATTGGAACCCTTGGAACTCAAACATATTGATGAAAATGGAAACCCTAGTTTGAGGCTCATTGTCTTAAGAGGAGGATTTGTTTGATCAATCCTTGGGCATCCTTGAGCAAGTTGAAGACTTCAATGAGCATGTTTTGAGTAAAATGAGAGGGAAAATTTTGGGGTACAACAGCTGCCTCTGTTCAATCTTCTTAGACTTGAGGATGTAGATTGGCTTCTCTGCCTTTCGTGATCTGAAGGTGGAAAATGATTGAACACTAGAGTGCCCAGAAATTTGCACTCGCATGAAGTGAACGTTGATTGATAATACCGGGAATAGGCTTACATATGCCATTTGGAAGGTGATGGAGAAACGTCGGGATGGGCTTAAAGATGCCATCCAGAATAGATATCGGTTGTGTAGGATATTCCTTGGCGAGAATTCTTGTACCTGCCATTGAGGAGGACTTCACCGGGGAATGTTGATTTATGTCTTGGGAAATAGAGTATAGGAGCTTTGGTTGTCCATTACTCTACTGGGGAATTAATTCCTGATTGAGGAGGTGGAAGTAAACTGCATATATGGTCAGGGTCCAGGCTGCACAGCGACTTACTGGGGAAATTTGAAATCAAATGTATCTGGTCGGGTCCAGGTCTTATAGTGTTGTAAACTGTTGTCTGGAGATAAGAGAGAAGAAACCTGGATAGTAAGGTTATGAGAAGGAACCTGGATAGTAGGGTTACTTCGAGATGAAAGCCTGGATAGTAGGTCTATGAGAAGGAACCTGGGTCGTAGGGTTACTTCGTGAGAAGTTTGGGTAAAACTGCATTTGAACCGGGAAGGAACCTGGGTAAGGTTACTTCGTGAGGAGTTT
The DNA here is from genome assembly GCA_948472305.1 of Vicia faba. NCBI lineage: Eukaryota > Viridiplantae > Streptophyta > Magnoliopsida > Fabales > Fabaceae > Vicia > Vicia faba. The sequence goes on from OX451740.1 coordinate 963,656,224, forward strand.
GGGTAAAATTGCATCTGACCCGGGAAGGAACCTGGGTAAGGTTGCTTCGTGAGGAGTTTGGGTAAAATTGCATCTAAACCGGAAGGAACCTGGGTAGGGTTATCTCGGAAAGAGTTTGGGTAAAACTGCATTTGAAACGAGAGGGAACCTGGGTAAGGTTGCTTCGTGATGAGTTTGGGTAAAACTACATCGGGAAATTGTAAGGAGGAACCGGGGTAAGGTTGCTTCAGGATAAGTCTAGGTGAAACTTCAGAAGGAACCTGGGTAAGGTTACTTCTGGATAAGTCCGTGTAAACTTCAGAAGGAACCTGGGTAGGGTTACTTCGGGATGAGTTCGTGTAAAACTTCAGAAGGAACCTGGGTAGGGTTACTTTGGGATGAGTCTGTGTAAAACTTCAAAAGGAACCTGGGTAAGGTTACTTTGTGATAAGTTCGTGTGAAACTTCAGGAGGAACCTGGGTAAGGTTACTTTGGGCTAAGTCCGTGTAAAACTTCAGAAGGAACCTGGGTAAGGTTACTTTGTGATAAGTTCATATGAAACTTCAGGAGGAACCTGGGTAAGGTTACTTTGGGCTAAGTCCGTGTAAAACTTCAGAAGAAACATGGGTAAGGTTACTTTGTGATAAGTTCGTGTGAAACTATAGGAAGGGACATGGATTGTAGGGTTACCTCGTGATGAGTTCGGGTAAAACTACATCGGGAAATTGTAAGGAGGAACCTGGGTAAGGTTACTTTGGGATAAATTCGTGTAAAACTTCAAAAGGAACCGTATGAGAAGGGACCCATGTAAGATTTTTCAGGATAAACCCGTGTGAAGCTTCATTTAGGAGAAACCCGTGTAAGATTGCTTCATGACAAACCCGTGTAAAGTTGCATTTGGTTGCACAGATAATTACTCTGTTTAGTTTCAGGAGCTAATCTTGGACCTGCTGGAAATTGTTGATGATAACCATCTTTCCTAAAAAGGTACAGGATTAATTATATGTGATGCATGAAATGCATTGTATGATGATGTTCTCAAAATAAATGAGATTATGATGTATGCAATATGTGTGCGCACGTCATGATGTATGAACATGAAATGCTATTGTGACATATCTGAGTCTAGGAAAATAAATCCCTGACTGTTGTTGGAGAGTATTGGAAACTGACTTCCTAACCGTCGTAGAAAAAGTGGTTCTTCTACTTCCGTTAGGGATGGTGAACGAAGATGACTATGCTGGAGATTTTCTCCTTGTTTACAGATATTCTATCAGCGAAGAGACTCTATTTGAGAATAACTCTGCGGGGAGATAACTCTGATGGAGGATGAACTTCCATAGCTAAAAGGATAAACTCTGTCGGGGATTGAGCTTCTGTATCCAGAGAAATAAACTTTGTCCAGGAGAGAATTTTATGATCCGCTTGTAATTATGAAATTCGGCTGGGGAAAATAGATGTTGGCTCTCTGAAGGAGCTTTGCTGGGGAAAGTAGCTCCTGTTTGGGGAAGCCGAGGTTAAAGCTTTAGTTGCCTCTACTATGTGGGGAGTGTAGATGTCACTGGGATGCATGCTGAGGATACAGCAATGACTTCGTATCAGGACTTTTCTGCCCCTGTACCTACTGGAGAAAGTGCTTGCGAAGATTTTGTGGATGGTTGAGTGGCATCCCAATTCCTGGGGTGCTTGGTAAACTGTCAATCGAAATGATAAGTCTTATGTTGATAGGCCAGTGACAAGATGACGGGACATAGTCGTACGCTTTGATCCCTAACTTTTGCCTGGACTGTCTTTTCATATTTTCAGTCCACCGGGATACCCTTTTTTGCTCAAGCCGCCTTTTCAGGTTTTCGACTTGCCGGGTGTACAGTTGTTTTCATATGTATATCCCTAACTTTTTCTCGAACCTTTTTGGTTCGCCGGGATGCCCTTATTTTTACCTAGGCCAGTCAACCTAGCGGGTCTTTGTTCATGCGTCGTATTTTCCGACTATGCCTATGCTCTCAGGATGTAGGGAGTTGTCACTGTCCATAGTGTTGTGTTACTATCAAGAATGTTTTCTTGATGGCACATGATTCGTTGTTGGAATGCATGTGTAATGCCCCAAGTGTGGATGGAGATTTTCCTCTGGTTATTTGGCACTTTTGAGAGTGTAGTTGTTTAGTTGTTGACATGCATTTTTGGTAAAACCAGGTGTGTGAATGTCATGACTGATGTCATAACATTCTAGTTTATTAGGTACTGATTCATTAGGTACCTTTGCAGAAAAATATTGTCATACAGGTGCTGCTGTTTATAAGTGTGTATCTGAGCAATTTGCAAAAAGATCACATTTACCTAAATCAGTAGACAGGATTTCAGATGTCATAACAAATGTTAAGACATCCTGTTCTGAACTAACAGTTATGCAGTTTGGGTAATTCTGAGTTTTTTCAGGATTATGACTCAGTCTTTCCAGAACAGAAAATGTCGTGGACTTGGGGTTAACCTAGCTCAACCCTAACCTGGTTGATAAAGTCCTGTGACCTAGTCTTAAGGTCAAACGGAATTAACCCTAGCTTTTTGTGGAAACCCTAACTGAAGATGCAGCTGCTATATATTCAACAGAGCTGCTGTTTTGGAACAATCCCTTTTTGACAGAAGATCATTTAGAAGCTGTATAGTTTTAACTATTGTAATCCAAGCAAGTATCATTGTGATAAGTGACTTGGAATAGGTTTTAATTGTAAGGGTTGTGTACCACTCAAAGCTTTGAAGCAAGAGTGTGTTTGTGTCTCTTGACTAAAGCTTTGAAGCAAAGTCAAGTTAGGTTTGTGTATCACTCAAAGCTGCGAAGCAAGAGTGTTTGTGTTTCTTGATTAAAAAGCTGTGAAGCATAATCAAGTGTATGTTTTGAAGAGTGTCTTCATCAATTCATTAGTCAAATTGTTTTAAGTATCACTGCTGTGATTGAGGGGGAGTGAGTAGGAACTCAGGTTTAAGTTGTACTTAGATTGAAGTTGCATTGGGTAGGTCTTAAGTGAAGGAGATAAACTGGTTGGTTTATTCCTGAATTAATATCTCTTATAGTGGATTTCCTCCCTGGCTTGGTAGCCCCAAGAGTAGGTGTTGTTGCACACTGAACTGGGTAAACAATTGACTGTGTTCTTTACTGTTTTTTGTATTTACTGTCTTATAGAAAGTCAGATACGGTGTCATAACATTGAACGTGACATTGAGTATCTGCAACTAGAATTTCAATTGGCATCAGAGCAGGCACCCTGCCTGTATTACTGGGTGAGATCTAGGGATATCACTTTCTGGCACTATGGACAAAGAAGGAGTTTTTGGAAATAGACCACCCATTCTGGATGGAACAAATTATGACTACTGGAAACCTCGTATGATAGCCTTCTTAAAATCTCTGGACAAAAAGGCTTGGAGAGCTGCTGACAAAGGATGGAACCATCCCACCATAACTGAGAAAGATGGGACAATCAGTCTGAAGCCTGAGGAAGATTGGAGTAAAGAAGAAGATGAGTTAGCCCTGGGAAATTCCAAAGCTTTAAATGCCTTGTTCAATGGAATTGATAGAAACATTTTCAGACTAGTACATCAATATGAACTGGCCAAGGAAGTTTGGGACACTCTCAAAACTACTCATGAGGGCACTTCCAAAGTGAAAATGTCAAGGCTTCAGATGTTGACTACCAAGTTTGAGAATCTAAAAATGATGGAAGATGAAACCATTCATGAGTTTCACATGAACATCTTGGAGATTGCCAACACCTCAGGAGCACTGGGAGAAAAGATGTCAGAAGAAAAATTGGTGAGAAAGATTCTCAGATCCTTGCCTAAAAGATTTGCTATGAAGGTAACTGCCATAGAGGAAGCCCAGGACATCAGCAAGTTGAAAGTGGATGAACTAATTGGGTCTCTTCAGACTTTTGAGATGGGGATCACTGATAATGGTGACAAGAAGAACAAGAGCATAGCACTTGTATCCAACACTGATGTTGAAAACAAGGAGGATGAAGAAGAAAATATTTCAGAAGCTATAGCCATGCTTGGAAGACAATTCAACAAACTCATCAGAAGAATAGATCCAAAGTCAAGGTCTAATGTTCATAACATTCCCTCTGACATTGACAGTTCCAGCAGAAGACCAAGGTCAGAAGAGAAGGGAAATCAAGGCAGAGGAATTCAATGCCATGGTTGTGAAGAATATGGGCATATTCGAGCTGAATGTCCTACCTTTCTTAAGAAACAAAAGAAAGGAATGACTGTTACTTGGTCTGACTGTGATTCAGAAAGTAATTCTGAAGAAGAATCTGCCAAACTAGTTACTGCTCTAACTGGTGTTTGTACCTCTGAAAGTGACACTAGTGATGAAGAAGTGACATTTGAAGAACTGGCAGATACTTACAAGAAATTGTGTATCAGAAGTGCTGAAGTCTGTGTGCAGAATGAGAAACAATCAAAACTCATCATAAAGCTGGAGGCTGGAAAAAGGGAAGACCTTGAAACTATAAGTCATCTAGAAGGGGAAGTTCAATTGCTGAACTCACAACTGAACCAAATGACCAAATCTGTCAAGATGCTGACTAATGGAACAGACAAATTGAAGAAATTCTTCAAGTTGGACAAAATGTGGGAAACAAATCTGGACTAGGATTTGTGGAAGCTAAGAAATCTGGTGCAGACAAGAAGATCAGGCCTGTTAAACAAATGTCAAAGCAGATGTCTCAACAAAACTCTCAACATCAGAAACAAAGATATATGAAGAAAAAGTACCAAAGATGGAGATGTCATCATTGTGGGAGGTATGGCCACATAAAGCCTTTCTGCTTCAAATTGCATGGATACCCTAATCAAAACTCAGGTGTTAAACCTAAGTCAAAAAGGGTACCACATACTCCTCAATGGAAGAAAAAGGCTACTGCCTTGATAGCCCACACTTCCCTGAGAGTCTCTGCAAGGGAAGGCTGGTACTTTGACAGTGGGTGCTCTAAACACATGACTGGAATAAAGAACATTCTCAATCATGTTAAACCTCACACCACTAGTTATGTGACCTTTGGAGATGGTGCTAAAGGTAAAATCAAAGGAGTTGGTAATTTGGACTGCCCTGAAGTTCCAAATCTAAATGAAGTACTATTGGTAAAAGGCCTGACTGCTAATCTCATTAGTAGCAGTCAATTGTGTGATCTAGGATTCAAGGTCAACTTCTCAAAATTTGAATGTCTAGTAATTAATGAAAAACTAGAAGTGGTAATGAAAGGAATCAGATCTAAAGATAACTGTTACTTGTGGCAGCCTGAGAACACTAATAACTCCACTATGTGTTCAATTACCAAAGAAGAAAAAGAGATGAAACTGTGGCACCATAAGCTTGGCCATCTTCATCTAAGAAGAATGAAAAGAACTATCTCTATGGAAGCAGTCAGAAGGATTCCAAGACTGCAAATTGATAAAAGGAGGGTTTGTGGTGAACTTCAAATTGAAAGGCTTGGTAAAAAGAGACATGTCTATGATGTGATGAATAAACTTGAAGAAGGATGTGCTGTCAGAACCAGAAGTAATCATGACAAGGAATTTGGAAACAACAAGTCTAATAAATTATGTTTCCCAGAAGAAATGAGTCATGAAGTCTCTTCTCCTATAACTCATCATCAAAATGGAGTTGTCAAAAAGAAAAATAGGATCATACAGGAATTTGCCAGAGCTATGATTCATGTCAAAAGATTGCCTTCCCAACTCTGTGCTGAAATAGTTGCAGCTGGTAGTAGCTGTTCTCAAAATATCTGGACAAAACAGATGCTCACTGAGTATAATGTCTCACAAGATGTTGTGACATTGTATTGTGACAATCTGAATACAATCAATATTTCCAAGAACCCTATTCAGCATAGCAGGACCAAGCACATTGACCTTGTAGAGAAGAAGTCAATTAAACTGGAACTTGGTATCATTAAGCTTCAGCTGGCTGATTCTTCTACCAAGGCTCTTGTTGGAAATCAACTTGAAATCTTGAGGGGCAGGATGGGTATTTGCCAACGTGAGAAATTATAGAAATTAATTTTGCTTAAAACAAGGGTTGAAGGAGTTATTTGTGTTAAGTCTATTTTTAGTGGGTTAATCATATATCTTTCCAATTCTTTCAAAATTATTAAGAAGTTGAATAGACTCTCAATTGCCTCCTACCTCTCTCGTCTTTGCAACCTATTCCTTACTCTCAATCAAAGTTTTCTCTCAAATTGCTACTGGTGCTCTAAGTTAATCAAAATGTCTCAAACATCATCTTCAACTAAGGCGACCACTTCATCTTCATCATCTGACCAAGATTCTCAAGCAATCACCACATGCAGAGATTCTGAAGTCCTGGAGATCACTCCTCTCAGAGAAATGGCAACTGACCCCTCCAAAGTCAAAAAGCTGAGAACTAGGCATGCAGGAAGAGCTCAAGCTACTGCTTCTGGTAATCCTTCTCATCCTTCTTCCTCTGTACCAAATAAGGAAGGGTCTGCTTAAGTTCATCAAGCAATTACTAGGCTTGTGACAAGAATTCTAAGCGGAAACCAATCTGTACCGGGGATTTCTGTCCCATTAAATCAAGAAGCAGCAATCCCAAATATGGATGTCTCTGAGAATGTAGATGTCTCTGAGAATGTTGTGACACAAAATGACAATATTCAGAACCCTTCAGAGAAGACTGTTGATCCACCTATCATTGATGTGGATGAGGAATACTCAGATAATGATCTGATTGCCAATGTAAACCCTAGCATAGCTAGGAGAATGATGAAAAGAAAGGGTAATCAGAATGCTGCAAAATGTATGACCAAAGATAAACCTGCTGATAAGAAATCCAAGGATGAAGGCAAGGCTGGGGTAGAATCTATAAAAACTGGTCAGTCCAAAGGGAAGGTGAAAGCCCAGGTGCATACTGGTAGACAACCAATTACAAAGAAGAGAAAAGAACCTGAATCTTCTGATTCTGATGAGGAATCAGAGTTTGAGATTGATGCTGAAGAAATTCCTATCAGAAGGAAACTCCCCTCCAGCAAAATTGCCAGAGTCCCTGAAGTCCCAACAGACAACATCTCTTTTCATCATCCTGACAATGCAAACAGATGGAAGTATGTTTGCTTGAAGAGAATAGCTTTAGAAAGATAGCTAAACAATGATTCCATGGAGTGCAAGGACATCATGGACCTGATTAAAACTGCTGGACTGATGAAGACTGTGGTAAAATTTACCTAGTGCTATGAAAATCTGGTCAAGGAGTTCATAGTTAACTTGTCTGATGAATGTGCTGATGGAAGGTCAGCTGACTTTGAAAGTGTTTATGTTAGAGGTAGAAGGGTTAATTTCTCTCCATCAGAAATTAACAAATTTCTTGGAAGATCAAATGAGGATTATCCTGAACTGGAAGTCACTGACAATGAAGTTTGTCAAACCATCACAGCAAGACAAGTGAAGTGCTGGCCCTTGAAAGGCAAGCTGAATGCCAGCAAACTCAGCATGAAATTTGCCATCCTGCACAAGATTGGTGCAGCCAACTGGGTCCTACAAACCATAAATCAACTATCTCCACAGGATTGGGGAGATTTATTTATGCTGTGGGAACCAAGACTGTTTTTGACTATGGCAGGTATATTTTTGAACAATCTTTAAAACATGCTGGTAGTTATGCTGTCAAAGGCCCAATTGCCTTTCCCTTCCTCCTTTGTGGAATTATCCTTGCACAATACCCTGATATCCTGGTGGCAAGAGACACTGCTTGCAAAAGAGCTCCTGCTCTTGGGTTACACTACAAGCTGTTTCAGGGATCTCATGCTCCTGATATTGTCATAACATCAGCTGAGACATCATCTGTAAAGACTCAGTCCAAATCATCTGATGTTATAGCTATATTGAAAGAGACCTGCAAAGAGCTGGAAGCTAGGAAAAAGACCCTAGAAAACCTAATTGCCAGGTTAGAAAAGGAGGAAGCTGAAGGAAACAGAAGGGAAGAGGGTGTAGAAGCTGAAGATCATACTAGCTCCTCTGAGTCTGATGACAGTGCTTAAAGGTTGGTGGAGTTGCTGATTGGTGGAGTTGATGCTGGTCCCTGGTGGAGTTTGCAAAGTGTGTTCAGTTTTTGTCTTGTTATGTTACTTTTTCTGGATGACAGTATAAATTTTAAGAACATGTATCTTTGGCCCATTTGTGGCTAAAGAGGGGGAGATATATTTTGGTAGACTTTATTAGACATTCTATTTTTCTGCAGTCATATTTATTCTGCTGCTATCTATCTCTGATTTCTTAGGGTCTTTAGCCAAAAATCTGCCAAAGGGGGAGTTTGTAGTTGTTTAGTTGTTGGCATGCATTTTTGGTAAAACCAGGTGTGTGAATGTCATGACTGATGTCATAACATTCTAGTTTATTAGGTACTGATTCATTAGGTACCTTTGCAGAAAAATATTGTCATACAGGTGTTGTTGTTTATAAGTGTGTATCTGAGCAATTTGCAAAAAGATCACATTTACCTAAATCAGTAGACAGGATTTCAGATGTCATAACAAATGTTAAGACATCCTGTTCTGAACTAACAGTTATGCAATTTGGGTAATTCTGAGTTTTTTCAGGATTATGACTCAGTCTTTCCAGAACAGAAAATGTTGTGGACTTGGGGTTAACCTAGCTCAACCCTAACCTGGTTGATAAAGTCATGTGACCTAGTCTTAAGGTCAAACGGAATTAACCCTAGCTTTTTGTGGAAACCCTAACTGAAGATGCAGCTACTATATATTCAACAGAGCTGCTGTTTTGGAACAATCCCTTTTTGACAGAAGATCATTTAGAAGTTGTATAGTTTTAACTATTGTAATCCAAGCAAGTATCATTGTGATAAGTGACTTGGAATAGGTTTTAATTGTAAGGGTTGTGTACCACTCAAAGCTTTGAAGCAAGAGTGTGTTTGTGTCTCTTGACTAAAGCTTTGAAGCAAAGTCAAGTTAGGTTTGTGTATCACTCAAGCTGTGAAGCAAGAGTGTTTGTGTTTCTTGATTAAAAAGCTGTGAAGCATAATCAAGTGTATGTTTTGAAGAGTGTCTTCATCAATTCATTAGTCAAATTATTTTAAGTATCACTGCTGTGATTGAGGGGGAGTGAGTAGGAACTCAGGTTTAAGTTGTACTTAGATTGAAGTTGCATTGGGTAGGTCTTAAGTGAAGGAGATAAACTGGTTGGTTTATTCCTGAATTAATATCTCTTATAGTGGATTTCCTCCCTGGCTTGGTAGCCCCCAGAGTAGGTGTTGTTGCACACTGAACTGGGTAAACAATTGACTGTGTTCTTTACTGTTTTTTGTATTTACTGTCTTATAGAAAGTCAGATACGGTGTCATAACATTGAACGTGACATTGAGTATCTGCAGCCAGAATTTCAGAGAGATTCCTTGAATCTTGACCTGACTGCTCCGGGTGTATTAAACATTATGTCATGCCCCTTGCTTATGGAAGACATGTTATTGGAAGTGTCTTTCCAGATGAGGTGATTTTGTCCATTGAGAGGATGTATGTTCGTTGAATATCCATTGTGCGGATTTCTCTGTTGTCAGACAATTAGTCATATGCAAACAACGTCATTTAAAGAATGTAAAACTCATGTCTATCTTGAGAAAAAAATTTGAATATGTGTTTTGTGTAGTAAAACAAAATTTGCAAGAATATGATATCAACTCAGGATTCGTAACAAGTCCTACAGGAGTCAGGATACCTTTGTAACAGTGTGCTTTCGAACTAACCCATGCTTCAGCTAGGACTTTTAAGGGTTATAACATGTCTTGGTTCATGGTTTAAGAAACAAAGGATAAAGGCTCAAAATTTATTTGTACCCACCCGTTCTTCGTGATGTCCTTCAGTCCTATGCTCGGTTAATTGCACGTTTAGAATCCAACTTGATTCTTGGAGTACTGTCCTTGATGTTCCGGTGATGGTTCGGATACTGACAGTTTATTTTGAATAGGCAGTTATCTTTTTTGTCGGGGATTTGTAGGACCTCTTTCTTTTTGCTTTTGTTATCCCTTCTTTTTCCTTAACTATTTCTCTTTGTGATTACAGTCAGCGGGATGCCCCTGTTTTTTTCTTAAGTCTCCTTCATAGGTTTTGACTTAACGGGCTTTTCTTTTTTTTAAATAATGACCGCCTGCTTTGATGGTTATACGGAACCATCACCATCTTCTGATTTGGAAGGAAGCCTTCGAGGCCATTCATTGTGTATGAAGCGAAAGAGTGCGACTGAATATGCCTCTGAATTAACTGAGAAAGCTACCCTGCCTCAGGTTATGATTTAGGGTTTTAATTTGGGTGAAAAGAAAAACTCCAACTTCTTTGGCTCAAAGGGGTTGACTAGGGATTATCTTCCTTATAACTCCATTGTTTAGGATTTGAAACAACGCCTGTACATCGTAAGCGGGGTCTGTTCAAAAGCATACTGTAGAGATTGTGGTATCATTTTCGCCATCCTCCCTCCAAGGCTTAGAGCTTTTAATCGAGAGTTGAATATCACGAAAAGGAAGTATAAAGTAGTTTAACCATAGTGAAAACAGATTAATTCAAGACAAACATGTGTAATGCATTAATGAAATAACAAAGTTTTGACATGACAATAATTATTCGAATAAGCAAAAAAATACAACTTGAGAATTAAATGAACAAAAATGCTTCCAGTCCTAGCCGTGTTTCGGCAAGGGAGCAGTGATCACGTTGGAAGTCTCAGAAGGGTCGAATTTGATCTCCTTAGCATCAATCATATTTTGAATCTTGTATTTTTAGCGCCCAACAATCGTTAGTATCGTGCCTCGGGCTTCCAGAATGATAAGCACACCTTGCATCCGGGTTATAGTTAGAAGAGGAAGTCTTAGGGTTCGGATGAGGTTTATCACCGTAATCAGATTCATCTTTAACATGTGTTGCAATGCTTATGACAATGGCATGTTGATTTGGGTGAACTACCTTTGAGGTCTTTCTACCCTTGGCTGATTGTTTCGTTGTTGAGTAGCTGTAGACCTAGGTATCATCACAGCCCTTACCGTTGAACGACGCTCAGCTCTGCTCTGACCTCTTGAGTTATAAATGGCATTGACCTCCTTCTTACCCGTGAATGGCTTCTTCAATGCACTTGACTAGGTGTCTTTCTAGATCTTGCCACTCTGGATCCCAGCTTCTACCCTTTCTCCAGTCAATATCAGCTCGGTGAAACCAGCTGAGGAGCTACCAATCAAGTGATTAAAGAATGGACCAGACAATGTACCAAGAAACATATCCACCAACTCCCTATCAAACAAAGGGGGCTGGACTCTCCCTGCCAGATCTCTCCACTTTTGTGCATAGTCCTTGAAGCCTTCACTTGCACCTATGGATATACTCTGGAGTTGAGTACGGGTAGGGGCATGGTTAGCGTTATATTGATACTGCTTGTAAAAAGCAGCTGCCAAATCTTCCCAGTTGTGGACATTGGTTCCCTCCAGCTGATAGAACCACTCAAGCTGAGTCTCGAACAGACTGTCCTGAAAGAAATGGACCCACAAGTTCCTATCAGCAGTGTGAGGCTGAATCTTCCTCATATAGGAATGGAGATGAAGCTTGGGACAAGACACCCCATCATACTTCGCAAATACCGGAGCCTTGAACTTCTGTGGGATGACTACCCCAGATATCAAACCCAGCTCTTCGAAATCCATCCCTGGTATTCTTTGGATCTCCATCACGCTCAAACGATCCTCTAACTATTGGTAGTGATCCTCATCCGGGGGATAGTGTTCATCGTTGTAGTCAGATTCATCCTCAGAAACTCTCGTACTAGGGTCTTCCTCCCTTGTTTCGCCTTCTTGGTTCTCCCCTTCTTTGGATGAAGAGGTCAGATCAACCATTTGCTTCAACGGTCCCCTAAATCTTCTGCCCAGATTCAAGACACCGACAGTCTTTTTCTTCTTCTTCTTCTTCTCTTTCAGAATAAGGTCCTTCAGATCTTCCTGCCCCTTGGTCAAGGCCACGAACATTTGTTGAAATTAGGCATTTTGTGCCTGTAGTTCCTTGATTCTTTGTTCAGAAGACATTATTGCTGAAATAAATAGCGAAGAAGATGAGAAACCTGTTATGGTACCTGTTTATGAAATGCAATGGATGATATGCGTATGCAATGATTTCAAGGATTCTTAAAAGCTCAAATTTGTTTAACCAAAAGAAACACACGTTAATTGTATTAATAAGTTTGAATTGTTACAAAGGGTTCCTTTTAGGCTTACAACAAAAACAAGACTTAAAGCAAAAAAGAAAAATTAGGTCTCCCCGAAGCGCATTCTCTTTGGTGCAATGTAGGCGTTTATATTCCTCTCTTCATGAAGTAACCTAGTGAGTTTCAGGATCTTCTTCTTGCTGGCATAGAATTGAGTTTCAAACGTATCCCGCTCCTCTTTAAGTTGAACCCAGGATTTTTATAACTCCTCATGATCAGTTGGCATGTCAGGATGAAGAATAAGAGAAGGAGTGTCTCCTTCAGCAACCGGTTCCATAATCATAGGTAGGATGGCGGGGTAAGGCATCATAATACTTTGGGCGCGGGCTCGTACCCATCTGAGATAAGGCTCAAGAGGGATAGAATTCTTGTGCCCCAGTGTCTTGCTATCAACTATATGTATCATGCCCCAAGCTCGCATGAACCTTTTATGGTAACCCTGAGCATCATTCTCATAGTCGAAGGTGATTCCTTGGATAAGTGTATCATAAGGACCATCCCTTCTTGCATAACCAAATTGTCGCAGTGCCAAACAAGGGTTATAAGTGATTCCTCCCCTAATGCCAAAGAGAGGGACATTAGGGAATTCACCATAGCGATTGATGATGGTAACATCTTCCGAAGACCGTGAACACCAATGAATGTATGAATGTGTAAGGGACATCAGCCTATGAGACCATTTCATACCCTGCTCATTCTTCAAAATAGACCTGGGTAGGTGTGAAATAAACCACCTAGCCAATAGAGGGGTGCAACACATGAGGGTCCCCCTTCTCTTTAGAGTGCGAGCGTGCAGAGAGTGTAGAATATCCCCAAGTAATGTAGGCACCGGATTATGAGACAGAAAAACCTTAATCGCATTCACATCTACGAGTTGGTCTGTGTTAGGGAATAGTACCATCCTGTAGATGAAGAGTTCCAATACCTCTTCAAAAGCTTGTAAATCCAGGGTATCCTAAAAACAGTGAGCTTTCTCGAATAGAAATTTAACCGGGATTCCTTGGACACTTCCCCTAGTTTCCCAATTTGTCACTATATCGGACAGTTGTAAGGATAGCACTCGAGAAATATCTTCAGGCTTTGGATGTCTTTCTGTATCGTTGAAAGGTAACTGATCAATAATAGGTACCCCCAATAACCGAGAAAATTCCTCCATGGTAGGCACTAGCTGGTCATCCAGGAAGGTGAAGTAGTGGTGCAAAGGATCAAAGAACTGAAATAGCACTTTTAAAAATTCTTCATCAGGCTTTGAAGCTACCAAGTTGAGCAGCCGACCATGTTTTTCAGTGAAGGGAGAGCTTTCAGGAATCCTTAATGCCAAGTCCTTTAGTTGAGGAGGTACTTTCATAAGGTTAATCTGGATAGTGTTCCTGCGAGCAGATGCCATGTCCTACAAAACAAAGTAAAGATGGGCCCTAGAAAATCCTTGAAATGGTTAGTATGATATGCCATGTTTATGATGTCATGATTATGCTAAGAAATCACATGTATAGAAAGCAACAAATAAGTCACACCAAGTCCTTAGGTTTAAATCCTACATGAGTTTTAAGGTCATACCCTCTTGAAGCTGTATTGGTTTAACCTGTCCTATAAATAGTAACCGGGTTCTAAGGGATCTCAATATCATCGATCTTCCCCCCGAGCTTCGTTCAATAGGCGATTGACTCGCAACAAAACTCAGGAGTCAAACCTCAATGAGTGTAGCATCGAGTATCTGTCGACCTTGGGAATACACCAAATTCGGCCATCTCGCTACGTCCTACTGGTAAAGTTGTGCAATTAAAGGTTCTAAGGTCAGTTGATGCTTTATGACACCATGCAACGGCCCTGTATTCTCCTTGATTGACTCAAGGGCTATCGATACCAACCAAAGTGTCGCATCAACATAGCTACTACTTAAACTTTGTCGGTATACCCTACACAGTTCCCTCATAGTTTATTGCTACTTAACTAAAAGGAATTCCCCCGATCCGGGTTTAGGATCCAAATAACCCAAACAGATCCCCTTAAAAGTAAATTAGACAATACAAACCAAAGAAGTAATTAAGAATAATCTAAATCCTAAGGTGTACCCCACTTTATAAATATTTTCCCCAGCAGAGTCGCCAGTTCTGTCATACGGTGGCAGAACTGACTGTTATACTGGTTTGCATTTTGTATTCGCAAATGTCGCGGTAAGCAAGAGTCGCCACCGACTTTTATTTCATCCAACAAATGAAAAGGAAAAAAGAACAGAAAAAACCTTTTTTGAGATGTTTCTGAGTACAGGGGGTAGATTATAGAAAGGGAAGGTGTTAGCACCCTTTCTATCCATGGTTTTCCATGGGCTCTTAGGTACTTGCTCATTTTGAAATTGCTTGCGTGTGTTTTGAAAAGTTTTTGTTTAACTTCGTGATAACCCTTGTATCTGTCCTCAAGAGTGTGACGAAGTTGTTATTGGAAATTATTTTGAAAGTGTTTGTCTGAAAGAGTTTTTTATTGTTTTGAGCAAGTACTTAAGATTTTCTACCTACTCGAAAAAGGTTGTTCATTTTGTCGTTTCCTTTAGATAGATATATCCTACTATTAAGGAGTAGGTAGCCCTATCGTTGGAATTTGAGGACTATCGAAAGGGACAAAATGATCATTGAAGGCAACATGTAAGGATACCTTAGCATTTCGAAGGGACTATCATCATAAGATCATTTCTCGTAGGCAACTCGAGGGACAGTAAGGGACTATGATCTCTATGACGACTTTGAATTGCGGGTCTTTGATAAGATATCCCTAAGTTCGAGGGACATGACCATTATTTCTGAGGCAACCAAGTGAGGTATACCCTAAGGGTGCAAGTGTGCAGTAGTGTTTGTTTTCAGATATTTATCTTGTAATTAAATGATATGTTTAATTGATTAAGCATACAAGCTAGGTTACTAATAATTATATACAAGCATATAAAATAAAAGCGAGAAAATAAAAAGAGTCATACGCTATTAGAAGGCTTTTGGGAAGATACATAAATATTTGACTGAAAATAAAGATGTGGAAATTAAAACCCTAATTAAACTATTACAAACCGGGTCCAGTTACATCAATATTGAAAAAGTATCGTACGGAAAAAATAATTCAGCGCGAGAATAAAGCTTGGAAAAAGTTTAAAACCCTAAAAAACCTAATTTGATCATTAAAATATTTTAGGATTTTTTTTGTGAAAAATATTTGAATTTAACCTAATTTCTAATTGATTAAAAATAAATTAAAGTTGAAGAAATTAATTTATTTACAAAAATTAATTTATTAAAAAAGAATTAAATCCTATTTTTGTGACCTTTTTTTATTTTATGATTTTATAAAAAAAAATGATTAATAAAAATAATTAAACTAATTTAAATAAAATAAAATAATATAATTAAAAAATTAAAAAAAAAAGAATAAGCCTGAGGGGGTGTAGGCCCAAATGGAGGTGATGTTGCTGAATTTCTGCCAAGGCCCAGTCTGGTTGGCCCAATACAGCATTGGATCTAGTGTGTTATGCCTGTAGCGTCCACCATGTGCCTGCATGCTTGAGGCGTTGGATCTGGATGCAGCTTGATCCAATGATGATGACTTGGAGGCCCTATGGTGTGCGTGCATATGATGAAAGCATGGGATCTGTAATGAAATAATGAGAAAAATACAAAAGCTCACGCTTGGGATCGAACCCAGGATGTTAGCTTCACATACGTCTTCCTTAACCATCTGTGTTGGGCTGCTCATTCATACATATAATTAAACAAATAAAACATAAAGGAAATAAAGTGGTCTTTCCCAAACGTGCACGTGATTTAAATCACCCAATGGGATTCTGCCACCTAATTGTCTTCTTCCCCATAACTGTTGTTTTTGGCTACACTTTTACCTACGGACAAAACTGTCACCAAACGCTATAGTGAAAGTTTTTATCCATAGCTATAACCCTGCAACAATCAAAAACGTGATACAAGCCAAATAAATCCTAACTAAGGGCATAGATCAATTAGAAATTATGCCCTGAGGTCATTGGTACCATTGATCTGTAATAATTTCACCTCTATAGAGAATCCCTAATTTGAAGCTTTGGAACCCTAACAATGGCAGATGATTATACCTGCGCTCAAACTTAAATTGGACTATCTAGACACATTCATGTGATGATTATGAACATGAAAATACATTAAAATAGCATTTATAATGTATGAATGGGTGCCTTGACGCGTGCAAACAATGTTGTTAGCTTCAGGAGACGTCCAGGAACGTCTTGCTGGCCTTGGAATTACTTGAAACGGCCTAAGGAATCAAAACCGACCTCCACTTTTTGACAAAAAAACTGAGTTTTGTTCTTGTAATTTTCACGACCCAATCCTTGTTTTTTTAGCTCTGGGAATGTTGTGCATATATAGTATGATTAATTAGGTGAATAAAATTGGATTCTATCTTTGCAAATTTGTGAAAAAAGATTTGATTTATGCCTTGCATGACTTCTTTCCCAAATAGACCAAATTAATATCTTTTCCAATCAATTAGATTTTGCACGAATTTGGATGATTTACTAGTTGTTCATTAACTCATAATATGCTCATAAAATCAAATTTTGGATTTTATTTCATTATTCTACTATTTAAATTAATTTATTTTGATTTAAATGGATAAAAAAATCAAAATAAATAATAAAATTAATAAAATAATTGGTGGATAATCTCAGGGGTCGTGGGTCCTCTTAGGAACAAGTTTCAAACAAGACAACATGGGCCCATTTGGAAGAAAAAAAGTCATTTTGATCAATGTTGACTTCATGCACATTTCCAAAAATTGATAAACTTTGACAATACATATCTCTCTCAATTTTAACCCTAAGAGGGTGTTCTTGGACTTTTTAGAAAGCTTAGGATGTCCCCTAAGCAACATATTTGGTTTCATCTCAATCGGATCTTCCATGTTCAAGTAAGAAGCTTTGATCCAAAAGGTGTTTTTGTTGACTTTTTAAGTGACCTATAATGTTTGAATTTATATCTTTTCATGAGTGCATTTTTTGAACCTGAGGGATGAAGATGCGTTGTAGGGATTTGAATCCTCTTCAAAATGATACTTGGATAGGACATTTCTGATAAAGTATGAGAAAGTTATGCCCGGTCAAAGTTTGGTTGACTTTTCTTATAGGAACCCTAATTTAGCAACTTTTGAGTTTTGATGAATTAGGAGCATTGCTTGAGGAATCATGATCAACCTTTGATCAAATTATGGATATAACTTTAAAATGTTTATGTTGACCAAAAATATTGAAGTTTGACTGTATGTGGGTCACAATTAACTTTTGACCTAACACGGTTAATTTTTAGGCATTTTAGCAGTTGGCTGAGCTAACTTCTTGTGCAAGGCATGAAACTTGATATGAATGATCTTAAGGACATATTAGGGAAATAGAGACTAATTGGAACCCTTGGAACTCAAACATCTTGATGAAAATGGAAACCCTAGTTTGAGGCTCATTGTCTTAGGAGGAGGATTTGTCTGGTTAATCCTTGGGCATCCTTGAGCAAGTTGAAGACCTAAATGAACATGTTTTGAGTAAAATGATAGGGCAAATTTTGGTGGTACAACAAACCTTAATGGAGAAATTTTTGAAGAAGGCATGGAAATAAACTCATGAACCTATGAATCAACTTGATGAAAAGTGTTATTCCCTTAACTATAATATCATCAATTAGAGCAAACATTCATTGTATTTATTAGTTAAAAGTTAATCAATACAAAACATAGATGATCATAATACATAAATCAAGGTGCTTGGTAATTCCTCTTGAGCAAACCTAGAGATAGGGAGGATGACCAAATCCAAGTGTAAACTTGTTGTGATTGATTTGATATGAGATGATAGGGGAATCTTAGGGGCAAAAATTGGGTTATAACACCATCATACGTGATTTCCAATAATCATAGTTAGTTCCATGAAGAATGAGTGGTCTTTTCATAAATCCTCCTTCCTTGTCCATTGTACCAGAAAGTATCTTCCCAGAATCTCACCCAGAGTCAGAGCAGGATGCCTGCTCTAATACTAATTGAAATTCTGGTATTCATATCACAGATGTCCTAAGAGATGTCGAGACACATTTCTCTAAGTTTGCACATAATTACAAGGTAAACAATAAACACAATGCAGAAAAATAAAGAACATACAGAATTATTAACCCAGTTCGGTGAATCAACACACCTACTCTGGGGACTACCAAGCCATGGAGCAAGTTAACTAGATAGTATGAATTCGTAGACCCACAACAAACTTTCACCTAGTTCACAATATACTCACGTAATCACTACCCATACTTAACTTCTACCTAAGACTCACCTAGGTATGAGACCCTTCTCAAATACCTTCCTGTTGTACCCCAAAATTTGACCTCTCATTTATCAAGATTTTTCTTACAAGATCTCTTTGACTCAAGACTGGATTAGGGTTTAACCAGCTCAAGACATCTCATCATGCACTGATGACCAAAATTAGAGTTTGAGTTTACACAAGGATTTTGGGACTATCAATGCTTCATTTAACTTTTAAGGATCATTATGGACCCCCCAAGATTATTCATGCCAAGTTCCAAGCTTTGAATCATACTTTTGATCAGTCAATTAGATAATTGACCTAAAAATCAGTTGTATTAGGGAAAAAGTCAACCATGGCCAATTTACAGTCAAACTTCATAATTTTTATCCACATTAACATCATAGACTCATATGTATAATTTGATCAAGTTTGGACTATAATTCCTCAAGAAATTGGATCAAATCATCAAAAGGGCAAAATGGTCAAAATTAGGGTTTTGACTGAGAAGGAGAATTTATGATTTTTGACCTAGAAAATGATCAATTGGTTTGAAGCATGATTTCAAGAGTTCAATTGCATCATCTTGACCTAATGACATGGTTCAAAATATTACAAATCCATTGGATGACAGGTGAATTTTCAGTCAACTGATCAAAAGTCAACTGTATACTGAAAAGTCAAACTTTGATTTTTTGGTCAAAATCAAGTGCCAAAGATCATATTTCATCAAAACATGTCAAAAGTGAAACTTGTTCATCAAGAAATCAATGATTGAAGATTTTGTTTTGAAATTTGAAATTTCTTAACTTAGAAATTTTTCTAAGTATAGAAAATTTCTTATTTTTTCTTAACTTTGAGCCAAATTTTCACCATGATACGAGATGATTCAAAGGAAGTTCCCAACATGAAAGTTGTAGATCTCAATGAAATATACAACTTTGCTTCACACAATTTCTACTAAATATGCTTGGATCTCAATATATAATTTTGTGAATACATGCTCATGAACTAAAATAACTTAGTGAAATTTTGCCCTAGTTATGTAGGTTTTTTATCTAACTTCATGTCAATTTTTCACATAGTTCCAAAGGGAATATTTGAAAGCAATTCAAAGATGAGTTGTATAGCACATTGCAAGCTTTCCAAAATGTTTAATAACTGCTTGAGATCATTCTTGAGTAGGGAGAATCAAAGAGATGAAGTTGACAATTTCTCACTTTGATTTGAAGCCATTTCATGAAGAACAAAAATTTCAAATTCAAGCCTAGGCTGCATCATCTTTGCTTTGCAGGCCTCAAACTTGTTTCTCACTCCATAATTAAAAGTTTACATAGCTGATAGAGCTTTGATCCAAGCATTAGAGCCTTTGTCCAAGCTACAATTCCATTTATGGCACAAAGTTGCCACTTCCATTTTGGTAAAGCCCAACTTTTGCAATTGTCAACTCCTTGAGGTATGCACTTGTTCTTTCTGCACACACAAACCTATAAACCAAAAGCAATGTTTCTAGAACCTCTACCAACTTAGATCAGGCTTGTACAAGCACATAGAGACTTGTCTCCTCACTTTTCTTCAAAAGCAAGTAAGAGAGCCAAAAGGCTATAACTCAGAAATCTTGAGAAAGCTTGATCCCAAATCCTTTCCATACATATACACAAATTTATTGTGACCTAGAACACGAATGCAAAAGCTCAGAAACTCTCCCAAACACTCTATCATTGAAAATATGCCATAACTTGCAATTTTGCACCTTGCATAGCAACCTCAAAAACCACTCGTGCGTTTTAAGTTTTAACCACCTAAACACTTAATATACATCATATCTAAGTGTTCCAGACCCCTGTTCCCTCACTGTAACTCCTCCTTCTCCATCTGCCATTTTTACATTTCAAGCTTGCAGGTTGACTTGATTTGGGAGATTCAGGAACTTTTAAGGCAAAGTAAGGATAGGAATACACTCAAGGAGGTCCAGGAAAGCTACACAGATCCTCAGGCCTTCTCAAAACTTGCTCAAACTCCATTCACGATCTCAACTGAAAGAGGTAAAAACTCAAACTTCTATCTCTACATACAAGCATCCTTTGGTCTTGATTTGTGAAAACAAAATGTAGATAACCTTGCACTAAAGCCAACCATGTTCATAGATTTCATTTATATTCATTGTGTATAGAGAATTTTGGATTTGAAATTTCTGTAAAAATTAGGTTTCAGATTAGGGCCAATAAAATTAGCTTTGATATTTGACTTTTAGTTTACATGAATTATATGTTTGAAATCGTGGGAAGAAATACTATCACTTTCATGTTTGGATTTTCCATTTTCATGGAGAAATGAGAGAGATACAGGTGGTCCGTCCATGGCTCAAGGTTGAAGATGAAGTTTCCTTCAGGAGGCGTTTTCTAATATATATTTGTGCTTTTGTTTATATTAACGGATGTACAGCCACTCTAGTGGTAAGGCAGCGCGCAAAAATGCCATAGGTCATGGGTTCGAGCCTTGGCGCCTGCCTTTTGCAATTTTCTCATGTTTTTTTCACTTTTTTGGTTTCTTGCAGCGTGGGCTTTTGGACATTGGGCTCTGTTTGTTTTTTCTAACGTTTTACCCCCCCCCCCCCCCCCCCCCACATTTACTTGTATATACCTCTGGCCCATATATTTTTATTATTTATTTTTTACTTTCATTTTATTTTATTAAATATATTTTTCTTAATATTAAAAATCACAAAAAATATAAAAATGATAGATTTAAATTTTGACTTGTTTTATTTTATTTTTATCACATAAAATATTTTTATTTAGTTATACATTATTTATTTTTTTATCAAATAAACTTGTAAATTAAATTAGAATTAGGTTAAATATTTATTTTTCTTCACACCTATTAAATATTTATTTTAACATATAAAAAGACCAAAATACCTCATAAATACCATATATTATTTTTCAAGACAAAAAATGAAAAAATACTTACTTTTTCTCAAATAAATTTATTCCCTTTTAATAAAATAGAATTAGGGTTTAATCAAAATCCTTTCTAAAAATAATTTCCTTTCCTAATTAATTTGAGTTTAATCTTGATTTATTTATTAGGTTTAGGTTAAAACTTTTTCACATAAAAAACAAACAAAATCTTCTTTTGCATTTACATATCTTTGCATATTTAAATTATCTTGTACATTATTTATTCCAATATTTGTACAAATTCAATTTGCTTGTAATTGATTAATTAGGTTTATATTATTGCAATCCCCATTCATAAATTGTATACCCCCTCCTACAAAATGTTGTAATAGCGTAGTAATCTTTAAATTTCGCAATTTATTACTTTTATATAACATGCTAGTAATTAGGGTTTGTATGGCAAGATAAAACCAACCAAATATAAAACCCTAATTCAAGACAAAATCAAGCATGAAAATGACACACTTGCACACAATCACCCCTAGGGTTACTCCACTTGGTTGCCTTATACAAAAATGGTCATATTACGCGTGTAAGGTATCTTAGAAAAACAAACAAATACAAGATCATAGTCCCATGATGACGCTATCCAAAGTTTCCTTACAAAAATGATCTTAGTCCCTCAAAAATGCTAAGATACTTTGCAACATTGTTAATCATGGTTATACGATAATCCACGCCCGTCCCGTTTACATCCAAAGATAGGGTTGCTTACCAAATCAATGGTAAGACAACAATATCAAAGGAAAAGAAAATGAACAAGAAATACATTTGAGTAGGTAGATTACTTTTAGTTACTTGCTCCATTTCAAACAAATATCCTTGATATTTTCAAAAACAAACACACACATTTCGAAACATATTGCAAACATTGAAAACTTTTTTTAAAAAAGACAAACATCTTTGTATACATTCTTACGAACGAGAATCATTATAAAGATTGCCTAAACAATGGCCTCTTTTAAAAAAATACTTTCAAAACCACACAAAGCATAATTTCAAACAAAAGCAAGTGATCTAGCAAGTGACTAAGAGCCCATGGAAAACCATGGATGAAAAGGGTGTTAATACCTTCCCTTTTCATAATCTACCCCCCGAACTCAAGAAACAATCTCAAAGGTCTTTCCTGTGCTTTTTAACCTTTCCTTTTGGATAAAAGAAAAGTCGATGGCGACTCTTGCTAACCGCAACATTTGCGATCAAACGCAAAACAACCAAGTCAGTTCTCCCACCGTATCACACTTCCAATCACAGAACAGTGATTAAACAATTCTAAACACTTAGAACAAAAACAAAAGTCACACTTAAAAGACACAATCATTCTCTGCTTCAAAGCTCTGGAATGATTGACAGACTTTACAACTTGATAGAGACAGTCCAACTCATGTATCATAACAACACAAGAGTGGCTCATAATTCATAATAATAAAACCCTAAAAGTTCTCTAAAAACATAATACAATCGCTACCCTATTCGGGTTGAAGTCTTCCTTTTTATATCCCTTTGATGAATTGGATATGGGCTTTAAAACACAGGTGATCTGTTAGCAGAAAATCAACATAAAACTTCTGCATGAAAAAAATAGGCCTCCAATAATTTGTTTCCTAAAATGTCTCAAAATTTAATGAAACAAATTAATCTTCTAAAAGCGAACGAAAAATCTAGCTTCTTTTTCCTTAGACAGCTTATATAATATCCCTATATTCCTAGAATATTCGGGATCTGATAATACCATAATAATGCCAAGAAAACAATTGAAACAGACAAGATGTCAGATGACTTGGATAGGAATCCAACATGTTCATACTGCAAGTTTATAGCATCTTGTTAAATAAGTTTTACCAAAATTACTGCCAATCATGAAACTAGAGAAATAACACTATTGAGCAGTTGCACTCAACCTACTCTACTCGTAAAAATCATCATGGACACCACAAGATGTACCCACAATGAAGGTTATGTCTAACGCCAAGTCTTGATACCAACTGTATTACTCTATCGGCAATGTCTTGCACGCTACAACAACACTGAGGAATTGAGCTTTAGCACCCAAAGTGAATATTAGATCTAAATCTATCTATAGAATCTATAAACTAATAGATATCCATCCCTAATCAAGATTTGTGAGGTATATGTCTACAACAACCCAAACCCAACATAAATGCAAAAAGATCAAGGAAGATATCAAGATTAATTTGTAAAGCAAGCTTTATACAACACTATAATCAACAAATATACATATGTTCAAAGTAAGAGTACAAACAAAACCCCAAAAAAGATAAATACTTAGAGAAGAAGAGAAATTAAACAAATATCTCACGGGTTGTTAGCACCGGTTAATGAGAAATCCACCTTTGAATCATCCTTATACAAGACAAATTGATGTTTTCTAAGCCTTCTAGACTAAAACAAATGAAGTTGATGGTGTTGGGACTCAAAAATACCCACTTCATAATATAAAAATGTGATTTTTTCCCTATTAAATGAGTTTGAAATTTGCAGATCCCGCTTAGCGGAACAAAGCCCGCTAAGCGCACTCAGCTATCATGAGAAAAAAATCAGATTTTGTTTCCGCCATAACTTGAGAACCGTAACTTAAATTTATGCACGATCGGAAGCGTTGGAAAGCTTATTCAATGAACTATATAACAATGACTAAATATAAATGAAATTAATGATTTCATATTCTTTTTTTTTAGCCTTATTCTTTTATGGATTACTCAAAATCGCCTCTTTGAAGGTATGACTTTGGCCCTTTATTGCTCAATGCTCCAAACATGAATAAACACCTACTAAAGAGATGAAAAACTATCAAACGATACAATATTTACACCAAAACATGATTATACTCAATATGTACAAATACACACACAAGTTAAGGTTTATTCAAAGGATTACAACAAAATGAGTCGATAAGTGCCACTAAAATATACATAAAAATAACGACTATTTTGCACTTATCAGCTATGAGGGTGGAAAAGCGGGTCACTATAGACTGGAATATCCATCTTGTGAAAAAGAGAAAGGAAAAGGCCAACAAAACAAATCTAGCAAAGCTGGAAGAGCTTATGTTGCTTGGGATAATGATAGTAATGCCTCAAGTAAGAATAGTTCAAGTGATAGAGAAGAAGATACAAACTTGTGTCTCTTTGCCAATCAACGTAAAAGCAAGGAAAAAAATGTAAGTCATTCTAAATATGATAAAGTTAATAAGTTGTCTTTTGTTGAATTGAAAAATACTTTTGAAAATCTACATGGAGACACCTCTAATGCTTTTAAAAAATTAACTTCCAATGAAAGAGTTTTTACATACTTGGAAGCAAAGGTTGTAGAAACCAACAAGAAATTTGAGGCACTAAAGTAATCTATTGTAGATAGTCAAAAGAATAAGAAGGAGGATGAGGAACCATATTGTTTCCATTGTGAAACTTGTGACATTTGGGAACAAGAGACAAGAGCTCTTAAAACCAAATTGGACAAGGCATTACAACCATGTGTTACATTTTCTATTGATTCCCCAAAGGTTGAAAAGTCTTTGGAAATGCCATATAAAAAGTATAGTCTTATCAAAAAGGGTGAAAATAGCAAAAGTAAACCTCATCAAATTTTATCGTGTCACTATTGTTGCAAGAAAAGTCATACTATTGAAAAATGCAAATTTCGATGCTTCTTAGTTCCTAAAGATATTTTTCAATGGTTGCATAAATGCAACCAATTTTTTACTCACTCCTAAAGACCTAATGAGAATTAGGTACCTACCCTTTTTGTTTAATTTTTAGGTTGATTGTCTTGACTTTACGAGGGGTAAATGGATTCTCGATAGTGGATGTTCAAGACACATTACAGGAGACATCTCTTTACTCTCCGACTTTGTGGCGAACAAGAAAGGTTATATATCCTACGGTGATCACAAAAAAGGTTTCATACTTGGAAAAGGTAGTATATGTAATACATCATCTATTACTATCTCCAATGTTATGTTAGTTGAAGGCCTTAGACATAGTCTTCTTAGCATTAGTCAATTGTGCAACAATGGTTATAAGGTAACTTTTTCCAAAGATAATTGTATGATAGTACACAATGAGAAGAAGAATTGTATGGTTAATGGCTTGAGGGTAAACCATATCTATATTCTAGACTTGAAATATGTATCTTTGATGGATGCTAAGTGTCTTGTTACCATGAGTATAGATTCATGGTTGTGGCATTGACGCTTAGCACACATAAACTTTGATCTACATAATAAGCTAGTTGAAGAAGATTTAGTAATCAATCTACCAAAAATAAAGTTTTCAAAATACAACTTATGTGATTCATGTCAAAAGAGAAAGAAAACAAGAGTCTCATTTAAGTCTAAAAATAATGTTTCAACTTCGATACCTCTTGAGCTTCTCCACATGGATCTTTTTGGTCCTTCACGGACTAAAAGCGTAGGTGGTAATTAATATGGTTTTGTAATTGTAGATGATTACTTAAGATTTTTTTGGACTATCTTCTTACATAGCAAAGATGAAACATTAATTTCTTTCACACGTGTCGCAAAGTTATCCCAAAACAAATTATATTCAAAAATTGTTGCTATTTGAAGTGATCATGGAGGTGAATTTGAAAAAAAAACCTCTTTGAAGAATATTGTGATAAATATGGTGTTGAACATAACTTCTCAGCTACTAGAATTCCACATCAAAATGGTTTTGTGGAGAGAAATAATCATGTTCTAGTTGAGTTGGGAAGAACAATGCTCAATGATTATTGTCTATCAAAATATTTTTGGGCCGATGTTATTGGTGCAGCTTGTTATGTCTTAAATAGGGTACTTATTCATCCTATCTTAGAATAAAACACCATATGAACTTTTAAAAGGTACAAAACCAAATTTATCATAAATTCATGTCTTTGGATGCAAATGCTTTGTCTTAAACAATGGGAAGGATAACCTTGGGAAATTTGACGTGAAAGCCGATGAAGGTGTCTTTCTTGGATACTCTCAATCTAGTAAAACATAGAGTTTATAATAAGAGATTGCTTATTATTGAAGAGTCGGTTCATGTTACCTTTGATGAGTCTTGCCAAAATAGTATGATGAAAGGTACTATTTTTCATGGTGCAGGTGCATCTACAGAAGACATACTCAAAGACACCAAACAAGGAATTAATCAACCTAAAAAGGTAAAGCTTGAGGAGGAAGATGATGATAACCAAGAAAAGGAGGATGATGAAAGTCATAAAGAAGATGATGGTCTCCCATTGGAGTGGAGAACCTCCAAGGATCATCCAATTGACAACATTCTTGGTGACATGAAAAAGGGGGTAACAACGCGATATAAAATAAGTAATTTTGGTTATCACCATACGTATATATCACAAGTTGAACCTAAAAATGATAAAGACGCCTTACTTGATGAGTATCGTCTTATGGCCATGCAAGAAGAATTAAATCAATTTGAAAGAAATTATGTTTGTGACCTTCTCCCTCGTCTACGAGATCATCAAGTTATAGGAACTAGATGGGTTTTTAGGAATAAACTCGATGAACATGGTGTGATAACAAGGAATAAGGCCCGATTAGTGGCTCAAGCGTATAACCAAGAGGAAGGCATTTATTATGAGGAGACTTATGCTTCAGTTGCCCGACTCAAGTCTATATGCCTTTTACTAGAATATGTATGTTACAAGAACTTCAAATTATATCAAATGGATATGAAAAGTATGTTCCTTAACGGGTACATAAAAGAGAGGTGTATGTTTCACAATGAAACAACCGGCTGAAAATCATCGAGAGAAAATCAATGAAGTCGCCATCAAACGTTTTTTATCCCAGCAGAAGGGAAAGGTAAACATTGAGTAAACCTGAGAAGGGAGAAATCAAGATCTTGGGACTGAGAGATACGGGTAAGGGAGTCGATTACGTGAGGGGAAGGTATTAGAACCCTCACGTATATGGTACTCCACGGGATCCACTCTTGTTGTTCTAATCAAAGGGTGTGTTCATATTTAAAGCTTACGAGCTAAAATGCATGAATGCATAGTGTATATACAAAGATAAAGGTTTTATTAGTTGCGTCTGCCTCAGTTATGAACCTTCATGCCTATGTACCATCATCCGTGAAATGGGGATCAAGGCACTTCATAGTTCACCTCAAAAGTTTCGGTTTGTTATATGTTTTTTATGAACACTATTAATTTTTCTTCCTAACATAGCTCGACCCTTGGAGACTCAAGCGTTGGCATAGAAAGGAATTAATATATTCTTACCTGAAGATGTATTTTCAAAAGAAAATATGCCCAGACGCGGATAATGTTACATTCATGCTCTAGCACATAAACATAGTGCCACCCGGCCTTTAGGGATTTAGACGTCGTATTGCGCAGAGTAGAATTAACACATCCTTTTGAGAATTTAAAAGAAAGGCCCGGAGGAGAAAGAGTTTAAATTTGTTGATGTTTTTTACCTTGAAAAATGATTTAAGAGATGTTAGAGTCTTTTATGAATTTTCCAAAGAAAAAGAGTTTTAGTCTTAAACATGCAAAAGGAAAGAAAAAACATCTAAGAGAAACTATCTAGCTCTATCCGTAATGATCATACAATGATTTATCCTATAGTTGAGTTTGAAAGGGAAACACTACCTAAGTTGGCATGCATGGATTACAATCCGAGTGTCTAACTTGCATCGGAAATGAAACAAGTGAATCCTAAGGGAACATGCGATGGTCTAAAGAAAAGCAAGAGCATAAGTGTAATCAAACAAAGTCGAACCAAAACCAAACAAAAATCGAGTGCGAGCTAACAACAAACAAAGAGTCCAATGGATCTCAAAGTGGGAGTAAGGAACTCTTTCCACTTGATTTTCTCAAGCACCGACATCGAGTAACAACTCAAAATGTCAACATTTAAAGAAATGTGAGCTAACACCATTGAAATGAATGACAAAGTGTGGGAGTTGGTTATGAACCCTTTTCCACTTTATTTGACACTATGGAAAAGAATAGGAACGATTTAAATCATCAACGTATAACTTGAGCTAAGAACAACACGGACTAGAAAATGTGGGGGCCGATTATGGGCCTTGCGTTCCACTTATTTGACTCGATAGCAAGCATAAAATAAAAGGAAATGGGAGGGGAGTGGGATTTGCCTTCATTAAGTTCTTTTGCACACAAGAAAACACAACGTTGCCTCATTTTGAGGTCTTTGTACAAACACAAACATTGCCTCCTTTGAGGACTTTAAACAGATTTTCCCACCTAAAGTAGGGACTCCCAGTCATGCATTTTTATTACTTCTTCTCATGGAAAGGAAAAGAAAAGACAATATGGAAATTAAACCAGAATCATAATAATACCAAATGAACAAGAGTTTGTAGCAATCAAGAAAAGCAGAGAAACCCAGAAAACTTCGTGCAAGCTAGCATCAACAAACAAAATAATCAGAGATCGGGCACTCGCAATAGGCGCAAAAGTATTGGCAATGTGAAAATAAATCACATGTGAAATGTGCATCAGACACATCCGCATAACAAACAGTACACCTGCACAAAAGTACACATTCATACGAAAACACAAGCAATGTATATTTCTCATAGAATGAGAATCACAATCAAGTGCGTCAGAAGCGAACTCGAATTCACAAAGAAGTAGAATAAAATGCTTTTCGATCGAATAATCAAAATATCAATTAAGCGATTGAAATCTCTCTTGAAGTGCCTTGCACAAGTCAACAAACGTGTTAGTAATAACAAGTAATTATAATAGGAATCAAATATCTGCGTCACAAATTAAATCAAGATTAAATTGTGAAAAAAAACAGTCCAAACAAGCATTGGACACCAACATCAAAAATGGGCAGCATTGTCGTTATCTCGTGAACCGATCAAAAGTTTTATTTAAAATTAAACAAACTTGATACCGGTATCAAACAATTGTTCGTTTAGGCTCAACTATGCAACAAGTATGAATTAAATCACAATGTAGATGCAAAAACAATTTTCCGGAGAGCGTTGGATTAACACATGAGATGCATAAAAAGTTAGAATAAAATCAATTGAACTTGATACCGGTAACCACTAAACGTGCTAACAAGCTCAAATATGCATTAAGTTGGAATTAAATCACTAATTAACCACCACTTACCATCTCCAAGAAGCAACTACGCACCTTACAAAAGGCTCGAAAAATCGGAATAAAATCCACCGAATATGATACCGGTGTCAACCAATGATGCTAACAAGGTTATGTATGCCCCGAGCAACATTAGAATCAAAATTTATAACACATTTGTGAATTCCGGACAGTGGTGATGTGTGTATCAATGCTTTCTAAAAGTTGGTTTGAAATCAACGTTTTAAAGCACAAAAGCTAAGCATCGATACATGAACAATCAATTAGAATTTACAAACAAATTTTAATCATCCAACCGGTATCAGTATCACAATTTCCAAGCATCGAATCAAACATTATACAATAATTCAATCAATTAATCACATCTGATAATTCACAACATCATCAACATCAATGTTCAATTCATGTAAATCAACACTTCATGTATCAACACAAAAATTCAGTTGAATTCAACAATTAACAAATCAACACGTCGACATTCAAGATTCAAACAATTTGAACATAAAACTCAACCAATTCCAAGCTTATTCATAATTCACAAACTCAAGAATCACTTAATTCCACAAAATCAAGGTTCAATTTATATTTAAATCAAATAAGCACTTATCTCACAAAATCAATTAATTCCAAAATCACTTAAATCAAGAGATTATCGAAAGATGTGAAGAGTAAGATTCGAAAAGTGAACGGAGGAGATCGTTGGATCTAGCGATCGGAAGAGATAAAGCACTGTCAGAATGCAAGGCGGCGGAGGGAGTAGCGCTAACTAAATCAAATCGAATGGGAGGGAGTAACTCGCTGAAGGAGACTTGGTCGGAGGTGGCGCGGCTGGGTGGTCTGATGAGGGAAGAGGAGGCGCGCGCAATGGTTGAGGGAGAGAGGAGGAGGTTTGTGGCACACAGAGAGAGAGAGAGAGAGAGAGAGAGAGAGAGAGAGAGAGAGAGAGAGAGAGAGAGAGAGAGAGAGAGAGAGAGAGAGAGAGAGAGAGAGGAGAGAGAGAGAGAGAGAGAGAGAGAGAGAGAGAGAGAGAGAGATGAGAGAGAGAGAGAGAGAGAGAGAGAGAGAGAGAGAGAGAGAGAGATGAAGTTGTTTTTGTGTTCTTGCTTGAGAGGATAGAGAGAAACTTGAGAGAGATAAGAGAATTTTTTGTGAGATTTTGAATAATGAGAGAAAAGTCATGCTCAATGTGAATTTTGAAAATATATAGAAATGGATTCAAGTCTTGTTTGGCAAATGTATTTTTGACTAATGCAGAATTTTTGACTTATTCAATGTACCCGGGCTCTAGAACAAACCAAAACTCACGACATTCGGTGCAGGATCCTGACGCGAAACCTGAAACAAAATAGTCGATGACGAAATTTGTGACACCATGTCGAAAGAGTCATATTGTTACGATAAAAATTGAGTGATTTACGATGCTCTAAATGGTAAGAACTCAGTATTAAAATTGATTGAACAGATTTTTCCAGCTTATTTTGTGTACTGTTCGAAAACAAACCACAAGCTCTTGCCTTTTGGTGCAAAATCCTGACGGCACAACCTGAAACAAAAATTGTCGCCGACAAAATTTGTGACATTGTGCCAAAAGAATTTCCCTGATACGATAAAAATTTGAGAGAGTTTGTGATTTTTTGAATGGCGAGAAATAGGTGGACTTATTTTGTTGCATTGAAAATTTTAGCTTATTTTCATTTGCACTTTAGGAAGCGAGCCATAAAACGAAGCCTTCGGAGCACAATCCGAACTCGGGACCTGAAGCAAAGTTGTAGCTAAAAGAACTTTTGATCTCATGCTATGTGAATCTTTCTGATCCGACAAAAATTGATAAAGTTACAAATTTTGCAATATCGAGAAAACAGTTCAGCTGAATACCATTTCGGGGTGCAATTTTCTCAGGTAATACGCACTTTTGGAGATATTCTTCAATGAATTAATTTTTGACCCAAACATACAAATTGAGGAAAACATCAAGATGGATTTTACGCCCAAAGAACCATCCAAAAAATTCAAACCGAGCAAAAGTTATGAATTTTTGAATATCTGATAAACAGTGGTTCCGCATATTGTTTCATGGTACCACTCTCAAAGTATTCACAAATCTGGGGATCTTCTGAGCCAAATCAGCTTCTGAGCCGAACACGAAAATTGAAAAAATAATAATAAGACGGTCCAAATTCCTCAAGAGCGACTCAAAGATGATTTTCCAGTCAAAAGTTACGAATTTTAAGCATTCGAGAACCAACGAACCAGCAAATCCACTGTATAACGTGATTTCAGGTATTTGGTGCTTTTGAAAATCTTCCTCACAAAATTAGCCTTCGACCTGAAAAGATGAATTGAAGAAGATTTCAAGATGATCCTAAAGAGTGAAGAACCATTCCCAAAGCATTTTCCAATCTTAAGTTATCAATTTTTGAGCTTGAAACGCACAATATTGAATTTCTGTATGCACTATCTCAAACTGATTGCAACGCTTGACTTTATGTGCAATTCAAAGAATGTCAAGACACGTAGAGCTTGATATGATGATGAATTGATTAGTTTTTTATTTAATAGCTTGAAAGCTATGCGGAGTGCATTTAAAATCCAAAAACCCTGAGTTTTGCTTCACAGTGCTGCTTAACGGAACAGTCATCTTTTGTAACTCTTTTCATAGAGAAAAACCTCGATTCCCTGAATATAAATCCAATGACATGTATGTATGCATATGATGATGAAGTATAAACCAATTAGGGTTAAAATGAAGAGGTCCAATTTTGGGATACAACAACTGCCTCTATTCAATCTTCTTTAACCTGAGGGTAAGATTGGTGGTAGCCTTTTGAACAATCAAGGTAGAAGAGGATTGAATACTCAATAGAACCAAAAAATTTGCACTCTAAAGACAGTCGGGAATTATCCATTTTTGGTTTTTCATATTTTCTATTTTTTTTCTTTTCTTTTGGTGAAAGGTTATCAGGAAGTGTATGTCATGTTAGGATTAGACACACACAAGAAAGGAAATCAAACATACATGCCTGACCAGAATTAGACATATATAAGGTTAACTGACTGAGAACACCTGAGTTAAAGCAAACTCAAAGTACTAGACAGAGAATGCTTGCATCAAAAGCACACTCAAAGACATCTAACAGAGAACACTTGCATAAAAAGAAAACTCACTAAGGAGAAACAAGATAACTGCAGATAGACTCCTACAGAGAACACTTGAATCAAAGTTGAACTCAAAGATACTAGACAGAATGCTTGCATCAAAAGCAAACTCACATGCATTGGACAAAGAACACTTGCATCAAAAGTGAACTCACCAAGGAGAAAGAAGACTAACCGCATATAGACTCCTATAGAGAACACTTGAATCAAAGGCGAACTTAAAGATACCAGATAGAGAAAACTTGCATCAAAAGTAATCTCATAGGAATCGGACAGAGAACACTTGCATCAAAAGCGAACTCACCGAGGATAAAGAAAACTAGCCGCAAATAGACTTCTACAGAGAACACCTGAATCAAAGGCGAGCTCAAAGATATCAATGACACATGTTCGGTAAGAATGTTGAACATACATCAGGAAAAGACTGACTGGAACAGGCTCTAATAGAGAACACTTGAATCAAAAGGGAACTACGGGGAAAAGAAGAATATATGCAGCTAAACTCATAGAGAAAGCACGCTGACCAAAGGCGGACTTACTGGGGATACAAATATGACAGAGTCTGCTGGGGAAACTGACCAAGACTCCTACAAGACAAGAAACTTAATATGAAGTGAATATCTGGGAACACGTCGGTTGGAATAATCCTGGGGAATAAAATCATGAGGATTATTCAACTTCGGGTACATAACATTTGGTTATGTTAGGTGCATAGCATAATCGGATTATACTTCAACTTATGTTTGAAATTTTACAGTGTAATGCTCCATACAATGGAAATTATACGTGTTTTGGTAGATGCAATGTAATGATGCATGTTTAGTGTTTCATTAGGAAAAACACAACAATAATCAACTTCCAGGAAGACAAGGAACTTATAAACAATTATCTTTGTACATCTAATCTTTTGTAGAGAATAATCAGTCTTAACTTCATTGGGAGATTGCAAATCTGAGATATCAACTTCCAAGGAGACGTATCGCTGGGGAAGTAGACTCTTGGGAGGAATACTGCAAAAATAAATTGTAGTCTAGAGAAAATCTTGAACTCTGGTTAAATTCTTAACTTCTTGGGGAACAGATCCCTTTTCTCCTTCCAGGGTGAAGAGAACTTTGCTGGGAACGGAAACTTTCTCACGTAGAGTTTTCTTGATGAAGATAACTTCTACTGGGGGATAATGAGAATTCTTGAATCAAAAGAAAACCAATATCAGACCACACTAGGGATTTTACCGCTGGGATATAAACCTTCACTTGGGGAAAGGGAACGAATCTTTGAAATAGAAACTTCAGGTTCAACACTCTGCTGGAGATATCTCAACAATCTTCTATCACTGGGAATAAAAATAATTTTGATCAGCACTCCCATGCATACACTACACTGGGGAAATAGGATCTTGTACAATTTTAATCACCACCAGGCTTTACTGGGGAAAAGAAAACTTGCTTCGCTGGGGATAAGAGGAAAGTTGATCAAGAAAATCCTTAAAACTCGGCTCCAACTAGGGATAAGAGGAAAGTTAACCAAGAAAATCCTTGAAACTCGACATTAATTTGGGAGAATGCCACATCTCTCATTGGGGAACCGAAAAGCTCTTAATAGAAATCTCATCAGTATAAACTACCCTGGGGAAGCCATCCTTGCATGATTTATGTCAACACAGAACTTACTGAGAAAAGAGATTGTTCTTCCAGGAATAACAACCTCCTTCATGGGGATACAAACCAGAATCTCCCACACATAAACAGAAATACATTCAAGAAACCTTGACAGTAGCATATCGCACTAGGGAGGAAGATGCAAACTTCATGAAATGAGTTCCAGCCTCATTAGGGAAAGAGGTGTCAAATTCATGAGGATACATCAAGAATCTCTGGTCGGTAAATAAAGTGAATCTTCCAAGAAGCCTTGAAAGGAGCAGATTTCACTGGGGAGAAAGATTATATAGAATCCCAATAAAATGCATTTATTTGGAGATAAGTCCTCTGAAAAGGACAAATTCTTACACAAACCCTTAGCAAAAGTGCAGACCATATTGAGGATGGGGACTCTATTTAAACAAGGGTACGCCTTCACTAGGAATATGGGATTCAGTCTGCAGAACCTCAACCTTTAAGACCCTCATGTTGGTAATGAACCAATCTTGCCTTATTATCATATTGAAAATGGACAAAAGTACCTGCAAAAATATAAACACAGCAACATGTTCCAGGTATGGAATGGCGACCTTAGCCGTCATCCCAGACACCCAAAACTTCAAGCAAATTAAGATATTTATATCTTGCGCTGTAAATCTTTAATATTTTTAAATGCAAAGTTTATAAAAAATGTTAGAAGTCTTTTGCAAACAAAACAGTAAAAATAAAAACCAAGAGGCACAATTTGGATAAAAAGAATTTTATTGATTGATTGGCCTGTAAATAGGAATTTACATCAAGAAGCAATTCCTAAAAAGAGGTAATCATAGACAAATCCTACAAAGAAGAATATAGAGATGGCAATGTGAAGGCGGATTCACCGGGTACCGATTCTGCTATGACTCTTATAACCTCAAAGCTCCTTAGTACTTTGCTTTTTGAAAAGTTGATTGGACTGATTTGTTATCCTTCCAAGTTAACCAATATAAGTAAAAGGATGATAGCACAAATGCAACGCAAACCGTAGTCATTCGCTTTAAATCCATAACTTTTCATGGATCTCCCTTTTTGGGTTTTTAATTCATCGGGATACCCATTTTTTCCTAAGTCTCCTTTTTCAGGTTTTCGACTTAGCGGGTGTACTCGATTTTCTTTTTCATTCTTTTATTCATTTTCCCATAATTTATTCCCGAACCTCTTATTAATTTTTTTTGTGGTTCGCCGGGATGCCCTTTTTTTCCTAAGTCGTCGACTCAGTGGGTGTATTTGTGCGAAGTATTTTTTAATTACGTCTGTGTTGACGGGGTGATGGAAATCCTCTCCATCCATAGTTGCGAGCATCATGGCTCCTCTTGAGAATACTTTCTTCACAACATATAGTCCTTCATAATTGTGAGCCCATTTTCCCCTATCATTTGTATTATTGGGAGGCAAAGTCCTTTTCAAAACGAGGTCACCAACTTGGAAATTTTGAGGACACACCTTCTTGTCAAAAGCTTTCTTCATCCTCCTCTAGTACAACTGCCCATGACAAATAGTTGTCAATCTCTTCTCGTCAATGAGATTAAAGTTATCAAGTCTATTCTGAATCCATTCAACTCCAACCAGCTGTATATCTGTCATAATCCTTAAAGAAGGAATCTCTACTTCCACGGGCAGGGCTGCTTCCATGCCGTATACTAGAGAGAATAGGGTTTCCCCATTCGAAGTATGCACCGAAGTACTATAACCATGCAAAGCAAATGGCGATATCTTTTTCTAGTCTTTATAGGTGACAACCATCTTCTGCACAATCTTCTTAATATTCTTGTTTGCTGCCTCAATAACACCATTCATCTTTGGACGATATGGAGAAGAATTGTGATGTTTTATCTTGATGCTTTCACACAGCTCTTTCATCATCTTATTATTGATATTAGACTCATTATCAGTAATTATCTTTTCGACAATCCCATAACGACAATGATATTCTTCTTGATGAAACGAGCAACCACTTGCTTGGTGACATTGGCATAAGATGCTGCTTCGACCCACTTGGTGAAGTAATCAATAGCCACAAGAATAAAGCGATGTCCATTAGAAGCAGTCGGTTCAATATGTCCAATCATATCAATGCCCCACATTGCGAAAGGCCAAGGAGAAGTCAAGACATTAAGTGAACTGGGTGGCACGTGCATTTTGTCGGCATAAATCTGACATTTGTAATAGATTCTAGAGTGATTGTAACAATCATTTTCCGTTGTGGACCAATAATAACCTACTCTCAAGATTTTATTGGCCATAATATGCCCACTAGAATGCGTCTCTAAGGAAACTTCGTGGATTTCTTCTATGATCTTATTTTCTTCGTGTATATCCATGCATCTGAGCAAAACATGGGCATAGTTTCTCTTGTACAGAACACCTCCATTGAGGAAAAAATTGGTTAAGTGCTTTCGCAGAGTCTTCTTATCGGTGATAGAAGCATCCTCCGGATATTCTTTTTTTTCAAGATAACTTTTGATATCATAAAACCACGGTTTCTCATCAGCCTCTTCTTCTATCTCATAACAGAAAGCTGGCTCATCCAATCTCAAAATGGTGATAGAGGGGGCTTCATTTTCCCATCTGAATTTAAACATGGATGATAGAGTAGCCAAAGCGTCTACCAAACTATTTTCTTCTCTTGGGATATGATTGAAATTAATCTCGGCAAAATATGGGGTCAACTTTATAACAAGCTCACAATATGGAATCAAATTCGGGTGATGAGTCTCCCAATCTCTGCTGATAGACTGATTATAAGAGCAGGATCCCCATATACTTCTAAGATATTGATTCTCAAATCAATAGCAGCTTCTAGCCCAAAGATACAAGCTTCATACTCGGCCAGATTATTAGTACAATCAAAGAAAATTCTGGATGTAAGAGGAGTGTGAAAACCTTTCGGAGAAGTAATAACAGCACCGACACTATTGCCCAATGCATTCGAGGCACCATCGAACACCATCGTCCATCGCGATCCTGGTTTGGGTCTTTCCTCTGGGTTGGGAATATTACAATCACATATGTATATGATGTCTTTGTCCAGAAACTCAACCTTCATTGGCTGATAGTCATCTTCCATAGGCTGGTGAGCAAGATAATGTGCCAATACATTACCTTTAATGGCTTTTTGGGTAGTATATTGGATATCATATTCCATTAAAATCATCTCCAATTTACCAACAGTGGAAGCGGTGTAGCGGCAAGAAACAAAAGTTTTAGAAATATTTATCCAGGAATTTATCGTGTCCACATAGATTGGTTATTGAATTGTCATTCGACAAATTCTCGCGTTTATGAGTTTGGTTTTAAATGGGTTTTTGTATGTAAGGTGTTAAAATTAAAAGTTATACACAAGAAGAATTTCATCATTCGAATAGGATATAACTCTCGAGTTTGTATTTCGTCTACCCCATCAAATACTTAAACTTACTACTCAGTTGTACTTAACCTTAAATACTCGTCAATATCATCACGTATCGCTTACATCGAGGTTATTTCTAACACAGAGTAAGATATCAACTATATCGCTCAGTGTCAACGATCTCTCAGCACAACAAAAAACAACACGGGGGCATTAAGAGTCGATACCTAAGTGATTACTAAGCCTAAATCTATCTCTAGAATCTAAGCCCAATAGATATTCATCCTAAATCCGGATTCAATCAGTCCATCTCTGCAACAACTCAAACCCATACACTTAGCAAGCTAATAAGGATAAATATCAATAAAGATTTGTAAATAAAGTTTCATACAACACCATGAGCAATAAATATAAATATAATCAAGGTAAAATTACATACAAAATCCAACAAATAATCGTTACAAAGAGAGGAAGAGGATAAGAAAACATATTCCATGTGGTGTCCAACACGATCCATGAAGCTCACGACCCCGAATCATCCATTTGCAGCCACAAATGTTGTTGTCTAAGTTCTAACTATCAAAAATTGAAGGATTATGGATTTGGGGTCAAAAATACCCAAAACCATACCCAAAAAGTGTGTTTTTAACCCTAAATATGCATTGTTGACTCTCCTGCATCGCCCGACAACCAAAAAGTGTCACTCGGCGACCAAAACTGTGTTTTTTCCATGCTTCGGGTGGCTCCAGAATTTCCCGGAGACCAAAAAGTGTCGCCCAGTGAAGGTCCTTATACACTTGGCCCATAATAAGCCACGTCCTCAATAGAAACAAATATCTATCATCGCCCGGCGACCATAATTCATTGCCTGGCAACCATAATTCATCGCTCGGTGACTCTCCTTATTTTCACCTGGCGACTAAGACGCGACGCAAGGCAGAAACTTCATGGAAATTTGGCCTACAAATTTCACCCAACGACGACTTCTATCGCCCGGCGATCCATGACAATCTAGCAACTTTTGTTGCTTTCCTGCATAACTTCCTCTGGCTCCAATCTTTCGCCTTATTCCTTTATTGATCCAAAAATGCATCTTGGAGCTTTATTCCTCTTGCTCCAACAATGCTCAAATACCTACAAAATGAATACAAAACTATCAAACGATACACTTTATACAAGAAAATGCATTATACACAAACTAAATGTATTTATACACAAAGTTGGGTTATTCAACTGATATTAACAACTAAGAGTGGATAAGTGCAACAAAAAGTATATACAAAAATAACTATAATTTGCACTTATCGAACTCTCCCCAACTTGAAACATTGTTTGTCCTCAAACAAAGTCTAATAACCCAAAGAACAAATAATGATAATCAAAGAATCATGAATCAACAGGTTTTGAAAATGGAAAACAAATGCAATGGTTCAAATGAAAAACATCATACACAAAGTAAACACTTACCACTAAACTATGATTATAACATAAACACAAAATGAATGCTAAATACAAAAATTATGCCAAACATTCTAAAATGATACTAGTTCACAAATGAGTCACACCTAGCAAACACAATCATCGGTAGATGAAAAACACACAAAAACGGGGTATTTTCACTCACCGAACAATCTTGCAAACAACAGACTAAATTATGCATTCATCCAAAAATTTATATTTAAAATATAAAAGCAAGAATCTCAAGGGCTTTTCAAGGTTGTAATGTGGCTTGATTAACAAACAAGTGATAAGTACTAAAGCTAATAAAAACAAAAACTTTCCTAAACCTAATGGAGTAATTACTTCTACAAAGTTTCAAACAATAGAATTTCAATCAAACTTCTTCTTCATCCCAAATTTCAAACCAACACACATCTCTTATTAAACACAACATTATTCCATACTCTTTTTGTTTTTGTTTTTCAAAGCTTTTTTTTTCTATCCCTTTTTTTCATTTCTTTTCTTTCTTTTCAACCTCATATCAATCAACCTATAAATACACAATCATTTTTCTCTCCAACTTGAACTTAACCATCATCATAATGTGAATACTCCCTACTTTCTATGGCAAGTTAAAAATTCAACTAAAATCATAGTTGAGGATTCAAGAAAACAAAGGATCAATATCCATGCCAAAAGGGAAACTAAACACTCATAGACAAGCATTTAGCAAATACAACATGGATATCGACAAAAAGCTCAAAGGGGTTACTAATAATCACACACTCACAAGGTGAATTGACTATTTGGCCAAAGTAGTTGTGCTCAAAATGGAACCAAAAAAATGCATTGATCATGTTCATGCTTTCATACAAACAATACAAACAAAAGATTAAGCATAATAAAATTCAGCTAACACGAGAGTTGTGGTCTCCAGCATATGTGAACAATAGAAAGATACCTCGCAAAAAGGGGTAGGAACTAAAGTGATTCACAAACGAGCAAGTATACAAAATAATGAATGGCATAAAAATTGTAAAAAGTCTAAGTATCATGAATATGCTAAAGTATAGAAAGCGATAAACACATACCTCGAACATGTACAAAACTTTAACAAAATCATTACCACACATTCGCAAGTTGAAACAATCAAACTTGACAAATCACCTCAATATTCTACAAGTTACCAAACCAAAAGTTGAGTGCAAACAACAACAAAAGAATTAGAAAAATAATACTCCTACAAAATTTCAATGTATAAAATTTACAATATATACAACGAAGAAAACTCCTCAAGCTAAACACGACAAGCTTTCAGAAAACACAAATTGACATAACAAAATAAATACAAATAACGATATGAAAACTGGGTGAAAATGAATTAACTAGTTGAAAAGTGAAGATTTGAAATTCAGAACATTTCTTTGTTTCAACTTGTTAAAACACAAATCACCACACACATAAACAAATACAAACAAACATGCATGTTTTACGTCGTAAGCTCGATGTCTGTATTGTGCGAGCTAGTAACCTCCTCTCATCATGCCATGGTATTGTCACACCGCGCAAACCTAAAGAAAGTGTCCTAACAATCACACAACAAACATTACGAAAGCAATACAATTCACAACAATATGTAGAAACACATATATGCACAAATATCATATACAAGCTAATGTAAAATTTCTATACAACATATACATCAATTACAAAACTCAAAAACAAAATAGTTATCGTAATGCGAAGATAATAGAACCAATCCCCGGCAACGGTGCCATTTTATTGAAGCGGTGAAGCGGCAAGCAACAAAAGTTTTAGAAATATTTATCTGTGAATTTATCGCGTCCACAGAGATTGGTTATTGAATTGTCATTCAACAAATTCTCGCGTTTATGAGTTTGGTTTTAAATGGGTTTTTGTATGTAAGGTGCTGAAGTTAAAAGTTATACACAAGAAGAATTTCATCATTCGAATAGGATAGGACTCTCAAGTTTGTATTTCGTCTACCACATCAAATACATAAAGTTACTACCCAGTTGTACTTAACCTTAACTACTCGTCAATATCATCATGTATCACTCACACCGAGGTCATTTCTAACACAGAGCGAGATACCAATTGTGTCGCTCCGTGTTGACAATCTCTCAGCATAACACAAAACAACACGGAGGCATTAAGAGTCGATGCCTAAGTGATTAGTAAGCCTTAATCTATATTTAGAATCTAATCCCAATAAATATTCATCCTAAATTCAGATTCAATATATCCATCTCTTCAATCACTCAAACCCATACGCTTAACAAGCTAACAAGGATAAACATTAATAAAGATTTGTAAAGAAAGTTCCATACAACATTATGAGCAATAAATATATATATAATAAAGGTAAAGTTACATACAAAATCCAAAAAAATAATGGTTACAAAGAGAGGAAGAGGATAAGAAACCATATTTCTCGCGGTGTCAAACACGATCCACCAAGCTCACGACCTCGATCATCCATTTGCAGCCACAAATGTTGTTGTCTAAGCTCTAATTATCAAATAATGAAGGATGATGGAGTTGGGGTCAAAAATACCCAAAACCATACCCAAAAAATGTGTTTTTACCCCTAAATACGCATTTTTGACTGTCCCACATCGCCCGGCGACCAAAAAGTGTTGCCTGGCAACCAAAACTGCATTTTTTCCATGCTTCAGGTTGCTCCATAATCGCCCAGCGACCAAAAAGCATCGTCCAGCGACAGTCCTCATACACTTGGCCCAAAATAAGCCACGTACTCAATAGAAACAAATATCTATCGTCACCCAGTGACCATAATTCATTGCCCAGCGACTCTCCTTATTTTTTCCTAACGACCAAGACGCAATGTAAGGCAGAAACTTCATGGAAATTTGGCCTACAAATTTCACCCGGCGATCCATGACAGTCTAGCAAGTTCTCTTGCTTTTCTGCATAACTTCCTCTGGCTCCAATTTTTCTCCTTATTCCTTTATTGATCCAAAAATGCATCTTGGAGCTTTATTCTCTTGCTCCAACAATGCTCAAATACCTACAAAATGAATACAAAACTATTAAATGATACACTTTATACAAGAAAATGCATTATACATAAACTAAATGTATTTATACACAAAGTTGGGTTATTCAACTGATATTAACAATCAAGAGTCGATAAGTGCAACAAAAAGTATATACAAAAATAACTACGATTTGCATTATTCAGCTACTCTTCCTCTGAGAGCTGGATTTTCAAAAATGTACTTGATTGGATTCATCTTGGATATCAAGAGAGTAGTATGAGTCATAATGTATTGTCTAAGACGTTTTGTTTCCCACACAAGTGCACAACAAGTCTTTTCCAGCAATGAATAGCTTGAC
Organism: Vicia faba; assembly: GCA_948472305.1. Lineage (NCBI taxonomy): Eukaryota > Viridiplantae > Streptophyta > Magnoliopsida > Fabales > Fabaceae > Vicia > Vicia faba. The sequence goes on from OX451740.1 coordinate 963,698,860, forward strand.
TCACAATCACTGAACTTCTTGCTCAGGTAGTAGATAGCATGCTCTTTCCTACCAATCTCATTATGTTGACCGAGTACACATCCCATGGAGTTTTCCAATGCAGTCAGATACATTATCAAGGGCCTGCTCTCCATTGGAGGTAAGACAATTTGAGGTTCCTGCAAATACTCTTTTATTTTATCAAATACCTCTTGGAAATTTTCATTCCACCTGGCCGTTTGATCTTTTCTCAACAATTTGAATATTGGTTCACAAGTGGCTGTAAGATGAGAGATGAATCTAGAAATGTAGTTCAACCTCCCCAAGAAACCACGAACCTCTTTTTCAGTTATCGGCTCAGGCATTTCTTGTATCGCTTTTATTTTGGCAGTATCAACCTTAATTCCCTTTCCGCTTACTATGAAGCCCAATAATTTCCCTGATCTCACCCCGAAGGTGCACTTGTTAGGGTTCAGCCTCAGCCTGAATTTCCTTAACCTTTCAAACAATTTCAGCAAGTGGAACAGATTTTTCTCTTCTATCTGGGATTTGGAAATCATTTCGTCAACATATACCTCAATCTTCATATGCATCATATCATGAAAGATGGTGACAATTACACGCTAATACGTTACCCCTGCATTCTTCAAACCAAAGGGAATCACTTTGTAACAAAATGTTCCCTAAGGTGTAATAAAATTAGTCTTCTCCATGTCTTTTGGCACCATCTTAATCTGATTGTAGCCAGAGAAACCATCCATGAAGGAAAACACTTTAGCTTGAGCAGTATTATCAACCAGAATATCAATATGAGGGAGCGTAAAATCATCTTTAGGGATTGATCTGTTCAAGTCCCTATAATCCACACACATTCTCACTTTTCCATCTTTCTTATGCACTGGTACAATATTTTCAATTCATGGCGGGTAAGAGATTGCCTTCAATAAACCTGCATCAAATTGTTTCTGAACCTTCTCTTTAATCTTCTTAGACATATTGGGATGAGTTCTTCGAAGCTTTTGTTTGAATGGGGAACAATCTTCTCTAAGCGGCAGCTTGTGCACAATAATATTTGTATCCAGCCCAGACATATCTTCATAAGACCAAGCAAAGATGTCAACATACTCTCGGAGCATTCCAATCAATCTTTGCTTGACATTGTCTTCTAATGCTGCCCTAATTTTGACTTCTTTTCGGACCTCCTGAGTACCCAAGTTGACAACTTCTAAAGTCTCTTGGTGCGGCTGAATGACCTTTTCCTCTTGCCTCAACAATCTGGCTAGTTCTTCAGGAAGTTCACAATCTTCTTCAGCTTCTTCATAATCTTGATAGATTGAATTTTCAAAGTCATAATGAGCCATAGCAGAATCGATTTCGACAAAATCTAGGATTAATGGGGGACCGTATCTTCATGATTGATGATTTTGTTTTTATTTTAGTTTAAGATTTAAAAATAAAAATAAAAACACATTGCTAATTTTTTGAAAAAATAAAGAGAAAGACAAGGATCGGAATATTTTAATGCAAAAAGACATCCTTTATTGATGATAGTTTTGAAAATGAAAACATTGTGGCCTTACAGCATGATTACTACGTCTTGGGCAGAACGTAGGAATTATTGCATGATAAAAACAAAATAAAATTACTCTTCATATCGGGTAACTGTAATGATATCTTCAGCAAACCAATTAGTAGGCTCTTGTCCTAGAACAGTAGGATGAATCCATTTGTTCATATCATAATCATTGTCACCCTCATCGCTCACAGCATCAGCTTCCTCATGGATGATACCACCACTGACGAATTTGATCGGAGCGGGAATACATTGAATCCTATGAATAATAGTCGGCACGCTTCATCCAGCCACGAAACCCAATCCCTTCTTCTCTTTCTGCATAGGGAGATCCAACACTAGCCTTCAGGGTGTCCAGCTTCTACAACTGCCTGAGCTTGTCGATGAGATCCCATGCCGACCTCCGAATTTTTAACCTTTTGGCGAGGAGTTTTGGCAACTTGCATAGTTTCAAATGCTTGGAATGGAGTCTCGTGTACCTCACCTTCAATTTCAACATACCGGAAGGAACTCAGATAGCTGACAATATAATCCTCTTCACCATAAATGGTGACCACTTTCCCATTAACCAGGAATTTCAACTTCTGATGCAAAGTAGAAGTCACAGTGTCGGCTCCATGGATCCACGGGCGCCCTAGCAAGCAGCAGTAGGAAGGATTGATATCCATGATAAAGAATGTCACGCTGAAGATCTGAGGACCTACTTTATAGGAAAATCAACTTCATTAAATACAGTTCTTTTCGAACTGTCAAACGCCTTAACCACCAAATCGTTGAGCCTTAGCACAACCCCTTCATAGTCTAGCTTCATGAGAGAAGTCTTTGGCAAAACATTAAGGGATGATCCTGTGTCAACCAGAACACGGGATAAGGTAGTCCTTGCAATATACATTGAGATATGTAGTGCCTTGTTATGATTCCTCCCTTCGGGAGGTAAATCAAAATATGTGAAACCCAAGATGTTGCTCACATAGATTCTAGCCACGATTCCTTCAAATTGATTCACTAAAATTAACTGAGGAACAAATGAAGCCCCCAATAACTTTATTAGTGCATTTATGTGAGATTCATAATCTCGAAGTAAAGCAAGAATCAAAATCTTTGAAGGTGTTTGGCTCAACTAGTCATTTATCTTGTAATCACTCTTCTTTATATATCTCATTAATTCTGCCATGTATTTGGCTATTTCAACATCCAAAGTCGGGACAAGAGTATTCTGCGTTGCTTTTCCACCATTCATCATTATTTGCTTGCCTTTAGCCTTAGCCAAAGCATCTGCTTTCACTGAAAATATCATGAACTTCAGGTTTATATTCCTCAAGCTTACTTTCCTCAAGCTTACTGATAACATGCTTCTTCCCTTGATAATACAACTCGGCCCCATAATTCTAGGGAACTGCTTTATCACTGACATACGACATTGGACCAGGTAGAGTGATGGTCAGTGGCGACGACTTGGCTGGAATCAGAATTGTGGTAGGCACGGGAATTGCCTTGGGCTTGAAGGGAACAGTAATCATGTCCACCTCATCCTCCTCAACCTTAGTCTCAAAAACCACATAGTCAAACTGAAGAGTTCCTTTAGTAATCAACCTCTGAATTTCATCTTTCAAACATTTACAGCCCTCTGGATGAATCAAACAATCTTCACAATCAAAACCAAATCATGGGAATACCCCCCTTGTTCAACAAATGCTCCTTCAAAAATGATAGAGGGGTTGTTAACAAATTTACATCCATCACCAAATTTAGACTTTCGTCTTCATCAATGGCATTGATAGTGGTGCCCCTGTGAGGTGGCAAGGGTTGCTGAATAATATTGGGTGTTGGCGCTGGTCCAAAATTGAAAGCATGTGCATTCAGTAAGTCATGTACTTTATGTTTAAATGTTATACAGTTCTCAATAATATCCCCATGTGTGCCAGAATGGAATTCGCATCGGGCATTAGCATCAAAGTTCGGTGGCAACTTTTAGGATTAATATGCAATATGCGCAACTCAATCAGCTTCAATTTGAGTAGATAAGGTAATACTTCAGCATAGGACATGGTAAGTGCATCCATATTTCTAGGAGGTCGCTTATGCCCATGTTGCTTGTCATGCCTAGGTGCATACGCCTGTCACTAAGGTGTTGTAATTGGGATCACCATGGAAGCAATCTTATGATCAAACTCTTGATAAGCCTTTCCTTTACCCTTTCGCACATATAGCGCACTAGCTTCGCCTTATTTCTTCTTCTGGTAGCCACCAAAAGACTTTTTTTCATTACTAGCATTAACTCCAGAAACATCCTTCTGAATCTTTCCAATCTTAATTCATACTCGATTATTTCCCCGTAGGTTACCAATTCAGTAAAATTATCAAAAGTACTACAAGAAGTAAGGTAGTTCCCATGCAAGGTACTGGTAAACATGTCGACCATTTCTCTTTCCATCATTTATGGCTGGACCTTATCCGCCATTTCATGCCACCTTTGTGTGTATTCCTTAAATGACTCATTCTTCTTCTGCGACAGATTCTGCAATTGAGTCCTTGTAGGCTCCATGTTAGATTTGTATTGATAATGTTGAACAAAAGCTTCATAGCTCTCTCTAGGTACAAATACAGTTGCTCTCAAGTTGCATGTACCATTCTAATGGCCCACCAGTGAGACTATCCTGAAAGAAGTGCATGAGTAGCTTTTCATCATCGAAGTATGCTGACATCCTCTTGTAGTAATACCTAACATGTTTCCTTGGATAGGAGGTGCCTTTGTACTTCACAAAGTCCGACACTTTATGTTTCGTAGGAATCTTCACTCTGGGGACTAGTCACAAATCATTCATATCAAGGTCCATGGCACCTTGATTCTCAAAAGCATGCATATGCTCCTCGAGCATACTCAAATTCTTATCAGCTTCAGTAGGTTCTTCAGCATTAGAAATCTAGTCCTCATAGTTTTCATCCTCAAGTTGTCGAGCAGGTCTATGAACAAGTCTTGGCTGAACAAAAGGTTGTTTGTTGTTCTGATGAGTGGGAGTGGAAGGAGGCAAATTTCCCACAACTTGAATCATAGGAATGCCTTGATTATTACACGCGGGATTAATAAGGTTAACAGCATGACCATTCCCATGATTACCACCAGTATTACCATTCAGAGTCGCACCTCCTGGATTACCAGCATCTCCTTGAGGAGTGACCAGAGTTTCATTCCCATTATCTATAGTCGCAGCAGGCCTCATAATTAAGGCTCTCAATTCTTCCTGCTGACGAGCCATATTTTGTATGATCTCCAGCAGTTGCTCAACCCGAGTATCCATCCTGACACCCATAGCATTAACATCGGCTTGAATATGTTCCATTTGTCTTCTTGAATTACTTTTGGTGTTTTATCGATGAGAGTTGGAAGTAGCAATCTATGAAAAGACTGGATTAGACATAAGAAGACCCGCTAGAATTGACCTGTCGTGATATGCAATGTTATGAATGCATGATTATGCATGCAATGTTTTATAATTTCTAGGGTATTCAGAATTTTGTCAATTATAAAAAATAACAGACAACATGATAAAGGAGATAAGCAATAATCGAGAGGGCACATAATGGAAAATAACTATTCTTTCATTCATAAAACTTTAAGTCAAAATGAGTTCATACAAAACAAACAGTCATAAGATGATAAAGAATACAAAACCCCAACTATGACTAGATCGAAAATCACCATCTCCCCATTTGAGTCTTAAGCTTTGAAATTTCCTCCATGGCTTGTGCTAGTTGAATACCACGCCCCTTGAGATGGGCCTCTGCTACGAGCTTGGTGCTCTGTTTTTAAAGCTGGGCTCCTTTGTCTAGAAGTTGCTTCTCCAATTATTTGACCTTGGCTTCAGACCTCTTCTCTATTTCATCCTTGGATACTCTAAGGATGTCGCAATCTCGGTATTTCTACTTGTATTTCTTTTCAATTGTGGCAACAACTGTTGATGGTCTTCAAAAGAAATAGAATTGTCTTCAGCTCTAGATCTCTTTCCGGAAGTACTGGTCCCCTCGTGAACCTTGAGCTTGCAAGCTAACTCTTTCTTCTCTTACCTTAAGAAGTATAGCTCCATTTTTTTAGATTCCATATCTATACGAAGGTGATGATTCTCACTCTGTATTTGGTAGAATCTCTCCTTAGGCACATCATGCTGCAACTTGTCAGGCTGCGGGTACAAAGGGTCTTCCTTTAAGAACGGTAACATGAGTTTTCTCGCTCTCTCTTTGACCAAATCAACATAGGGTCCAAAGGCTATCAGCTCTTTCTATCTGAAGAAATCTTTCCCCTTTTTGAAGACTTTATCCCAGGAAATCTCTACCTTTTGTAGCATTTCAGGATCTTCTCCCTTTTTGCAAAATACAGATTCCTTGATTTCACTGCTTTTAGGTGAACTTTGCATGGCATACCCTAACTGGCGTAAGGTGAGAACAGGGTTATAGTTAATCATCCCATGCGTCCTCATGAGTGGGACATTGGAGAAACCCCCACAACTTGTAATCATTGCAGCACTATCAACTATGAGTCTATACCAAGTTATGTCAAAAGAAGTAAGAGCCATGAGCTTTGATGCCCACATACGAGTACTCTGAGCATCCTCGAACGGTCCTCTAGTAGGTAATTGATACATGAGCCACTTGTAGAGTAACGGAGTGAATAGCATAGTAAGTATTGGCCAAAATAGTAGGTATCGGATTTGGATTCATAAAAACGCAAATGGAGGCCAAATCTACCAGCTTCTCAACATCGGGAAATAGAACGAGGACATAAATCATAACTGCTAGTAATGAGTTGAATGCAACCCAAGATCCCTTAGTTGTCATCTCTTCAGCTTTTCTTATCAGGAAATCCATAGAAATACAATTGGTTGCACCTTTCTTTCTCCAATTACCTTTCATATTGCTCAGACTCAAATAAAGAGCCTTGGTGATAGATTCAAAATCGGGCTCTTCTGGAATGCGAGAAAAGGGAATGTGACATGTAACTTTGATCCCCAAAATGTAAGAATACTCCTCGAGAGCTGATAGTCTTGGAATGCGAAACAACGCAACTCCGGGTCATAGAATTGTAGCAAAGTATGAAGAGCTCTATCATCTACTTGAGAATTCAATAAAGGCAAGAGATCTGCATATCGTTTACTGAAAACTTTCGAGTTTGGATAAACCACTGAATCGCCTAACTCCTTCAAATGTACCCAACTGCTAGTGCTAAACTTGTAGCCAAAAATGTCTCGTGTATCCCTCTTGATGGTATCATTGTTGTTTGCCATTCTTGATACAGACGAATACTCTGAAACACCCTGGAAATGAAATGCAAATGCAGGTTAACTTTTTTCTTTTATACATATACATTCTTTTTTTTTAAATAAAGATGCTATGATGCAAGTGCAATAACATGGAATCAAGGTTTCCATAAAACCGGAAATTTGTTGTGTTGTTTCTGAATATGCTGAGAATACCACGATCAAAGATTAGAAACATAAACCAAAGAAAACCAAGTAACAAACAGAACATACAGTCACCATTAGAACATATTGTCACCATCGGTACCTGTAAAATTATTCCCTCCCCACTCACGGGAAAAGACTAGGTCTGGGTAAGGTCAATGGTAACTCAAAATCATGGGTTCGCCTAAAAGCACTACCACCAAAACCATAGACGTGGATGAAAATAACACCCCATTTGAACCCCATCTGAGCATGGATGATATGACCGCACTAGTAGGACCTTCATCCAGTAGCCATCATGTTCCACTCTATTCCTATGTTTCCTAATGGTTTACAACTCTAGCATGGGTACTGAGCCTTTTACCTAAATAGTAACACCCACCTAACAAGGAAACACAGAATCCAACACAGCAGCAGTATATGGAAAGCAATAAGATGTAATGCATATGTATGCTCAAATAACATGTATAAATGAACAAGCTATAAATCATAAACATAAACACCCAATGAGAGAAAAATAAAAAAAAAGTTAGAAGTGACTCCAGGATGGACCAGCATTTGGTCAACCTATCCCAAGTGAAGTCACCAGCTAAAAAAAATCGGCTGAAAGTCATCGAGAGAAAATCAATAAAGTCTCCATCGAACATTTTTTATCCCACCAGAAGGGAAAGGTAAACATCAATTAAACCTGATAAGGGAGAAATCACGCTCTTGCAAGGGGAAGGTATTAGCACCCCTCACATTAGTGGCACTCTACAGGACTCACTCGTGTTGTTCTAATCAAATGGTGTGTTCATATCTAAAGCTTATGAGCTAAAATGCATGAATGCATAGTGTATATACAAAGAAAAAGGTTTTATTAGTCGTGTCTGTCTCGGTTACAAACCTTCGTGCCTACGTACCACCGTCTATGCAATGGGGATCAAGGCACTTCGTAATTCACCTCAAAAGTTTTGGTTTGTTGTATGTTTTTTATGAACAATATTAATTTCACTTCTTAGTGCAGCTCAACCTTTGGAGACTCACGCGTTGGAATAGAAAGGAATTAACATGTTCTTACCTGAAGAGGTATTTTCAAAAGAAAAGATGCCTGAAGGCGGAAAATGTTACATTCTTGCTCTAGCAAGTAGACATAGTGCCACCTAACCTTTGGGTATTTACACTTTATATTGCGCATAGTAGAATTAACACATCCTTTTAAGAGTTTCAAAGAAAGGCCCGAAGGCGAAAGAGTTTAAATTTGTTGGTGTTTTTTTACCTTGAAAAAGGATTTAGGATATGTTAGAGTGTTTTATGAATTTTCCAAAGAAAAAGAGTTTTAACCTTAAACATGCAAAAGGGAAGGAAAAAATCCTAAGGGAAACTATCCAGCTCTACCCTTAATGTTATCATACAATAATTGATCCTATAGTTGAGTTTGAAAGGGAAACACTGCCTAAGTTGGCATGCATCGATTACAATCCTAATGTCTAACTTGCATCGGAAATGAAACAAGTGAATCCTAAGAGAACATGCCATGGTCTAAAGAAAAGCACGAGCACAAGTGCAATCAAACAAAGTCGAACCAAAACCAAACAAAAATCGAGTGTAATCTAACAACAAACAAAGAGTCCAATGGATCTCAAAGTGGGAGTAAGGAACTTTTTCCACTTGATTTGCTCGAGCACTGACATCGAGTAACAACTTGGAGCATCAATGTTTAAAGAAACGTGAGCTAACATCGTCGAAACGAATGACAAAGTATGGGGTTGGTTAAGAACCCTTTTCCACTTTATTTGACTCAATGGACAAGAATAGGCACGGTTCAAAGCATCAACGTATAACTCGAGCTAAGAACGACACGAACTAGAAAATGTGGAGGCCGATTATGGGGCCCTTTGTTCCACTTATTTGACTCGATAGAAAGCACAAAATAAAAGGGAAATGGGAGGGGAGTGGAACTTGCCTTTATTAAGGTCTCCTTTATTAAGGTCTTTTGCACACAAGAAAACACAAACATTGCCTCATTTTGAGGTCTTTGAACAAACACAAACATTGCCTCCTTTGAGGACTTTAAACAGATTTGTCCACCTAAAGTATGGACTCTCAGTCATGTATTTCTATTCCTACTTCTCATGGCAAGGAAAAGAAAATACAATGTGGAAATTAAACGAGAATCAGAATAATACTAAACAAATAACAGTTCATAGCAAGATCGCAAAGCAGAGAAACCCGGAAAACTCTGTGCAAGATAGCATTAACAAACAAAATAATCAGAGATCGGCACTTGGAATAGGCACCAAAGTATCGGCAATGTGAAAATAAATCGCATGTGAAATGTGAATCGGACACATCCGCATAACAAACAGTACACCTGCACAAAAATACACATCCATACGAAAACACAAGCAATGTATATTTCTCATAGAATGAGAATCACAATCAAGCGCGTCGAAATCGAACTCAAATCCACAAAGAAGTGGAATAAAATGCTTTTCAATCGAATAATCAAAACATTAATTAAGCGATTGAAATCTCTCTTGAAATGTCTTGCACAAGTCAACAAACGTGTTAGTAATAACAAGGAGGCATAATCAGAATCAAATATTTGCATCACAAATTAAATCAAGATTAAATTGTGAAGAAAAACAGTCCAAACAAGCATTGGAACACCAACATCAAAAACCGGGCTGCCTTCCCGTTATCTCATGAATCGACCAAAAAGTTGATTTAAAATCAAACAAATTTGATACTGATATCAAAAAATTGTCTGTTTAAGCTCAATTATGCAACAAGTATGAATTAAATCACAATGTAGATGCAAAAACAATTTTTCGGACAACATTGGATTAACACATGAGATGAACAAAAAGTTGGAATAAAATCAATTGAACCTGATATTGGTATCCACCAAATGTACTAACAAGCTCAAATATGTATTAAGTTGGAATTAAGTTACCAATTAAGCATCACTTACCATCTCCAGGCAGCAACTACGTACCTTACAAAATGCTCGAAAAATCGGAATAAAATCCACCGAATATGATACTGTGTCAACCAAATATGCTAACAAGGTTATGTATGCACCGAGCAACATTAGAATCACAATTTTTAGCACATTTGTGAATTTCAGACAGCCGTGATGTATGTATCAATGCTTGCTAAAAGTCTGTTCAAAATTAATGTTTTAAAGCATAAAAGCTAAGCATTGATACATGAACAATCAATTAGAATTCACAGACAAATTTTATTCATCCAACCGGTATCGGTATCACAATTTCCAAGCATCGAATCAAATGTTATCCAATAATTCTATCAATTAATTGCATCAGATAATTCACAACATTATCAACATCAATTTTCAGTTCAAGTAAATCAACACTTCATGTATCAACATGAAAACTTAATTGAATTCAACAATCAACAAATCAACGCGTCGACATTCAAGATTCAAACAATTTGAACACAAAACTCAACCAATTCCAAGCTTATTCATAATTCACAAACTCAAGAATCACTTAATTCCATAAAATCAAGGTTCAATTCATATTTAAATCAAATAAGCACTTATCTCACAAAACCAATTAATTCCAAAAGCACTTAAATCAAGAGATTATCAAAAGATGCAAAGAGTAAGATCCGGAAAATTGAACGGAGGAGATCGCTGGAGCTAGCGATTAGAAGAGAGGAAGCACTGCCAGAGCGCAAGGCAGTAAAGGGAGTAGCGCTAACAGAATCGATGCGGACAGAAGGGAGCAACTCGCGCGGAAGGAGACTTGGCCAGAGGTGGCGCGGCTACGCGGTCTAGCAATGAAGGAGGCGGCGGTCACAGTGGTTGAGGGAAAGAGAATGAGGTTTGCGGCGGAGAGAGAAAGGAAGAGTGGTTAAGTTGTTCTTGTGTTCTTGCTTTAGAGAATATAGAGAAACTTGAGAGATAAGAGAATCTTTTATAAGATTTTGAATAATAAGAGAAAAGTCATGCTCAATTTAAATTTTGAAAATATACAGAAATGGCTCCAAGTCTTGTTTTACAAGTGTATTTTTTGACTAATGCAGATTTTTGACTTATTCTGTGTATCGGCTCGAGAACAAACCAAAACTCACAACATTCAGTGCGGAATTCTGACGCGAAACCTGAAACAAAATCGTCGATGACGAAATTTGTGACGTCGCGCCAAAAGAATTGTCCCATTACAATAAAAATTGAATGAGTTACGATGCTCTGAATGGCGAGAACTCGGTATTAAAATTCACCTTATAGGTTTTTCCAACTTACTTTGTGTACTGTTCGAAAACAAACCACAAGCTCGTGACTTTCGGTGCATAATCCTGACGCGTAACCTAAAACAAAATTATGCCGACGAAATTTCTGACGTTGTTCCGAAAGAATCGCTCCGATATGACAAAAATAGAGTTATGATTTTTTGAATGGCGAGAAATTGTGGACTTATTTTGCTGCATTGAAAATTCCAGCTTATTTTCATACGCACTTTAGAAAGCGAGCCATAAACCAGGTCTTAGGAGCATAATCCGAACTCGGGACCTGAAGCAAAGTTGTAGCAATAAAATTTGAGATCTCATGTTTCAAGAATTGTCTTGATCCAATAAAAATTTAGAAAGTTAAGAATTTTTCAATATCGAGAAACAGTCCAGCAGAAAACCATTTCGGGGTGCAACTTTCTCAAGTATTTCGCACTTTCGAAGATCTTCTTCAAAGAATTAACTTCTGACCCGAACATACGAATTGAGGATAATATAAATATGGATTTTACGCCAAAATAACCATCCAAAAACTCCAAACCGGGCGAAAGTTATGAATTTTTTAATATCCGATAAATAGCGGTTCACCACACTGTTTCATGGTACCAGTCTCAAAGTATTTACAAATCTGGGGATCTTCCTCACTGAATCAGCTTCTGAGCTGAACACGAAAATTGAAGAAAATAACAAGACAATTCAAATTCCCCAAGATCCACTCAAAGATGATTTTCCAGTAAGAAGTTACGAATTTTTAAGCATCTGAAAACCATTGAACCAGCAAATCCACTATATAACATGATTTCGGGTATTTGGCGCTTTTGAAAATCTTCCTCACAAAATTAGCCTTCGACCTAAACAGATGAACTGAAGAATATTTCAAGATAGTCCTAAATACTGAAGAACCATTCGCAAACCATTTTCTAATCTCAAGTTATGAATTTCTGAGCTTGAAACGCACAATATTGAATTTTTGTCTGCACTGCCTCAAATCGATTGAAACGCTTGACTTTATGTGCAATTCAAAGCGTTCCAAGACACATAAGAGCTTGATATTATAATGACTTGATTATTTGTTCATTTAATAACTTGGAAATTATGCAGAGTGCATTTAAAATCTGAAAACCCCAAGTTTTGCTTCACAATGCTGCTTAACGGAACAGTCATCTTTTGCAACTCTTTTCACAGAGTAAAACCTTGATTCCCTGAGTATAAATCCAATGACATGTATGTATGCATATGATGATGAAGTATAAACCAATTAGGTTTAAAATGAAGAGGGTGAATTTTGGGGTACAACACACAACCTCCCAGTTTTGAAAATCATGAGTATCTTAATCATGTTTTCAAGCTAAAACGTGTTTTGTATGGTCTCAAACAAGCCCCTAGGGAATGGTATGAGAGACTTAGAAAGTTATTTCTTTACCAAGGATATTCAAGGGGGAAGTAAGATACAACTCTCTTTATTAAACATCAAGGAAAGCATATTCTTCTTGTTCAAATTTATGTTGATGATATCATTTTTGGATCAACTAAAATGAAACTTGTCAAGGAGTTCTCTAAGCTTATGCATGAAGAGTTTGAAATGAGTCTTACGAGAGATTTGAATTACTTTCTCGGACTCCAAATCAATCAACTCAAGGAAGGAATGTTTGTGTATCAAGCTAAGTATTATCTCGAATTACTAAAGCGATTCGGCATGGATGATGCAAAGCACATTGACACTTTTATGACAATAAATTGAAACTTGGAAAGAGATGAAAAGGGTAAGGATGTCGACATCGAGAAATATAGAGGTATGATTGGATATCTTCTATATCTTACGGCATCTAGGCCCAATATTATGTTTAGAATTTACATGTGTACTCGATATCAATCGTCTCCCAAGGAATTGCACTTAAAATTGGTTAAGCATATTCTTAGATACCTCATTGGTACCTCTAAGTTTGGGCTTTGGTATTCCAAGGGAAGCGAATTTAGCTTGGTTGGTTATTCTGATTACGATTTTTTCGGTTGCAAATCACATAGTAAAAGTACTAGTAGAACTTGTCATATGTTTTCAAATTCCTTGGTTAGTTGGCATAGTAAAAAGCAAGTTTCAGTAGCTTTGTTAATAGCCGAGGCGGAATATGTGGTAGATTGTAGTTGTTGTGCCCATATTTTGTGGCTTAAGCAGCAATTACTTGATTTTGACATTAAACTTTCGTGTATTTCTATCATGTGTGACAACACTAGTGCAATTAATCTAACCAAGAATTTGTACTGCTTTCTCGCACTAAACATATTGAGATACGCCACCACTTTCTTGATCATGTTGAAAAAGAAGATGTTGTATTTGAGCATGTTGATAGTAAAGATCAACTTGCCGATATTTTTACAAAGCCTCTTGCAACCGAACCATTTTTCAATATTCGTGAGGAATTGGGGATTATTGATATCTCTAATGTTGATTAAATCACCTTGTTATGCATTTTTATACATTTTCTCTAACCTTCGTTTGAGTAGTTAACACCATGTGAGTGTATCTTTCGTTCCATCAAAGTTGAGGTAATGTTGTTCCAAATTTCTTCTTGAAAGTACGACTTTTCTTTTGCATGTTGTTTATGTTTCAAATGTTTGATACACTCAAAGTAAGAAAATCCATGATTGTTCATTTCCAAACATTTCAATTGACAACCATTGTGAGTTTTTTGATTTATATGCTTATAGTGACTTCATGTATTAATATTATATCATTTGAAATGTATGTTCTTGGTGTACAAGCATGTTTTCTATTATTATTTTTTGCTCTAGCACATAAATTAAATGTATGTGTGTTATCTTGCAAATGCAGTTCTTATTGTAGTTGTGTCATATGTTATGACAGCATTTTAATATTGGATTTAGTGGTGATATATTTTTTCCAAGCTATGCATATGTGTGTGCAGCATCGGGAGTTCTATTGTGATGTGTTACATAATCTTGATGCTAGAGAAGCAACTCAAGTAGTCTGATCTTGCATAGCATTTATTATTATTCATGCATTGCTTTACTTGTTGGTAATGTGTTGTGCTGGTTATTTTTCAACTTTGCATCATTCCATATATATGTGGATATGTGAATACACGTTCTTCTTTGCAAAAATGCCTTTGCATGATATATTTGTATTTGCATTAAATCATGATACTTCTCACGGTTTTCTATATTTATTTTTTATGTTGTCAAAGAGGGAGAAGTATATGCGAGATAAATTTGGGAAGCACAAAGTCAAGGGGAGCCTTCAATGAAGACATGAAATGCAACTTCACAAGTTTTGTCATCATAAAAAAGGGGGAGTATGTGAGTGTAACTTCACCATTAGATGTTTTACATGATATCAAAACTAGGAAAACTTAGCATTTCTGAATATTGGATAGTATATATGTGTCGTTTGGTGCACCCTTGCATTAGAGGTCTTAGGAAGCATTTGAAACAAGTTTAAATTTGCCTAAAAACATGAAAAAATACTTTTTGCATAAAAATTAACAGCATGTATCGGCACATCCGACTTTCAAGTCGGCACATGTACTGCAATTTCAAAGGTTATAGCTTATGTCTTGCATAGATCGACACATAGTCCATTTCAGGTCAGGACGTGATGAAAAAAATAACAGTATGTGTCGGCACATATGATTTTCAGGTCGCCACATGTGTTGCATTATTAAAGCATGTAATTTATGTTTCTCATATGTCGGTACATTTCATGTTTTAGGTCATCACATGAGTCAATTTTTGGCATCATGTGTCAACACATAACTCTTATGTGGTAGCACATCCTAAATGTTTGGTAAAAAAATTTAAATGTTTTTTAAATACAAAGTTACCCTATTTTCCATCATGTTTCCTCTACTATGAATACATCATACATGCATCATTTCAACTAGATGAAACTATAAACACTTACCATTGTTTCTCTTCATCTTCAACCTTCAACCTACACATACCCACTAACAAACTACACATATTTATTTTTGTTGGGGTGCCATCTAGACGTGGTTGATAACGTTCAATTAGGTTTGTGTAACCGAGAATATTAGGTTGAGAATTGTGGGAGGTTTCATCCGAAAAAACCTAGGGTTTATCCTTTAAGATCTTTGGTAGGTTTGGGGGTTTTATTCAAGACATTGCAATTGGGGATTCGACTGAGTGAAAGTTTTGAAGATTGGAGATCTTGCAAAGGAGTAGCACGAGACGGTGAATCATATTGGAAGTTATTGTGGTTAATAGTCGCAATTGGATTTGCTTAAGTGAATCCTTTGAAGATTAAAGATCTTGCAAAGGAGTAGCTTAAGTGGTTAATAGATTAGATCTATTTTATCTTGGTATTTCTTAAGACCAAAAGAATAGAAGGGGTTGAATCAACATCAAATAGTTAGGTCTTGTAGGGTTGCTCTTGAACACTTCTCTTGTAATCAACTTTCTTGCAAAGTAAGAAATTTACCTCAATTCCAAAAGGGAATTGGAGGGATACGTAGCCATAACAAGGACGACTGGTGAACTTCCTAAACAAATCCTTGTGTCGTTCTCTCTCTCTCTCTCTCTCTCTCCTCTCTCTCTCTTCTCTCTCTCTCTCTCTCTCCTCTCTCTCTCTCTCTCTCTCTCTCTCTCTCTCTCTCTCTCTCTCTCTCTCCTCTCTCCTCTCTCTCTCTCCTCTCTCTCTCTCTCTCTCTCTCTCTCTCTCTCTCTCTCTCTCTCTCTCTCCTCTCTCTCTCTCTCTCTCTCTCTCTCTCTCTCTCTCTCTCTCTATATATATATATATATATATATATATATATATATATATATATATATATATATATATATATATATATATATATATATATATATATATATATATATATATCTTACTCCCATTTACTTTCTATATGCAATTTGTTGAACTTGGTGTTTGATTGATCAATCGTATAGAGTTTTCTTTAATTGTTGAAGTTTAAATTGCTTTTTTATCTCCTTATAATCACTTTAATTGTAAGAGTTGTTTTCAAATCAACAAAGCTCAAAAGAAAAATTTGACAAATTGATTGCGCGCCAAGTGTTCGATAAATTATTTTGTTTTTTTTAAATATATATTGCATTGGAAATAAGTTTTTGAAGTGATTTGTTGGTAACAATTAATTATGAAATTGTTGTGTTAATTGTTTGTATCATTTTCATTCCATTTGGCTCTCGCATATCTGAGTTTCCAATAACTAAGTTCATTTAGACGACTCTCCAATCTAGGCCAAAAACCTTCCACGCAAAATAAAATTTTAATTACCTATTTTTAAAAGGTAACTTTTACTTGTGTATCTATTTAAACCCCCCCCCCCCCCCCCCTTCTAAATAAGTCGTTGTCGTCTAACATGGAGTATTACTCAAATTTGAAGTTCCATTTGCACAAAAGAAGTTATTCCAACTTTATGGTAAAGTTGTGAAGTGTGACTTGAATGTTATTCATAAGGTAGGATATAGTTATAAGCTATGGAAAGTGGAACCTGGAGGATCAAATTCGTCATGAGCAGATGTATTGCTTTCAGTGAGGCTCGTAAGAAGAGGAAGAGTAAAGACCTAGGGATGAAAAAACTATATGACTCTGAGATTTCTGTAACGATCACAAAATCGAGTGTCAAATCATAAAAAGACCACCCCCTAATCTTAGACACTCCTCTTAGTGGAGTAAACATTTGAAAGAGAAATGGAAGACCCCTAAGAAGAACTACACACTATCCCAATCATCTAAAAACTTTATACTAGACCATTATTGCTACCTCACAAGTCACAAAAATATCAGTGACTGATTCAAGCGGCCCCATACACATAAGGAAATTCAGTAGGATCCTTGTTGGAGCTAGTTTTCTCTGGCAAGGGTCTAATCTTAAAGAAGATTCCTAAAGAACACAACTACTTTAGAAAGGGTCTAACTACCCTAGATAATAGGGAGAACCATGTTCATAGGATTAAGCAGACATCCACTAGGAAACTTATGCGCAAGGAGGGTTGTATAAGATAAGGTTATAGAATAACTTCATCATTTGCATGATGCCACCATCACCTATCAATATTTAGAGAAAGGGTAAAATCATGAATTATTGAGAGGAGGTTTTCTACCAAGTCCTTCTCATAGTTAAAAAGGATGGTTCTTCTCCACTTAAAATTATTGATTGAATCCATAGCCTCAATACCCCAATCTCCCCTACAGAATGATCGCACTAATCAAAGATATTAAAAATCCTCAAGAACCTAATTCTAAGAGGAGTGGGCCCAGCCCAAGGATAACTCCAAAAGAAATTGAGGAGACTTGAACCCACTTTTTTACATAAGCTAGCCATAAACTAGTTCGAAGATTCATCAACTTTGGAGCCAATGAGAGATACGTTTTTTTACCAAGTACATGCAAATCAAAAAATTGATAATCTTACCTCCCATAAATGAGGTAATAAAAATGACTCCTTATCTAGCGGATAGAACATCACACTAGAGGCTAAAATCACCCAAAGTTCACCCTAACTTACCCAAGATGGATAAGTTAACAAGTGGAGATCATGCACACCAATACCTCCTTTATACTTAGGTTTACAAACATCAAACCTCCTCACCAGTGAGATATTAGAATCACTTTTCACTCCATCCTAGAGGAATATCCTTTGAATCCCCGTTATCTTCTTCCAAACCTTAACATGCATCTTCAAGAATGACAAAATAATATATGGATGGCATTAAGAACAGAATTGAGAAGGATCACATGCCCTCCAAAACTAGCATACCTTTGTATCCATTATAAAAATTATCTAGAAATTGGGTAAACTTGCGGTTCCCACATAGTTTCAAATTAAGGATTAGCCTCCCCCAAAAGCCTAACGTACTTGGATGGGAGGGATTCTTGCTCGTAGTGGAGGAAATCACTAGCTAAGTCCATAAATACAAGATCAACATTAACCTCTATGAGACTACTCTTGAAAAAACTAACCTGGAGGCCTAAGGCAAGCTCAAGTATCCAAAGAATAGCCTTGATCGATCAAAGATTCTCAACATAGGCATCTTCCAGAATACGCATGGCATCCCCACACTGAGATGGGAGACAACCAGATCTGAATAGCTTATTTTAAAACGGAGAAAAAATGTAGATCCATAACACTAGAGAACAAACCATTTATGCCTTCTACCACAAGTGGGAAAAGAAATGGAGTCATGGGATATTCTTGATTTAACTCCCTTTAGACAATAATTTCTTGAATCAGACTACCATTACCCAAGACCACAAGATTACCAAAAAAACACAAGTATAATTCAATGCTCTCCACTTAACATTAAACCTAAATCTAGAAAACATATAATCAATAAAGGTTCAACTAATTGAATCATTTGTCTTTTCAAAATCCACTTTGAAAATAAAACTAGCTTTTTTTTTGTTCCTTTTGGCCACATCCCTAGAATCATTCATAGCAGCCACTCTATCAACTAACAACCTTCTTTTAAGAAAGGCTAATTGATTAGGGAAGAGAAGCTTGTCCATAACAACAGCAGCCTAGTTATCAATACTTTGACAACAAGTTAATAGAGAGATCCCACCAAGGAGATAGTTCGAAAATATCCTAACTAAATAAGTATTCAATTCGAATCAAGGTGACCAAAAAGGAAGATAAAATATGGGTAGAGAAGAGAAACGGTGAAACTAATCAAACATCACTCTTAAGTCATATTTAAGAAGAGACCAAAACCACCTAAAGAAAGAGAAATTAAAACCATCAGGTCCAAGGCTCTAATCACCATCAGACTGGGTAATCTCCTGATCAATCTTAATGAGAAGAAAAGGAGAAGTAAGAGCAGTGTTATCCTCCTCGAAAAGAGAACGGAAAGCGACTCCATCTAGCTGAGGTCGATCAATAAGAGTTCTCTATGACTGGAGAAGAAATTAATCACCTCCTGGAAGATCTCAAAAACTCATGCATGAAAGAATTCCTCTTAAGCACTAGAATAGAATTCCACTTACTTCTACTCTTGATACAACCATCATCCACTTTAAGCGCTATAATAGAATTTCTCTTACTTCTATTCTTGATACATGCATGAAAGAA
Source organism: Vicia faba (assembly GCA_948472305.1). NCBI lineage: Eukaryota > Viridiplantae > Streptophyta > Magnoliopsida > Fabales > Fabaceae > Vicia > Vicia faba. The sequence goes on from OX451740.1 coordinate 963,718,176, forward strand.
ACTTGTGTTAGCATTTCTCTCCTTGAGCCACTTAGCTTTGGACCTCTAGAAACTTTTAGCCTTAACAAGGACCAAAGATATGCAATGATCTTCTTCTTGCCATCAATCTCCTCAACAAAAAGACCCATGTGATATGCTATAGAGTCCAACATTTTCACCTCCTTTATAAAGGAAGCAATCTACAAATCAAGGTTGCAAAATACTTTATATTTCCAAGCCACCCTTAAGAGATTTAAGCTTCTCTTTTAAAATAAATTATTTCCAACCAAAAGATAGGGAGTCACTCCAACTAGTTTAAACCACAGATAAATTTCAATGGTTGCTAAATCTGAAAGGCATGGGACCCCATCATTATCGACTGGTCTTCGTACCATCAAAGGATGTAACTCTAGAACGATTACTTACCATGTAAGTAATCAGAGGGTGTAACTCTAGAACGATTACTTATCATACAAGTAATAATCACACAATTGAATTGTTTTTTCTTTGAGATGGCGCAGTAGTTCAATTGTTTTGTATAATTAAAGAGCGACTTAATCTGTAACTCGACCCAATAATTTCTTCTGTGACTGAATTTTTAAAACCGTGAAACAACATATGTCAATGAAGAACTTCATCCTTCAAGATTTTGTGAAAAAAGACTTGCTAAAAGTGGTTGATAGAGAGACAGTATTTGCCCATATTGATGATCATTGTAGTGCTACATATCCATTGATGCAAAAACTCAGGCAAGTGTTGGTGGCTCATGCATTAGTAAGTGGAGAAAGTGAGAAGAAGGTCAGCACATCAGTTCCAAACAAGATCAATGATTGCATATATTATCCACTTTTCAATTTTATTCTAACCAAATATAAATCAATTTATTTTCAACTCACTTTTGATAAAAATAAAAAAAAAATCAATTTCAGTCATCGCAGAACCAAACACATTATATAATAAGCCATAACTTTGATGTCGATAATATTTTACTTAAATATCCGATCAAATAGGCAGTGGTTAATTAACCATTCTAATACCTTAGTTCACTGTCTTGAAGACAACTATTTATATTAGTTGCGCCAGATGATTACATTGTATCAGAATTCTATACAAAATACATCAACCAAGTGAAAAATGGCTGAAGATTTCAAGAACTAAGTCATCAAAATGAAACTTCCTTTGTATAACCTGTCAGTATGTTTCTACCAATGTTTCCTACATGTCACTATTGTTCCAGTTGAACTAATTTTGAATCAATCCCTGACCTGACTTCTAGGTTTCTGCGGGATTAGCCTATCACCGTTAGAGTGGACAGGGATGGGTGAATCATAAATGGATGTTTCCATAAACTGATGGTGTCATTGAGCAGGCATACGGGTGGTATGGTGAATCATAGATGGATGTTTCTATGTTATGTACATTCTGCTGCAGATTACTATAAAAACAACTATTATAATTTCGGCTCCAAAGATCAGCTAATACCATACTCTTGGAAACAATATTACGCTGTGTCTCAAGGTCCTCATGCTTTAATGCTACTGAAGTATCAACATTCTGAAGCAACATATTGTACTTTTCCCTTAACATTTCGTACTCCATTGTGTAGTCAGACTGCAGCTGCAATATCTGGTAACAAAGAATCAAAATATAAGTTGAAAGTAGAAAGTAACAATACACAAAAGACAATATTAAAATAGGATTTAACAAAAGAAATGGATTGTTGCTCGTACTTTTTCTTCACATGCCTTGTAGGCTTCTTCCTTCTTCTTTATTATTTGCTCCATTTCTATTAATAATGAGTCTGCATCATCATGTGGCATTTCAATTGGCATTTCAAATGGCCCGTAATGAGCTTGAAAATGATCACTGTTTATATATCCAGGATTGGTAATGTCATGAGGAGCACAAGTGAAATTTTCATTCTCGGGCGCTTCACTGGTGGGTTGTGATGTCTGGAAGATACAAGAAGCAGGTGCAAATTTTAGCGATGAAAACAGTGCATGTTACACAATATGATTGGTGATTGAGACACAAATATCATCTATAAACACTCAATAGAACCGAAATTTACTAACCTGTGAAAATGCCACTAAATCTGCAAGTGATAGTTGCGTATATGGTAAAGGCCACTCAGAAAACTCTGAACTAGTTGACTCACCACATATAGGAGTCACTACACTGTACGGCTGTATTACCTCAGGAACAGCAGTTCTATCACAAGTTACAGTATCTATCTCAACATTGAGAAGTTGTGCAGGATGAGTTGACATATTCATAGAATTGTCAATGTCAATCACTTGATTCATTAAAATTGGAAGATCTTCAAAAAAACTGTCATCACATTGTGGAATATCTGAACTTACAATGGGACTCTGTCTTTCCAAAGAACCTGAAACATGGTTAACATTATTGAAATCATTACTTAAATTGGGGAATTCATTCCAGTGCTCGAGCGATGAAACTTCAGCTGCTACCAAGTTTATGGAATTTATTCCCTCATCTGGAACACATTCCATGGAAGTAGCATCTGCTTCCAGTTTCATAGGAAAACTACCAGGGTTCTTTTGAGATGTAGCAATTTCATGAGCTATATAAGGTTCTTCATGAAAGTTTTCGGTATAAATCTGGTTTTGAGAAAATAGCACTGTTGTGGGAGACTTTCTTGGAAGATCAGCTTCATTCGTGGGAAAGTTTCTTGGAAGATCAGCTTCATTTGTGGGAGAGTTTATTGGAAGATCAGCTTCATGTGTGGCAGATTTCACAAGATTTAAAACATGAGGATGCTGAAAACCCTTTTGTTTCTCATCCTCTACCAAATCTTTCAGCTCAGGTGTCAAGGAGCCTGGACCAATATGTGTATTATCTTTCTCAACACAAAGTTCATTTTGTAAACAGTTTGAAAAATCTTTCTCATGCTTCTGCAGTTTATTGTAAACATAGGTTGCCTCTTCCTCCTTGCAATTGAAATTCAAGTGCTGTTTTGCAAGATCAAGTGAATGTTTCCTATCAATCTCGTGTTTCAATAAAGAAGCTGCAAGCCAACACTGGAGATACACATTTGATTACACAACTATGACACAATGTGTAACTTATTTCATAAAACAAGCAATATCAAGGCATGTAACGACCATAACCAGTCAATAAAATGACCATAACCATAGTGATCAACACTTAAGACAAAATACTAACCACCGATATTTCAAATGCCTGCACTATAGAAACTTCCAGGCAACGAACGTTGTAATGTTCAAATACATACTCAAGAAGCCTCATGGCGACAGCCTTGACATTTTCCTGCATATAAAAAATGAAATCAAGTGATCACGCAAATGCCGCAAAACTATCTTTCTAGTGTTATTGAATTTAATCATTATAGTCTAGTGACTAAAATATGTCAGCAATTATTACACAGATAATGTAATCAATATAATCCAGTGCTAGTGTAATAGCAACTGCTTCCAAGCAACCAGTCATTTAGTTGATAAGGAACCGTACAAATTATTCTACTTTAAAATTCTTTCATCCAAAACCAACTTGTAAGGGGAGGGATGTCCCCCACTTATAAACACATTTCTGTGTCATATCTCATCTAATACGGGACTCTCAACACGCAACCCTCACATCCATGATTGGGTATCTGGATTCTGGAGCATGATCTGAGTGGCTCAATGGTAGGTGGCTTGTGGCCAATCAGATCTTAGATAGGCTCTGATACCATTTTAAAATTTTGGTAGGGCTTAACTCAACCCTACAAAATCAATTGGTTAGATGAGGGATGTCTCTCACATATAAACGTATAATATCTAGTTATGGCAATGATTCAACATAATATCTAGTTGAAGGTTTGCCCCAGCTAGTCATGAGAATGGTTCTTAATAGGGATTTCTAACCTCGGTTTCAAGAAGCAATCATGGGAGTTTACTTTTGTCTTGTTGCCTTACAAGTTATGAGTTCATATTAAGATCTATGACTTAAATCCTATACTTTCAGTAAGTCGTCAATGCCTTTTTTAGCAAAATCGTGATATTAGTGCATTGGCAGAGAAGAGGTGAAAAGCACCAATTACTCAATTTAGAACACAACTTCTATGAAAACTTTCACAAAAAAGAAAAATCATTTATGTTCAAATAAAGGCAACTGAAGTATATAAGGAGACCCTACCGGAATGTGTAGAACATCACAGAGATCTGAAATAGCAGGCTTTGACAAGAGTTTGGTGCTCTTGGGCATGTCAGGCCGCTCCTTTTGTTTTTTAATTGGTTTGTTCATTACAGATACTCCTGTCATTTCATCGGGCAAAGGATGTGCTATGGAGTTAAATACATTAGAAAAGCTAATCATATTCTGTGTGTGTGGGCATGAAAATGAATCGGCAGTAGGATGTGTTAAGATCTTTTATTGGCGGAATGGGAAAAAAACGATGGTTTCCTCTAAAGAGTGTGTAACGTGCATCAAGAAATAAACAAAAGACTAAGAGTTAAAGAAATTCAGCAGTACCGTTTAATTTCCTTTTCCTTTCACCAGGACTCCGATTCTTGTTCTTCCACTTTTTTTTCACATGTTTGGAACCAACAATATCCACGGACACTTTACTGCGATTGGAATCAACAATTTCCTTGGCAACTTTCCCAGTCTTAGGATCAGCAACACTCTTTGAGAATTCCCTCCTCTTAGTACCAACAATATCCTTGGACACTTTCCTTCTTTTGGGGTCAACACTATCCTTGGTGACTTTCCTCTCCTCAGGATCTACAGTATCCTTCTCAGATTCTGCTAGTGAGTGATGAAAATACTCAATTCTTTTTCTGATACTTTGAGGCAAAACAGGCAAAAACCTCCAGTGAGGATTCCTTCCTTTTAGGAGATCACTCCATGAAAGAGTATGTGTTTCATTGCCCAATTTCTTCATCTCTCTTTCTCCTAGCAATGAAATGTTTCTTTCATATTCCCCTCCATTCTGTTGTACTCTCGATACGAATGACTGTCCGTGACAATCAGTCCCCTTGCTGTCACAACCCAATTTGGATGATAATTCAAAGATTACACCATTCAGAATTGAATGATCAGAAATGTCTAAAGCAGAGACCGAGGTGCCGCTTCCATGCAAATCATCAAGCTTACTGAACAGATAAGAGGCACCCCATTTTAGCAGGCTGTGATTAGTACTCTGGCTAAGCAACTGCACGTTGCTATCAAGAGCCAAACCGTCTTTTGCAAGCATTAAAACCTTTTCTTCAACAGTGAAGTATGAGTACAATCTCAAAACTGTTAACTTATTGAACTTTGAGCTGACGGACATTTTTTGTAGGCATTTTAGGTCACTTTGCGGGTCCAAACCACTGTCAAATAATATAATAGTATCCACAGATGACAGCTTAATGCTAGGGACACAAGCACTGCTCTCTATCAAGAAAACAAATTGTCCACTTTTTCTATCATTAAATGCGGCCAAAGCAGCTTGCTTCTTTGAAGGAATGTAACCTCTACCATATCGTACATAGCAGTCGTTTCCAAATCTCTGACAGAGAACATCATCCAGAATATTTCCAATTGATCCAGAACCACCACTAGACTGCAGTTATAATTATTTAAAAAAAGGGAAAGAGAAAAAACTAATTAAATCCTTGAGAATATTAAAAAAAAACACCAGTCACAAGCCCTACTAATCGATAGTGACAAATACATAATCCATAATGTATGTGCCTTAAGTAGTTACATATGATCAACACAACATGTCTTAATGAGGTAACACTGCATCGTAGCACACCCAAGAGATCAGCATCAAAGCTCTTTCTCAATATAACATGAAATGAACAAACTCACAGAAATACAAGAAACACGACAAACAGATAAAAAAGCATGGGACCTCGATAGATAATTACCTGATATAATATCATCACTCTTAGATCACGACTTTTAGCTTCAACGAGAATATTTTCAAGAAGTTGCAATTTTCCACTTGCTTTTATTCCAATATCTAAATGCTCTTCAACAGGCAGACCTTCAGTTGCCAAACTACCCAGTGACGGGTTGAGGAGATAAGGATGGTTGCAGCACTACAAACAACAAATGTGGGACTATCATTATGAAGTCGTATGAAGTTGAATAAGTGTATGAATCATGAAAGGAAAATTTAACTAAAAGAGGACAGACAAATTTGTGTGATATACGAGATTTCAGCTTATCTGTTTCTTATCATGTCTACCTTCCTTGTTGAGATGATAAGGTCGTGGAGGGCATCAACAGAATTAGACTTTTGGCCTGAGCATAACAGCAATGAGTTTGAAAGCAGCATTGAACAATACTGCTCAAGCTGCAAACTGGAAAGCTGCGCAGGAACCCAATACTCTATAAACCTGCTGGAGTCAGAACTGCACTTGAGTGCAATGTATTGTTCCAATTGACTCTTCAAATTGGAGATGCTTGCAGATGAGAAATGTATCTCATCATGTCCTGACTTAAGGAATGAAAGGAGTTTCATATAATCCGTACGATCTTCCTAAAAAACCATCAGAAAAGAGTCATTACAGTGAAAAATATCAATATTGTGCACAAGAAACATACCTTGATTTGTCCACTGATGAGGAGGAGTCGTGTCTCAGCTTTTAGAATATCGAGATTGTCAAACTGTCCTAAAATTCTGGGTCGATGGCATTCATCAATTATAATTGCTTCCCATTGAATGTATCTCAGTGCATGTAAGTCCTGCACATCGCATTAAAACATAATCAGCATAAAAAGAATATCAATGTTACATCGAAACATTTTGTTGAATATGAGAGGAAAAACTCAAATTGTTTCTGAAAAGTCACTTATACGTGAAGCTGTAGGATTAGAAATATGAATATACCTCAATGATGATATCAGATGATGATAGTAATATTTGAAATGAACTACCACCATCTTCATTGTAAAACTCTAATGCTCTGATGCTATCCCGTACATATTTTGTTCCTTTGTAAACTACAAGATTGGCAGATGGTGCCAAATTTAAGAATTCTGTTTCCCATGTAGAGAGGCCAGTTGAAGTTGAGAGTATGAGAAAAGGCCTTTTCACATTACAATTCAAAGATGATATATACAAAATCACCTTCGTAATCCGCTCCTGCAAAAAGTAGTTTAACCATAAATTAGACATTCCACTTTGTATTCTGAATAATTTATCAACCATAATAAACTCTAGCCTCTTTATACATTTGACACTTTAAAAATTAGTGCAACATTTTTCTTACACCAAGTTTTCATACTAATGATACAACTTGTTAAAAAAAAATAGTTTGAACTACAAATGTACAACAATTCAAGTAAACTTTGCAATGTTTGGATGATCATTAAAGATGAATATCCAAAGGTTTATGCTTAGTTGCAGCTTATTCTTCGCCTGATCTACTCTCCTAACTACAGATCCACAAATCTTCTCTCAACATACCCAAACCACCTAAACTTAGTTTTCACCATCATTTTTACTATGTGTTACCCCCAACTCTCTCTCTAATGTTGTCATTTCTAAATGTGAAAGACGATTTGAAATATATAAAAGAAATAGGGTTTTGTTTTGTTTTTATATAACCATGTAACAAACTAGGTCGAAACTGACCCAATTCAAAATGGAAAAGGCCAAGATCTTCCAGAATAGTGTGATTTCATAATCTGGTCACAATTTCACATAGTTTTTGCAACGATTGCTCCAGTTGCGACTCTACAAACAATCCAACTCATTGGGGGTGGGTGAGATTGCAAGATCGTACGATCTATTAGATCATGATCCAGATAATGATGTCCATGATAGATATTGCACTGTTTAGTACTCTAGTTATTTATAAGTACAAAGGCTAGAGAAGTAAAGCACCATTACTAGAAAATTACAAAAGAAAACACATGGAAACTAAGAGATTGAGGGGAGGATTTTAGAGTGCACAATAAAGCACTAGCTGCACAAATATTTATAAATATAAACATGTAAGTATCAATCATTCACATAATCAAAGAGGGAATGTGAGTTAACTACTTTCGATGTTAACCAGGTATCTTCTCCGCGCAACTGCAAAGACTAATCTTTCTGAGATTAAACACTGTTGCATACCCAGAACGGCAAACTATTTTCATATAAATTGTGTTATTTTCAAAAGCTGTTCTAGGGATCTCCTGAAAACAGCTTAGAAACAGCATAAAATCTCTCCAATTTTTACCCTGAGTCCTTATTATTTTATAAGATAAGCCCAAATAAATTGTAAGTAAGCTTTTCCAAACCTTCCTATCTTTCAGTCATATATTCTTTTTAAATAAGGTACCCCAAGTATCAAAAGTTGTATTTAATTACAGAATATCTAAAAGATGAAAAATCAATGTAGAAAATAATCACTAAGTAAATTGATTAAGATGTAAGATTAAAACATGAGTATATAGAAAGAAAGAAAAACCTGGTCAATTTGATCGTCAATGATAACAGCACTCTGACCTTTGTGCCAACACATGCGAAGCTTGTTCACATAACTCAAATGCTGGTTATACAATCCTGGTGAATCTCCAAATGATGATAACTCTGATAATTCAAAAAAGGAAACTTTTCTCTCCTACAAGGTCAAACAAATTGCTCATATGAGAATGACACCAGTACTACAACAACAACCACGTCTTATCCCAGTACTACAAAATATAAATTCGAAACATGTTTGTACAAGATTTGAAGCGCTACATTTAGCCCAACAAGTCTAAAGACTTTCCCATTCTATATCGAAAGTATCATCTGATAAATTAGTGTGATTCTAATAAGTGACTTCAAATCCCCAATGATGGATTATTTTTTCCATTGACATATTATCGGCTTAAACCATTTCCACTGGGAAGCGACAAATGTAAACTAGTGTCCCTACCCATTGATTATGGACATGGTTGTCGTGCAACGGAAGTAAAGAACCCTCATATTTCTCTCATTGACATTGTAATGTTACCGAAAAAATTTATTACAATATAACCCAGTAAATCCCAATTGAACAGTGCATTACTCCAAACTGAAGACACATTGACAACTTCAGAAGTAACAAAATTAAGTTATTTTATTTCATTTTACCAAGTACTCAAAGTGCGTTTGCCGATAGTTTACAAAATTCAATTGATTGCGTGCATGAAAATCAATTCAGATTAAAATAAAATTTTAATCAAGAAGTAAAAGAGATTATACTCACTCATACCTAAATTAAATGGTTTTTCTCTCTATCAAGACACATTAAAAATTGAGCGAATCGCCAATTCAGCCTTTGAAATTTGAAATTGTAGGAGTCAATCCATTTGGTTTCTGAAATTATCAAAATTCCAAAATGATCCCTGAAACTGGAAAATCGTCCATCATATTAGTTCCTTAGGGATAACTTCATTGACCGATCCAAAAAAGGTAATATGATCGAGGATATTCAATTTCATGGATCATTGTGGAATTACAATTTTTAGGGACCAAATTGTCAAAGCCTACAATCTCAATATACTATAAGTGATTTACGCATTAAGATTATATATAACTCACTATATGTAATCTTAGATTGCATCTGAGAATGGTCTCTAAGTAACTTCAAACATATAACTTGAAAATTAAAACTTCTAAAAAGATGAAAACTATATCATGAACAAAAACTAAAACAAATATGTACTTAGTAAAATAAAAAAGACCTCGTTAGCTTCAAAAGGATTTGACAGTCCAACCGATCTCTTTTGACGACTTTCATAATTCTCTACAAGTTTCATGCCTTTAGAAGATCTCATAAATGAAGCATCGTCTAACTCCCATGTAATATGATCATAACCAAGACCAGTCCATTTCACAAGCCACTCATATTGACAAATTGAATCATTATCATCATTTCCATCAAAAGTGTCAGCATTTTGCTTTGACAATATAATTTTCCTTTTTAGCACCAACCGTTGAGGTATACTCCAATCTTTTTTCCACCTCACAACCTGGTAGTTTGACATTCAATGAAGAAACATTTTTAATGGATACACCCACAGAAAGTGCTACAACAACAGCAACCAAGCCTTATCCAACTAAGTCTGTTCTCTTTTGTATTTATCCGTTCTTAGACTATGAACAGTAACTGTACCTGTTGTTTCTTCTTGTACTTTTCCAAAAGCTTCGGAGCCTCAACAAGCATCTGTTTTTCTGGAATCCAACAGTTGTGAGCATGAGCAAGGCCCTGATACTTGACAAAGTACTCCCTTTCGATAACTGGCACCAAGTGATAAACTAAAAATCAATAATCAAGTTCACTATCGGTGAAATATAATAGCAGAACAATATATGTGAAAAATAATAGCAAAACTTAAGGGCGGTGAGCAAAATATTTCAAACCATACCTTCATCTTTTGAGACCACTTCTTGGGAATCAAATATGGATTCTACCCCTTTAGAAACAGAATGCACGCCAAGCTTTATTTTTTTCTCATTACAACAAATACAATGCCAATACCCTATAGGAAGAAATTTGAGAGGAAGATCCAAACAAGACGGGTGATACCTCGTTCCACATTTTTTACCACAACAGTACCTAAAATATAGTTCCACGTCAATTAAGCAAAAGCAAACAACAACAAAAAATGTCGTAATAACTCATGAGTTGAATTTCATGAAGGAGAATAAGAACGCATATATAAGATGAAAAGGGCTTAATCTAATGAGTTGTATTGCAAAAACTCACAAGAGCGTTCCTCCTCGGTGCAAGCACTTGTAACAAACAACTTCCCCAACACCTTTTCCATTTTTACCATGAGGATCCACAAGTGTGTTATCTTTATACTCTTCAGTCAATTCTTTGCCGTACTTTGAATAGGAATCCCCTCCAACCTATCAAGATGTATAAGTTCAAATCAACACAACCACTTACAAATGTGAACAAAATACTGCAATTCTTGACCCTAAAACAGGGATTTTGCTTCTCTAAACCATTAAACCCACTTTAGAATGGAAACCAAGTGATAATAAGTAGAAACTGTTATATTTCAGTGGAATAGAAACTGTGATGTTTGAAAACCTTTCCACAAAACACGGTAGAGAATATCACATTGTGAGTTTTCACTTAATCTAAAAGAATTAATAATTAGTATAATAAGAATCTGATGTTCATACAAAATAAAATACTAACGAAAATAAACTCATTGTTTGATATCGCATACATCAAAGTCAATTATATCTCAAGTGCTTATAAGCAAACGAACAAATCTATATCCATGAGGTGTCAACTCAGTGATAAGAGTTTGACCTAACAATATCCAAGGACAGAGTTCAAATTCCCTACGAAACGCTTGTAAAATGGCTATTAGTATCACTGTAATCAATTACAATTTCTCTCTTCCCCAATTTTATAAAGAAAAATTAACAAATCATTTGTTGATATTTTAAGCACATGCATAATAGATCATGTTGAAACCCTTGTTTTTCTCACTTCTGCCAAATCCCAAAAATAAATAGAGATGAACAACTAAACACGTCATATATCACCCTAAGGATCTCCGTAGCACCAACACTTCAAATTGAAGTTGTATCTGGTGTCTAACATAGACACGGACACCGACAAATATAGGGTTTCTACCAGTCCAAAGTTTAAAGGGAGTTTTATTTTCTCAAATCATTATCATTGCCCATGTATCAGTATATGTTCAGTATCCATGTCAGTACTTCATAGGTAAGGATACTTTGTAGTAATAGGTTTTAGAAAACAGACTGATACCGCGAAAACGTTTGCAACAAAACAGTGGCGAAACAGTGGCAAAAGGTGCCAATACTACCGCAAAAACGCTCGCGACGAAACTGTAAAAGTAGATGATATCAAGGAATAAAGTAGCCAAGGGTCACTAAGTAATCACTACTGTAACAGTTGATATTTGTAAATATATAATGTTAAGAATATTTGTATGTAAAATAGTCTTACATCGATTATATAGTGTAATTAGTTGTAATCTCTCTATATATAATAAAGTCTCCGTAGTGCTTTCATAACACATGGTTTAACCTAAATGTCTTTTAGTCTCTCCTAATTCAGTATGGTATCTAGAGCCTTCTAAGAGGCAATTCTTCGCCGTGCTTTACCCGGTTGACCCACTGTCTTCCGGTGAGAAATTTTCTTCTGCAAACCGTGTCATCATTCCGGTTTGCCTCACCTTTTTTTTTTAATTTTCCAGCGACCTCCGCCAAGCACAGTCCACGGAAAAAAAAAATCGGAAGACTACTGTTCACCGCCGCCACTGTTCATCAGCGCCGCTACTGTTCACGAAAAAAAAATTCTCGAAAAATCGCCTTCCTCCTCCGATTCCAAATCCGCCCTCGGTTTTCGTTTACGACTCACAGAAAATCGTACTCTTGTTCAAACAACCCCAGTTTGTGTTTTAAGCCATGGGAGATGCTGATTCTATCTCGTTTACTAAAGTTTCGCCTATTCGATGTGAAAAACTAACCGGATCAGTCAACTATAACATATGGGCTCGTGTTGTCGAGATGTGGTTTCACGGTCAAGGATATGAAGAGCATCTAACCACTCAATTGAGTGACGTTGCAGCCGTCAAACTCGCTAAATGGAAGAAAACTGATGCCTCTTTGTGTACTGTGTTGTGGTTTGCCATAGCACCTAACCTCCAAGCGCAGTACCAAGCATTCTCCACTTGTTATGAGGTGTGGCAAAAGGCCAAGAAAGTCTTTTCCAACGACGTTCATTCTCTACACAGTGTCATCCACAAACTCAACACACTGAAGTTGGAAAATATGGATGTGCAAGCTTATCTGAGTAAGCTTGATGCCTTGAAAGCAAGTTACGCAACCCTCATGCCTTACGCAAAAGATGCAATAGCTCATGCCGAACAACAGAGTAAATATTTCATGGTCATGACACTTAAAGGACTACCATCAGAACTCGAATTTATTCGTAACCAGATTTTATCAGGTACTATTGTTCCTAACTATGATACAGTTAGTGAACAATTGTTGCGCTTGGCTACACCACATGTGTTTGGCCCGGTTTCTCCTTCATCTATTGGTATTCCAACAACAGGTGACACTGCTGCTCTTGCATCTCTTGGCAACAATCAGAATCGCCTTCGAGGAGGGTCATCCAACTCCAAAACCTCGTCCTAAGTGTGACCATTGTAACCGGCTTGGACATACTATCGATCGTTGCTGGAAGTTGCATGGCAAACCTCCACGGCAGGTAAATGCAACTCAAATTGATAACCCAGACACTATGCAGACTTCACCTTCTCTTCAGAACCCTACGCCAAGCTACGAGGATTTTCTCAGGTAGTGTCAGACTAACCAGACCTCTGGTTCCACGACTTCGATTGCACACACTGGTAATTTATTTGTTTGCGCCTCTCAATCATCTCCTCTTGGTCCTTGGGTCCTCGACTCTGGTGCGTCTGATCATGTTACCAGTAATAAAAATATTTTCTCTTCCCTTTCTACCTCTGGTTTCTTACCGAGTATAACTGCCGCAAATGGTTCTCAAACCCGATCCTAAGGGATCAATACTGTTCAAATTCTACCATCTCTCTTTGTTACTTTTGTCTTATATGTACCTAATTGCCCATTTAATCTACTGTCAGTCGGTCGTTTAACTCGTTCCCTTAATTGTTCTATCACTTTTACTAACAGTGATGTTATTCTGCAGGATCGAAGTTCGGGACAGACGATTGGCGTCGGATGTGAGTCTCAAGGCCTCTACTACTTCTCTACGTCATCTACCACATGCTCCACCACAGATTCTCCACTCATTATACATGCGCAGTTAGGTCATCCAAGTCTTTCCAAGCTACAAAAGTTGGTGCCCAGTTTATCTAAATTATCCACTTTACAGTGTGAGTCTTGTCAATTAGGGAAATATACTCGTAGTGACTTTCCTGATCGAGTCAATAAACGGGTTGCGTCCCCTTTTGCTTTAGTTCACTTCGATGTTTGGCGTCCATCGCGTACTGTGTCTATTTTTGAGTCTAGGTATTTTGTAACATTTATTGATGATTTTTCACGTTGCACGTGGCTACTTTTAATGAAAAACAGATCTGAATTGTTTTCTATTTTTGAACAATTTTATCGAGAAATAAGAATCCAATTTGGTTTGTCCATTCATACCTTAAGAAGTGACAATGCACGTGAATATTTATCCCAACAATTTCAAACTTTTATGTCATCCAATGGTATTCTACACCAAACATCTTGCCCTCATACACCTCAACAAAACGGGATAGCCGAACGCAAAAACCGACATCTCGTAGAAACCACTCGGACTCTACTTCTCCATGGTAATGTCCCTCTCAGATTTTGGGAGGATGTTGTGCTCACGGCGTGTTATCTCATAAATCGCATGCCCTCTCTGTCCTTAATAATAAAATCCCTCATTCAATCTTGTTTCCAAACTCTCCTCTTCACCCAATTCCTCCTCGAGTCTTCGGATCTACATGTTTTGTGCATAATCTCTCCCCTGGTCTTGGTTAGTTAGGATTCGAGGTGTGAAGCTACTATAGAGTATATAAGCTAATCTACCTCTTTGTAATAATTAGTTTTTGCGAGCAATATACAGAGAATTTCTCTACTCTTTCTTCTCTAAAATTCTCTGCACAACAATGGTGTACTACCATTAGATTTAACATGGTATCAGGAGCAATATCTCTACCATTACCTTCTGCTTCTTCTTCTTCCCAATTTCCTCACAAATCTCATTTCTCATTTCACCAAGGTTCAGCAAGTTGTTGACCATTCTTGAATCTCTCAAGATCCTTCCCTGTTTGTTCACCATGAATGAAGAAAGCTCCATCAGCAGCATTCATGGCAATACTCCAACGCAGCCTACAACAAAAGCCTACCAGACAGATATACTCAATCCCTATTTCATGCACCCAAATGAAAACCCTGGTAACATTCTTGCTTCTCCTCCATTATCCGACTCCAATTATCATTCTTGGTCACGCGCTGTGCAAGTTGCGCTTCGTTCTAAAAACAAGCTTCACTTCATCAATGGCACCTTGTCTCGCCCACCTGATGAAGATAGAGATTCAATTGCTTGGGATCTATGTAATACCATGGTTATGTCATGGCTCAACAACTCCGTGGAACCTGAAATCTCACAGAGCATCCTATGGATGGAAACTGCTGCACAAATCTGGGCCGAACTCAAAGAACGCTTCTACCAAGGTGACACTTTTCGCATTTCTGATCTCCAAGAAGAGATTTACACCTTGAAACAAGGTGATAGTACCATTTCCACTTACTATACCAAGATGTCTTGATGCATGCCAGGTGCTTGATAAAATGCGCAAATATAGAGACAATGATCAGGTCATCAGATTCCTCAAAGGACTCAATAATCAATATGCGGTTGTTAGATCCTAAATCATGTTAATGGAGCCACTTCCCAGCATTGGTAAAGTATATTCTTTACTTGTTCAACAAGAAAGACAATCAAATCTCAACCTTGATGAGTCCAAAATTCTGGTTATATCCAATACTCAACAATCTGGCAGAAGCACCCCCTCTCAACGTGGTAGAGGTGGCAGGCACAGCAATGGTTGAGGTAGAGGTAGAAACAATAAAGTGTGTACTCACTGCGGCATGACAAATCACACAATTGATCAATGCTTCAAGAAACATGGTTATCCTCCACATATGCAGCATGGAGGGACTGTGACAATTGTCAAAATCAGGGTGATGGAGAGGACACCAAATCCATAGCATATAAAGAGGATCATAGTGAATCAGGAAAAAGGCATATGTACTTCACTCCATATCAGCACAAAGCATTGTTGGCACTTCTCCAACACTCAAATCATATGTAGTCTCATAGTGTGAACCAAATCACCACAAAATCCTCTTAACAAACAGGTATCATTTGTGTCACTCCCAATCTACCTCATTCTCATCATTCATTCATTTTAGACACAGGGGCCACAGATCATATATGCCACTCACTGCATTTTTTCCAATATATAAAGAAGATTTCACCAATTCACATTAAATTGCCTAATGGCACATTGGTTACTACAGATTTAGCTAGCACCATTGTGTTTAATAGTGATTTTTACCTCACCAATGTTCTCTATTTTCTTGATTTTTCCTTCAATTTAATTTCTGTTCCAAAAATCACACAATACCTAAATTGTTGTTTGTTATTCGATGGCTCTAAATGTCTGATTCAGGACTTCTCCAAGAGAATGATTGGTGTAGCTGAAATGAATCATGGGCTATATGTGCTTACACAACCATCTGTTAGTTCTATGACTACCCTCCCCAATCATTGTAACAACCTTACATCTGAGACCATCAATACCCTAGAGACTTGTAATAGGAAATCTGATAGTGACTTGTGGCACATGAGACTTGGCCACCCATCTATTGAAAAACTAAATGATATCAATAAAATTTTCCCTTTTGTTAAAGTTGTTAAATCTTCTATGCCATGTGATACTTGTTTCTATGCAAAACAGAAGAGACTTCCTTTTCCTCTTAGTTCTAGTGTATCTACTAACAACTTTGATTTAATACACATGGACATTTGGGGTCCATTGTCCAATCCTTCATTGTCTGATTTTAAATACTTCTTAACTGTTGTTGATGACAAAAGCCGATACACTTGGATATTCTTAATGAAGTTAAAATCTGAAACTTCCACATTAATTAAGAATTTTGTTAACATGGTTAACACCCAATTCAATTTTAAGATCAAGTGTATCAAAAGTGATAATAAGAATGAATTCAAACTTAATTCCTTCTATCATGACCATGGCATTGTTTTCCAAAATTCCTGTGTTGGAACACCTCAACAAAATGGCATTGTTGAGAGAAAACATCAGCACATCCTTGCCATCACTAGGGCACTTCTATTTTAGTCAAATTTGCCACAAAAAAATTGGGCACATGCCATAAGTCATTCTGTACATATCACCAATAGATTGCCAACACCCTACTTAATACATAAGTCATCATTCCATGTTTTGCATAATGAACTTCCTGATTTAACCAATCTGAAAGTATTTGGTTCCCTATGCTTTGCTACCACCCTCTCTTCACATAGGAGAAAACTTGATTCTCGATCAAGGAAATGCATACACTTAGGTTTCAAAGCTAGTGTCAAAGGATTTCTTTTGTTTGATCTTAAGACAAGAGAAATATTTCTTTCTAGAGATGTCATATTTTTTGAACATATATTCCCTTAACATAATGCCCCTGCCATTAGTAAACATCCTCATATACATCATAACTATATTCCTTATGATGATACATTTCTTGACAGCCATTTAGATAGCAGCCCTGATACTGCACCTCTAACCCCAGCTTCTGACATTGTCCTAGACAATCAGACTCCACCACATACATCCATCAGTGATATTGATCAAAATACTGCATCACCTGTTCAGCCACCTATCCTAACTAACTCTCCCAGTCCTACACCAGACCAGCCAAGCTCTCTCCCAATCAATCCTCCACCCATTAGACAATCTACAAGACCCACTCAACCTCTCAATCCTCTTCTCTTCGTAAGTACCCTATTTCTTCTTTTCTATCTTACAAAAATATTTCTCCTGCACATAATCATTTTATTTTTAGCATTTCAAACATGACTGAACCCACATGCTATGAGACTGCCATATGTGATGATAATTGGAAATCTGCCATTAATGCCGAGTTAACTGCTTTGGACAAGAACAATACCTGGATTTTGGTTCCCTTGCCTCCTCTGAAACGTACTATAGGATGTAAGTGGGTTTTTAAGCTCAAACTTCATGCTAATGGTACTATAGAAAGATATAAAGCACGGCTTGTTGCTAAAGGGTTTACTCAAACTTAAGGCATTGACTACATGGACACCTTCAGTCCAGTTGTAAAAACGACCACTATTCGAGCCTTGCTTGCTATTGCAGCTGTTCAACAATGGCCATTATACCAGCTTGATGTCAACACAGCTTTCCTACATGGAGATCTTAATGAAGAGGTTTATATGCATCCTCCACCTGACCTGCACTTACCTTCTCCTTTTCATGTCTGCAAACTCCAAAAATCACTATATGGTCTAAAGCAAGCTAGCAAGCAGTGGAATACAAAGCTGACAGATACTCTTACATCCTCTGGTTATGTGCAATCAAAATCCGATTATTCTCTCTTCACAAAACAAAGATCTACAGGATTTACTGTTATACTGGTTTATGAAGATGATCTTGTTTTAAGGGGGGACTGATGTCAAAGAGATTGAATCTTTCAAGGCTCTTTTAGATGCAAAACTCAGCATAAAAAACTTGGGTGTTCTTAAATATTTTTTGGGTTTTGAAGTGGCAAGGACACAAGCTGAGATTTCATTGTGCCAAAGAAAGTAGACCTTGGAATTAATCAAGGATGCAGGGTTACTTGGGGCAAAACCTTGTAGCACACCTATGCAGCCACAATTGCAGTTGCACAAATCCTCTGGTGAGATATCTCCAACCCTACAGCATATAGAAGGCTCATTAGAAGATTACTCTATTTGACTCACAGCAGACCTGATATTGCTTACACTGTAAGCAAGCTCAGCCAATTTCTTGATGCACCAACCAATGAGCATATGCTGGCAGGCCTCCACACTCTTAAGTATCTCAAACAATGCCCTGGACAAGGGTTGTTTTCCAGCGTTGATTCATCTCTTTGCCTCAAAGGTTTTTCAGATTCTGATTGGGGAGCTTGCCCCGATACTAGAAGGTCAACCACAGGTTTATGTTTTTTTCTTGGAAATTCCTTGGTTAACTGGAAAAGCAAGAAGTAGATTGCAGTTTCCAGATCATCTTCAGAAGCAGAATATAAAGCTTTGGCCCATGCAACATATGAAGGACAATGGCTTAAATATTTGCTGAAAGATTTTCACATAGAACACACAAAGCCCATCATCATCTATTGTGTAACAAGTCAGCAATGCACATAGCAGCCAATCTTGTTTTCCATGAGAGAACAAAGCATATAGAGATAGATGCCATGTAGTTAGAGACAAAGTCCAGTCAGGCCTGATACACTTGCTGCCAGTTTCATTAAAAGATCAAGTAGCTGACATCTTGACAAAGCCACTGCATCCAGGACCATTTCAGATTTTACAAGCCAAGCTAGGAATGCTTGACATCTTCTCTAGCTTGAGGGGGATGTAAAAGTAAATGATATTAAGGAATAAAGTAGCCAAGGGTCACTAAGTAATCACAATTGTAACTAACCTTCTAACTATTTTCTGTTAGTGGTTAGTTAGTTAGGATTCGAGGTGTGAAGCTACTATAGAATATATAAGTTAATCTACCTCTTTGTAATAATTAGTTTTTGTGAGCAATATACAGCAAATTTCTCTTTTCTCTTTCTTCTCTAAAATTCTCTGCACAACAATGGTGTACTACCATTAGATTTAACAGAAACAGTGGTGAAAGGTGCCGATACTGCAAAAACGCTTGCGACAACAGTGGCAAAAGGTGCCGATACCGTGAAAACTCTCGTGATAAAACAGTGGCAAAACAGTGGCAAAAGGTGCCGATACTGCAAAAACAGTGGCAAAACAATGGCGAAAGGTGCCGATACTGCAAAAATGCTCGCGACAAAACAGTGGTAAAACAGTGCAAAAGTTGCCGATACCGATACCGTTATTCATCATTTTTATGATGAAAAAGAAATTGTGACAATCAACATCGCAACACTAGTACCAACTGAAATTGCAAAAGCCTTTCGCAGCCACAACGGACGGGACCGTTATTTAAAACCTTAGACAATCTTAAAATAAACAAAGACAAATTAACAATGTGTGCAGCATTAGAGTAAAATAACGGAATCACAAAAACCTACATCAGTAACAAGAGTCTGGGCTTTCATGTCACATACAACAATCATATTCTCCTGATGAATAATTTTCAAGCGATGATCACAGAGCACCTGAAACACAAAAATAAGAAACCCTACTTAACCTTTGCAAGTACATTTCAAAACTCAAACCAAACATCATAAGACTATACTCAAAAACCATTGGACCATTTTAGAAAGCTCGTAGAAAACATTGTACCATAAAACACACTACACCAGTGTATTGAACAAGAAACTCGTCACCTGTTACTCTTGCTACTCTTAGAAGACGATGATTTCTCAACAACCAAACAGAACAACAGCGTTGAAAAATCCAAAACCCTATGCATTGAAAGAAGACCAAGAGTCCATTTGATTTTATGAGAAAAAAGTGGAGAAAGAAATGAAAGGGTATATTTGATATTTCCTTAGTGACGAACAACGCCACAAAATGTTTGGGGTTAAGAAAACATTAAGAATGAAAATGACAAGAATGATGTTTGAGGAATGAAGTACGGACAACATATGTGCAGAATGGAGGTGGAGGAGAATGACTGTGGTGGGCCATAGTGTGTGTATTACACACCACTACCAAAAGACATGCTAATAGTTTATTCTATAGGAATGGAATAAGTGAAAAAATTTAGTTGGAAACAAAAATGTAAGCAATAAAACATTCTCACTTCATTTTATTAATTCATATATAATTTAAAGGATTTATAACTTGAAATTAAAATATAAATTTAATTAAAGGCATTTGAAGTAAAATCAATCAAATGCCTTTAAAGTAAAATCAATCAAATATTATAAATTCGTGGAAGGGTGGAAAAACGGGTTTGGTTTAATCGGTTGTGTGTTTTGATTGTGTTTTAGTATAGGATTAAGAGTTTAGGCTCACACTTTTTAATGTGTTATTTTTGTTCCGTTTTTTTGTGGATTTTTGTGAGTACCGACATTTGTATTTTTAGGATTAAAAGTGCAATGTTTGCAGACCCGTTATATTCTACACTCATGTTTTTACGGGATACACTACTAAAAATATGACATTTGAGAAAAGGTCTTTACATCAGGTATAAAATATATGATGTAAAAAATATTTGTCAAAGGATTTTACATCAGATATTTATTTTCAATGATATAAAAAATATGTTATTTGAGGAAAAATATAACACGGTGGCAGTTTGGTAAATAAATGGATTTTTGTTACAAAAGGTCATTACATCGGGTCAACTTTCCAACCGATGCAAAAGTCCAATAATTAAAAAAAATAAGAACATGGTGGCAGTTTGATAAATAAAAGGATTTTTGTTATAAAAGATCGTTACATTGGGTCAATTACCAACCAATGTAAAAAGCATATAATATGGTCGTTACATCGGACCTTGGGTCTACCCGATGTAAAAGCATATAACGTGGCATTTTTTCACAAAATCCTAATATTCTTTATCATACTTATCCGTTCCCAAAACCCACTCACTTCGTTCTTCGCGAGCCAAACCAGAAGCTCCCTCTGTCTTCCTCCATCGAACTCCCTTCGTCCAACTTCCTCCGTCGAACTCCTTTCGTCCAGCCACCAAACCAGACGCGCCCTCCGTCTTCGTTTTCGTTCGTCCGACCAACTTTCTCCTCTGTACGTCTTCGGTTTCCCTCCATTCGCACAAATTTGCATTCTTCTTCCTCACCGTGCAAAACAACGACTTTCGCTTTCTGAGTTTCTCAGTAACACACCTCGCTGTTAAACTTCATTGCGTTTTAGATTATGAGATTGTTGTGAGTTATTCGATGCTTTAATTTCTTTTTTAATTTTTTATTTGGTTCAGTTTCTTATTTATTGAAGAAAAAACTTGTTATATAGGGTTATGGAGTGTTTCTACACTTCACAATCAATGTTTTGCGTTTGAATCATTTCTCAAGGATTGGAAATTGTTATCACGTTTGCTTTACATTGAAGAAAAAGTTGATTTTTTATTATGATTTTGTTTGTTTTTTGAAGTTTGCTTTACTCAAGCTCGGTTAAAGAGTTCAATAATTTGTCAAATGAGCTTAGTTTGGTGTTTTGACTCCACCGAAGCTTTTAAAGTCACTATTTTCAGGTATTCACTCAGTCTATGACAAGATTCAAAAGAGAATATGATGTATGATTTATAAGAGAAATAAATATTTCAGACTAATTTTTTATTATTATATATGGAACCAAACCGAGTACCAATCATGAATTAATTTTATTGTTTATGTTTGCTGCCAAGAATGGTTGACCGTTTATAGGTATTTAATTTGATGAGATAATTGATTAGGATCATAATGCATAATACTTGTTAATGTTATTGCATCTTGATATGATTCAATTGGTGAAAATTCAATTGATGGATTCATTTCAAAATCTATGGTTGAGTTATAGTCTTGCCATTGAAATTTGATTCTATTTTTCTTAGAATTTAATACATTTGAACTAACAATGTAAATTTGGTTCAAATCTGGCATCTCCGCAAAGTAGCGCAGCTCGCAATCTTAACATCTCCGTGAAGTAGCGCAGTCACAGACACACCCTTCGTTAGACCTTCCTCCATGCGAACATAGGTATTGATCATGGTTGGATGAGAGTTAATCGATTAAGTGCTGAGTACGAACATGGAGTGAAGGAATTTCTACAATTTGCTGAAAGTAATGCTGAAAAAAGTCTTCATGCGCTTTTTCTCTGTTTGTGTGTTCATTGTGCAAATCAAGAACCAAAACTTAGTAAGAAAGAAATCAAGGACCATCTAATTTGTATATGGATTTGTCAAAGTTATACACAATGGATATGGCACGGTGAAGTAGTAGCAAATTCAAACGTGTCCCAAAGAGATAATGTTAGTGTCGATATGGATGATCGTTTGGAAGAGATGATGTATGATATTGGACAAGATTCGTTTAAGGGGGCACATGTGTATGATACTTTATGCAGTGACAAGGATAAACCTTTGTACCCGGGATGCACAAATTTCACACGTTTATAAGTCGTGTTAAAATTGTTTAATCTGAAGGCAAATAACGGGTGGAATCTAATGTTAATATTAAAATTATTCAGGTATATTCATCGTGTATGTATTGATAATTCCACATCAGAAGTATATGGATTTATGGACCCTGTTAGGTGTATATATGTTGATAATATGCTGAAATCTGAAGCAAATGTTAAAAAATACATACTAGATAAGTTACGTGACGAAAACAAAGTGTGTCACTTACTACCATTAGTTCATAAGTAAGTGTTTTTGAATTTGTGTTTTCTATTTTTTAATTTTAATAACATAAATATTTTATGTGACTTTTGTGTTTCCACACACACGTACAGACCTCATTGGCAATTAATAATCATTTGTCCAAGAGACAATATTATAGTCGTTTTTTGTTCACTTCATCGAGAAATTGGTCAAATAACGAAGAAAATTATTACAAAGTAAGTTTGTCTTTTGTGATTTTTGTTATAATATATTATATATCCTATATACATAAATTGTTACAAAAGTAATTTCATATTTTATGTGGCTTTATATGGATTTTTTTCTGAATTATTGCTTTTGGGGTTCATCAAATGGCAAATGAAAATAGAAAAAATGCTACATGACTTCATCCCAATGTAGCTGTGATGTATATTATAATTCTATATTTAATTTTATGATAAATATTCACTAATTATGTCATTCATTTGTAGACAAAGCTACAACATAACTCTAATGATTGTGGATACCATGTGATAAAAAATATGTTGGATATTGTCTCTGCCAATATAACTGATTCTTGGATGCAGGTAATAAAAAAACTTTACTTTGTTATTTCCTTTGTGTTTTGCAACTTAATGTGAATTTTCAAAGAATAACTCTATATTGTTATTTACGTATTGTAGGTATTTGATGATCCAACAGAATTAACACAAAATGATTTCTATGATTTGCGACTCTGTTAGGAAAAATGTTTCTTTGAGATATATAAAAATCAAGCTTTATCTGGTGAGTTATATAGAATTGTCTATACATATCTGATTTGAGTTTCTTGATTTTGGTGTTGTCTGCTGATGTTAATTGGTGTTATTATTTATTGTGAGTAGATGTGATTTTGGTGTTGTCTACTGAAGTTATAACTCATCTTCTTGTGAATTGCATGTTGGTATTTCAAGTGTGGTTATTTTTGTATAATTTCATTGATTTTGTTGTTGTAGTAATCCACCGTGTGTAAACTTCCTTATAATTTTGTACACTTGTATGTATCATAGATTTGTACTTTTATAAATCAATTGTTCATTTTGAAGAATATATATGTGCATCATAGCTATTTGGTGCAATGAAATTACCCTTCACTGGTTAGAAAAATATGAAATTAGCGACCTAAATGTGGGTTGTGTGATGTGGTAAAAATATGAAGAAAAAAAAGACCTAAATATGGTCTTGTGATGTTGGAAAAACCTGAAAAATTAGGTACAAATTTTTTTTACAGGAAATCCACTTGATTCCGTTAAAAAAAGCAAACATATTACATCAGGCCTATTGAGGCAACTGATATTAAAAACCATATATCACATCGGGTCAGCTAAGCAACCGTGTAAAATATTGCATATATTTTTTTCATGAAAATTGTATTTTTTCCCCACATCAGACCTAATATTCAACCGATGTGGTAGGTGAATTTTTCACATTGGGTTGTTTCCCAATATAAAATATCTTTGATTTACTATATCGTTTGGATTTACATCGCAGACCCGATGTAAAAGGTACTTTCCATTCGATATAAAAAGTATTTCTTGTACTAGTGATAAACCTAAGTTTTAGACACACATCTTTAATCATGTATGTTATGTCCCACCCCTAATATCGGACATCAGAGTATTATTTATTTAGATAAATATTTTGGTTTTCCAATTCTGAGATACAGTTAAAAGATATAATTTTAACTTCATCATGAAAAAAATTCAAACATGCATGGCTTATTCAAAAAACAAGTCAAGTCTACTATATTAGCTTCTGTTACTCTGTTATAGTCTACATTTCATCTTACTACATGTAAACCATGTGCCTCCCTCAAAACATTATGACATAAATAATTGCATGATTCAAAACTTTATTCGAAAGGACACTACCACCACGAGTATTTGTTTGGTTAGATGAAAAAGTGACACGCCCAAGGAAATTGGGTGGTACGGGAGTTTGATCAACTAGAAATGTCAATACAACCTTCTTCAAAAAAATTGGTTTGGAATATACTTCTTATTATAAATAAATTGTGGGTGTCTCATGTCTCATGTCCCTTTACTCTCTCTTTCTGCCACTACATGTTTCTCCACGTGTAATTATATTGTCAAAATGAAAAACATGTTAAAAGATGAGTTAATTTCACTATTAAGAGTGGTTACTATTAAATTCTCTACAACAAATAAGATTCACATGATCATAACACAGAACCTTAATCTTAATATTGGATCTAGAAACTCTACCTTCCAAAAAAAAAATATCAAAATCCTATTTTGGCTTGTTTGTCACAACTTTGTTTCCGTTTTCTTTATTTCACAACTACAACATAATTCTCTCACCTATGTACCCCAATGTAGCCTAAAAGATGATTTATTTATCTATTGTGCTCGTGATTGTAGGGACTCTAGAAACCTTTGGTTGTACCTTAGGTTTAATCATCCATAATTTTTCTTGATTCGGGATGGAAATATTTGAATAAAAATGAGATTCATGATAAACGACATAGTCTCTTTGCCGTGGAAATTTAGTGACTTTTTTTGGAGAAATCATAACTCTATATGCATATCACATGAAACCATCCTCATACATCGCCTCTTCTCGGCTACTCATTCCATGGCGGAATCATTTCGTATATTTTCTCAAGGAACCTCAAATGAGGCACACATAAAATTGTTTCATTGAGTAGAACTTTATTCACACTCTTGCACTATAATTAATGTTGATGGGAGTTGCAATGACATGATAATTTGTATTGGCTTTGGCGATACCTTCCGCGCCACATCTAAAACATGACAATATGATTTCTCTATATTCACCTTGAACTCGTCGAATATCTTTCACACACAACTTTGAATCATTCACAATGATCTTTCACTAGTTAGAGGTATGAAATCATTGACCTGACATGCTACACAGACGTATCCCTCAATATTACTCTCATCGAAACCCCTTGATTAAATATTATTAGTATGCATCATACGTTCAGAGTATTAAAAATATTTTTCTTAAAAATACTATATTTAGAATTATCAATATTATTTATGAATGCAGTCAAAGTGTTGATTACATAAAAAAAACATGACACATCTACTATGT
Source organism: Vicia faba (assembly GCA_948472305.1). Taxonomy (NCBI): domain Eukaryota; kingdom Viridiplantae; phylum Streptophyta; class Magnoliopsida; order Fabales; family Fabaceae; genus Vicia; species Vicia faba. The sequence continues at coordinate 963,744,276 of OX451740.1, forward strand.
TGATCTCCTAATTTACACCCCATCCTCCTGAATTGAGTAACATCCTTCAATTAACGGTGAATAAACTTTATTTTTAAGATTATAGTTTTTTTCTCTTTTTAAATTTATTTTAGATTTGTAACCAAAAAAAAAAAGGCTTTAATAGTCATGCTCAATTTTTACTACACACGTTTCTCCTTCTTTGCATGTATAATTCACATATACATGACAAGATAATTCAAGTATCTTTCTTAATCCTCGATTTCTAAAGATAAGGAGGTTATGATAATTTGGATTTTTTCTCTCTCTCTTAATCCTTTAATTATCTCTAATCACCACTATGACTATTATTCTGGTCAATGTCAATCATCATTATGATAACAACACATCATCACCTCTAACAACCATCATAATTAACCGATATTATTAAATGTATTTTTTTATTCAAACAATTCATAAAGGTCATCGCAAAAATATATATTAACCTATTTGAGATGAATATCATATGTGACATATTTGTCCCAAAAATATCACATGTAAAGTTAAACTCACAAAAAATAATCAAATTTATAATTTTATCTTTTTTTAGTCTGATTTCATTTATTGTATAAAAAGAATATATGTAAATTTCTCATTTATAAATTTTCTCTACATAAAGTAACGAGACTCACGTGAATTTCATCTCATTAAAAAATAATTGTTAGATAAATTTTTCATACTCTTTATTATTAAATCACCTCATATACATAGACTAATCATGGAAACTCAATATAATTTGTAAATCAATTAAAATTTTCTAATTTTAATTTAGATTTATGTATAAACTATAAATAATATGAATAAACAAAACTTAAAAAAATATTTTAAACTGTTCATGATTTAATATAAAAAGGTGAAATAAACATATGAATGAGCATGCAAATAAACTTATCAAATATATGTTGAATACCTGAATCAATTTTTTGCGAATTTTTTCTCAATTGTGACTCTTCTCGAACAAAACTCCTTATGTTGTGGATGTTCTTTATATAAGAGAAAATTAATATAAGAAATGTATAATATATCTTTTTAACAAATTAAATTTAATGTTAATATTAAATTTAATAATATTATTAAAATAATTTTTATTATTTGAACATTGAGACTATATAGATTTTCTTCTCGGTGGTTTTAAAGATGTGTGAATTATTGAAGGTGCTTTAATTGTTTCCTTTACAACAAATGCAATAATGTTCTAACAAATTAATTGTGTCTTTAATTATTGTGTTAATATCAAAACTTTGTATAAATATTTAGATTACAAAATTCTTCCATATAAACACAATAAAATAAAGTCTTTAAAAATCTTAAACGAGCATACATTAGTTCCATTGACCTAATTACACTGTTAGATTCATGGATTTTCTATGGGTAGAGATGTAGGAGTATAAATAAAATATGAGAACTATCATTCATTTTTTCATTTTTCATTTCAATTAAAACTTTATATTTTATTTCACTTTGATTTCACGAAGAAATGGAACCATCTTACACTTTCACTTTCTCTAGTGTGAAAAACATATCTTAGTATTAAAATATACAATTTTAAACAAGTGCATAACTTTTTTTAATCATTAAGACATCAAAAAGTATATATATATATATTAAACATAAATTATATATATATTAAACATAAAGTATACTAGTAATTGCAAAACATGTGATAGACTACTAATCAGCATTATTTGATAAAGAAAATTATCCCAATAATAAAAGTGGTATAATAAAAATGGTGGAGAAATTTATTTAAAATCTTCAAGAGTTTCGATTTGTTGGGTGAATCACACCAGCATACATGTCATGAAAATCTTTTTTTGCCTCTTTCAAACAAAGTCAATCCTAACGCTTTACTATTAAATATTTAATCAAGGTTTTGAGATGAAATTAGGATTAGGGCTGTGCTAGGGTCCAATGCTTTAAATATGGTTCGAATTAAATAGGTAAAGTTTATGTAGATTCATTGATGGAAGATTGTGGGATCTTCGAGTCACAATTTAATAAACGTTTACTCTCAAACTATAAATAAATTTATAGTAATCATAAATTTTCCCTTCACGAAGACTAAGATTTTAAGAGTCTATTTGGTAAGACCACAAAATAAAACTTTTAACTTTTAGCTTTTCAGCTCAAATAAATAAAAAAAACTCTTTTTAATAACTGTTTTTAACTTTTAGCTTTTAGCTTTGTTATTAGTTTTTTACTTTTCTTTCAAAAACTATTTGAAATAGCTTTTAACTTGTAAATTATATTTTATTATTATTTTAAATAATGAAATGTTTAATATTTTAAATAACATCTAAGTTATATAATAAATTTTAAAGTAGTGTTGATAATTCTTGAGTTACTGAAACATCGTAGGAGGAGAATCAATGAGATCAACTAAGACGAAGAAAATTCAAAAAATTATTATTTTTTTATGGTAAAATATTAAACAATAAAATTATTTTTAACATTATTTTAGATTAATTTAGCTGAATTCAAATTTCACGTGTCTCGTTAAAATTTTATTATAAAATTTATATACAAATTTAATATATTTTGATGCTATCTTAAAATTTTCAAATATATTAAAATTGTTTTGCATGTTTTTATTAATAAATTTATTTTTATCAAATAAAAATTAATTTAATAATATAATATAATAAGATAAATAAATCACAATTTTTTAATAAGAATGTTCTTTTATGCCATTTTATATTTAGCCGCTAGGATAACAACTAATTTACCAAACACTCAAATTAACTTATCAACTATCACTTATTAACTATCAACTATCAGTGATCAACTACCAACTATCAATCATCAGCTATCAACTAATTTTACCAAACATAAGTTAAATATAGTCAATAATTTAACATATATAAGTCAATTTTGTCATAGTGAAATAAATAACATGTGACAACTATATCTCTTGCATATATTTTTAAATATAAATGATTTTAAAAATCTAAATTGGTAATTTTGTAAAAAAAATAAATCAATTGTTGATCCTTAAAAAATCTCAGTTTTCAATTTTAAAAACTCTAATTTTTTTAAAATCAAATAAAAATCCTCCAAAAAAATTGTTAGAAAGTACTTTAGCCAACTTGTTAATCTTTTTAACCATTGCATATTGCATATGTGGCAATGACATGTATATTTTTCGATTAAAAACTTTCATTATTAAAATTTTAAATTTTTAATAATTATTTATCAAAACCCGTTTTAAAAATCTTTAAAAAAACAAAAATAACTCAATTACTAAGACTCAACAACAATAGTAAGGTTTGATGATTAAATCTCCAATCATCATTTAGTGTGCAAGATCGTTAAAAAAATGTGATTGCTAACAACCATTTTGTGTTAATTCTAAACAAACTATAAATCTAGATTAATTTGATGAAAAAATCTAAAAGATAGGGAAAAGAAATGATTTATTTACAGGTTGTCGTTTCTCGTCGATAGATAAATTCGACACCTTTCATGATAGCTCACATGAGAGCAAGTGCTTCTAAGAGAGGCGTTATATTGTTTAGAGACTTGATTACCTCCTTGGTCTGTGCAATAGGCCTAGATGCACAATTTGATAACTTAGAGCCTCTGTTATCCCGTACTCTTGATATTGATTGTGTCAAAAACATGTGGTTCTGTAGAAACCAAAATGAGGGTGGACACTACCTTATGATCCATAATGAAGCAGTTAAAAGTATTATTTTGCTATGGTCTTCACGTACTGATGTACGAGTAAGAGTCAATTGGACTTATAATATTGATGTTCCTGAATATACCCGCCCATTACCCGCAGCAGTTCCTGCTAATGCAGAAGCGGGTAATGATACAAATGATGAGCTTATCAGGCAGGAACATGTTTCACATGTTCATCCTTTACCACCATATTTTTTAGATGCACATACTGCACCACATATTCTTTACCATTTTACAAGTACAAGTTCGGGACACAGGACCTAGGCTGAAGACATCCCCCAAGATGTGAATCTTGCCATGTTATATAGACAACACCAGGACATGATGGCATATATGTGAGAGTCGCATGCTCAGACGCATGGGTCCATAGAGTCAGTACTATAGGCTCAACTTACATAGGCCAATAGTACCATGTGCTAATAGACTGCGATTGTGCGTCTGACATCTGATGCCAATGTTGCACAGGCCAACCAGGCATTCATACTGAGTACTATTCGATACCTGAGAAAGTTGAATTCCGCATTGACGAAATAGATAGAGCAACTCTACTTAGCTCAGAGATGTGATCCAGGCAGAGGAGTGATGGCCCCACAAGCCCGTAGTAGAGCACATCAGGTTCTTTCTTTCCTTTCTCACCTTGGGTTGAAACATTGAGGATAATATTTGACTTAAGTGTGGGAGAGGAACTTTACTTGCTTTCTAGTTAGATTTTCTGTTTTCTTTGCTTTCTAGTTAGATTTCTTGTTTTCTTTGCTTTCTGGTATTTCTTTTGATGGTTTAGATTTAGTTTGTTTTTTGTTGTTTTTATCGAATCATTGCATGTGTTGTCGAGTCTTTATATGTATTTTGCTGGTTATTAAATATCTCCTTTCTATTGAGTGTGTTTTTACTGGTTATTGAATATCTCATTTCTCTTGAGCCATAATGAATTTTTTTTGCAAAAAGAAACAATGGTTCTTTTTAAATTATGGACTATTATACAAGTTTAGGACAAGTTATAGAGACTTGAGAAATATTCGGAAACATCGGTATCGTCTTAACACTGTAAGTCTCTTGATTATAGAAATCGATCTGGATAGTTGTTATGCCTTAGCCTTGAATTCCCACCCCAAAATAAGTCCTTAAGTAGTTTATTTAAGTAGTCGACTGCGGCTTAAGCATGTTCTATGTGAGGAAGCCGATGAATATAAGTGAATGATCCTAATTTTCTTTTCTGGTTTGATTAAATGAAAATAGGGAATGTCCCTTCTAAGTTAGGTGATCCTCGCCCAGTGACTTAACCCAACGATTGTGGAACCTACAAAAATAGAGAAAAACTTGTTGTTAGTTGGTTCAGAGGTTTCTGGTGCTGAACTTGGTAGGGTGGATTACAGTCTGATCCCTGCGACTATGATGAGGTGAGCAAAGGGGTTACACCTCTTAAAGTACCAGAACCCCGTGCAAAAAATCAGAATCACGAAATGGTCGCCTTACTATGAGTATGTATGGATAACGGGCTTAATGTGATTGCACCTGAATAAAAAAGGATGTAAAATGGGATGAGTAAGTTAGGCTTAAGAATAATGACATGATTCAGATTGGTTTGTATAAGAGAGAGACATATTTCCGCAAAAATATGGAATGTGTTATTGCGATTCTCTTGTTTTTTTTTGTGATTTAGTAGCTATTGACATAACTTTGTCCAAAGAAAAGTCTTCAAGCCTGAAGTAGTTATTTGGTGTCACTGTTTACTTTCATTTTTTGCTTGAGGACAAGCAATGGTTCAAGTGTGGGAGAGTTTGATGACACGTAATTACACCATTTATTTGACTCAATTTGTGCATTTTTTAGTGTCATTTTGTTTTAAATTTCCTCTTTTATGTTGGTATTTTTGTGTGTTTCATGTATTTTGCCGTTTAAGAGTCATATGCGAAAAAACGAAATAAAACAGACGAAAAATAGAAGAAAATTGAGCATTCTGCACCCAAGGAGACCACCATGGTGTTCACCATGTAGGTGGCTAGCTATAAGTGGTCCACGTCTCAACGGTCAGAAGACCAAGTTTTTCCCCCTTTTAAGAGCATAGCATTTGCCATGGAGGTGTGGCGGTCGCCACACGTTAAAATATGTTGCAGATAAATTGGATCTGGCCAAGTCTTCACACTCCCTCCATCTTCTCCTATTTTTTAGTACACGAAGTCAACAACTTCTACACCACTCTTAGGTTTTATTTTTCATTATAAATAGGTCCTTAGTTTATCTTTTTGAGGCATCTAACCTTAGCACAACTCTAGGCATAAATTACCGGTCAAAAGCTATAACTCATCACATCGAGGGGGTATATTATTTTTCAAGCTATTGTTATTATGGAGATTGAAGCATTTTATCTTATCCTTATTTACATTCATCCGAAGTTTTATTTCAAGTTATTTCCAATTGTACCAGATTAAAGTCTCTTCGGAGCCAGTTTTTTTATTTAATTGCATTATCTTTACTTTATCGTCCCTTTATTTAATTTCATATTCATCTTCTACCTTTCTTTTAACTATTTTATGGTTACTATGTTTATTTACATAATCGAATCAATCGCTTTAATTTATGCTATAATTATGTCTAACTAAATTTATATTTGTTGGAATATGAGGATCGTCAATTCAACGGTACTCTAAATAGTTATTCTTTGAGAAATCATATCGGGACCATTTTGGTTTTAATTATAACCTTTCTAAACTTAATTTTTTCGGTTACTACAAAAGTATAATTATTTATATATCGGGTAAGATCGAAAGTCGTCTGATACAAAAGGTTAAGGTTGTTTAGTTCTTAATTGATAAAAACCGCGAAAGCTATTTGTTAATTAATTAGGAAAATTGGTATTTTGATAAAATACTGTTAAACCTATTTTCGGACGTGTTTGTAAGTTTGAGGTACGATTTGCCAATGCGAATGATGGGAAAATTAGCAAGTGTACTAATTTGTCAATGTAGTAATAATGGGAAATTCCAAAGTATCGATCGCAATGACTGCACAGAACTATCGAGTTTAATATGTGGTTCAATTAAACAAAAATTTAACTTGGGGTTGGGGTTTTGAAATTGTCACTTAACAAATAGCAGAAATATAAATTGGCTTTTTAACATATATGAGAAGCATGCTAGAGTAAGTGTGTGATTTAACCCTGTATTAACCTTCATTCTTGATCTCTTCAACAAGTTAATTACTTTCAACTACCGAATCTTTAGTGTGTTTTCCTCTAAGTCCTTAGTGGGAAAACCTTTGGTCATTCATCCTAATACATAAGTCCTTAGTGAATTATGATGAAACCAAGCAGTTATGTTATGAAGATTTTACCGGTGACCTATAGGGTATCCCTAGTCCTAGGTGATATCTACTATAGTCTAATTGTTCAAAAACCTTAATAATGGTGGTCCAGCCCTAATTGTTAACCGTAGACCAATCCTTATTTGTCCGATAGAAAAGGCATAAGAACATTGAACAATTAAATTGAAAAGTAACTATTATATCAAAACCAAGAATTGAAAATCAATATATTTTCAAATCAGGGACATCCCCTAGCATTGGAGGGTTTGACCTCTCATAGTATTAAAAAGAAAAGCAATAACAAAATTAGACATTACAAAAGGTGATGATTCTTCGATCTTCAATTGCTTCCGCGCATGAAGGAAACTCTGTCTCCAAATCTCTTAAAAGCCCCAATCTTTACCGTTCCTAATCTCCTTCCATCAAAAGTCTTATAAACTAAATAAGGGTTTTCACTACTAACTCAAACTGGGTCGGAAACATAAACCAGGCCCGTAAAACAACCCGAAACAACTAAATTTCTAAAGTCTGGAACTTTAATGAATTTTTTGAGGCTTCTATAGTCTGAATTAGCTTCTGACTTCAAAATGAAAGTTGTAGCTTCTTCTCTCATCTTTCCAACGAATATTAGAACGGGCCGATCTGATTCCTGTAGATTCAATTATGATTTTTAGTGAAAACTGATCAATCGATGCATTATTTGACACGGCCCGTGTCAGGTGACATGGGTGGCCGTGCCAGGCCTCCTGAAGCGTGTTGGAAACTTTTCTGAAACTCTGAATTTTTCACTTTTATCGCACTGATTTGTCCCGATTTATTCTTGTAAACCTGAAAACACTAAAACACACAACTAACGCATAAAAAGTGGTAAAATGAAATAAAACACTCGATAATAAAAATAAAAGATAACTGAAATTAATGATAAATAACTGTGTAAAAACCATTGATCAGCAAACGTCAGAAACCCTTTAAACTATTATTTTCTAATCAAAATTACTTTTCAACTAAGTAAAGAGTCTAATTTCTTAAAATATGTTTTATTACTTTAACACGAACAGTGCCTACCATCGTGACAGTGGACGGTATAATTTAGAGAGTAAAGCCCGGTTTTGAATACGTGAAAGCGACAATTCCTGTTAAATTAGTTCTTTTCAAAGTAGAAAATATTGTCTCATAGAAATTCAATTTACGAATAACAAGAGTACCAACGAATTGATGAGATCCATATTCCAACATTGCATTTCTAATATTAATTCAAGTCTTTTATTTACTTTATTTTCACAACTCCAATCTTTATTTTATTAGCCTTAGATAAATACAATGACGATAGAATATGATAGCTTGACTATTAGGTCTCTGTGGGTTCGACACTCTTTTATATTACTCTGATATTTTTCGTGCACTTGTGAAATACTCTCATCCATAACATGCCCGCTTTGCAATAAATATGGCCACTCGGTGATGGAACGTTGGCACAAATTTGACGAGTATTTTGAACCCTCAGCACCAAAGACTCAAAATTAAGTTGCTATATCTTATAATATAGACAATGCTCAAGCTCACAACAAGACTTCGATAGCTTCCCTAACTCAAGATAATGCTTATCTTGCTCATTAGGATCAGCTACAAATTCCTCAATAATTAGAGTCTCGAGCATGGTTTGCGGATTCAGGTGCTTCTCATCACATTCAATCTAATTTTATCAAATTTGCAATATATAAAATCATGTGTTGGACTAAACAAAGTAATAGTTGGAAATGGTAATAGCCTAGAAGTTAAAGTTGTAGGAAATTCCAAGTTTCAATTTCCTATGAGTCTAAATCACATTTACACCCTTTTGATTTGCCCCATGTACCACATATCACTAGAAACCTTATCTTAGTTTCAATGTTTGCCAAAGATAATAAGGTTTACTTTGAATTCGATCCTAACACATGCTTTGTGAAATCTCAGGAATCTAATCAAGTGTTGCTAAAGGGATTCTTAGATGAAAGTGGTCTATATTGTTTAAATAAGCTCAATGTGACATCCTCACTAGCTAGCTTGAAGCTCAAGTCATCAAAACTAGATTCGATAGTTAATAATGTTGTATATGTAGATCAACCGGTTAATGGTTTTATAATAGTAAATCCTAGCATTAATAAAGTTACTTTGTGGCATGCTAGGTTAGGATATTCCCACCCTAAAGCTATGCACACAGTTACAAATATGTAATCTTTCTATCAGTTTTTCTTTTTGTCACTCATGTTGTCTTGGCAAATCTCATAAACAATATACACCCTTGTCAAACACCAAACACACTACTATGTTTGATATGGTTCAAAATGACTTATGTGGTTTTTCTCCTACTTCCTTAAGCAGTGGATACTTGTAAGATTAAGATTGCGCCTAAGAGGGGGGGTGAATTAGGTGGTGGTCGATTTTTGACTTATTTTATACTTTCTGGTTTTGATTTAGTGCTTTGAAAACTGTAAAGTGCAGAAAGTAAAGAGACACAGAATTATCCTGGTTCCTTCCACACCCCGGAAGTACGTCCAGTCCCCTTGCAAACACACAAGAGATTTTACTATATTGTTAGAACTTTTACAAGACTCTTCCTAGTCTTATCCACTAAAGAACCTAACAAATAACCAAGAACACCCTCTTGGATTTCCAATAAGTCTAATGAGAACAATCCTCTCAAAAGATACCTCTTGTTTCCAATAATGGACAACAAGGAACAAAAGTAATCTAATACTTAATTCCAATAATCCTGGAAATAAGTTACACTTTGTATGTTTTTATGAAGTATGATTTCTTGAAAGATGTTAATCACATAGAGTGACTTCTTTGAAGTTTCTTCTTTCTTCTCTTGTAAGCAATTCAAACTGTAACACAATGGTTAGATAATGCTCAAAGATTTTTGTTCTTTATATGTGTGAAAGTGCAGAAAATCTTTGTTCTTAAAAGTTAAGAAATATGAAGTTTGAATATTTTACAAAGTTCAGATTTTATTGCAAGAGAAGAGTTGTTTATGATTTGAAATATTTTGTAATATATAGTAATCAAGATACCTTTCCAAAAGGACACTTTTCTGTTTGAAAAACTTGACAAGATGCAATGTTTGATCATGCAACTATTGGAGAAAAGGTGTGAAGGATATCTTGAAACCAGTTCAGATTTTTCAAAATTTTCAATGTGCAAATCGATTAACATAAGATGCAAATCGATTGCACGTGTTTGTAACGTTCAGAATTTCAAAAAATTTGAAGTGTAAATCGATTAGCATGTTGTGTCAATCGATTTACAAGAGTTAAAAAAATCAGTTTGTTCTGTGATCAATCGATTTACACAACCTGTAAATCGATTGCTGGCAGGAGCAAACAGTTTTTTGAAAAAACATGTGTAAATCGATTTACACAATATGTTAATCGATTTACAGCAGAGAAAAACTTAAAAAATGTTTTGAAATATAATTGAAGTGATGTGGCAAGTGTGTATATCATTTTTGAGCATTTCTAATCAATGTAGTTTAATTGAGAATTGATATACTTGATTGCTTGCCAAGTTCCTTGAAGCTTTGAGTGAATGATGCTTTAAGTTAATTTCCACTTCTTTTCCTTCTTTCCATAATGCTTGTTTGTCTTTCATCACACTAGCTTGTTTGTCTTTCATCAAAACTAAAGTTGAGTTGAGGCTTGAGATTACATTCTCCCCCTTTTTGATGATGACAAACCATTTTCCTTTATGTGTTGATCAGAATTTTAGCAGAATGTGTTTTCTCCCCCTGAGAAGATTTCTCCCCCTATGGAGAAAAAGATTTGAAAGCTTGCTCTGTAAAGACAATGAAAACAAACAACCATAAAGTGCTATTACATCCTTCTCCCCCTTTGACATTATCAAAAATAAGGGAAAAATGCAACAAGAAATTATAACAGAAAGAAATGTACAGGAACATGAATAAAAAACAAAGAACTTTCAAAATTATCGAACAAAGTTTAAGAACACAATACATAAAATGAACACTTGAAATACAACAAGACAAAAACCATAATGATACTTATAACAAGAATTTAATAACATTGATCAGGAACATTTTAGAAAGGTCCTTGATATGGAAATTGTTGTTGAAGGGGTGGTTCGGTGTATTGAGGAGGAAGAGGAGCAGGATTGGTTGGGTCGTATGGAGGGATATGAAGATGTGAATAAATATATGAAAATTGTTGGTTCACATCATTCTGAAAAGCATTTATTCGAGATGAGGTAGAGTCATTTATCTCAGTCCATCGAGCATTGATGTTAGAATTGAGAGAAGCAAACTTTTGCGTCATGAAATCCATAACATCTTGATTTGTTGGACCAGAAGAAGCAGCAGGAGGAGGAACTTCATGGTCTTCTTCATCTGCATTATTACCGTCATCGCCGACAACATCCTCTCCAATGTAAGTGATGGTTTTTGCTTCAGCATTGAAATGAACACCCATCCTTGAATCAACATTTTTGATGGAGATCCTAGTGGTGATTGGATCCATTTCAATCCGCTCAAATCCAGTGAAATCTATATCAAAAGCTGCCATAATCCTTGTAATGAAATATGCATATGGTAGAAAGGTGGCTCTTGCGGCAACTTTTAGCATATGCATCACAATCAATTTTTCCCAATTAACCGGAATTCCATTTTTCCTTGCATAAATGATTTGCAGTTCTAGGTCGGTCACCGTACAATGATTCCCTGCTCTAGGAAACAGAATATACACCAGAAAATAGTGAAACAACCTATCATCTATATGAAAATTTCCAGCACTCCATGTGTCCCTAGCTGGAATAACCCCGCCAAGACTTTGAATCCGCTTGGCACGGTATTCAGATTCTGATAACCTTCCAATGCTATAGAAAAATTCTCGCTTCTGATAGTTTTCCCAAGCAGCATCTTCTGGATCATAGAGGGTACTTCCAGAATATGGAATGTTCAAAATTCTGCCAATAGTTTTGGAATACAGAGGGATTCTTTTTCCAAGGACATAGGTATAACATTTGTTGTTGTCATAGCACATATTGCTGTAGAAAATTCTAACCAGATCCGGGTAATAGAAACCATGTGAAGATATTAATGGTTCTAAACCATAAGCAATGAAATCTCTTTGAAACGAGAAGCATTCATCTGGAAAAGTAGATAACATACCAAACTTTGGAGCAGAGATGATTTTCTTTTGAAAATGCTTGATAAATCTGTCCCGCTGTGGATCCGAGAGGTATTCGAGCACAGAGTTTTCAGATGTTAACGTAGCTTGCTTCTTTCCTTTCTCTGAGGCAGAGGCTTTTCTCTTGGGAGCCATGGATCTTGTTAGGGTTTTGAAAAGAGAGATATAGAGTTCTTTGTGTTGTTATGTGAGAGAGTGTGTTGGTGTTATGAGATAGTTTTGGTGAGTTTAAATAATATAGAGAGTAAGTGAGGTCTTTATGAGGTTTTAATTTGGTGATTTGGTCAAGGTTTCATTGATTGGGCAATAGTAGGATGGGAGGTTGAGAGACAATGAATGTTTGACCAATATATTAAAAGCTCATACAAGTATCACATGTTAAAAAATAAATTGCATAGAGAAAATATACAGAAAATGCTTCAGATTCTGTGGTAAATCGATTTGCCCCTTGGTTAAATCGATTTACACAGAACATTTTTATAAAAAATAATTTTCGTTCTGTGGTAAATCGATTTACATATTGTGTAAATCGATTTACACAAAAGATTTTATAAAAAAATGATTTGCTTCAGTGGTAAATCGATTGACATATGGTGTAAATCGATTTACTTAAAGAAAAATTTTAAAAATCATTATTTTTTAACATTTGAAACAATGTCTAACCACATATATATGTACATTAAGGTATATTTAAGGATTGAGTGCACCTTAAATATCTTGTTCATCGAGGATTCCAAGTTCACGACGAATTTTGAAAAATGCATCCTTTGCAAGAGGTTTTGTGAAGATGTCTGCGAGTTGATTTTGAGTGTCCACGAATGTGATCTCTACATCTCCTTTGAGTACATGGTCTCGGATGAAATGATGTCTGATGTCAATGTGTTTCGTCCGGGAATGCATAACTGGATTTTTCGTAATATTGATCGCGCTTGTGTTATCACATCGAAGAGGAATGCATCCAAGGTTTACTCCATAGTCAAGTAATTGTTGTTTTAGCCAAATAATTTGAGCGCATCCACTTCCAGCCGCAATGTATTCTGCTTCGGCAGTGCTGAGAGCTACGTTTGATTGCTTTTTGCATGACCATGAAACCAAGGCATTTCCAAGAATGTGACATGTTCCACTAGTACTCTTGCGATCAGTTTTGCAACCTGCATAGTCAGCATCAGAATAACCAACTAGATTGCACATACTACCTTTTGGATACCATAATCCGATGTTGGTTGTTCCTTTGAGATATTTTATTATGCGCTTGACTGCTGCAAGGTGAGACTCTTTAGGATTGGCTTGATATCTTGCACATAGGCAAACGCTGAACATAATGTCAGGTCTACTTGCTGTTAAATAGAGGAGTGAGCCAATCATTCCACGATACTTAGTTATGCCAATAGAATTCCCTGATTCATCTGGATCAAGATAGGTGCCTGATCCCATAGGAATTGCACTTTCTTTGCTACTTTCCATCTCAAATTTCTTTATAAGGTCTTTGCAATATTTTGATTGGTTTACGAAGATACCATGTTTGAGTTGCTTAATTTGAAGACCAAGAAAGAAATTCAATATTCCCATCATAGACATCTCAAACTCTCCTTGCATCATAGACGAAAATTCCTTGCACATATTTTGGTTAGTTGAACCGAAAACAATATCATCTACATAGATTTGTACAAGTAAGGTATGATGATTAACATTTTTTATGAAGAGAGTGGTATCGACTTTACCCTTTACAAACCCTTTTTCACATAGGAATGCGCTTAGTCTATCATACCAAGCCCTTGGTGCTTGCTTCAGCCCATAGAGAGCTTTCTTTAGTTTGAAGACATGATTAGGATGTTTGAAGTCTTCAAATCCGGGAGGTTGCTTTACATAGACTTCTTCATTTATGAATCCGTTGAGAAATGCGCTTTTTACATCCATTTGAAAAATTTCAAAGTCCAATGAGCATGCATATGCAAGTAATAATCTTATTGCTTCCAAACGTGCTACCGGAGCAAAAGTTTCTTCAAAATCAATTCCTTCCTCTTGGTTGTATCCTTGAGCAACTAGTCTTGCCTTGTTTCGAGTGATTATTCCATTTTCATCCATCTTGTTTTTGAAAACCCATTTGGTTCCAATGATACGTTTATTTCCTGGATTAAGAACAAGTTCCCAAACTTCGTTCCGCTCGAATTGGTTTAACTCCTCTTGCATGGCAAGGATCCATTGATCATCTTCTAGTGCTTGAGCCACTTTAGTGGGTTCAACTTGAGATACAAACGCCATATTTAAGCATGCATCCTTAAGATTTAGCCGAGTAGATACTCCTTTGCTAATATCTCCAATTATATTGTCAATGGGATGATCACGATGAGTTCTCCATTCCTGAGGAAGATCATCATCATTTTCATTTTGATGTGAAAGTTCATGTGTTTGTTCCGGATTGACAATTTTGCCATCTTCGCAGGAAATCTCATGAGATAGATCTATAGAATCATCATCATCACAAATAAAAACTTCCTCCTTGGAGGTGTTAGATTCATCAAAAGAAACATGCATTGATTCTTCTATAGTTAAAGTTCTTTTATTGTAAATTCTAAAAGCTTTGCTAGAAAGGGAGTAACCGAGAAAGATACCTTCATCCGATTTTTCATCGAACTTACCGAAATTGTCTTTGTCGTTGTTAAGGACAAAACATTTGCACCCGAAAATATGAAAGTGAGAGATATTTGGTTTTCTTCCTTTGTAAATCTCATATGGAGTTTTCTTTAGTATAGGTCTTATGATCACGCGATTGCTTACATAACATGCCATGCTTACCGCATCCGCCCAAAAATATTTAGGCAAACTTGAGTCACTTAGCATGGTTCTAGCAAGTTCCACCAAAGACCTATTTTTCCTTTCAACTACTCCATTTTGTTGTGGAGTTCTTGGTGCTGAAAAATTATGGAAGATCCCATTTTCTTCACAAAATTCTTCAAATAGACTGTTTTGGAACTCTCCACCGTGATCACTTCGGATTGATGTTATCTTTGATGACTTCTCATTTTGAACTTGTTTTGCATATCTCTTGAATGCCTTGAATGCTTCATTCTTGTGCACTAAAAACAAAGTCCAAGTGAAACGGGAAAAATCATCTACAATAACTAATGTATAAATGTTACCTCCGAAGCTTCTTGTTTTAGATGGACTAAAAAGATCCATGTGCAACAATTGAAGTGGTCTTGTTGTTGAAACTACATTCTTTGGTTTGAAAGTTGATTTGGTCTGTTTGCCCTTTTGGCATGCACTACATAATTTGTCTTTGATGAACTTCATCTTTGGTAGACCAATAACTAAGTCATGCTTAACCAATTTGTTCAAGTGCTCCATGTGAATGTGAGCAATCCTCTTATGCCATAACCAAGCGTCATTGTTGTTTACCATAAGACATTGTACCTTCATAGACAAATCATCTAGAGTAATCATAAAAATATTGTTAGATCTTATACCTTTGAGTTTTACCTTATTGGTTGCCTCATCCATAATAAGGCATTCTTCTTTGTTGAATTTGATCTTGAACCCTCTATCGCAAAGTTGACTTATGCTAAGAAGGTTGTGCTTTAATCCTTCAACATAGAGAACATCCTCAATTTGAATGGATGGAGGTGTGCCAACTATTCCAACGCCAAGAATCTTTCCTTTGGTGTTGTCTCCATAGGTGACATACCCTTTGGCTTTATGTACTAGATATGAAAATTGGTGTACATCTCCTGTCATATGCTTTGAACATCCACTGTCAAGATACCAAACATTTGAAGTGGATTTCAAGCATACCTACAAAAACAAATTATTTCTTGTTAGGTACCCAAGTTGCCTTGGGTCCTTCATAGTTAGTTCCCTTTTTCACCCATGCATAATGTCCACTAGCCATACTGAAATTTCTAATATAGCCTGCATTTGGTGTGTGTCCAATAATACCACAGTAAAAACAGTTTGGAACAAATTTGCTCTTGTATCTAGGAATTTGTTTTCTTTTAGATACATTAGCCTTTTTCTTTTGATGATTATGAACAACTTGCTTCTTTTCTACTTTCTTGGGATTGGAACTATTACTAGCCTTTACAAAAACAGTGGGATTGTTACTTGGTTTCTTAGTATTCACATAACCAAGACCTCTTTTATCATTTGGATAACGTTGTTGGCTTAGTAATCCTTCCAATCCTATTTGTCCTTTTTCATATCGTTCAATGACTCTTTTCAATTGAACAATTTGAAAGACATTTGATTCACACTTGGAGCATGCAAAGGTTTCCTTTTCTTTAATAAAATTCTGTTTTTGAAGATCAAAATCTTTAGTCATGGTGTCAATTTTTTCTAGACAAATTAGAAGTTCTTTTTCTTGTTTTGACACCTTTTTGTATAAACTTTTGCATTCTTTCAAGAGTTCATCAATTGCACCTTGAACATCATCATCAAAAAGATTAAATTCATTACTAACCTCTTCTTCATTGTCGGAGTGATGCGATGCCATTAAGGCTAAGTTTGCACATTCGCCGCTTTCCGATTCCGATGAACTGCTCATATCATTATCTTCCCATGCTATGTAGGCTTTCTTTTGTTTTGAGTCCTTTCCTTTGAATCCATTTTTCTTTGGGAGATTTGGACAGTTTGGCTTGATGTGTCCTTGCTTTCCACATTCATAACATGAGACATCTTGTGTTGATGTGGATGCTTCTCTTTTCTTGAAGTGCTTTCTCTTATGTGCATGAGATCCGCCTTTGTCATTTCTGCCAAAAAACTTCCCAAGTCTTTTCACTAGAAGCATGAAATTTTCATCTTCTTCCGGATTGTCTTCTTTTACCACTTCTTTTGAATCAATTTTTAAAGCAATGTTTTTGGACTTCTTTTCTAGATTCTCATGTTTTTCAAGTCTACCGAGTTCCGTTTCGTATTCTTGAAGTTTGCCAAATAATGTAGCGGAAGTCATTGCGGAGAGACTCTTCTTTTCCGAGATTGCCGTTACCTTTGGTTGCCATTCCCTAGTCAATGATCTAAGGATTTTCAAGTTGAGTTCATCATTTGACAGGGTTTTACCAAGAGCAATTAAGTGATTTGTCAAATGCACAAATCTCTTTTGTAAGTCAAGAATGGATTCTCCGGGCTGCATTCGAAATAGTTCATATTCTTGACTCAAGGTATTTAGCCTTGATCTTTTTACTTCAGCCGTTCCTTCATGAGTTCGAACCAAGGTATCCCAAATTTCCTTTGCTGTTTTGCAGTTTGAGACACGGAAAAATCCGTCCATACTGAGTGCACCTTGAAGAAGGTTTATTGCCTTTTTGTCATAGAGAACTTTCTTTTTATCATTGTCGTCCCATGCAGTTTTGGGCTTTGCAGACCCAACGCCATTAATTACCGTTATCGGGATAAATGGACCATTTTCAACAGCATCCCATACTTCCTCTCCCTGTGCTTCTAAATGCGCCTTCATGCGTATTTTCCAAAAGTCAAAATATTCACCACAAAATAGAGGAGGCTTGTTGTTACTACCACCATCTCTGAAAACTGGTTGATGATTTACGGAAGCCATTCTGGATCTCTAGGAGCAGGTTACCTATAACCTGCTCTGATACCAATTGTAAGATTAAGATTGCGCCTAAGAGGGGGGGTGAATTAGGTGGTGGTCGATTTTTGACTTATTTTATACTTTCTGGTTTTGATTTAGTGCTTTGAAAACTGTAAAGTGCAGAAAGTAAAGAGACACAGAGAATTATCCTGGTTCCTTCCACACCCCGGAAGTACGTCCAGTCCCCTTGCAAACACGCAAGAGATTTTACTATATTGTTAGAACTTTTACAAGACTCTTCCTAGTCTTATCCACTAAAGAACCTAACAAATAACCAAGAACACCCTCTTGGATTTCCAATAAGTCTAATGAGAACAATCCTCTCAAAAGATACCTCTTGTTTCCAATAATGGACAACAAGGAACAAAAGTAATCTAATACTTAATTCCAATAATCCTGGAAATAAGTTACACTTTGTATGTTTTTATGAAGTATGATTTCTTGAAAGATGTTGATCACATAGAGTGACTTCTTTGAAGTTTCTTCTTTCTTCTCTTGTAAGCAATTCAAACTGTAACACAATGGTTAGATAATGCTCAAAGATTTCTGTTCTTTATATGTGTGAAAGTGCAGAAAATCTTTGTTCTTAAAAGTTAAGAAATATGAAGTTTGAATATTTTACAAA
The DNA here is from genome assembly GCA_948472305.1 of Vicia faba. NCBI lineage: Eukaryota > Viridiplantae > Streptophyta > Magnoliopsida > Fabales > Fabaceae > Vicia > Vicia faba. The sequence goes on from OX451740.1 coordinate 963,762,667, forward strand.
GTTCAGATTTTATTGCAAGAGAAGAGTTGTTTATGATTTGAAATATTTTGTAATATATAGTAATCAAGATACCTTTCCAAAAGGACACTTTTCTGTTTGAAAAACTTGACAAGATGCAATGTTTGATCATGCAACTATTGGAGAAAAGGTGTGAAGGATATCTTGAAACCAGTTCAGATTTTTCAAAATTTTCAATGTGCAAATCGATTAACATAAGATGCAAATCGATTGCACGTGTTTGTAACGTTCAGAATTTCAAAAAATTTGAAGTGTAAATCGATTAGCATGTTGTGTCAATCGATTTACAAGAGTTAAAAAAATCAGTTTGTTCTGTGATCAATCGATTTACACAACCTGTAAATCGATTGCTGGCAGGAGCAAACAGTTTTTTGAAAAAACATGTGTAAATCGATTTACACAATATGTTAATCGATTTACAGCAGAGAAAAACTTAAAAAATGTTTTGAAATATAATTGAAGTGATGTGGCAAGTGTGTATATCATTTTTGAGCATTTCTAATCAATGTAGTTTAATTGAGAATTGATATACTTGATTGCTTGCCAAGTTCCTTGAAGCTTTGAGTGAATGATGCTTTAAGTTAATTTCCACTTCTTTTCCTTCTTTCCATAATGCTTGTTTGTCTTTCATCACACTAGCTTGTTTGTCTTTCATCAAAACTAAAGTTGAGTTGAGGCTTGAGATTACAATACTTCTATTATATTGCATTTATTGATGCCTTTTCTAGGTACACTTGGATTTATCTTCTAAATCACAAAAGTGATGCCTTGACTACATTAAAAATGTTCCAAAGTTATGTATCCTCACAATTTAGTGCCAAGATTAAAGCCATTCAATTAGATTTTGAAGGAGAATTTAGACTATTTACTCACTTACTTAATGAGCAAGGTATCCTACATCAACTCACTTGTCCATATACCTCTCATCAGAATGGAATAGTGGAAAGGAAGCATATCCAAATTGTTGAAATTGGGCTAACTCTTCTTGCACATGCCTTTATGCCAATGACATTTCGGGATCATAGTTTCACTAATGTAGTATGTGAAGTCAAGACTCTCCATCTATTTTTTTTATGAAGACAAAGTGATAATTAAATAAATAATAAAATAATGGAAAAAACTTTCAAGGTCAAAATATAGAATCAAGTGTTCAAGACTCATCATGTGTGAAGGCTAACATCAAATGTTCAAGATTTATCTTTTTGAAAGCTAGAATTGTGGTCTTGATTGATATTTATAATAGAGGTACAAAAATGTAAATTATATTGATTTATCAGTGCTCAAAATATTTTTATCATGCATTTGAAAGTTTATTTTTTTCATGTTTGAACCATGTTAAATCACTTTCAAATATAATATTTTTCATGTTTGAACCATGTTAAATCACTTTCAAATATAATATTTTTCATGTTTGAATCATGTTAAATAAATTTAAAATATAATCTATTTACTTGGATAAATCAATATATATTGTATAAGGTTGGTTTAAATACTTAGACAAATTTTCAATTTTTTCAATTTTTCAAACATTATGATTTTGGTAAATTATGGCAGTTTGACCCGCCGTAAAATCACAAAAACTGCCACAATTTACAATATTCTGAAACAATATTTTTTTAATTTAAATTTGATAAATGTTACAAACTTGTTAAGTTAAGTGACTGTTTTAACCGACTTAAGAAGTTTTGTACAGTATTCAAAATTATATTTTTTTCATGAACCATTGTTATTCTAAATTATAGCATACCTTCATGAAAATGTCTCAAACTTCACCATATTTCATAGAGGTGTTATGCACTTATAAATACATGAAATTTAAAATTCAAAATCACCTCTTCCATTGCAATTAACATCATTATATTCATTCATTTTCAAAATCAAGTGTTTTGATACTTCAACTTTTATTGAAAATTTTTCTGCATGTGCTCTTCATATCATTTCAGAAGAATTTCCTCTCTCATTCATAAATACTTGAGCACTATATTATCTTTATAAATTGCTTATTTGAAAGAGAAGATCAATCTTTGTTATTGATATATAATCATCAATTTTTTACTTAATATTTTCCATATTTGGTTGTAAATTCCTTGTTGTCCAAAATTGTTGGAAACAAGAAAGTAGAAAGGAAATGATTGTTTTCTTGTTTTATTTGTTTGGTTATACCTTGCTATCCAAGATTGTTGGAAGCAAGAGGTTGAAAGTGAGAGGATTGTTCTCATTTCAACTTGATTGATTCAAGAGGATTGTTCTTTGTGGTTTTGTTATTAGAAGATTGTAAGAGAAGTCTCGGGTTGAAACTTATACAAAGATCTAACTGTCATACTTCAAATTTGCCTGTCGTGGTGCTTCACTCGAAATTATTTTCAAACTTTAAGTCTTATAAAATTCTTTTGGATTACACTGACATTTTGGAGTTTTATAAATATTCATTTTCAAATTATTTTGCTTATTTAAAAATATACATAAAAACTTATTTGTATTTTTTAAAATATATACTTGCTTGTCTTCATATACTTTCAATTGAGTTTTTATTTCAAATAAGCAACATAGTACAATTGGTAAGGAATAAAACTTCTAAGTATGAGGTTGTGAGTTTAAATCTCACTTGATCTACTTCAGTTATTTTTTTTCTTTATTGTTACTAATTTTATTTCTATTTATATTTAAAAATCACAAAAAAATTATTTTTTATTATTTAAATATTATTTTCGTATTTTTAATTATTGCATTTTTTAAAAATAATTATTTATTTGATTTTATGCACTTTTTATCAAAATTAAGTGCAAAAATCATAATAAATACAAAAATAATTCCTTTTCAGGTTATTTGTTTCTTATTGGTCAGTCAGTATCAATTTGTGTCATAGTCAGCTTCTGATTGGTCAGCTTGTTGACCAAAGAAGATCTGCTTTATTTGATTTTATTTTATTCCTTTTTTCCCTTTAACCTAGTTTTCCAAGTCTATAAATAGTACCTTATTTTTATAGTTTTGGACATCAACAAATCCACAAACTTGCTATCTTTCTTTCAAGCTCTTACAATTCTTTTTTGGTTTATTCTAAGGTTGTTGACTTTAATAGACAACAACCTAAAAATAATTTCATCCATAATTTTACAAATCAACAATCTCAATCTCTCTCTTACTTTTGGTTTATTCTAGAGTTTCTGAACAGGAACTCTGTTAATCAACAATTCCATACACTTTTAGTGATTTATGTTTCATCATATGTATTTCATACATTATGATGAGATCAAGGTTATTTTGTTTCTCAAGCTCTCTTCAAGCAACCTAATTTGATTGTGTCGTCAATCAGTCCAAGATGGATCTCATATCCTTATTATTTTGATCATTCGGGCTACCAAGGTTTCTCAGGTCTCAAGATATCTCATTTATTCTTTGTGACATTAGAGGATTCATGATCTGCAAGTGTTAAAGTGTGAGATTAAGGTTTGTACTCATCATGTTTGAGCTTGATCAACCGAGTTTCATTACTATTTGATTCTAGTCTTATCATTCCTCAAAGTTTCTTCAAAGGCAAGATTTTGTTCTTAATCTCAGTGATTAATGAGAGTTTCTATATGGATTTTCATCAGAAGGGATTGTATCTGATTTCTAAAAACAAGTGGGTTTTTGGTCCATTTTTTGAATTCAAATGTCGAAGTTATGGTAAGATATATTTGGGCTTATCATGGGGTTTTCAACCTTTGGTTTAGATAAGTTCAATTTTAAAAAGGACATTGATATTTGCTATTTGGAAAGACTTGCATTCTTGACGAGTTTTGAAGTTTCAATCAAAGCATTTTTAAGACAAAGTTGGAGTTTTGTTCTTCAAGATCTTTGTTATGCCCATTTGAAAATTTGGGAGCCAAATTCAAAATTATTGTTGTTTCAAGAGTTGTTTTCAAGATACAAGGTAAGCTCCAAAGTTTTGGCAAGAATCAAAGAGAGTGTGAAGTTTGATTTCATTACTTTCGGAAGTTTTGATTTGTACAAGCCACAAATTTCTCAAGGTTTCATTGATATTCAAGCCTACAAGTACAATTTTGAATACACTTATCTCTAACTTCACTATCAATTACAAGTTTTGAATTCTCAAAATGCAAACTACAATCTTGAATTACAATATACTCTTAATTTTAATATAAGTTGTTTTAAACTACATAGAGGTTCTTTTAAGCTTCAAGGTTCTTTGAGCGCTTCAAGTCTTTTCCACCTCTTTCATCCTCTTCACCAACTTTCTCCCTCGTCATCATCATTCGTGCATGAAACAAAAGAAAAGTAAATTGGTTAGCAAAAAGAATGAAGCATTTAAATTTAAACAAAAAAAGCTTTCACGAAAATAAGAAGTTTCTCTTCAAGTGTCATCATGAGGGTTTGTGATAGGAATCAGTTTAAGGGTGGTTTTCGAATCATGTCCAAGCAACACCAAAGCCTTATAAACAAGTTTGTTTCACATAATTAAAGGTACAAAGTTCAATCATGGGCCTAATTCTCTACTACAAGTCACAAAAAGGTTATTTTTGGTTCACAATAGAAGAAAAAGAAAGTCACTGCAGTAAAACATAATGCAAATAAAAATCGTATTTCCAGCCCAACAAGCATGTTTTCATATCAGAAGAATCATCATATCAGAAAAATGCTAAAAAACCCAATACAAAATTCACACAAGCAAGTATTATCTCGGCGAACACAGGTCGAATATCAAAAATCAGCAAAAGTTCACATAGCAGAATCACAACAGAACAAAAAAAAGGGAAATAACATATCAATGATAAGTAAAAAAACAAAGGTAAACAGACTGCATGTTATCAAAAACTCAGAATAAGAATTCAATTGATACTACAACTCAACAAAACTTCTCAAGCAAGCTTTATTTCAAATAGATCCTCACCCTCCAATCATTGTGATAAACTCTCACAATGAATAGCTCAGATCAAATCAATCCCTAACCGTTTTTCAAAAATGATGAAGCTATATAAACAGAAGACTCACGATAGAATGGCTCATTCTCCAACTTCTGGAAGAATCACATAAAAGTCTCTATAAAATTCATCTCCAAAAAGGCCAGAAAAACATTTTCAGAAATCAAGCCAACACAAAACCGCATGAAGATTTCAAGCATACAAACCCTAGATAATTCATCATCTTCCTATCATAAACCCTTCAGAATACAGAGAAAGAAGAAGAGGAAAAACAATCGCAAGCAAACCGAAGGCAAAGAAGAAGAAGAAAAGTTTCGGATTAGAAAGATCTCACTAAAGAGGCCTCAAATGTAACGAATTTGCTGCCAAGAGCATGTCGTCTTCATCGTCATCACCGATTTTCACCATCAGAGTCACTAGGGTTTCGGTTTCCCCTTCAAGATCTACACGCAACCGTCAAGCATATACAAAATTAAACTGTGGATTAGCAATCAGAAGAAAGAGGCAAGCAAGAATATATAAAAAAATTGAAGATCAGAGCAGTTCATGTCGTCGTCACCATCCTCCGCCGCGAGTTTTCATCATCACCACCGCCTTGTTCTTCATGAACCACCGTGCCAGATCTTATGTTCTTTCTGTTTCCATTAACTTAAGTGTTTGCGTTTGAATAGAAGCCTTAGACAGAAGTGTGTGAATGAGAGAGTAAGAGAGAGGAAGTGTTATAACTCTGAGATTAAAAATAATTTCCTTTTCATTTTTGTTAAACAAGTGTGATTAGGATTGCTAATCCGATAGTGACACTTGTCATCGCCATTATGGCTGCTCACTGATTCTGCGCATGTACTCCCCCGTAAGCATACCGCGCGCTCTCTCCTCAATCACCATCAGATCTCGTTAGATCCAGATATGACGTTCCCAGTCGTGGCTTCACTGTGAACCTCCTGGAACGCACCGCACGAGATCAGTTGCATTTTGCCTTGGGCTTATGTTGTTGGGCCCAACAAAATGTTATCCTGCAGCTCCCTGTTTTCTCATTTCAGGCACATTCCATTTAGTTTCTTTATATTTCTTTTTTTGTATTATTTGTTTAATAATTTTTTTTAATAAATAAATAATAATAATACAAAAATATAATTTTATCTCAAATAATTAATTAGATTGAAAAATACTATTTGATATCATTAATTATTTTGTTAATTAATGGTATCAAATAAAATGGTTCAATTTAATTACTTTTTTAATATTTCGATTAGTTTGAATTGTTTGATTGATTAGACTTTTAATCGCGTTGACGACTTGATATCTCCCTATTCATAAATTTGTACCCCCGTCCATATATAGTTGTAATAGCTTGGAATTTTATTTCTTTATAGCTTAGAATTTTATTTCTTCATATGTTTTAGTTCTTGCTCAAGTATGCATGTATCATCCAATTAAAACACATGATCTCCTCTTGGTCTATATACCAAGATTTTCCTAAAAGGTTTCATAGTTGAGTTTGGGCATGGCCATTCTCACAAGATTAATCAAGTTTTTCCCTTGGTTAATCATAACACGAATCAATCACTTAGGTTCATATATCAAGTGTTCCATGCACAAAAGGGTCTCATGGTTGAGGGTTGGAGCACCTGATCTCACAAGATTAAACAAGTACACCCCTTGATTAATCATAACCTGATTCATCTCCCATATTCCAAGCATTGCATTTACCTTAGATACTTGTGCTATTATTTTGTGATTGATTGTTGACGCGACCCGAATATGCCTAATCATTGGTTGATGAAGGAAATTCAAGGAGGCGCTTAGTATAACTTTCTTATCTTGTGCATATTGAAGAGGAAACGGACCTTCTCCGTTAGGTATCATCATACCTCTCTTCATCCATCATCCATTATTGATACATGCTTCTTGATGTCTTGTTATCTATTTATGTGATGTTTTGCTATTACTTTTTCCTTCTTTATTAGACCCACCTCTTGTATGCTCCATGTAATACGGCGGGAGAAATGACTTTAGGGTTTGCGTTTTATCGCAAATGTTGCAGATAACAAGAGTCACCATCGACTTTTCTTTTATCCAATAAAGGAAATGGTGAAAAGAACAGGAAATACCTTTTGAGAGTTTTCTTGAGTTCGGGGGGTAGCTTATGAAAAGGGAAGGTGTTAGCACCCTTTCCATCAATAGTTATCTACGGACTCTTAATTTCTAGCTCACTTTGAAAATGCTTTGTGTTTGTGTACGTTTGAAAATATTTTGAAAATGCCTAAGTGCCAAAATTTTGTAATGATTCTCGTATCGTTGAGAATGTATACAAAATATTTGTTTTGAAAATATTTATGAAAGAGAGTGTTGTTTTGTGAAAAGATATTCGAAAATGCCAATGTAAGGAAATTTACTTTATAATAACCCTTGCATCAATCCTCAAGAGTGTTTATAAAGCGTTTTGAAAGTAGTTGTTTTTTGAAAGTGTGAGGTGTGAAGATTGTTTTAGTTTGTGAGTAAGCGATTATGAGCGATATACCTACTCAAAGAGTCTTTGTTCTTTTCCTCCTCCTTTAGATAGTGCTATCCTACCATTAGTTAGTAGGAAGCCCTATCATTGGGTGTGAGGGACAAGTGTGAGTTATCGTACGATCATAGAAGGCAACTTGTAGAATGTTTTAGCAATTTTCATAAGGGACTAAGATCGTTTATCGAAGGCAACATTGAAGGGTCATTGAGGGACTACGATCTTTTAACTGAGGGTCTTTTCTAAAACATCCCACATTTTAAGGATATGACTGTTTAAATCCGAGGCGATAAGTGAGATTATCCTAGAGGTGTGTGTGTGTGCGAAGTGTTTTGATTTCAGTTATTTTTGTCTTTGAGATTAGGTTTTCTAATGCTTGCTTTTAGTCTTGTCACACAAACCCTAATTACTATCAGTAATAAGGAAAGTAGTAAATTGTGGAAATTAAATATCCTACGCTATTGCAATGCTTTGGGGATGGGGGTACAAGTTTATGAATGGGGGAGGAAAGCAATAAACCCTAATTATCTATTACAAACGTTTGACAGTTACACAATTGAATTAATGCGAAAAATAAACAAATGCGCAGAGATAGAAAGGGGAAAAATGTTTTAAGAAACCTTAAAAATATTTCTAAGTGTTAAGAAAATAATTTATTGTTTTTGTTTAGGAAAATATTTGACATAAAAATTAGACCTAATTCTCATTAATTTACAATAAAACAAAGTGGGATTAAACTAATTAATTTTATTTATGAAAATTGAATTAATTAATTAAAACCTAAAGAATTCTAAATATTTAGAAAATACTTTTGGGGTTTTATTTAGAAAAGATATTTGAAGTATAAAACCTAAATCTAATTAAATAAAATCAAAGTGATTAAATTAAATTTTTATTTGTCAAAAATAAAATTAATTGATTAAAAACCTAAACCAAATTTTTTCATCATTTTTTTAATGATTTTTATTGATTAAAATAAAATTAATTTTAAAAAAGAAATGTTAATTAAAATGAAATAAAGAAAATTGAAATGGGCCAGTAGTATAAGTAAATTGGGGGTGAGAAAGAAGTAAAAATATCCTGGTCCAACAACAAGTTTTTTTTTAAGCTGAAAAATAAAAAAAAGTAATACAGTGGGCCTGTGTTGTAAGAAATTGGGGGGGGGGGGGGGGGGGCAAAAAGAAAAAAAGTGTTAGGCCCAAACAGAGGAGCCCAGGCGCTGTATTGAGATCCAATGAGGATGGCTTTCTGAGGGTGCATCATGTGGATAGCGCTTGGTACATTGGATCTGCCTGCATGATGATCTGATGGTTGTAGCATGAGGCGCATGATGAGCACATGTGACTTGCCCACATTGGATCTGTAGAGAAAATGTTAGAAAAACAAAAGGGTATTGTTGGGGCTTGAACCCAGGTCCTTAAGGCCAAAGTGACATGAAACGCGCACTGTTTGCCACTAGGGTAGTTGTTACATCCGGTGATAAAACAACAATCATTAAATATAATATGAACTAAATGTTGAAAATTTGAAAATGCAATTTCCTTCTTCTTCTTCATTTACGCGCTGGTAGTAACAACACCAACATAATTTCCATTCTAAAATTTCTAACTTCCTCATTTCTCAACCATTTTTAAAGATATAAAAACTGATCGTACCTGACCAGAATGGACCATCACAACTTACGTCAAGCAGAACTTGAGAGTGAGGTGGGTGGTACATGTAAGACACTTTGATTCCAAAGTGAGATTCGGAAGGAGCAAGCAAGTAAGAGAGTGAGAAATGTTCAATACCCGACCCTCTCGAAAGAGAGCGTATTTATAGCCCCCAACGCTGGGCCAAGGTCTCCTCATTGGGCTGGTCAAGCAGGCCCAAAGTGGAACTGCCAGGTCCTACATGAGTAGTGGGGACCCGCACGTGGTCCCTCACCTAGATGAATTCCTCCGCGAGATCAGGAGGATATGGATGCAGTCTTTCCGGGGCCACGAAGACTCTACGATATTCGAAGACATTGACAGTCATTCCTACGAGGAGATGCTCGTGAGGTGCTTCTGCTCGTCGTGGATGCTCCTCCCCAGATGCGAGGTTGTGTGAGGGGATCAGTCCCGACCGGGGAGAGGATCGAAGGGTGACCTCGAGGTCCTCCTGACCAGTGATGATCTTCATAAGATTGACTGGGTTTATCCTCGTGCAGTGAGGTTGCCTCCTCGCGGGGAGTGGGATTTACTGCCCGACTAAGTCGAGGGCAGAACTGGCTAGTATGCCTTGACCAACATAATTGGGTTGGGCGTCGCATGGAGTTGGGCCAAGGGTAGGCCCAATCTAGAACAGGAGCCCCCCAAGTCATTGCTCTTGATGAAGGAGTTATGACTTAAGTCCAACTTTTTCTTTTATGAGGTGTGCTACTCGACGAGGATCTTTTATTGTGTTGATGGAGAAAGTCGTCGATATATGGGTTTACCAAAGAAGCGTTTGGAATGGACTCGAGATGGGAGCATTCTAGTCGCGGAGAGGAGAAACCTATGGGGTGTAGGCACGTGGCGTGACCTTTGGGATTGTAATGATGGCCTATGGATTAGGGATCATCATTAGCTGAGCGCGTAGGTGTCGAGGAGAAAGGCGGTTGTTGAGCTACCCGACACGACATTTCGCATTCCATGTCAGCTCTATATATAGTGCCCTAAGGCCCATTATTCGCGTTTACATTCCCGTGCTCTTCACTCTCCCTATCGCCAATGCCGTGCCGTTCCCTTCCACTGCCAACACCATTGCAGAATCTGTCGCGTGTTCTTCTTCTAGCTTCGTTATTCTTCATCTACTCTTGTCCAAGTAAGTATTTTTTGTGATACTCTTTATTTAGATTGGCTTTGATGATGTTTTAGTTGTAGAATTTCAGAACTGGGGGGTTATGCTCGAGGAATTCATGTATTTATGTGTGTTATTCATGATTGAGCATGATATTCATCTTTTCCCCGACACTTAGATGAATTTACCCCATAATCTTCATATATCCCCGCGAAATTTATGAATTTTGCATAAGAAATTTATGCGATCCTCGATGAATTCATGAGCTTGGTCGTCAAATTCATACTTTGCTCGCTGTATTCTTCCCATGCTCGGGGTGTTCATGAAAATGAGCATTTATCGTTATAACCGTTGTATGGTCTTATAAGACTGACATGATTTTCGTGCCCTAATCGAGGGCCGAGTTTTATCCCTTCTGCACGAGTGACTGTTGACTTGGTTTGGGCGCCGCATAACCCTTTCACCTGCATCGTGGAAGGATGGATTTGGATTTGCTGTCGAATTTATTGGTTTCCTCTGCTTTACAGGTAAAATGGCCGACACTCTTGAATCTTTTGAGCACGTGGACATCGAAGAGACCAGCGTAGCCGAGGAGGGTGTCAACTTGGTTGACACGGTTGACGATCCTGCATTGGCTTGGGTCGGGGCAGAGCCTCGAGGAATAGCCTCGATATATAGTCATAGAGGAGGCAGGCTTACACCATCGTCTAATATGGCGGCGATCAGGAAATTTTCCAAAGGAACTTCGTAATCTTGCGATCGACGCCCAATGCTCGAATATGCTTGGAGTTAGAGGAAGACCGCTTCCCCATGTATGATGTCATTTTCAAAGACTTGGATCTTTGCCTTCCCTTCAACAATTTCCAGATAGGGGTGCTCAATCACTTGAACTTAGCGCCCTCTCAACTTTACCCCAATGCCATTGCCTTCATCCAAGCGTTTGAGATTACTTGTCGGTTCCTGAGGATTGGGGCGAACATCCTTTTGTTCTTCAGGGTTTTGCATCTTTAATGGCAGTCTCGAGGTGGAAAACACAAATGGGTCTCCCTCAAACAGTCGAAGAGGCTGTCCAGGATGTACATGGACTCCGTCCGCGACTTTAAAGACAGATGGTATATCGTGCAACCTGCTTCTCAGGCTGCTGTAGATGCCGTGTTCGACCCGGATCCCGTCATGAATGAAGATGGTGAACCGTGCTATGATGCGAATGGTGAGAAGGAGATGGAGAGAATCTCGAAGTTTCCCATCCATTGGTGTTCGGGCCACTACGATCATGGTCCCGGGAATTACCATACTCCTGCCGGCGACATGTGCACTGAGGATGAAAAGGCCTATGGCATCCTTAATTGGTTCGTCGATGGGTTCTTTCTCGCCAGGTGGGTCACGAGGGAAGGACAGGACATCCTTGATGAAGATGGTGAGCTGACGTTCGAAGCACGCCCGATCAACACCAAGGCGCTCGTCAAGTGTCGTTCTTACGGGGAAGCCATGAATCTCTTAGGTTTCTGCTCGCTTGATTTTACTATATTTTTACTTCTTGACTTGACTTCTTTTGTTTTCCTGTCAAGGCTAACCCGAGGATACCGTTTTTGTTTTTGCAGGTAACATGGCAGAGCATCACAGAGATTGTTGAAACTGACCCAAGAGAAAAAGAGCCATAAGAGGTTGGTGAAGCCGCACCAAGCTACACACATGGGTCTAGTTTCCAAACCGATCAAGGAGGGATCAAATGGGTCACCAGGCACCCGCGGTGCTGATCAGTAAGCTGCTATGCTGAGAAAGAAAAGGAGTCTCCCAGAAGGTGGGCTCACCGATGTGATTGAGGGAGGGATGACTGCCCGAGCCTTTAACCTACCGCCCTGCTTCATGGAGAAGGATTTCTTCGAGGGCTTTCCTCTGGCTGTCCGATAATGAGTCTGATATCATCAAGCCACTTGACGAAGAGGGTCAAAGGAAGCATCTGGCTTCCAGTATGGTCGGGATGATGAAGGTGCCGAAAATGGACGTGGTCCTTGCGGGTGAAGGGGCTAGCTCCTCTGGTCGGGTCAAGGAACTGGAGTCGGATAAAGCGACTCTTCAGGCTAAGACACAAAAGTTGAAGAGCTCCCTCGAAAAAAGCGAGGAGATGTTTCGGGAGCAGGCATATGCGCTGGCGGGGGAGAAAGAGAGAGCTGAAAAAGCCCTAGAGGAAAAGGATTGTCTCCTGCTCGACAAAGAACTATTAGAGAGAGAAAGGGAACGGTTGGAGAGGGAAGTCGCTGACCTGAAGGCTGCCATGATGCCTATGGAGGGTGAACCCGAGGGGGTAACTAGTTTGCACACTTGCGCCGATTTTGTTGCTCGAATTCAAATCCTCGAGTCGGACTATGTTGATGCTTTAGTCGACAACTTCGAGGCTGCAGTGAACCAGCTGTCCGTGTTGAACCCGAGGCTCAACAAAGAAGGAACCGGGGTTCTGTCCCAGGTTATTGATGGTCGGGGGGTTCCTCCTCCTGACTCTCCCGAGGTCGAAGAGGGCACTCTGAGGAGTGGTTAGCATTTTTTAGATAACTTAGCTATTTGTATTTGGGCATACATGCCCGTAATTTTTTGTAACATTTAGACATCATCGGCTCTAGCGGTCGACATTTAGAAATGCTTTACTTTGCTTCAATGCCTTTATGTTTTTGCTGATGCTTGCTTATTTTTTGCTCGTCGTTGTTTTTAACTTATTTATTCCATGAATATTAGTATATTCCATGTGGAGATGTATGTTCGACCTTTGTTGTTGTCGACACAAGTTCGTTTTTTCATGTACGGAGACGTATGTTCGACCCTCATATTGTTCGGCACATGTTGCGGTGTGTCAAGGAGACGGAGTAGGGATCCGCAGAACGAGTGTAAGATCGCGATTAGGATCTTAAACTCACGGCGTGAACTTCCCATTGCGAGCTGGGTGTTATGTCATGTTGGATACTTTGATAACAAAGCTCAATTGAGGTGTCCCTGTCGGGCTAAGATCTTGCTCATGAAATGAACAAAATCTCGCCTTTCGTTGATGTTTGGAGGCCATGTCCGTACCTAGACACGCCTAGATGGTTGAGCGCGTCCCCTCGTCGGTTAGAGAGGATTGGTCGAACGCTAATGCCCTTAGCGGGTGAAGGACTTAACAATAGTATTATTTTAGCTTCAGAGTATTCCAGGGTCGAGGTAGTGGTTCTCCATTTAATTGTTCGAGGTAATATGATGCGATTCCTGTAGCTCCTTGGATGCGGTAAGGCCCCTCCCAGTTTGCGGCCAGCTTCCCTTTTCGGGAATCCTTCTGGTTTCTTTGTAAGATTAGGTTTTTGACCCGAAATTCATGCTTTATGACTTTGTTGTCATGGCGTAGGGTTACATGCTGTTTTAGTGTGGCCTCACGAAGAGCTGCTCCTGATCGAATTTCTTCAACTAGGTTGAGCTCATCTCTGAGGGCTTTGTTGTTTTCCACTGGGATGACGACATTGATGCTGTAAGTTAGTCGGAATGATGTCTCACCAATCGTCGAATGAGGCGTTGTTCGATAAGCCCACATGACGCTCTGTAGTTCTTCGACCCAACCCCTCTTGGCTTCGCCCAACCTGTGTTTGAGTCCTCATAAGATGAGCCTATTTGCGACTTCGGCTTGCCCGTTAGTCTGGGGGTGTTCGACCGAGGTGAAATGTTGTTTGGTGCCGAGTTTGGCGATAAAGCTTTGGAAACTTTGATCGGTGAACTGGGTGTCATTGTCCGTGACGAGTGCTCGTGGTATCCCAAATCGAGCAAGTACGTTTCATTTGTAGAAATGGAGGATGTTGTGTGAAGTGATTTTTGCTAGGGCTTCAGCCTCTATCCATTTGGTGAAATAGTCTACAGCCACAATGAGGAATTTTTTCTGGTATGTCCCTTGCACAAAAGGTCAGAGGATGTCCATTCCCCACCAGGAAAACAACCACGAGAAGGATATTGTATTTAGCTCGTGTGGGGTGCGAGGTGCATGTCAGTGTGCCTCTGGCATTTGTCGCATTTCTTGACATGCTTTTTGGTGTCTTATTGCATGGTCGGCCAGTAGTACCCTGCTCGCATCGCCTTTCGTGCTAGGGATCTTCTGCCCATGTGCTGGGCGTTGATTCCTTCGTGGATTTTCCGCAGTATCTCAGGGATTACGGATTCTTCGACATATTTCAAGACTGGGATGGAGAATCCTCGAATGTATAGTTTGTGTTTGAGTACCATGTACGAGCATGCTTGTCATTTGGTTGCAGATGCCTCTATTTGGTTTAGAGGAAGCTCCCCTTTTGTCAGAAAGTTGAATATCAGGGTCATCCAGCATGAGCTGTCCCCGATGGAATTCACTTCGGGCGGCACCGTGGACCTTTCAATGCTCATGCGAGATATGGATTCTTGTATAACTGATTTGTTCCTGCATTTCTTCTTCATGCTCGCAAGCTTTGAAAGTATGTCAGCCCGTGTGTTCTGTTCGCGTGGCACATATGTGATTTCTACCCGGTCAAACTTTTTCATATGTTCTCTAACCAAGTTCAAATATTCAATGAGACTATTATTCTTAGCCTGGTATACCCCTTGAACTTGAGATGCGACAAGTTGGGAATCAGTGAAAATGTGTATCTCTCGGGCGCCAAGATCCTCAGCTAGTCTTAATCCTGCGAGCAAGGCCTCGTATTCAGCCTGATTGTTCGAGGTCAGAAAGGAAAAAGTGAGAGAGTGTTCGATCACAACACCTTCCTCGTTTTCGAGGAGTATCCATGCTCCACTTCCTTTCAAGCTAGAAGCTCCATCCATAAAGATGGTCCACTTGTGCTCCTTCCCTACGGGGGGTTGTGAGCGGTCATCTCTGTGAAAAAGTCGGCAAGAGCTTAGGCCTCAAGGGCCTTCCTGCTTTCATACTGGATGTCGAACTCCGAAAGCTCCAAGAACCATTTTAACATTTGACCTGCCATGTCTGGTCGATCTAGGAGTTGTCTCACGGGTTGGTCTGTCCATACGATGAGCATGTGCACCAGAAAGTAGTGTCGAAGCCTTCTCTCCGCATTGACGAGGGCCAATGCCACCTTCTCAATTTGTTGGTACCTGACCTCGGGTCGCTGAAGCGCTTTGCTCATGCAATACAATGGCTTTTGTCCGCCAGGGCTCTCGCGAATGAGTGTCGCACTCACGGCCTCGACAGAGACGGCCAAATACAGGAACAAGGTCTCCCCATCCAATGGTCGTGATAGTACTGGAGGTTGCGAGAGGATTTGCTTGAGGTGGAGGAGGGCCTGCTCGTATTCTTTGGTCTATTCGAAAACAACCTCTTTACGTTGAAGTTTGAAAAATGGAAGGGCGTGTTGAGCAGACTTCGCCATGAAACAGGAGAGCGAGGTGAGCATGCCGTTCAGGACTTGTATGGATTTTTTTGAATTAGGTGTAGGGAGGTCGGAGAACGCCCGACATTTATCGAGGTTGGCTTCAATTCCCCTTTCTGTTAGATAGAAACCGAGGAACTTTCCCTCCTTAACCCTGAAAGTGCATTTCTTGGGGTTGAACCTCATTCTACATTGTCTCGCTTGGGCAAAGACCTTTCTGAGGTGGACAACATGGTTGGTGTCTGCTCGAGATTTAATGATCATGTCGTCCATGTACACCTCGAGCATATCTCCTATCTCATTACAGAATACTTTATTCATCATCTGCTGGTATGTCGCCCCTGTGTTTTTCAGACCGAAGGGCATTACGTTGTAGTAATAATTGCCTGAGCTGGTCATGAAAGCAATGCAGTGCTTGTCGCTCATCGCCATTGGAATTTGGTTGTAGCCCGAGTAGGCGTCCATAAAAGATAGAATTTTTTAGCCGGTCGAGTTATCGACCAACATGTCAATATTAGGCAAGGGGAATGCATCTTTGGGGCATGCCCGATTAAGATCAGTATAGTCAAAACACATATGCCATTTTCCATTATTCTTTTTAACTAGTACAACATTTGACAACCAGGTTGAATACCTGGCCTTGGAAATAAAATTTGCCTCTAGGAGGTCTTTTACAGCATTTTCAGCAGCCTCCACTTTCTCAGGAAACTGCCTACGTCTATGTTGTACTATTTCCATAACGGTTGGATCAATGGCCAGTTGGTAGCAGGCGACCTCAGGGTCGAGATCAGGCATCTCCGCAACACTCCATGCGAACAGGTCCGCATTCTCCCTCAAGCAAGCTTTGATCTGCTTCCTCACCAGGCCCAGGAGTCCAATGCCAATCTTCGCGCCTTTGTGAGGGTCTTCACCGAGGGGAACGACCTCAAAGTATCCATCTGGGATAGGTCGGAGGAGTCCCTGCTTGCTGTTGGGTGCTTCATCCTGGTTGAAGCGGGTTTCCAGCGAAATGGTATCGACCTTTGGAGGAGCTCTTTGTTCCTCTGTCTTGACGGGCTGTGGCTCTGGTCATGCAATAGTGGCTCTCTTGGAGGTCATGCTCTAGTGTCGACCGTATTATGTCCCTTTGACACTGCGTTGAAGTGCGAGGTCACCTTGGATGGTGGCGATGCGTCCTCTCTTCGTGTAGAATTTCATCTCCAGATGGATGGTGGAGGGAACATTGGTCAATTTCGCCAGTGTTGGTCTCCCTAGAATACAGTTGTAGAGATATGAGCAGTTGATGACTAAAAACTGCACCTTGACTTGCTTGGTGGCGGTCTCCTCGCCGAAGGTGACTAAGAGCTCCACGTACCCCCACAGTTTGGAGGTCGAGTCGTTGAAGCCCTGTAGGTCGGACCCCACACATGGTGAAAGGTGGTGTCGTCGAGCTGTAGGGTTCAGAAGAGTTGGCTATACATTACGTCAACGAAACTCCCTTCGTTGACCAAGACACGATGAACGTCAAAATTATCCATCCTCTCCCTAACCAGAAGAGGGATGCTTGAGTTAGGGGCCCCTCTGAGCAATTCTTCAAGGTAGAATATGATCGACTCTGATCTGCCCTTGACCCTCTCGAATGTCATTGTTTGTGTGTGTGTGTGTGGGGGGGGGGGGGGGTGTCGATTAGTTCGTCCAGTTTCCTATTTGCGGAGTTTATAGTTATATCGTTGAACCCCCTACCATTTATGACCAAGGCGGAGGGGAATCTTTCCCACCTATTGTGCATGGACAGAGGTTCTTCGATGTCGTCGGGAATGTAGAAGTCCTCCGGTCTCGTAACGGAGAATGTTGTCTGGATGGGGACCGTCTCCTCTAATGGCCGGGCATCCTCCTCAGTCTCCTTTGTGTCACAGGCATCTCGACGAGGAGTGTTATCGTACCGATAATGCCCGAGTCTTCCCCCTTTAATGAGTGTCTTTATAGCATCTTTGAGATGGACATAGTCTTTAGTCAGGTGTCCATAACTTCGATGATATTGGCAGTATTTGCTCCGATTAGCCACGGGCTTAGTAGGAGCAGAGAGAGGATGTTTGATGTCGCCGTCCTTAAAATCAGTATTAGCACACTCCGCCAAGATGCGCTTGTGGGAAGCTGTCAGTGGAGTGTACTCAGTAAATCGCCCTGCGGGCCCTCTTTGTTCGCGAGGATCCCGTGGTTTGTCATCCCTCCTTTTCTCGCCCATTCGTTAAGGAGGGCACGAATCTTGTTGTCACGGATTGCTGGTTGATCCATGATTCCTTGGGTCGCGGGCTCTATTGGTCGCTTCCCTCTCCTCATAGTCCATGTAGGTCATAACCTTCTCAAGGAGAGCATCGAATGTGTGTGGTGGTTTGATGCCAACGGCTTTTCTGAACTCTGTGCCCGGGAGGAGTCCCCTATCGAGTAGGTATCTCTTCATATGATCAGTGCAGGGGACCTGAATGGCCTCGCGGTTGAACTGATCAATAAAATCCCTGAGGGTCTCGTCGTTTCTTTGGACGATGGCCTCGAGGGATGCCTCAGTCTTTAGATGTCGATGTGAGGCAGTGAATGAACTGATGAACTGGTCTTTTAAATTTCTCCAGGATGTAATTTACCCTAGAGCGAGGCTCTTATACCAGTACATCACAGTCTTTCTCAAAGTCGTGGGGAACAACCGACATTTGATAAGTTCCCGACGTTATGATAATGCAGCATTGCCTCGAACCCGTCGTTATGGTCGACAGGATCGACAATGCTATCATATTCCTTCAGATGGGGTGGTTTCTCCATACCCGGGGGAACGGGTGCCTCCATAATAGCCTGGGATAGGGGACCACAAGGGTCGTCTTTGTCGCTTCTGTCTGGAGATCGAGAAGGCAACCTATTGTAATGGCGGTCGTGATGGCGTCCCTGGTCGCGGGGAGGATCCCTTAGCTGGTGTTGTTGTTCGTAATTCCCCCTGTTTCTGTTTCCATGGGGTCTTATCTCTTGGCATGGGGGAATGTGATCATGACTCTCCGTATCAATGGGCCGTTCCCTCTCCAACATGGGGCATCACCCGGTTCATTGGGGAGAGGGGCTTCGAGAGGCATCCCGTCTGCGTCTCCATGGGGGAGATTGGGGATGGTCCTCTATCTGATGGGGAGGAGGAGAATCATGCCTCATATGTCTTCTAGGAGCTCTCCGAGAATCTTTGAGCACTCCTAATCTCTCCCCTTGCAAAAAGATCAAGTAGTTTGTTTGATTTATTGCCGCGAACAGTGCCTTGGTCGTGGCATCAGCGCCCACAAGAACTGAGACCTCTTATAACTGGTTCAGTTGGTAGTTCTGAGGAGGACGACGATCATCTTCGAGTCTTATGGACAGTGATGACAATGAGGAATTCAGTTCATCTCTATATTCTGAGGGGTCGGGGATGCCAGCAGTGTGCCGTTATTGTTGCTGGTATTGTTATTGTTACCAGCATTGAGGCCAGCTGGACCAGCATTGTTGATGCTCGTGTTGTGGTCGATGACATTGTTGTTAACATAGGTGAGATGGACATTCAGGCTATTTTCTGCCGTGAGATCAACCATGACAGTAAAAAAAGAGTTGGATTAGCTTTTGTCTTGTATGAATGAAAGACGGGGAAGCTGTGATTCCCTCAGACGACACCACTGATCGTACCTGACCAGAATGGATCGTCACAGCTTACGTTGAGCAGAACTTGAGAGTGAGGTGGGGGGGGGGGGGGTACCTGCAAGACACTCTGATGCCAAAGTGATATTCGGAATGAGCAAGCAAGTAAGAGAGTGAGAAATGTTCAATATATGACCCTCTCGAAAGAGAGGGTATTTATAGCCCCCAGCGCTGGGCCAAGGTCTCCTCATTGGACTGGTCAAGTAGGCCCAAAGTGGAGACTTCCAGGTCCTACTTCAGTAGTGGGGACCCACACGTGGTCCCCCGCCTGGATGACTTCCTCTGTAAGAGCAGGAGGATATTGATGCGGTCTTTCTAGGGCCTCGAAGACTCTTCAATATTCAGAGACGTTGACAGTCATCCCTACGAGGAGATGCTCGTGAGGTGCTTCTGCTCGTTGTGGATGCTCCCCACCAGACGTAAGGTCGTGTGAGGAGATAAGTCCTGGTCGGGGAGAGGATCGAAGGGTGACCTCGAGGTCCTCCTGACCAGTGATGATCTTCCTAATACTGATTGGGTTTATCCTCGTGCGGTGAGGTTGCCTCCTTGCGGGGAGTGGGAGTTGTTGCCCAACTAAGTCGAGGGCAGAACTGGCTAGTATGCCTTGACCGACATAATTGGGTTGGGCCTCGCATGAAGTTGGGCCAAGGATGGGCCCAGTCCAGAAAAAAAAACCAAACTTGCTTAGAATTTGAACACAAATTCAACCATATAAATTTCAAAAGCTATAAATCAATGGTTAGGATGAATTTTGTTTGGTATCAAACTGAACCCTAAAACTTCAGAAAATCCAGTTCCAAAATTCTCATCACATAGTCCACTAAAACAAAAACTAAAGATATGGTTAGCTTCATAGACATGGTATCTACATTTTATCTTTAGAATGTATGCACAAAGGATGCTTAAATAAGGAGTTCAAAGTTTGAAAAACGTACCAAGTTAGAGAAAGTCCAACGCTTCTTCAAGCACTTCAAGAAGCAAGATGATGATTGTTTTAGCTTGTTGGGACCTTGAGGAGTGTATTGCAATCCTTACTTTGCTTTGAGAGTGGCTGGAACGATCTACTCAAGTCAAGTTGAAAGGTTGCAATTTGAAAATGGTGGATGATGAAAATGATGTTACAGTGATGAAACAGGTGTTTGGATAAGTTATATATGATGTATATGAAGTGTTTGGATGATTGGTTTGGAAAAAAGTTGTAAGGTTTGAGAGATTCGAAGATAAGGTTTCAAAAAGCTCAAAAATGGAGGTTTTGGATAATTCTGACTTGGGAGAGTTTTATATGGTTAGAGGGCTTGTGAACTCGTGTGTTAGGTTGCAAATAACCTCTCTATTTACAGAGAAAAGGTTTGAGGGCTTGAAGTAACCATAATTTCAAGATAGCATGTTATAGTTTTGAAGCTTGGTTTTGAAGTAACTTGCAAAGTCAAGGTTCCAAGGAAGTGTAGGGTGGTTGATAGGATGTAGATGGTTGCTTCTTGGTGCTGAGATGTTTTGAAGTCAGAAGAAACAATGTATAGGCTCAAGGAGAGTTGACATTATGGATAAAGTCACTTTATCAAAATGGCAATGTGACCTTTCTCCCTTAAATGGCAAGTAAGATTGGACAAAGCTTTAATCACTTGGATCATAGATCAAAAGCTTTTTTAATATTGTGATTATATCAATATTTGGAGGTTAAAGGCCTGCAAAGATAAGATTACAAGGCATGGCTATGAGACTTAGTCATTAGGTTTTCACAAGGATGACTTATATTTTAAGAATGGGTGCCTAACTTCATGTCTTCGAAGCTTCTAGCTCAAGAATGATATATTTATGTTCTTGGACATTTTGGATAGCTTGAAACATGATCTTCAATTTTCATGTTGACAATTTTGGCTAAATCAATTGGGATCTTGGTGAAAAATGGCCATGAAGTTGGGATAAGAACTGATCAAAACTTGTAAAAAAAAATTCTAAGTGTTGGATAAAAAACATCATAACTTCATGAGCTTATATCTCTTAAATTAAGCACTTTTTGAGGATTATCCCACATTAAAAAAGTTGTAGAATTCATCAATCCCTAAAACTTTCATGTTGAAAGTGTTCCTTGAATCAACTTGCATCTTGAGGAAACTTGCTCATAAATATTTACAGATGAAACAAAAGACAATTACTTGTAATTCCAGAAATAGGGAAAAAACAAGAAGTACCAAACCCGACGGTTGCTCCACCCAACAGGTATCAAGATAGAGTCAGCTTTGGAGCATAATTAACAGTACATACACTCCCCACATAGTAAAAGTATCGAAAGGCATTGATGTCAGCTTTCCCGAAACAGGACGTAATCTCCCCAGCCAAGGTCATTCTGAAACCTGACAGCTATATTCTCCAGCCGAATTTCGTGTTCGCGGGCGAGTCAGTAAAATTCATTCCCCAAGCAGAGTTTATTTATCTAGATGCAGAAGCTCAATCCCCGACAAAGTTTATCACTTCAGCTACAAGAATTCACTTCCTAAGTTCATTCCCCGCAGAGTTTATACTCAAGCAGCATCTCCTCCCGACAGAATATTTATAAATCTCCAGCAACAGTCAAGGACTTATTTTACCAGACGCGAGCATACCCCGATAGCATTTCATGAACATACATCATGACATGCGCATACATATCATATACATCATAATCTCATTTATTTTGAGAACATCATCTCACCCCACATTTCATGCATCGCATATAACTAACCCTGATATCTTTTCAAGAAAATATGATTAACTTCAACGAATTCAACAGTTATGCAAGTCACATTTTCAGACGACTAACAGAAACTCAGTTCCTGAAACCAAACGGGTCAACTAATCTACACTATTGCTTCGAAGTAACCATACTATCCAGGTTCCTTGTCACAACCATACTATCCAGGGTCCTTCTTACAACCCTACTATCCAGGCTTTCATTTCGAAGAAACCCTACTATCCAGGTTCCTTCGCACAACCCTACTATCCAGGCTTTCATATCGAAGTATCCCTACTATCTAGGTTCCTTCCCATAACCCTACTATCCAGGCTTTCATTTCGAAGTAACCCTACTATCCAAGTTCCTTCTCACAGCCCTACTATCTAGACTTTCATGTCGAAGTAACCCTACTCTCCAGGTTCCTTCTCACAGCCCTACTATCCAGACTTTCATATCAAAGTAACCCTACTATCCAGGTTCCTTCTCACAGCCCTACTATCCAGGCTTTCATATCGAAGTAACCCTACTATCCAGGTTCCTTCTCACAACCCTACTATCCAGGTTTTCATATCGAAGTAACCTTACTATCCAGGTTCCTTCTCACAACCCTACTATCCAGGTTCCTTCTCACAACCTTACCATCCAGGTTTCTTTTCTCTTACCTCCAGACAACAATTTACAACATGGTAAAACCTGGACCTGACCAGTTTCGATCAATTTCACCTTTCCCCAGTAAGTTGCAATGCAGCTTGTACACTGACCAGATATACAGTTCACCTCCGGAGTTAATTCCCCAGTAGAGTAACATACAACTAAAGCTCCTAAAATTCTATTTCTCCCAAGACAGGTACCAACGTTCCTCAGTAGACTCCTCCTTAACGACAGGAGCAGGGACTCTCATCAAAGGAACATCTCAGGTAATCAACATCCTTTAGATGGCATCTTTAAGACCATCTCCAACGGTATTCCGTCACATTTTAGATGACATCTTTAAGCCCATCTCTGACAATTCTCTAGCAACTTCCAAATGGCATCTATAAGCCCACTCCCGATATCACAAATTAAGTATCACTTCAGGCGAGTGCAAATTTCTGGGCACTCTAGTGTTCAATCATCTTCCACCTTCAGATCACGAAAGGCAGACGAGCCAATTTACATCCTCAGGTTTAAGAAGATTGAACGGGGGCAGCTGTTGTACCCCAAAATTTGCCCTCTCATTTTACTCAATACATACTCCTAGAGATCCTCAATTTGCTCAAGTTTGCCCAAGAGTTGACCAGACAAACTCTCTCCTAAGACAGCGTGTCTCAAATTAGAGTTTCCATTTTCATCAAGATAGGTGGGCTCCAAAGACCTCATATGATCTCCATGGTCCTAATATGTTCTCAATGCCCTCCATGTCAAATTTCAAGCACTGCACAAGAAGTTTGCTCAGTCAACTGCTCAGATGCTTGAGAATCGACTCTATTAGGTCAAAAGTCAACTGTGGCCCACATACAGTCAAACTTCAAGATTTTTGGTCAACATCAACATTTTGAAGTGATATCCATCATTTGATCAAGGGTTGATCATGATTCTTCAAGGAACCCCCTAAATTCATCAAAACCCAAAAATTGCTAAATTATGGTTTCTCAGGAAAAGTCAACCAAACTTTGACCAAGCATAACTTCCACATACTTTATCAGAAATTTTCCATCCAAGGCTAATTTTTAAGAGGATGCAATTCCCTACAATTAATCTTCAGCCCACAAGTTCAAAATATGCACTCATCAAAAGATATGAATTTCTACATTATAGGTCTTTTTGAAAAGTCAACAAAAACACCTTTTGGGTCAAAGCTTCTTACATGAACATGGAAGACCCAATTGAAATGAGACCAAAAGTCCAAGAACACCTATGGGCTCAAAATTACATTTTTTGCCAAATGGACCTAACTTTTTATGCTTGCACCTCACTTATAATATGGTCCACGACCCAAATACTCACCCATACATTATTTGCTTCATTTTTAATTTTATTTTAATTTTTTATTAATTAAAATTTGAATTAAATCAAATAAATGACAAATAATAGCAAAGATATGTTTTGATATGATTTTATGACAGGATCTCAATCAAATTATGCTGAGATATCAAGACTAAATCGAATCAAGCATGATTGGTACAAAAATGGGATGATTTGGCTCAATTTAGAAAGTTTGCATATGGCTAAAGAATCAAATCAAATCTCATCAAAACTTCAAGATCTAATCTGTTTTCCAACCCTAATTCATTGAGGGATATATAATGAACAAGAACAAAGCATGAAACAGGTTTTTGCAGTCGTGGAAATAGAGAACAAAAACTCAAATTTTGGTAGAAAAGTGGTGATCTGATCTCTATCCTAGAGGAATATTCAAAGCCTTACAACACTCCTAATCGCATCCTGGAATGTTTCTGAAGCTCTCCCAACCAATTACAAGTCCTTTCACACTCAGAAACACCTTGTATGAACATCACGGTTTGCAATATTTTTTAAATTCGATTTCCATGATTTATGCACTATAAACACATTTTGATCATGTATTGCTGTTTGTTATCATGTTTACAATGTTTTAGCATGCTTTGATTTAAGTTTGATTGCAAATATGGACGTATGCCATTATTAGGGTTTGAGGTTCCAAATTAGGAACTTCATGCACAGGCCAAATTGGACCATATAAAGAGTGGAGTTGTATTCAGGAGGTCATGAGCAATTGATTCATGCCCTTGGTATTAATTATTATTGCTTGTACTTAATTTTGAAAACGCGTAGGGTTTTAGCTACAGACATGGTCTGTAGGTATATATATGATGTCTAATACGACGAAGGAAGGTAGAAGAAGATTATGTGGCAGCCAACCATTGGGCCATTTGAAATTTCGCGTGCGTTTTGCCACTAACCACTATTTTTCATATATTATATTTTGTTTCCATTATTTGTACAAATAAGCCAGTTGGCCCAGTGGTGAGGCGCGTTGGTGGTGAGTATAAGGACCTGGGTTCAATCCCAGGTCCCAACAATTTCCTTTGTGCTATTTTTTCTTTGCAGATTAGGTGTGCATCCCACTCATACGCTCACCATACGCCTCCATCATCCATCCAGTGGATTCCTCTCAATTAGATCCAACGCCTCCTGTAGTGAAAGAGCATGGTGAACCATCAAGCGTCAGCACCACTGGATTCAGCGTTGACTTGGGTCACCAACCTTGGGCCGAAGGTCAGATTCAGGGTTGCACCCCCCAGATTTACTATACATCAGGCCCAATTCTTTTTTCTTTTATTTATTTCTTATATTTAGTTTATTCATTTAATTATTTTATTCCACAAAATTTAATTACTTTTTTTATTAATCATAAAATCAACAAATCACAAAATCACAAAAAGATCATTTTTTCATAAAATATTTATTTTAATTTAATTAGAAAATTAGGTTAATTTAATTTCTTTACTTTTTTTCATAATTAAAAACTATTAGAAATTAGGGTTTAATTAATGTGCAATTAAATTATTTTCTCAAATAAAAAATGTACAAAAATATTTTTTCTCAATTAGGGTTTTAGGTTATTTTTTAAGCGTCCTCGTATTTAATTCGCCGCACGTGTAATTAATTCTTTTAGTATTTTTTGTAACTGCCAATGGTTTGTAATAGTTAAACTAGGGTTTTTATTTATCGCTTTGTCCCCGATTTTTGGTTATGTAATTAATCCCCCTCCCCGAAGCCTTGTAATAGCTAGGTTTATTTTCTCGCACTTTTAATTTACGCAATCTTTAACTGTTAGATGCATGGTTAATAGGATTGTATGAAAAGATTATTTGAAAATTAAAACGGTAGATCACCTAATGTGCAAAGACTAAATTAACTGAAAAATTCACATGCACATATTCACTCCTAGGGGTTGCCTCACTTCGGCTGCCTTCGGTAAAACAGTCATTAAGCATAGGAGATTTTAGTGGTTGCTCTCCTGTCTAAAAGATCAAATGTCCCATTCGAATGTTACCTCAGAAATGTTGCCTCGAAAATGTTGCGTCGGAAAGATCTTAAGACTCTAGGGTTACTACTAAGGTTTCCTACCCATTGCTCTGGTGACTGTACTTGTCCCTTTCGAACGTCCCTTACAAACTCCAATGACGGGGCTACCTACTCCTTAGTAGTAGGATAGCGCTGTCTAAAAGGAATGAGAACAAACAACCTTTTTCGAGTAGGTAGAATCTTAAGTACTTGTTCAACAAAACTTTTCACACAAACACCTTTCAAAACAAAATTTCAAAACAAACTTCGTCACACCCTTGAGGACTGATACAAGGGTTATCACGAAGAAAAACTTTTTTTTCAAAACAAGCACACCTAAGCAATTTTAAAAAAGATGAGCAAGTACCTAAGAGCCCATGGAAAAACATGGATAGAAAGGGTGCTAACACCTTCCCTTTCTATAATCTACCCCCCGTACTTAGAAACATCTCGAAAAAGTTTTTTTTCTGTTCTTTTTCCTTTTCTTGATTGGATAAAATAAAAGTCGGTGGCGACTCTTGCTTATCACAAATTTACGAATACAAAATGCAAACGAGTAAAAATAGTCGGTTCTGCCACCGTATCACAGAATTGGCGACTCTGCTGGGGATAAATGTATAAAGTGGGGTTTACCTTAGGATCTAGGTCATTTCAAAAATTGCTTTCTTGTTTGTTTGCTTTATTCTTAAAGGGTTTTGCTTGGGTTACTATAGATCCTACACCCGGATCTGGGGGTACTTATTAGGTAAACAACAATAGATCGTGGAGACTGTACGGCGTAGACTGATATGGTTTAAGCGATGGTTGTGTTGGTGTGGCACTTTGGTTGGTACCGGTATCCTTCATGGGGAAACTAGGAGAATACGGGGCCGCCGCATGGTGTCATGAAGCACTAACGGACCTTAGAACCTTAGTTGAACAAACTTGGCCATTAGAAAGTAGTGAGATAGTCGGCCTCGGTATAGAGCTGAGGATTTGTTGATACTCGATGCTACACTCATTGAGATCAGACTTTCGGGATATTCCGGCCGCAAGAAAAGGTTACTTGAGCTGAGACAATGCCCGATAAAGGATGGTCAGTGATATTGAGATCCCTTAGAACCCGGTTACTTTTTAATACAGGTTTGAAACCAACTAAACTTCAAGAGGGTATGACCTTTAACCTCATGTAGGCCTTAAACCTAAGGACTTGGTGTGATTTGACTGTGTTTGCTATACTTGTGGTTTATCATGACATCATGCATCATAACATAACATCCATTCTTATTGCACTAACCATTTCAAAGACCAAGGGAATTTATCTTTGTTCTGTTTTGCAGATCATGGCTTCCGTTCGTAGAAACACTATCCGAATCAGCTTTGTGAAGATACCGTCCCAACTCAAAGAGCTAGTATCAAGGGTTTCTGAAACTTCTGCTTTCACTAAGAGATATGGTCAACTTCTCAACCTGGTTACTTCAAACTTTGATGAAAATATGATGAGTGTACTCTTTCAATTCTTTGATCCCAAGCACCACTGCTTCACCTTTCCAGACTATCAGTTGGTGCCTACCTTAGAAGAATTCTCTCAGCTGTTGGATATACCCATTCTTGAACAGTTGCCCTTCACAGGTCTCGAAGAAGTTCCTAAGCCAGAAGTCATTGCCTCAGCCTTGCATCTGAAACGGGCCGACGTGGTATCCAATTGGGAAACAAGAAGCTGAGTCAAGGGTTTTCTAGCTAAGTTTCTGATAGACAAGGCCCAACTGTTTTGGGATGATATGGATTTTCAGGCTTTTGAGGAGGTCTTGGCTCTTCTCATCTATGGGTTAGTTCTATTCCCTAATCCAGACTCATTCATAGATATGAATGTTATCAAGATCTTCCTCTCTCGCAATCCTGTGCCAACGTTGCTCGGAGATATTTTACACACTCTCCATACTCGTACGATGAAGAGAAGAGGGGTTATTATGTGTTGCATGCTGTTACTATCGAGGTGGTTTATTTCTCACCTCCCTAAGCCCGTACTGAAGAATGAAGAAGGGTTGGGTTGGACGCAAAGGATAATGTCACTCGCTCACACGTATATTCTCTGGTGTTCCCGAACTATGGAAAACACTGCTATTATTGACTGCTGTGGGGAGTACCCTAATGTCCCATTACTTGGTATTAAAGGGGGTATAACCTACAATCCTTGTTTAGCTCTGCGACAATTTGGTTACACTCGAAGAGATGGTCCCTATGAGTTACTTATCGAGGGCATTGTTTTCAACTATGAGGATGATGTTCAAGAGTATCGCCGGAGGTTCATATGAGCTTGGGGGCATGGTAAACAGATCTGGCACCAAGGCTTTGGGGCTAAAGGCTTCCATTCCTATGGAACCTTACCTCCAATGGGTATGAGCTCGTGCCCAGAAGCTTATGATGCCCTATGTGGCCGTTTTACCAGTGATTGTGGAACCCACTACTGAAGGGGGTATTCTTTACACGGTTCTTTATCCTTATATGCCCACTGATCTTGGGGAATTATAGAGGTCTTGGATTCAGTTGATGAAGGAGCGAGATACTTACAGGGATCAGTTCCATGCTCAAGAGAGGAAGGTTTTAGAGCCCACAAAGCAGCTCCACGAGGAAAAAGGACTCAATAATTATCTCGGCACAAAAAAGGAAGCATCCATGGGAATTTTGATTTATTTTCTAGTTTTAGATTTATTTTTAATTGTAACGCCTAAAAGGCATTTGAACTTCAAATTCAGCTAATAAAGTCTTTGTTATTTTGGTTTGCAAATTTAAATTTCCCAAAGTCTTTGAAATCATTGCATGCGCATCCCATTCATAGCATTACATGTACAAGTACCATTACAGGTTTCTCATCTTCTTTGCTGCTTATTTCAGCAGTAATGTCATCCGAACAAAGCATCAAGGACCTTCAGGCACAAAACGCCCAGTTCCAACAAATGTTCATAAGTCTGGAAAAAGGGCAGGAGGATCTGAAAGCCCTCATCCTGAAAGAGAAAAATAAAAAGAAGAAGGCTTCCGGTATTCTGAATATGGGCAAAAGGTTTGGAGAGCGGTTGAAGCGACAAGTCGATCTGACCTCTTCATCCAAAGAAGGGGAGAATCAAGAAGAAGAGACAAGGGAGAAGGATCCTAGTCCTGCAGTTTCTGACAATGATACCGACTATAATAATGAGCAATATCCTCCTGCCGAGAAAAGATACAAGCAGTTGGAAGATCGTTTGAGTGCCATGGAAGTTCAAAGGATACCTGGGCTGGATTTCGAAGAATTGAGATTGGTGTCGGGAGTGGTCATCCCGCAGAAGTTCAAAGCTCCAATTTTTGCTAAGTATGATGAGGTGTCCTACCCAAAACTCCATCTCTGTTCTTATGTCAGAAAAATCCAACCCCACACCGCTGATAGAAATCTGTGGGTTCATTTCTTTCAAGATAGTCTGTCAGGCACTCAGCTTGAATGGTTCTACGAGCTGGAGGGAGCCAATGTCCGAAATTGGGAAGATCTGGCTACTGCTTTCTATAAGCAGTATCAATATAACGCCGATCTTGCTCCTACTCGTACTCAACTCCAGAGTATGTCCACGGGTGCAAGTGAAGGCTTTAAAGACTATGCACAAAAATTGAGAGACTTGGATGGAAGAGTTCAACCCCCATTGTATGATAGGGAGCTGGTTGATATGTTCCTAGGGACGCTATCTGGTCCATTTTTCAATCATTTGATTGGCAGCTCGTCAGCTGGTTTCATCGAGCTGACTCTAATTGGAGAAAGAGTAGAAGTTAGGATTTGGAGCGGCAAGATACAGAAGGATGCCTCTTTGAGCTCAGTAAAGAAGCCTTTTGCTGGTAAGAAGGAAGCGAGTGCCATCTATAGCCCGAGGGGCCAAAACAGGGCTGAACATCGTCAGACAGTAAGTGCCATAATGATACCTAGGCCTGTAGCTTCTCCACAATGCAACAATCAACAAAGGGTGGAAATACCACAACGGCAGTTTACCCGAATCAACATGACATTGGCTGAAGTTATACCTCATCTGCTGAGATCCAACTTGGCAACCTTGAAAGAGGCTCCCAAGAACCCAAATACTACATCTCCCTGATATAATCCAAATGCTCGGTGTGCCTATCATTCTGAGAGTCCTGGCCACAATACCAATGACTGTTGGGCTCTAACAAATAAGGTACAAGATCTGATTGAAGCCAAGGAAATTGAGTTCAATGCTCCGGAGAAGCCCAATGTCATAACTGCTCCCACGCCTAAGCACTGTCGTGGAATTAATGTTGTTGATATCGACTTGTTCGTGACCTTGGTGGATGAAGTTTCTACTCCTCTCATGACTGTGAAGAAGAATTTGTTGTTGGCCGGTTTATTTTTGGGTTGTGGTGAAGGTTGCCACATGTGTTCGTTTCTACTTTCTGGTTTCCGTTTGCTGAAGTTAGGTGTTCAACGCCTGATGGACAACAAATAAATTTTGTTCGAGAAAACTTTGGTTCCTGTTGTTCCATCTAAAGACGTTGCCATTATAACCATTTCCGCTAATCCTTCCATGGTCTCCTCGAGAAGACCTGTTAGGATTACATCTGCTCTGAGAATTGCTCCGCTGATAATCACTGTTCCTGGTCATGTCCCATATGTCTCGGACAAAGCTGTCCCTTGGCATTATGGTGCCGATGTGTACTATCATGGCATCAAACAAGATTTGAAAGATGAAGAGGTTGATCCTGATATTGGTAACATTGTCGGAACCAGCAAAATCACCCGAAGCGGAAGGGTCTTCTCCCCCGAGATTTCCCATAAGACTGTTAACAAGCCTATTGTCATTCCATCTGTTGTTCCTGCTGGTACATCAACTACTGCTCCTGTTCTTACTCCAGTTATTACCCCTGTCGGCGAATCGTCTGATACCCGCGGCAAAGAAATTATAGGTGAGCCTGCCCGAACGGAGGCGCCTAGGAAAATTGTTGTGGAAGCCTCTAAGCAAGAGATAGAGGAAATACTGAAAATAATTAAGAAGAGCGACTACAATGTGGTCGAGCAGCTGGGGCAGACCCCATTAAAGATATCCCTGTTGTCTTTGCTGTTATATTCCGAAGCCCATGCGAAGGCTTTGATTGCATTCCTCAAAACTGCGCATGTGCCGCAGGAAACTTCAACTGATCAGTTCAAAGATTGTGCGGTCAGCCTGACTGCTGATAATGGGCTGAGTTTTTCAGATGCAGACTTGACACCAAAGGGAAGGAAGCATAATGATGCTCTTCATGTCTCGATTGAATGCAGGGGCACCACTATGGCTCATGTGCTGGTAGATACTGGGTCTTCGCTGAATGTCTTACCTAAGAAGGCGTTGGATCAGTTGGATTATGAGGGTTTGACGTTACATCCTAGTAACATTGTGGTAAAGGCTTTTGACATGTTGAAGAGAATGGTGCACGGGGAGGTGGACATCCCTGCCAAAGTAGGTTCTTAGACTTTTGGGTCCACCTTCTATGTGATGGACATCAGGCCGTCATATTCTTGTTTGCTGGGTCGTCCTTGGATCCACGAGGCTGGGGCAGTTACTTCCACACTCCACCAAATGCTGAAGTATCTGGTAAAAGGGAAGATTGTCACTATGCATGGTGAAGAGGAGTATATGGTGAGCCACCTCAATTCCTTTCGCTATGTAGAGATGGGCAGGGAATTCATAGAAACGCCTTGTCAGAACTTCGAAGAGGTCCCTCAGATCTTGGCATTGTCTGAAACTACTACCAGCAGCAAACCTCCTCTGAAGATGGCTTCCCTCAGAGACGCCAGGGCCGTGGTTAAAGAAGGTGGGTGTACCAATTGGGGTCAGCTCCCTGATTTCACTCACAAAACTGAAAAATTTGGTTTGGGATTTACTACAGGGGTTCAAAGGGTTATTCGACGCGCTCGGGCTGGAAGACCTCCCCTACGAATCAGCAATCGCGGGGTTAATGCCATTGAAGACAGCGAGGAAGACTCAGTAACTGGACGGCTAGGGACTTTATACCAGTTTATTTTATTCCGCAGTAATTGACTTACTTGTTTTGGGATTTGTAATAAACAATTTAAAATTTTACGGCCTTGTGCCTTGCCCAAGGCACATTGGTTTTGTTTGTGAGGGCTGTTATTTGTCATTTCATATATCATTAATAAAGCATTGGACGTTTCTTGCATAAAAATTTTGCGCTCTCTATTTTTCTTTTCTGTTTTCGCTTTATTAAAACAACTATTCTCTTACATACACTCACGTATCATAATGCAGATCCATATCCACTATGGATCCCATTGATAACAGCTCTGCTATTTCCAGTTATGACTTCAAAAATCCGATCAACCAAGCTGAAGACGAAGGTGAGGATGATTGTGAGGTGCCTGGAGAACTTGCTAGACTACTACAGCAGGAAGAGAGGGCCATACAGCCTCATGAAGAGCCGGTTGAGACAGTGAACTTGGGTACTGAGGAAGACAAAAATGAGGTTAAAATAGGTGTAAATCTGGAGCTTAGCGTCAAACAGAGGTTGATACATATGTTGCACGACTATGTTGAGATCTTTGCTTGGCCCCATGAAGACATGCCTGGTTTGGACACTGATATTGTGGTACATCGCCTGCCGACTAAAGAAGACTGTCCTCCGATTAAACAAAAGGTCTGTCGTATACGCCCTGAAATGTCAGAGAAGATCAAGGCAGAGGTCATGAAGTAGTTCGACGCAGGATTCTTGGCTGTCACTTCATATCCACAATGGGTTGCCAACATCGTTTTGGTACTTAAGAAAGACGGTAAGGTACATATGTGTGTAGATTACAGAGACCTGAACAGGGCAAGCCCCAAGGATGACTTCCCCTTCCTCACATTGACGTTCTGGTCGACAACACCGTGCAACACAAAATCTTCTCCTTCATGGATGGTTTCTCTGGCTACAACCAGATCAAGATGGCACCTGAAGACATGGAGAAGACAACCTTCGTCTCGTAGTGGGGCACCTTCTGCTACAAGGTGATGCCTTTTGGGTTGAAGAATACTGGGGCAACTTATCAGTGCACCATGGTCGCTTTGTTCCATGATATGATTCACCACGAGATCGAAGTTTATGTTGATGACATGATAGCCAGGTCTCAGACTGAGGAAGAGCACCTTGATCATCTCCAAAAGCTATTCGACAGGTTGAAGATATATAAGCTGAGGTTGAATCTGAACAAGTGCACCTTCGGGGTAAGGTCTGGTAAGCTTCTGGGTTTCATTGTCAGTGACAAAGGCATCCAGGTAGACCCTGCAAAGGTAAAGGCTATACAAGAAATTCCAGCTCCCCGTACAGAGAAGGAAGTTAGAGGTTTCTTGGGACGCCTGAATTATATCGCCAGGTTCATTTCACATCTGACTGCTACTTGTGAGCCAATCTTCAAGCTGCTGAAGAAAGATTAAGTGGTAAAGTGGAATGATGAATGCCATACCGCTTTCGAAAGAATCAAGGAATACCTTCAAGAACCACCAATTTTGATGCCTCCAGTTGAAGGAATACCTTTGATATTATACTTGACAGTGCTAGACAATTCAATGGGGGTGTGTGCTGGGGCAGCATGACAAGTCTGGTCGAAAAGAGCATGCAATATACTACCTTAGCAAAAAGTTTACCGACTGTGATACACGATACTCATTGCTTGAGAAAACTTGCTACGCTTTGGCATGGGCTGCTTGCCGATTGAGACAGTATATGCTGACTCACACTACCTTATTGATATCGAAGATGGATTCGATCAAGTACATTTTCGAGAAGCCCGCTCTCTCCGGAAGGATAGCAAGATAGCAGATGATCTTAACTGAGTACGACATATAATATACAACCCAAAAAGCAATAAAGGGGAGTGTATTGGCTGATCATTTGGAACATTAGGCCATGCACGACTACCAGTCCATGAATTTCGAGTTCCCAGATGAGAATATTATGTTGGTGACTGACTACGAAGAACCTGGACCGAATGAAGGACCTGAGGAGGGATCCTGATGGTCTATGTATTTTGGTGGAGCCTCAAACGCACTGGGTAACAACATTGGCACTGTAATCATATCTCCCGAGGGATGCCATACTCCATTCACTACCCGATTATGTTTCAACTGCACTAACAACATGGCAGAGTATGAAGCATGTATTATGGGTCTTCGAGTTGCTATCGACCCAAGGATCAAGTTCTTGAGTGTATTCGGGGATTCCGCTCTGGTGATAAGTCAGATCAAAGGTGAGTGGGATACGAAGCACCCGAATCTCATTCCTTACAAAGAGTATGTACTGACATTGCTCCCACACTTTGAGGAGGTAACATTTAAGCATTTCCCACGAGAGGAGAACCAGTTATCGGACGCGCTAGCTACCATGTCTTCTATGTTTAAGTTTAGGTGGGAAAATGAAGCTCCCCAAATCACCATTGAGAGGTTGGATGAACCAGCACACTGCTGTGAAATCGATATCGAAGAAGTGGCAGACAAACCCTGGTTTCACGAAGTCAAAAGGTATCTCGAGGCTCAAGAGTATCCCGAAGGGGCATCCGTCAATGATAAGAAGTTTCTGATAAGGTTCGCTGCAAAGTTCTTCCTCAATAGTGGAATCCTCTATAAATGCAATCATGACTCTATACTACTACGGTGTGTAGACAAGAGTGAAGTAGAGAGGATCTTGACAGATCTACATGAAGGCACCTTCAGAACCCATTCTAGTGGACATACCATGGAAAAGAAGATCCTACGGGAAGGATACTACTGGTCCACTATGGAAGCCGGTTGTTATCAGCACTCTCGAACTTGTCATAAATTCCAAATCTACGCTGATAAGGTGCATGTGCCTCCGATCCCCTTAAATGTCTTGACAGATCCGTGGCCCTTTGGAATGTGGGGTATCGACATGATCGGAGAAATCAGGCCCACCACTTCCAATGGACATCGCTTCATCCTAGTAGCCATTGATTACTTCATGAAGTGGGTTGAGGCAGCTTCCTTTGCTATAGTAACCAAGAGCGTCGTGGCGCGGTTTATCCGACATAATCTGATCTATCGATATGGTGTGCCAGAGAGAATTATTACTGACAATGGTACGAATCTCAACAACACAATGATCACCAAGCTCTGTAAATAGTTCAAGATACAACATCATAATTCTTCTCCCTACTGGCCGAAGATGAATGGCGCTGTTGAAGCAGCTAACAAGAACACCAAGAAGATTGTACAGAAGATGATGGTGATATATAAAGACTGACATGAGATGTTACCATTTTCTCTTCATGGGTACCGTACCTCAGCACGGATGTCGACAGGGGCAACCCCCTATTCTCTGGTATATGGCATGGAGGAAGTCCTACCCATCGAAGTCCAGATACCTTCTCTCAGGATTATGAAGGATGCGGGTTTGAACAAAGACGACTGGATCCGAACCCGACTTGATTAGTTAAATCTAATCGATGAAAAGAGACTTACTTCTATCTGCCATGGTCAGACGTATCAGAAGCGAATGATCAAGGCTTTTAACAAGAAAGTCAGGCGTCAAGAATATCAAGTCAGGGATCTAGTGATCAAACGCATCATACTGCCACAAGGTGATCCCAGGGGCAAATGGACCCCCACGTACAAAGGGCCATTTGTGGTTAAGAACATTTTCTCAGGTGGAGCTATGATCCTAACCACCATGGACGGTGATGACCTTCCTCACCCTATCAATGCAAACATAGTGAAAAGATACTACGCCTAATCAAAAGACCCGTTAGGTTGACTGGCCTAGGCAAAAATAAGGGCTTCCCGGCGAACCAAAAGGGCTCGGGCAAAAGTAAGGGATGAAAATTAAAAAAAGTCTGTACACCCGGCAAGTCGAAAACCCGAAAGGGCGGCTTGGGCAAAAAGAGGTATCTCGGTGGACTGAAAACCCGAAAGGGAAGTCTAGGCAAAAGTTAGGGATATAAAGCGTATCATTATGTCTCATTGGATCATCTCGCGACCAGACTTCAGTATCGGCTATCAAGCTCGGACGGTGCCAATCAATCTGATCAACTTTCGACCAAGAAGCAAAGTGATGAGACGCTTGAAGATATAAAGGCAATAGTAGAGTTGGAATCCAATGGGGTTGTTTCACATAGTTGTTTTTCTTTCTTTTACACAAATTGTATAATATCTATCTTTCGGAGGCGTTCTCTTACTTGAACGTCAGCCTCCTTGTACAAAAACGCCTATTACAGGCCAACTTCAAAAATCAATACAAAATATTTTCACAAGAAACTTCGAGTTTGTTTTTTCTTTTTCTGTTTTGTTTTGCAAGAACATCCAATGATTTATTTTGGATATATGCATTTGAAAATGATTGCTGCTCATAAATATTTACAGAAGAAACAAAAGACAATTATTCGTAATTTCAGAAATAGGGAAAAAACAAGAAGTGCCAAACCCGACGGTTACTCCGCCCAGCAGGTATCAGGATAGAGTCAGCTTTGGAGCATAATCAACAGTACATACACTCCCCACAGAGTAAAAGTATCCAAAGGCACTGATGTCAGCTTTCCCGAAATAGGACGTAATCTCCCCAACCAGGGTTATTCTGAAACCTGACAGCTATATCCTCTAGTCGAATTTCGTGATCGCGAGCGAGTCAGTAAAATTCATTCCCCAAGCAGAGTTTATTTCTATGGATGCAGAAGCTCAATCCCCGATAAAGTTCATCACTTCAGCTACAAGAATTCACTTCCTAAGTTCATTCCCCGCAGAGTTTATTCTCAAGCAGCATCTCCTCCCGACAGAATATTTATAAATCTCCAACAACAGTCAGGGACTTATTTTCCCAGACGCGAGCATACCCCGATAGCATTTCATGAACATACATCATGACATGCGCATACATATCATATACATCATAATCTCATTTATTTTGAGAACATAATCTCACCCTGCATTTCATGCATCGCATATAACTAACCCTGATATCTTTTCAGGAAAAGAGGATTAACTTCAACAAATTCAACAATTATGCAAGTCACATCTACAGACGACTAACGGAAACTCAGTTCCCGAAACCAAACGGGTCAACTAATCTACACTATCGCTTCGAAGTAACCCTACTATCCAGGTTCCTTCTCACAACCCTACTATCTAGGCTTTCATTTCGAAGTAACCCTACTATCCAGGTTCCTTCTCACAACCCTACTATCCAGGTTCCTTCTCACAACCCTACTATCCAGGCTTTCATTTAGAAGAAACCCTATTATCCAGGTTCCTTCTCATAGCCCTACTATCCAAGCTTTCATATCAAAGTAACCCTACTATACAGGTTCCATCCCACAACCATACTATCCAGGCTTTCATTTCGAAGTAACCCTACTATCTAGGTTCCTTCTCACAACCCTATTATCCAGGCTTTCATATCAAAGTAACCCTACTATCCAGGTTCCTTCTCACAGCCCAACTATCCAGGCTTTCAAATTGTAGTAACCCTACTATCCAGGTTCCTTCTCACAACACTACTATCCAGGCTTTCATATCTAAGTAACCCTACTATCCAGGTTCCTTCTCACAGCCCTACTATCCAGGTTCCTTCTCACAACCCCACTATCCAGGATTACTTTTCGAAGTAACCCTACCATCTAGGTTTCTTCTCACAACCTTACTGTAGCGGTAGAAATCTTCAAGACTAAGCCATTGGATTGACTAGACTTTATACAAATCAAAAATAAAAATCGCCACCGCGCTTTATTGTTTCCAAAGGAATGGGAAAAGAGAGAATAACCCAAGAAGGGGGAAAGATTCAAGGTAAGGGGGTTGGTTATGCAAAGGGAAGGTATTATCACCCTAAACATCTACGGTACTCCGCAGGAACCTCTTTGTAAAATCTGTATATTTTGGCTATAAAAATGTGTTGTATATAAAATGGATGGTGGAGCTAAGAAAAGAAATTTATTTTATGAATTTTGCACCCTCCGCGGTTGCAAACCTTTAGTGCCTACGTACCACCTTTCGTGCAATAGGGGATTAGGGTACACGTAGTTCCTCTTTTAAAAGTTTGAAACACAAGTGTGTTGGTTAATTTTAAGAGATAAGACATCATCGTCATTGTCCGTGTGGAAAACATACTTACTACCCACAATCATGAGAAAGGATAATTTGCATCATCTCAAAGTGGAGGATATGGCTTGGATTTTAAAATCAACAATGCCTCACTCAACACCCAAGTGGAAAATATCTCACTTCACTACATATTATAGAAGTATAGTTATTTGTATCACTACAAGGATTGACAATAGTCTAACCTTTTGAGAAAAGTTTAAAGATAAAAGGGCCAAAGTGGCAAAATGGTTTGAAATGAGATTGGTTGACTTTTAGTCTTCTCACAAAAAGTGTCAAAGTGTTATTAAAATGATTGAAGTTTATTTATGAAAATGTTTTGAAAATGCATGGACCTAAGTCCAAGTTTATTACGAAAGTGGTTTATGTTTCAAAACAAGAAGAGTTTTAAAAAGGAGGGAGAAGATTTTTGAAATTAAAGAAGATGGGAGGAGAAGAAGAGACTATCCTAAAGCATAAGGTAAAAGCTAAGGATAAGAACCATCTAACCAACAAGAAGCCAATACTTGACATTATGAGCCAAGATAGAATTCCCATTCTTTGGATTGAAACCAAGCAAGCAAAGATACTAGACCTCTTCAAATGTATTAAGTCTTCACAAAAATTGGGCAGAGTAACGGCTGTATACGGGTGAATTCCAGATTACAAACAAAGGATGTAATCACAAAAACCTGCACACAAAAACAAACAAGCAACCCAATGTCTTGAGGTAAACCTCAAGAACTCCAGACAAAATAATCAGATAAGATCACAAGGTCTCCAAGATAGGCCAAGGTTTCTAATCCTAAGTACAAGAAAAAGTCCCATGCTCCATAATGCCTAGGATAGTAACCAAATAGTCTGAGTACCATTAAGAGTTTTTTAAGGTTTAAGTTGATTATTAAGTATCTTAGGAAAAGAAAAAGAAAAGCTCAAGTGAGAAAAATAAAATAAAATTACAAGAAAATAAATGCTCAAATGAGCAAAGATGAAAATGGCATGAAATGTAAATGCTAAAAGATAAATAGTACATAAAGCATAAAAAAGAATAAAAGCATGAGATAAACAAGTCAATAATTAGTGGTTAGTTGGATGACCATCTTGAAACTTGCATTTGGAACTCATTAGAGGATTGGTAGAACCAAAGCCTCCACACAACAAGTTGCATTTGCTTTTTGTCAAGTATATCATCCATTTGGAATTATCATAAGTACCATTTAATGATCAACAATGTTTAAGTGACCCGCGTTGACCAAAAGTGTTGTAGATCCATTAGAGGATTGGTAGAACCAAAGCCTCCACACAATGAATCTCAAGGTTATTGGATCAAAGAGATCAAATTAACATACTTGGGCTTGCAATCATAAGTTCAGGCCACGAATGATCATTTATTCGAATCGGGACAAAATTTAGCGCTATGTTAAGCAATCGTAAGTGGACTTATATAAAAGTCGCACCTATTTTGAGGCCGGTCAATAACAATCTATGCACCATTTGTTTTGAGACATGATATAGAGATCATACTCCAACAACATTTAGTGCAATGAGAAGGGGATGAGATGAAGAGGAATTAAGGTAAAAAGAGAAACCACATTTAAATTAATATTTAATCAAACTATTATTAAAATCATTCATCCATTTTTTGTGGAGTTAAACTTAACACCATGGATCCAATGATGTTAATAAAGCCATGATAAAAAAATCAACCCAAGACAGCCATAAAATATTCACAAAATAATAATATATTAATATATACATTAAAGGGTTTTAAAATGTTTAAAAAATGGAAAATAATGAGGAAAATATCAATTATATTCAAATTAATCAAGAAATGAAAAATAAGACCATAGAAAAATCAGAAAAGAGGCCAAGTGATTTTATAAAATTTTTGGGAATTTTTAAAAGTCAGAAACTATTTTTAAAAATTAAAATAAATGGGTAAAATAAACAAAAATAGTAAAAAATAGTAAAGTCAGAAACAAAAATAAAATAAGGTCACCAATATTTGTCACAATATCATTGGATCATTCCATGATTTTTTCAGAATTTAAAAATGTGTAAAAGTATTTTTAAACATTTTAAACAAATCAAATAAGTGAAAAATTCATAAAAAATACCAAAACACAAAATTAAATTGTGAAAAAATAAAAATCAGAAAGAGAATAATCAAAAATATTTTTCATAATTTTTTTTCCAGATTTTTTGGACTAAAAATGAATTTTCTATGATTTTTTGAAGTTTAAAACATTTAAAATATAAAAATCAGAAAAAGAAAATAAAATAAAAAGATGTGGACCATTGGATGAAAGTCAAAACGCGTTAGTAATCAAATCCAAGGGATCTGACGTGCTGTGCATATCATGGTCTTTAATGAATAATGTACAAAATCAATAATAAAATCAGAATTTGAAAATAACAAATGACATGCCTTCATTGGTTAGAAGATGATATGTTGGTCATCTTCAACCTGCAGCCATCACAAATTGCAGGTCTCTCAAACTGTAAAATCAGAAGCTCAGACCTATGCCATTCACTTCTTCTCTTCAAGACAAAGACAACCACACCCTCGCGCCAAATTTATATAAACTATAGCTCAAGCAATTTGGAAATAAAGTTTTGAAAAGGGATTTGAAAATTCATGGTCAAAACGTGTTTCCAGTGAACTGTAAGTGTTGCGACTACAACCAGGGAAATGAGAGCAACACAATGATATCCGAGTTTTGAAGAATTGAAGAAGGAATCTACCTATTGAAGTTGAGTTGCAGAGCTCTGAAACTGGACTTCTATGGAGCAATATAGGGCATGATTCCTGAATGTAATTATATGGTTAGCTTCAGGGAAGATCAAGGAAAGTGAATTGATGGAAAAATTGGATTGAAAAACGCTTGAGAATAGAATTCGAAGTAGCTGAATTCTGGATTGTGAAGCAAGTTTGGCAGGGTGATTCTGGCTATCTAAGCTTGGGAAATTGAATGGGGGATGACCCTATATTTATAGGGAAGCAAATGGGATCAAAAGGAATAGAAAATGATGCGTTTTGGAGGGAATTCGTGTGGGTTTGCATCATGAAGAAAGTGTGACTCAAACTTGATCAAAACTCAGCCAAATCGTGCATTTCATGATGCTAATCACTTATGGCAAGTCGCTAAACATGATTAGAAACAAAAACGCGTGGAAATCTTGTGATTAGAAGCCAAAACAAAGATTTCAAAATTCTGACTTTGTGCAAAATTCAGTTTCAAACTACCAAATTCAAATCTATGGCATTTCCACCTCAAGGGGTCTTAGGGCATAATTCTTAATACTTTGGAAAGATGAGGTTACAAGCTTTGCAATGGAAAAATAATGGAATCAAATGGATGCTTGAGCTGAAAGTTACACGGAGTCAAAGTTGAAGAAAAAGAGTTGACTTTCCATACGTAGAAATATTTCAAAATCTTATTTAAAAATGGCCTATAATCTTTTGCATCCAAAAATGGCCTTCCACTTAGAATTTGCTCTTGATCAAAGAAGATGGAATGAAGTAGACCTCTTGAGTGACATTTATCAATTTGAACCACTCAAAATTCCCAAAAATTGAGCAAGTTATGACTTGTTGAAGTCGGCCAAAAATCATGAAATGACCTATAATCTTTTGCATTCTTAAGGAAACTTCTATCCATTTTATCACTTTGCACATAAAAGAAGGCATGAAGTACACTTCTTTAGGATCATCATGAAAAACGAATGGGCTCAAGGTGATTAAAATTGACCAAGTTATGACCATTTGAAGTCACATATGGAAAATTGGGGATTCATCTGGGTGCCTTGTAATCTTTCTTCTTCACCAAGTTCCTTCCACATGAAAACTCCTTGGAACTTTTAAAGTGATTTGTTGGTAACTCTTTGAAGAGAAGGATGTTTTTGGAATTACTCAAAAATACCAAAAGATGAGCAAGATATGCTCCTTTGAAGTCCAAAACCCTAGCCTCTAGATCAAGAGAATGCTTTGAGGAACTTTGCCAAGTTTGAACAAACTTTTTGTGCCAATATTCTTCCTTTATGAATAGAAATTGTTGAGGATGATGATGAGGACTCATGACCACTAAAACCACTTACATACCAATTCTTCCAAAACAAATTCAATGGTGAGGTTTGAATTTCTCAAGCTATGTTGTCTAGGGCATGGAAATAAACTCATGATCCCATGAAGCAACTTGCTAAACCTCATTGCCTTTACCTACATTATTAAGTAAGACAAACCAATATTGCATTTTGTTAATTAGAGAGAAAATCAAAGAAAAGTATCCATGATCACAAAGAAAAACAAGTTAAGGTGCTTGGTAACTCCTCAAAAGAACAAGGCTAAAGATAGGGAGAAGAACCAAAAGCCCTAATGTGATCTTGTTGTGATTGAAACAATATGGTATGGTGAAGGGATCTTAGGGGCAAAAATTGGGGTACAACAGCTGCCCTTATTTAAGTTTCTTCTATCCGGAGATACGAAGGTTAAAAATCTTCGTGTCGACGTGATCGAAGACACTTAAATATAAAACAAACCCTATTTTTGGCCCTAAGATGCCATGCAAATGCTTATGCATATGAATGCATATGAACATAACCAAAGAGACGCAAATAACATTCGGGATGCAACAAAAATGAAGAAACAAAGGAGCAACGCCACTAGGAAAATAAATCACTGGTGAACCACAAGAACAGAATCAGAGAGGAGGATAACAAGCATCGACGTTCCCTGCCGATGTCTACTGACGTTCACTGAAGGTAGAAAGAGAAAATATATCATATCACCGCCGTTCACTGACGATAAACTATCAACGTTCATTGAAGATAGCAAAAAGATAACAAACACCGACGTTCACTGCCGATGTACTACCAACGTTCATTGAAGGTAGAAAGAGAAAATATATCATACCACCGTCGTTCACTGACGATGAACTATCAACGTTCATTGAAGATAGCAAAAAGATAATAAACACCAACGTTCACTGCCGATGTACTACCAACATTCACTGAAGGTAGAAAGAGAAAATATATCATACCACCGCCGTTCAGTGACGATGAACTATCAACGTTCACTGAAGATAGCAAAAAGATAACAAACACCGATGTTCACTGCCGATGTACTACCAACATTCACTGAAGGTAGAAAGAGAAAATATATCAAACCATCGCCGTTCACTGATGATGAACTACCAACGCTCACTGAAGATAGCAAAAAGATAAGAAACACCGACGTTCACTGCCGATGTTTTACCAACATTCACAGAGGTAGAAAGAGAAAATATATCATACCACCACCGTTCACTGACGATGAACTATCAACGTTCACTGATGATAACAAAAAGATAACAAACACTGACGTTCACTGCCGATGTACTACCAACATTCACTAAAGGTAGAAAGAGAAAATATATCATACCACCGCCGTTCACTGACGATGAACTATCAACATTCACTGAAGATAGCAAAAAGATAACACCGACGTTCACTGCCGATGTACTACCAATGTTCACTGAACTCTGGTGTCTCACCTAGAACGGGTCTCAACTTCTTCTTGAACCAAGGAAATCTACCTGGAAAGGATCAAACATAAGCTGTCTCAAATAAAGAGACTCTTTACTCATTATCAAAGGGAATTGCAAAGAGAAATGACTTTCTGGGGATAGAAATATGACTTCCCGGGGAAATGCCACGATATTCCTGCTGAGGAGATAAAGTCTTCCCGTGCAAAATAAATGCACAAACCAAAACTAAAAGTTCTCAGAAATCCAAAATAAATGATATTGTCATGCAACCACAAATCCAATTCAGAAATAAACTGGAGCAAGACGGCCAATGAAGATACATCCTTTGAGAAATAAACTCAAGAGGGAAAACCAAATTCAACTAAGCAAAGAGCGCTGCAGGAAGATCAGAACACAATGTCAATGAACGATGATTTTTAGCAATGCATGATGTATGTATGAGTGATATCATGCATATGTTGGTAAAAGGATACATGATCAGTGCAAACAAACAAAATTGCCTCAGGTACTAACAACATTGGGCTAAGCTTCAACCAGAAAGATCAATCCAAGAAAGGTAAAAGCAATTGCAAAAACCAAACCTATTGCCTGTCCTAACTTCACTGAGGAGAAACATAATCTGGATGTATCCAAATCAAACAGATACCGGGATAGAACATCCTTCTTCCGGTTTCATCGGAGAAGTAGTTTTACAAAAGCAACATGCCTACTGGAGATTGCAAGACCAACCTCAAATAAAGATGACTGACGCCGAAACAACCAAACCTCACTGGGGGATTCAAGCCCACCTCCCTGGCGAAAACTGCGGATTGAAAATTTTCATCACGAACACTCATTCCAACAAGAGATGCCCTTGGATAACCTTCATGGGAAATAAAGAAGTCAACGCTATGCCAATACTGCAAAGAGAGCGACATATCAGCACACCAAGGGAATAAAACCTTTCATCATATGAGGGAAGACCTCACTGGGGAATCCGGGACGGAGGCTTCTGACCATGCAAACCCAAAATCAAAAGTGA
Source organism: Vicia faba (assembly GCA_948472305.1). Lineage (NCBI taxonomy): Eukaryota > Viridiplantae > Streptophyta > Magnoliopsida > Fabales > Fabaceae > Vicia > Vicia faba. The sequence goes on from OX451740.1 coordinate 963,807,312, forward strand.
ACCCAGACTTAACTGGGGATAATGGGAGCACAAACCCAATACTATACCTTGCACCCACTGGTATCGTCTTTAACTATCTAAGAAACATACAAATATTGTGCACACCAGCAAAATGTCCTGAGAAAACCTTCATAAAGGAAGTAAATCTTCTTAAAATAACCAGAGTTTGTTCATTCTTGGGATCACCATTCTCGTTGTCATTGTTTCATCACAAATCCCAAAGTAAATTGAATTGTAAAGATCTCTTCTCTTTTTTTTGAAAAGTTAATTTTGCTTTTTTTAAATCTTTTTGCTTTAATAGTTATTATCAATAATAAATGAAGTCTTTGCAAGCTAAATAAAAATAAGAACACAAAGAATTGGGCAAAAGCTCGAATTTCATTAATAGAATGGTAGTTTGTGAATGGCGAGACTCCATGGATGATTACAAAGTTTGGGAAATGGTAATACATAATGGAAAAGATACATTGAGATACAATGACCACTATCCCCCCTAACAACTTTTGAAATCCTGAGCAGCAGCTTTTGTTGAAGTATGGTGAGGATCCAAGAATATTGTTGCTTCAACGATCAAGTCTTGTTTGACGTAGTTACTTGCCAAGAAAAATCCCTAACTTTTTCCTAAGCTGCCCTTGCGGGTTTTCAACTTAGCGGGAAATTTATTCTATTTATGTCTCTAATTTTTGCCTAGACCGCCCTTTCAGGTTTTCGGCCTACCGAGACGCTCCTTTTTGCCTAAGCCGCCCTTTCGGGTTTTCAACTTAGCAAGCTATTCTTTTATTTCTTTAGGCGAAGTATTTCTTGACCGCATCAACATTCATGGGACGTGGGAACTCCTCGCCATCCATAGTTTCAAGAATTAATGCACCACCAGAGAAGGCTTTCTTGACAACATACAGGCCTTCAAAATTGGGAGTCCACTTGCCCCTAGAATCAATGTTGAAAGACATGATCTTCTTGAGCACGAGGTCGCCTTCTCTGAATTCACGAGGTTTGACCTTTTTATCAAATGCTTTCTTCATTCTTTTCTGATATAACTGCCCATGACATAAAGCTGTCATCCTATTCTCTTCAATCAAATTCAATTAGTCAAACCTGTTCTGGACCCATTCAACCTCTGTCAACTTGGATTCCATTATCACACGCAACGACTCAACAGGGAGTACAACTTCCATTCCATACACTAGGGAGAACGGGGTTGTTCTGTTGAAGTGAGAACAAATGTTCGATATCCATGCAGAGAAAAAGGGAGCATTTCATGCCAATCCTTATAAGTGACAACCATTTTCTGGATAATTCTCTTGATGTTCTTATTAGCAGCTTCAACAACCCCATTCATCTTTGGCCTGTATGGAGATGAATTGTGATGGATAATCTTGAATTCTTCGCACAGTTCTGTCACCATCTTGTTGTTCAAATTTGAGCCATTGTCAGTGATTATTCTGCTTGGCACACCATACCGGCATATAAGATTGTTTTTGATGAAACACACAACCACCTGTTTGGTAACATTGGCATATGAAGCAACCTCTACCCATTTGGTGAAGTAGTCAATTGCTACCAAGATAAAACGGTGCCCATTCGAAGCTTTAGGTTCTATCATCCCAATCATGTTTATACCCCACATAGAGAAAGGCCACGGGTAGGAAATCACATTGAGAAGTGTCAGAGGCACATGAACCTTATCTGCATAAACCTGGCATTTATGGCACTTCTTTGCAAATTTGTAACAATCAAATTCTATTGTTAACCAATAATAACCTGTCCTTAGCATCATTTTAGCCATCGAATGTCCATTAGCATGAGTGCCAAATGAACCTTCATGGATCTCATGCATCAACATGTCCGCTTCGTGTCTATCCATGCATGTGAGCAAGACCATGTCATAATTTCTCTTGTATAACACATTTTCACTGAGGAAGAAACTGCCTGCCAATCTTCTCAGTGTCTTTCTATCTTTCCTTGACGCACCAATCAGATATTCCTGAGTCTGAAGAAAATGCTTGATATCATAATACCAGGGTTTTTCATCTACTACCTCCTCTATCGCAAACACATGAGCGGGCCTATCTAGTCGTCGAATTATAATTCGGGGTATATCATTCCAAGCATTTACTTGGTACACGGAAGCCAGAGTTTCCAGAGCATATGCCATTTGATTTTCATCCCTAGGAATGTGATGGAATTCAACTTTATTGAAGAAGGGTAGTAATCTTCTAGCATAATCTTTGTAAGGGATCAAGCCAGGGTGACGAGTGTCCCATTCTCCTTTAATCTGATTTATTACCAAGGCTGAATCACCATACACATCCAGAATCTTGATTCTGAGATCAATAGCTTCCTCAAGACCCATGATGCAAGCCTCATATTTTGCCATATTATTAGTGCAATCAAATGTTAACCTCGCGGTAAAAGGAATATGTGATCCATGAGGAGTAACAATCATGGCACCAATTCCTTTACCATAAGCATTCACAACTCCATCAAATATCATACTCCAACGAGATTCAGGGTCGGGGCCCTCCTCAGGTAATGGTTCATCACAATCTTTCACTTTCAAGAACATCACATCTTCATCGAGGAATTCATACTCTGCAGACTGATGATCATCCATCGGATGGTGAGCAAGGTAATCTGCCAACACACTACTTTTAATAGCCTTTTGAGTGTGGTACTCGATATCATATTCAGATAACAACATCTACCAGCGGGAAATTCTTCCGGTAAGAGCAGGCTTCTCAAAAATATACTTGATTGGATCCATTTTGGAGATCAACCAAGTGGTATGATTCAACATATACTGCCGCAAACGCTTTGCCGCCCAGGCCAAAGCACAACACGTTTTTTCTAGCATAGAATACCGCGACTCACAATCAGTGAACTTTTTGCTGAGATAATAAATGGCGAACTCTTTCTATCCTGTTTCATCCTGTTGTCCTAAAATACAACTCATAGATTTATCTAACACTGTTAGATACATAATCAACACTCTTTATTCTACGGGAGGGAGCAAGATAGGGGGTTCAAGCAGATACTCTTTAATACTTTCAAATGCACTTTGGTAGTCATCCGTCCACACACAACCTTGATCTTTCTTTAACAACTTAAAGATCGGTTCACACGTTGCAGCCATGTGGGAAATAAATATGGAGATATAATTCAAACGCCCGAGAAAACCCCTGACTTGCTTTTCAGTTCTTGGTGCTGGCATTTCATGAATTGCTTTGACTTTGTCAGGGTCAACTTCAATTCCTTTCTGGCTAACAATAAAACCCAATAATTTCCCAGATCTAACACCGAAGGTGCATTTATTTGGATTCAAGTGGAGACGATACTTCCTCAAACGCTGAAACAACTTTAACAAATCTTCTACATGCCCTTCTTCAGTTTGGAATTTGGAAATCATATCATCAACATATACTTCGATTTCTTTGTGCATCAGATCATGGAATAGGGTGGTCATAGCCCTCTGGTACGTTGCACCAGTGTTCTTCAACCTGAAGGGCATCACTCTGTAACAGAATGTTCCCCAGGGTGTGATAAACGTTGTTTTTTCCATGTCCTTTGGAGCCATTTTTATTTGATTATACCCGAAAAATCTGTCCATGAACGAGAATACTTTGAATTTTGCTGTGCTATCCACTAACATGTCGATGTGAGGCAATGGAAAATAATCTTTTGTACTAGCTTTATTTAGATCTATGTAATCTACGCACATGTAGACTTTTCCGTCTTTTTTCGGTACTGGGACAATATTGGCAATCCATTGAGGATACACTGACGTCACAAGAAAACCAACATTAATCTGCTTTAGGACCTCCTCTTTGATCTTTACTGCCATATCCGGGTGGGTTCTTCTCAACTTTTGTTTAACTGGCGGACACTCTGGCTTCAACGGCAAATGATGTTCGACAATGTCTGTATCTAGACCAGGCATATCTTGATAAGACCAAGAAAAAAATATCCACATACTCTTTCAACAGCTCAATCAACCCGCTCTTTACATCAGGATGCAACGATGCTCCAATCTTGACTTCCTTCGGATCTTCTTCTGAACCCAAATTAACCACTTCCAAAGGCTCTTTATATGGCTGAATGGTATTTTCCTCGTGCTCAAGCAACCATGAGACCTCTTCTAGAATCTCATCATAATCTTCTTCTTCAGCCCCAAACACAGGACAATCAAAGTTGGGAGAGGGTGCAGGGTCATTGTATTCAACGAGTTTTTTAATTAATCTGCACATATGATTTATGATTGCTTTTAGAAACTGACACATATAACAAGTGATCATGCAAATTAATTTTCAGTTATTATTTATTTTGAAAGGTTCTTTATTTTTATTACCATTTCCCAAGAAAAAGTAGAAAATAAAAGACATGATTTTGGAAGCAAATACAACTTTTATTAATGATCTTAAAAGTTATAGCAAACAGATAAGCCCTACAACATTAATACTTCCACCTTGGGCAGAGTGAAAGCTTTTCAAAAGAAAGAAATAGATTAACAAAACAAATTACTTTGAAAATGTATGCAAGAAGGAACATCAATGGTGACCCAGTTCTGAACTCGGACTCCATGCGTCACATAATTCGGTACTTCCTGCTCTGCTTCTTCCTCTTCAATATTATTAATTCTAGAACCAATTGGATGGAGGTAGCCTCCGCTACAGAAAAAATCATGATAACTGTTCATAGAAGACTTTGACTTCAAACTTTCGCCTTTGCCATTCCTCGAAGAGAAACCCAAACCAGCTCTATTTTTGTTCACGGGTGGATCCACAAGTCGTCCCCAAACTTCATTATGACCTTTGTGTACAACCTGCTGCGCGTCCTTCAGCGAGACCACGAAATTCTCATTTCTCCTTATGTTGTCAATGGATAGGGCTTGGACCTGGGTTCCAACAGCAGCCTCATCCACTTCTACAATACTGAAAGAGGATAAAAGGGATATCAACAATGCCTGCTCCCCATTTATGATCACTACCTTCCCTTCACTCACAAATTTTAGCTTCTGATGAAGAGTTGAAGTGACAGCCCCTGCTTCATGTATCCATGGCCGTCCTAGCAAACAACTATATACGGGAATAATGTCCATAACCTGGAAGGTTATCAAGAACAAATGTGGTCCTATATGGATGGGCAAGTCCACCTTACCGATGACAGATTTCCTCGACCCATCAAAAGCCTTCACAATGATGCCACTCTGGCGCATAGGTGCTCCTTGATACTTCAACTTCATGAGGGTACTCCTCGGTATAACATTAAACGCAGATCCGTTATCAATTAGCACATTGGATAGCGAGTCATTCTTGCAGTTCATGGATATGTGGAGGGCCAGGTTGTGATTCCTCCCTTCATCTGGTAACTCATCATCGCAAAAACTCAAGTTGTTACATGACGTAATGTTTCCAATTACGTTGCTGAATTGATCTAACGACATGTCATTCTCCACAAAAGCATGGTCTAGTAATCTCATTAGTGATTCTCTATGAGCGGAGGAATTCATCAATAAAGCTAGGATGGATATCTTTGAAGGAGTCTGCAATAGCTGATCTATAATTTTGTAGTCGCTCATCTTAATTATCTTCAGGATATCATCCACTTCTTTCTCTAATGTAGCTCCACTAGTCTCTCTTGCAACCTTCTTAGGCTCATCGTTCTCAGCAATTTTCTTTCCAGCAACAACATCTCTTTGAATAATCAGCGCAAACACACGATCGCTACGGGTCACCCTGCTAATATCAGCTATATTTCCAACATCTGGCATTGGCTGGATGGGAATTTCTACCCCATCTTCTAAGATTGTAGCGTTGTATTTGTGAGGCAAATCCTTATCTGATTTATAGGGAATAGGACCTGGAAGACTAATTACCAATGTGGTAACAACTGGTTTGCTATGGTACTCCACCTCAAGATGAGCGGGTGTACCAAAACAAGGTACAATGACATTTACCCCATCCTCAACACAATCAGCCCTCAAAAGGTCATTTACGGCAAACAAATCTTCGTCTGAAGAGAAATACTCATCCACTGAGGCATACTCTTCCTCTGACTCTTCTTTCATCAAACAAACTTCAACCATATCAATCTCGTGATAATTATCTCTCTGACCTGTAATCTTGATAGTTCCATTGTTTAACAGCAATTGAACACCCTCCCCCACAATAGAACATCCTCGGGGGTCTCGACAGCAAACTATGCAAGATCCATATTGGTGTTCCACCTGACCAGCAGTACGGCAGAAGGTAGCATGAACCTATACGAGATCCTCATTCAAATGCTCCACATAAAAAATTCTGAATTCACCCAGACATCCAGACACCATATTCACTTCCTCTTTATATTCTTCCCTAGGCCTGCTTATATGGATTAAACCTTCATCCATCATCTCTTGTAAATCAGTCTTTATCTTCTCGCAACCCTGTATGTTTGTACTACAAATAGCACAACCGGCATGGTCATGCGTATAATAACTGAATTCAGAGGTCTGCGTGCATCTTCACCAAATCCCCTCTAACCAGATTAATGTCAAAAATCTGGAAGTCACCTGGACAACCGGCCACCATATTCACAGCATTCACTCCCCCGTGCTTGGGTAGAGGATTGTCTTTCACATTAGGTCCCATTTCTTTGAAAGATAAAATTCCATACTTCACCAACCTTTGCACTTCAGTCCTCAAAGGATAACAGTTTTCAACACTATGCCCTGGTGCTCCCTGCTGGGACTGTCTTTAATAAGCAACGGTAGTCGGAGCGGAATTCATAACAGGAGTAATTGAGGCAACTTGTTGGTGACGCTGATAATTCTTTCTAGGAGCGTTCACTCTCCTCTCTTTTATGACAGCATTTGTATTCCCTTCTTTCTTTTTGGTAAACCCATAAGATGGCTTCTTCACACCTCCGGATCCTTCACTCTTCATCAAACGACCTTCTCTTATAGCCTCTTCTAGGCGGACACCCATCCCTACTATCTTTGTAAAATCACTTGGGGCACTTGCTACAATTCTTTTGTATTAGAAAGCGCCTAGTGTCTTCAGAAATTTTTTAGTCATTTCCTTCTCCTCCATGGGAGGAATCACTTGTGCAACCACTTCGCGCCATCTCTGCGCATACTCTTTGAATGATTCTCTGTCTTTCTGAACCATGGCCCTAAGCTGGTCACGATCGGGCGCCATGTCCATATTATACTTGTATTGTTTAATGAATGCTTCTCCCAAATCATTAAAAGTATGGATGTTGGCGCTATCTAAACTCATGTACCATTTCAACGCTGCGTCGGTCAGACTATCCTGGAAAAAGTGAATCAGCAGACGCTGATCATCGGTGTGGGTAGACATTCTCCTCACGTATATCACCAAGTGAGCACGAGGGAAAGTGTTTCCCTTGTACTTCTCAAACTCCGGGACCTTGAACTTAGCAGGCACTTTGACATTCGGGACCAAACACAACTCATTCACATTCTGCCCAAATAACTCTTTTCCCCTAAGAGCCTTCATCTCTCTTTGCATTATATCAAATTGCTCTTGGAAATCATCCTTTCTGTCATAAAAAACCAAGTCTTCACTCGACGGAGGGAAAGGGCGACACGCATCTTCATTAACAAACGGAACCAAATTCACTGAAGGAGGTGCATCGGGAACAGTATGCACCACAGGAGGTGCTGGAGTAACAACATTTTAAACCACTGGAGCATCTTGGGGGCCCAAATTGAAACCTTCAGGTGCAAAATTCTTTAGCATTCCCCACGGATAACCCTGAGGCATACGATTTTGAACAACATCCAGAGTAGCGGATAGAGGAACAATAGGAACTTCAGCATTTGCCCTTGTTGATTGAGGTTTTACACTCGGTGGCTGATTCTGAGCAACCACCAGAGCTTCCATCAGAGTAGTCAAGTTGGCCAAGCCAGCCTTCAAAGTAGAAACTTCTTTGCGTAGCTCGCGATTCTCCTGTTCTAAGTTGTCCATCTTCTTTTTGAAGTTAGCCCGAGTGTTGTAGTGATGAGTCAGTTTATTGAACAAAGTAAAAAGCTGGGTAATGCACATGGATATGCATAATAAATGCAAGAAATATGTGAAATATGATGCATGATGTGCAATGCATATGATTATTTTTACTTTATCATTTAATATTTCAAGGGATTTAACGTTTATAGACATATTGCAAACATCAAAATAATAACGCATTTGAAATACTTAAATTTTTTATATAATAACTTCAAAATGGGTTACAAGTTTCAATGATCCCAAGTACAAGTTGAAAATACAATAAAAAAATCCTGAGAAAAAGAACTGATAGAGATCAATCTGTATGCTGGCGCTTCCCTGTGAGCCTGGAAATCTGAGCCCTCAACCTCTAGTTTTCTTCCACATGCCTGATGGCAACTTCCTTCCAATCACCTGGATCAGGAAATGAGTAATCAGCACCTGTTTGAGGCTTAGTAGAAAATAAATCCCCTTTCCTCTCCATAAACTCTACCGCTCGACTCTCAAGGATCTCGATCAAATCGTCTTTCTCCTTCAGGTCTGCTCTGTAGGAACTCTCTAAAGTCTAGAACTTGTTCTTCCAAGCATCCCTTTCCTGTTGCATCCTAACCAAATAAAGCTGCAGCTCTTCTAGATCATCTAATAAAGGAGGAGTCGTCTTCACAAATAGATCTAGCATGAGTGTCTCCTGAGTATACGACATCTTCAACTGGATGGCTCTCGATCGGACCCACTGAAGATATGGCTCCAAAGAAACAACACCTCTAGGTCCCAAATCCTTCCTACTCTTATTATGAATGTGACGCCAGGCCTTCGCAATCTGCTCCCTAGCTTCCCTATGGTCTTCTCCTTCCTTCATAAAGAAACTACTCAAATGAATACTGTTCGGTTTATCCCTCATCGGATAACCAAGCTGTCGCCGTGCAAGAACAAGGTTATTGTTAATTCCTTCTTTTGTACCAAGAAGCGGTACATTTGGGAAACTACCACAACTGTCAATAATCTCTACATCTTGATAAGCTCGGTGATACCAATCAATATCCGAGTGAGTAAGCGCCATGATCTTAGGAGCCCAACTGGGTTCCTTCTTGACATCCCAAAAAGCATCAGACTGAGGCATATGAGAGATGAACCACCAATACAACAAAGGCGTGCAACAGATAATCATTCCTCCATGATAAGAACTACGAAGATGAACAGAGTAATAAGCATCACCCAACAGTGTAGGAACTGGGTTTCCAATCATGAAAATCCTGATAGCGTTAATGTCGACAAACTTGTCCACATTAGGAAATAAGAATAATCCATAAGCAAGCAGAGAAAAGATGGCCTCAAAAGCAACCGTACTCTTAATTCTGGCAAAGTAACGAGCTTTCTCCAATAAGAACTGAGCTGGTAATCCTCTAATCCCTCCTTTAGTAGTCATATGGGCTTCTACCTCAGACTTCCCCAGATGAATCAAAGCAGCAATCTCATGTGGTTTTGGCTCGCCCTCCAAACCAGTAAAAGGAACACGATCAGTAACGGGTAAATCCAATAGATAAGAATACTCCTCCAGTGTAGGCATCAACTGATAATCAGGAAAAGTAAAGCAGTGATACATCGGATCATAGAACTGGACCAAGGTCGAGAGAATACCCTCCTTCATCTTTAGCTTCATGAGAGGAATGATGGATCCATACTTCTTCCGAAAGTCTGCAGGACACTCAATCTCTGGAATTAGACTGACAAACTAATCTATCTTGGGATTCTTGACACTGTACTTCCCGGTCTTTCACTTTCCAGAATCCATGGTTAAAAGCACTTGAGATATTCACAAATAGTCAACCTTTAAATCCCTTAAAATATTATTTTCTCCAAAATATGCTTATGAGTGCATGGATGCATGATGCAACAATCACACACAAGATCACACATATAGGGTTCATAGGTTCAACGTCACGAGTATGAGGTCGAAAGTACTACCATAAGGTGTTGGTCTAAGAGTTATCACCTGTAGAATAAGGTTCTAGAGGTTCCCAGAGTCTACATCCTTCCTTCGGATATTACCAACTTCCAGATTAAATTTGGTAATTAGTAATATTCTCAAGAAAGACTCGTCCGAGCGTAGTATCGCGTGACAACTATTTCCGGATTACTCCGTCATAGCTTTCGCACTACACCTAAAAGGCCAAGATGGGTTTGGTATTCTACGGTCCTCCGTTTCAGCAGGCTCCCAGGTCGAAAGCAGTACGTCTTCGGTAAATGACACTACAGTCAAAGGGGCCTCCACTGAGTGGGGGATCTCATGCCTTCTTTTTTGGGATTACTCCCTCAAAGTTAACATGACTATATCGCCCGTCCTATCTTAAAGTTTGCCCAAGTCCGGGTATAGGACTTTATGAGTAATCACCAAGCACCCTGAAAACCAGGAAAATCCAAACAAACATATATACAAAATACAACACATAAACAACAATATCACATATACAAATATAAACAAAGATAGGCTTAACCCACTAAGGGATGGACCAGTAAGAGGTCAATCTTTCCCCAGTGAAGTCGCCATTTTTCTGTAGCGGTAGAAATGTTCAAGACTAAGCCATTGGATTGACTAGACTTTATACAAATCAAAAATAAAAATCGCCACCGCGCTTTATTGTTTCCAAAGGAATGGGAAAAGAGAGAATAACCCAAGAAGGGGGAAAGATTCAAGGTAAGGGGGTTGGTTATGCAAAGGGAAGCTATTAGCACCCTAAACATCTACGGTACTCCGCAGGAACCTCTTTTTAAAATCTGTATATTTTGGCTATAAAAAATGTGTTGTATATAAAATGGATGGTGGAGGTAAGAAAAGAAATATATTTTATGATTTTTGCACCCGCCGCGGTTGCGAACCTTTAGTGCATATGTACCACCTTTCATTCAAAAGGGGATCAGGGTACACGTAGTTCCTCTCTTAAAAGTTTGAAACACAAGCGTGTTAGTTAATTTTAAGAGATAAGACATCATCATCATTGTCCGTGTGGAAAACATACTTATTACCCACAATCATGAGAAAGGAGAACTTGCATCATCTCAAAGTGGAGGATATGACTTAGAATTTAAAATCAACAATGCCTCACTCAACACCCAAGTGGAAAATATCTCACTTCACTATATATTGTAGAAATATAGTTGTTTGCATCACTACAAGGATTGACAAGAGTCTAACCTTTTGAGAAAAGTTTAAAGATAAAAGGGCCAAAGTGGCAAAATGGTTTGAAATGAGATTGGTTGACTTTTAGTCTTCTTACAAAAAGTGTCAAAGTGTTATTAAATTAATTTAAGTTTATTTATGAAAATGTTTTGAAAATGCATGGACCTAAGTCCAAGTTTATTGTGAAAGTGGTTTATGTTTCAAAACAAGAAGAGTTTTAAAAAGGAGGGAGAATATTTTTGAAATTAAAGAAGATGGGAGGAGAAGAAGAGACTATCCTAAAGCATAAGGTAAAAGCTAAGGATAAGAACCATCTAACCAACAAGAAGCCAATAATTAACATTATGAGCCAAGATAGAATTCTCATTCTTTGGATTGAAACCAAGCAAGCAAAGATACTAGACCTCTTCAAATGTATTAAGTCTTCACAAAAATTGGACAGAGTAACGGCTGTATACGGGTGAATTCCAGATTACAAACAAAGGATGTAATCACAAAAACCTGCACACAAAAAGAAACAAGCAACCCAATTTCTTGAGGTAAACCTCAAGAACTCCAGACAAAATAATCAGATAAGATCACTAGGTCTCCAAGATAGGCCAATGTTTCTAATCCTAAGTCCAAGAAAAAGTCCCATGCTCCATAATGCCAAGGATAGTAACCAAATTGTCCGAGTACCATTAAGAGTTTTTTAGGGTTTAAGTTGATTATTAAGTATCTTAGGAAAAGAAAAATAAAAGCTCAAGTGAGCAAAATAAAAAAAATGACAAGAAAATAAATGCTCAAATGAGCAAAGATGAAAATGGCATGAAATGTAAATGCTAAAAGATAAATAGTACATAAAGCACAAAAAAGAATAAAAGCATGAGATAAACAAGTCAATAATTAGTGGTTAGTTGGATGACCATCTTGAAACTTGCATTTGGAACTCATTAGAGGATTGGTAGAACCAAAGCCTCCACACAACAAGTTGCATTTGCTTTTTTTCAAGTATATCATCCATTTGGAATTCTCATAAGTACCATTTAATGATCAATGATGTTTAAGTGATCCGATTTGACCAAAAGTGTTGTAGATCCATTAGAGGATTGGTAGAACCAAAGCCTCAATACAGTAAATCTCAAGGTTATTGGATCAAATAGATCAAATTAACATACTTGAGCTTGCAATAATAAGTTTGGGCCACGAATGATCATTTATTCGAATCAGGACAAAATTTAGCGCTATGTTAAGCAATCGTAAGTGGACTTATATAGAAGTCGCACCTATTTTGAGGCCGGTCAATATCAATCTATGCACTATTTGTTTTGAGACATGATATAGAGATCATGCTCCAACAACATTTAGTGCAATGAGAAGGGGATGAGATGAAGAGTAATTAGGGTAAAAAGAGAATCCACATTTGAATTAATATTTAATTTAACTATTATTAAAATCATTCATCCATTTTTTGTGGATTTAAACTCAATACCATGGATCCAATGATGTTAATAAAGCCATGATAAAAAAATCAACCCAAAACAGCCAGCAAATATTCACAAAATAATAATATAATTAATATATACATTAAAGGGTTTAAAAATGTTTAAAAAATGGAAAATAATGAGGAAAATGTCAATTATATTCAAATTAATCAAGAAATGAAAAATAAGACCATAGAAAAATCAGAAAAGAGGCCAAGTGATTTTATAAATTTTTTGGGAGTTTTTAAAAGTCAGAAACTATTTTTAAAAATTAAAATAAATGGGTAAAATAAAAAAAAATAGTAAAAAATAGTAAAGTCAGAAAGAAAAATAAAATAAGGTCACTAATATTTGTTACAATATCATTGGATCATTCCATATTTTTTCAGAATTTAAAAATGTGTAAAAGTATTTTTAAACATTTTAAACAAATCAAATAAGTGCAAAATTCATAAAAATACCAAAACACAAAATTAAACTGTGAAAAAAATAAAAATCAGAAAGAGAATAATCAAAAATATTTTTTATAATTTTTTCAGATTTTTTGGACTAAAAATGAATTTTCTATGATTTTTTGAACTTTAAAACATTTAAAATATAAAAATCAAAAAAAGAAAATAAAAGTAAAAGATGTGGACCATTGGATGAAAGTCAAAACATGTTAGTAATCAAATCCAAGGGATCTGGCGCGCTGTGCATATCATTGTCTTTAATGAATAATGTACAAAATCAATAACAAAATCAAAATTTGAAAATAACAAATGGCACAACTTCATTGGTTAGAAGATGACACGTTGGTCATCTTCAACCTCCAGCCATCACGAATTGCAGGTCTCTCAAACTGTAAAATCAGAAGCTCAGACCTATGCCATTCCCTTCGTCTCTTCCAGACGAAGACAACCACACCCTCGCGCTAAATTTATATAAACTGTAGCTCAAGCAATTTGGAAAGAAAGTTTTGAAAAGGGATTTGAAAATTCATGGTCAAAACGTGTTTCCAGTGAACTGTAAGTGTTGCAACTAGAACCAGGGCAATGAGAGCAACACAATGATATCAGAGTTTTGAAGAATTGATGAAGGAATCTACCTATTGAAGTTGAGTTGCAGACCTCTGAAACTGGACTTCTATGGAGAAATATAGGGCACGATTCCTGAATGTAATTATATGGTTAGCTTCAGGGAAGATCAAGGAAGATGAATTGATGGAAAAATTGGATTGAAAAAGGCTTGAGAATAGAATTTGAAGTAGTAAATTCTGGGTTGTGAAGCAAGTTTGGAAGGGTGATTCTGGCTATCTAAGCTTGGGAAATTGAATGGGGGATGACCCTCTATTTATAGGGAAACAAATGGTATCAAAAGGAATAGAATATGATGCGTTTTGGAGGAAATTCGTGTGGGTTTGCATCATGAAGAAAGTGTGACTCAAACTTGATCAAAACTCAGCCAAATCATGCATTTCATGATGCTAATCACTCATGGCAAGTTGCTAAACATGATTAGAAACAAAAACACATGGAAATATTGTGATTAGAAGCCAAAACAAATATTTCAAAATTCTGACTTTGTGCAAAATTCAGTTTCAAACTACCAAATTCAAATCCATGGCATTTCGACCTCAAGGGGTCTTAGGGAATAATTCTTGATGCTTTGGAAAGATGAGGTTACAATATTTGCAATGGAAAATGAATGGAATCAAATGGATGCTTGAGCTGAAAGTTACATGGAGTCAAAGTTGAAGAAAAAGAGTTGACTTTCCATACTTAGAAATATTTCAAATTCTTCTTTAAAAATGGCCTATAATCTTTTGCATCCAAACATGGCCTCCCACTTAGAATTTTCTCTTGACCAAAGAAGATGGAATGAATTAGACCTCTTTAGTGACATTTTGAAATTTGAACCACTCAAAATTTCCAAAAATTGAGCAAGTTATGACTTGTTGAAGTTGGCTAAAAATCATGAAATGACCTATAATCTTTTGCATTTTTAAGGCAACTTCTATCCATTTTCTCACTTTTCACATAAAAGAAGGCATGAAGTACACATATTTAAGATCATCATGAAAAAATAATGGGATCAAGGTGATAAAAATTGACCAAGTTATGACCATTTGAAGTCACATATGGAAAATTGGGGATTCATCTGGGTGCCTTGTAATCTTTCTTCTTCACCAAATTCCTTCCACATGAAAACTCCTTGGAACTTTTGAAGTGATTTGTTGGTAACGCTTTGAAGAGAAGTATGTTTTTGTAATCACTCAAAAATACCAAAAGATGAGAAAGATATGCTCCTTTGAAGTCTGAAACCCTAGCCTCTAGATCAAGAGAATGCTTTGAGGAACTTTTCCAAGTTTGAACAAACTTTTTGTGCCAATATTCTTCCTTTATGAATAGAAATTGTTGAGTATGATGATGAGGACTCATGGCCACCAAAACCACTTCCATACCAATTCTTCCAAAACAACTTCAATGGTGAGGTTTGAATTTCTCAAGCTATGTTGACTAGGGCATGGAAATAAACTCATGAACCCATGAAGCAACTTGATAAACCTCAGTGCCTTTACCTACATTATTAACAAGTAAGACAAACCAATACTGCATTTTGTTAATTAGAGAGAAAATCAAAGCAAAATATCCATTATCACAAAAGAAAACAAGTTAAGGTGCTTGGTAACTCCTTAAAAGAGCAAGGCTAAAGATAGGGAGAAGAACCAAAAGCCCTAATGTGATCTTGTTGTGATTGAAACAATATGGTATGATGAAGGGATCTTAGGGGCAAAAATTGGGGTACAACACTTACCATCCAGGTTTCTTTTCTCTTACCTCCATACAACAGTTCACAACACGGTAAAACCTGGACGTGGCCAGTTTCGGTCAATTTCACCTTTCCCTAGTAAGTCGCGATGCAGCCTGTACACTGACCAGATATGCGGTTCACCTTTGGAGTTAATTCCCAAGTAGAGTAACAGACAGCTGAAGCTCCTAAAATTCAATTTCTCCCAAGACAGATACCAACGTTCCTCAGCAGATTCCTCCTCAACGACAGGAGCAGGGACTCTCATCGAAGGAACATCTTAGGAAATCAACATCCTCTAGATGGCATCTTTAAGCCCATCTCCAACGGTATTCCTTCACATTTTGGATGCATATTAAGCCCATCTCCAACAATTCTCTAGCAACTTCCAAATGGAATCTATAAGCCCATTCCCGATATCACAAATCAAGTATCACTTCAGGCGAGTGCAAATTTCTAGGCACTCTAGTGTTCAATCATCTTCCACCTTCAGATCAAGAAAGGCAGACGAGCCAATCTACATCCTCAGGTTTAAGAAGATTGAACAGGGGAAGCTGTTGTACCCCAAAATTTGCCCTCTCATTTTACTCAATACATACTCCTAGAGATCCTCAATTTGCTCAAGTTTTCCCAAGAGTTGACCAGACAAACTCTCTCCTAAGGCAGTGTGTCTCAAATTAGGGTTTCCATTTTCATCAAGATAGGTGGGATCCAAAGACCTCATATGCTCTCCATGGTGCTAATATTTTCTCAAGACCATTCATGTAAAATTTCAAGCACTGTACAAGAAGTTTGCTCAGTCAACTGCTCAGATGCTTGAGAATCGAGTATATTAGGTCAAAAGTCAACTGTGGCCCACATACAGTCAAACTTCAATATTTTTGGTCAACATCAACATTTTGAAGTGATATCCATAATTGTTTTAAGGGTTGATCATGATTCTTCAAGGAACGCCCTAAATTCATCAAAACCCAAAAGTTGCTAAATTAGGGTTTCTCAGGAAAAGTCAACCAAACTTTGACCAAGCATAACTTCCACATACTTTATCAGAAATTTTCCATCCAAGGCTCATTTTGAAGAGGATGCAATTACCTATAATTCATCTTCATCCCAGAAGTTCAAAATATGCACTCATCAAAAGATATGAATTTCTACATTATAGGTCTTTTTGAAAAGTCAACAAAAACACCTTTTAGGTTAAAGCTTCTTACATGAACATGGAAGACCCAATTGAAATGAGACCAAAAGGTTTGCTTAGGGGACATCCTAAGATTTCAAAAAAGACCAAGAACACCTCTCTAGGGTTAAAATTGGAGGAGATATGCCTTGTCAAAGTTGACCTTCTTTGCAAAATTGCCAAAAGTTAAATGGGCTCAAAATTACATTTTTTGCCAAATGAGCCTAACTTTTTATGCTTGCACCTCACTTATAATATGATCCACGACCCAAATATTCACCCACACATTATTTGCTTCATTTTTCATTTTATTTAGATTTTTTATTAATTAAAATTTGAATTAAATCGAATAAATGACAAATAATAACAAAGATATGTTTTGATATGATTTTATAACAGGATCTCAATCAAATTATGTTGAGATATCAAGACCAAATCGAATCAAGCATGATTGGTACAAAAATGGGATGATTTGGCTCAATTTAGAAAGTTTGCATATTGTGATACGGTGGGAGAACTGACTTGAGGTTTTGCGTTTGTTTTTGCAAATGTTTCGGTTTAGCAAGAGTCGCCACCGACTTTTTATTTTATCCTAAGGAAAGGTTAAAAAGCACAGGAAAAACCTTTGAGATGTTTTCTTGGGTTCGGGGAGTAGATTATAGAAAGGGAAGGTATTAGGACCCTTTCTATCCATGGTTATCCATGGGCTCTTAGTTACTTGCTTAGATCACCTGCCTTGCATTTTCAATTGTTTGAAATGGTGCTTTAAATTGTTTGAAATGGTGCTTTTTGTATGTTTGAAAGATATTTTGAAAAGAGGCCATTGTTGTGGCAACCTTTGTAATGATCCATGTTTGAATGTATACAAAGGTGTATTGTCTTTTGAAAAGTTTTTCAATGTTTTTTTTGAAAGTTATTTTGAAGTTGTGTTGTGATGTGTGTTTTGAAAAATGGCAAGGATTGTTTTGCAAGATTTGGTCAAGTAACCAAGAGCTATCTACCCTAAATTTCTCAAAGATCATTCCTATGTTTTGACCCTTTTAACAGTATTATTCCACCATTGTATTTGGTGGACAATCTTGTGTTAGGATGTAAACGAGACTTGCACGGTTCATCGTTTAGATCATGAATGCAATAGTGCCAAGTGTCTTTGGCAATTTTTCCTTTAAGGGACTTGATCATTTTTTGGGCAACTTGAGAAAGCGTCATCGAGGGACTATGATCATTTAATTTGTTTTTGTTTTGCCAAAGACACTCAACATGCAACATGGCCCATTTTTGAAGGCAACACGTGGAGTAACCCTAAGGGTGCAAGTGTGTATGGTGTTGTCCATTTTCATGCATTTTTGTCTTTGTATTAGTCAAACTATTTGTTGATTTTATTTGCATACAAACCCTAGGTCTATCATGGCATAATTTGAAAGCTTTTAAATGCGGAAATTTAAAGTCCTAAATTATTACAACATGATTATAGGGATGGGGGTACAAATGTTTGAATGGGGGAATATTTGGCAAGAAATTAAATCTAAACTATTACATCCATATCGAATATACAAATATTTAATTGTACAGTATTAAAATACAATAAATATGCAAAATGTATTATGCACAAAATGATTTTTTATGTATGTGAAAGTGTTTTTCAATGTCAAATATAAACAAAAATAAAAAAGTCAAATTTTGAGTATTTTTGTTATTTAGAGCAAAACCCTAGTTTTTAAATAAATGGTATTTATTTATTAATTATATATAATATTTATATATTTATTTATACAAATAAAATAAAAGAAGTATATTGTAAGAAATAAGTATTTTTGATGTCAAATATTAATAAAAATAAAAATTTATTACTTTCATATTTTTATCCTAAATATTCTAATAAAATATACAAGTATTTATATTATATATTAAATATACTAAATATATCAAAATAAAATATTAATTATTTACAAAAAGAAGTGTATTTTAGAAAATGTTTTCAAAATTTAAATAATAAGTAATAACTAAAAATAATATATTTTTGTATTATTTCCTAGTGTTTTAAATAAAAAGAAAATATATTTATTTACATGTATATGCTAAATAAAACAAATAAATGCCAAATAAATGCAAAAATGTATGGAAAAATATTTTTAATATTTTTTATATTTGAGAAAAAAATAATAAGTCAGAATCAAAAAGAAAAAATCAAAAATGATAAATATATCACACAATGGGCCAGGGGGGTGTAAATTGGAAAAGGGGGTGCAAAGAGCAGGACTGACTCATGCCCAGCCCAAGCCAGTCATCTTCAACCTTCAGCATTGTTTGAACAACCAAAACGCGCGCTTTCCATGCTTCATTCAAACTCCTGATTCTTTGACTTTTAACAAAAACTCATAACACAAACATTATAGAGCATCAAGAGACGAATTCAGACATATAAAACACTTGACCTAACTCTAAGAAACGAAGGAGAATTTCTTCATCCCCAATTTCTGACCTAATTTTTATTCAATGTTCATGGCCAAAATTCTCACAGCATACTCAATATAAATGAAAAGTAAATACATGGATGGCTTCAGGGCTATGAGTAGAGCATGTTTCATTCACAAACCTAAGCCTAACTCTTCCTAGATTGAGAGATAGAAGTTCATGTTTTTACCTGTTTCAACTTGAGTCGTGTACAACAATTTGGCCAACTTCAATGGAGTTTGAGCTTTTGTACAGCTTGCCTGAAGTCCAAGGATGCTTCTCCAACACCTAGCTTGCTTTGATACTCTCTGAATCGTGCTATGAAAGTTCACCTACAAAACTGAAAAGTGGAAATGGCAAGTGATGTTAGGGGTGTTACAGTTTGTATCTAGGGCTTGGGATAGTTCCAATGGATGATATAGAATGTATTTGAACTGGTTTTGGCCAAAGTGCACGAGTGGAATGAGTTGTGGAAGTCAAACTGCAACAGATGCCCTGTTTTGCAGCAAAACTGTGATTTTCTGTATGAGGAGGGATGAAGGGTGGTTTGGTCGTGCTTCAGGCTTGCTTGGATGTATGAAAGATGAGAACAAGGTTTGTGTTTGGCTGTGCTTGCAGGAAGTGAGAGTTGGTATGAGTTTGCCAAGTTTCTTCTAATGTAAGGAAGGATAGTGTTAGTTGTGTTATAGGCCCGTGCCAAGCTATCAAGCATGCTGCATATCTTGCCCTTGGTAACACAAATTTGTGGACTCTATCTGGCCCCAAAGATTTGGCTTGTACTTCAAAGATTCAGAATTTGACATAAAGCAATACTTTTAAAAAATGGCAAAGTTGCTTTTTCTACTTAAGGGATAATTCTTTGTGTAATGACTAAATGCATAAAACAATGCTTGAACACAATGGTTAGGCATTTAATTATAGAGTGCAAACTTGGTTTAGAGGCCTGCAAGCAAGTTCCAAGCATGCTGATTTGAAAATGAGACTTGTATGAACATGCATTTGGTTATGAACAAAAGTGAATTTTTCCCAACTTTGCAAATTCGATTCTCCCTAACCACAAGGGTGTTTGAGAAGTTCTTGGACAATTTGGAAAGCTTGGAATGTGTACTACAATCCATCTTTGTAATGAAAATTGAAACTCCAAGTGGAAGCATGTGAAAAATGGCCAAGAAGTTGGACAAAAATCCTGCGTAGAATAGGTCAAAATTTTTCTAAGTTAAAAAAGTTTTGCACCCTTGTTCCAAAAATCATAATTTGAGCTACAAGCTTCTCTTGAGAAAACTTTGTGAATCAAAGTTGTAGATTTTGCAATGTACTACAACTTTCATGTTTTGAGTTTTGTTTGAATCAATTTTCATCTTAGTGAAAAGATGGGACAAAGTTAGGAAAAAATAAGGAAATTTCATAACTTAGAAAAATTCTAAGTTATGAAATTTTCTCATTTTAAACCCTAATTTGCAATTTTGGGTTTCTTGATAAACAAGTTTCATAATTTGACATGTCTTGATGAAAATTGAATCTTGGCACTTGATTTTGACCAAAAAGTCAAAGTTTGACTTTTCAGTATACAGTCAAATTTTGATCAGTTGGCTGAAAAATTCATCTGTCAATCCTATGCATTTGGGATTTTTTGAATTTGTTGAATGTGTCAAGACAATGCCATTGAGTCCTTGAGTCCATATGTGAGCTTGGTTTGCCATTGGTTAGGTCAAACAGTCAAAAATTGCCTTTGTGCAGTCAAAACCCTAAAAATAACCATTTTGCCCTTTTGGTGATCTGATCAAATTTCTTGTGGAATTATGATCCAAACTTGATCAAATGGTCCATATGAGTTCAAAATGTTGACGTGGGTCAAAAATCATGAAGTTTGACTGTCAATTGGCCATAGTTGACTTTTCCCCTAATACAGTTGATTTCTAGGTCAACTGTCCAATTGACTGGGCAAAGATTGGAATCAAGGCTTGAAACTTGGTATGGATAAACTTGTGAGTCCAACATGAAGCATGAAAGTCACTTTGGGCATTTTAGGTCAAAACATCCTTGTGCAAACTCAAACCCTAATTTGGGTCAACAGTACAAGGAGAGGTCTTGAGCAGAGCAAACCCTAACTTGATCTTGAGTTCCAAGAGTCTTGTGGTGAGAAAATGTTGATGAAATGAGATGGAAAATTTTGGGGTACAACAGTTGCCCCTGTTCAATCTTCTTGCACCTGAAGAGTTAGATTGACAAGTTTGCCTTTCGCGTCTCGAAGGTAAAAGGAGATTGGACACTAGAGTGCCCGTAAATTTGAACTCGTCGAAACATGGATGCGGGAATGGGCTTAAAGATTCCATTTGGAGATGGGCTTAAAGATGCCATCTGGAGATGGGCTTAAGGATGCCATCTGGAATGTTTGTTGAACTGCAATGTGATAGGTCAGAAGAATGAGGATCAAAATGGTATCCGTGTCTGGAATGCATTTGAGCTGTATCTGGAGACTGAGTTTGTATGAGCAAAAGAATGGCCTCCGTGTCTGGGGCGTATCTGAGCTGTAACTATGTTTGAATGTAGAATGAATATCAGAATGACTGCCGTGTCTGGAGTGTATCTGTATTGTATCTGGGGTTGAGATTTGTATGAGTAGCAGAATGACTTCCGTGTCTGGAGTGTATCTGAAACTGTAACTGTGATTGAGATCCGTATGAGTAATAGAATGACTTCCGTGTCTGGAGTGTATCTGAAACTGTAACTGGGATCTAAATAAATGACAGAATGACTTCCGTGGCGAATGCACTGGGGAGCATCAAACTGCTGTTGTAAGGGTCAGAATGGTATCCGTGCTTGGAATGCATTGAACCTTGAGGTGGATAAATGAATCTGAATGAGAGATAGAATGGCTGCCGTGTCTGGAGCGTATCTAGTCTGTATCTGATTGTTGTAGTCTGAATGAGTAGTAGAATGACCGCCGTGTCTGGGGTGTATCCATACTGTATCTGACTTGAAATTCTGAATGAGTAATAGAATGACCGCCTTGTCTGGGGTGTATCCATACTGTATCTGAATAATTGTTAACGATAGCCTTTTAATCTTATCCTGAAAAGTATGAACTGTTATCTAAAAAACAAAGTTATGTTGCATGATATGTATGATGCAATATATATGTTACATCAATGTTTATGATATATGAATGTAATGAATGCGCATGTAAGCTGATGAGCTGTCTTGCTGAGGATAGATGAATCCTGGATAGCTGGAGATGAGAGAATCTTGACTGTTGCCGAGGAAAGTGAATCATTGACTGCTGCAGGGGATTGCAAGAATCTCTGAGTGCTAAAGCTGAGATATCTTTGTTGACTGCTGACTGCTCGGGGAACAAGATCTTCAATTGTTGAGGGATCTTAGGACCACTGCTGGGGATTGAAAATCCTTGGTGACTTGTAGGGAATGAGAATTCTGATGATCTCTACTGGGGGGTCCAGAACCTGGTAGGCTTAAGCTGGAGAAGTAAAATTGGGAATCTTCAATCT
This sequence comes from Vicia faba, assembly GCA_948472305.1. NCBI lineage: Eukaryota > Viridiplantae > Streptophyta > Magnoliopsida > Fabales > Fabaceae > Vicia > Vicia faba. The sequence goes on from OX451740.1 coordinate 963,829,865, forward strand.
GACGGGAAGTATCTCTGTGGGGAGAAGGTTCACTAGTCTGGTTCCGCTGGGGATCGATAGTTGGAAGTTTTATCTCCGCTGGGGATTAACAGTTTTGACTTCAACTGGGGATAGAATTTTCAGATTTTTAAGGCTCCACTGGGGATACTGAAACTTAACTCTGAGGGGAATTAAGTTCTGGAAGGCTCTCTGGCTGGGGAAATCAACTTTGAGAAAGCTTTTGTTCTGCTGAAGATCCTGAAGTTTAACTCTGTTTGGGGAATTAAGCTCTGGATTTTAACCTTGTTGAGGAATTTGGAGTTTAGAACTGCTGGGGATTCCTTCTGAAAGGGCATCAAGATATCTATCTGTACCTTTAACCTATCAGTAATCATCTTTTCTTGGTTTGTAAGAAAATGGTTATGTTCAAATGCATATGCCTATTTAACAAAACATTGGACGTTTCTCAAATAAAACATAAGTGCAAAAGAGAAAAAGGGAAGACAAAGCAAATTTCTGTATTTGGAAAAGTATTTGTATTAACTTTTTATGAGTATCTTTGTACAAAGGAGACAAACATCCTAGTAAGAGGATGTTGTCGTAAAAATTGAAAAATTTATACAAAAGAAAAGATGGCTATGTGAAACAATTCCATGGGATCCCCATTCTGCTATATCCTTCACAACTCTGAATATCTTGTCCATTCAATGCTTCGTCCGCCGATGATTGGATTGATCAGAAGCTCAGAGCTTGTTGATAAAGAGATTGTTCTTTAAAGTGATCCGACGAGACATAGTCATACGCTTTAATTCCCTAACTTTTGCCTAAACCGCCCTCTCGGGTTTTCAATCCACCGGGAAACCCCTTTTTGCCCAAGCCGTCCTTTCGGGTTTTCGACTTGCCGGGTGTACAAATTTTTTTTGTTTTATCCCTAATTTTTGTCTGAACCGCCCTTTCGGGTTTTCGGCTCACCGGGATGCCCATTTTTGCCCAAGTCGCCCTTTCGGGTTTTCGACTTGTCGAGGAATTTTATGCGTAGTATCTTTTGAATATGTCTACGTTCGCAGGGTGTGGCAAATCGTTGTCGTCCATGGTGGTCAGAATCATTGCACCACCAGAAAAGATGCTCTTGATTACAAATGGTCCTTCATAAGTAGGAGTCCATTTTCCCCTGGGATCACTTTGCGGCAAGATAATCTGCTTGATTACGAGATCTCCGACTTGATATACTTGACGTCTGACTTTCTTGTTGAAAGCCTTGATCATCCGTTTTTGGTACGCCTGACCATGGCAAACAGCAGTGAGTCGCTTCTCGTCGATCAAATTGAGTTGATCAAGTCGGGTTTGAATCCAATCGTCTTCATTCAAACCAGCGTCCTTCATAATCCTTAAAGAAGGAATATGAACTTCCATGGGTAGGACAGCTTCCATGCCATATACCAAAGAAAATGGGGTTGCCCCTGTCGAAGTACGTGCCGTGGTACAGTATCCATGCAGAGCAAACAATAACATCTCATGCCAGTCCTTATAGGTAACTGTCATTTTCTGAATGATCTTCTTGATGTTTTTGTTTGCTGCTTCAACAGCACCGTTCATCTTCGGCCGATAGGGAGATGAATTGTGATGATAAATCTTGAACTGTTCGCATAGGGCGGTGATCATAGTATTATTTAGATTTGTACCGTTGTATGTGATGATCCTGTCGGGGACACCATACTGGCATATGAGGTTTTGCTTGATGAAGCAGGCAACCACATTTTTTGTAACGGAGGCAAAAGAAGCTGCTTCGACCCACTTGGTAAAATAGTCAATGGAGACAAGGATGAAGCGATGTCCATTGGACGCTGTGGGCTTGATCTCTCCAATCATGTCAATGCCCCACATTGCAAATGGCCAAGGAGCTGTCAGAACGTTGAGAGGAACAAGAGGAATATGAACCTTATCGGCGTAGACCTGACATTTGTGGCAAGTACGAGAATGTTGATGGCAATCAGCTTCCATGGTAGACCAGTAATAGCCTGCCCTTAGAATCTTCTTAGCCATCGTATGTCCACTCAAGTGGGTGCCAAATGTGCCGCTGTGTATCTCAGTCATGATCAACTCTGCTTCAACTTTGTCTACACATCGGAGTAAAACACAACCATGGCTGCGCTTATAAAGGATGCCATTGCTCAGGAAGAACTTGGCTGCAAATCTCCTTAAGAACTTTTTGTCATTGACGGAAGCTCCTTCAGGATATTCTTTAGTCTGGAGATACCTTTTGATTTCGTGAAACCAGGGTTGTTCCACCACTTCTTCGGTATTAATCTCATGAAAATGTGCAGGTTCATCCATTCGCTCGATGGTGATTTGGGGAGCCTCGTTATCCCAGTTGAGTTTAAACATGGAAGACATTGTAGCCAGAGCATCTGCTAGCTGATTCTCTTCTCGCGGGAAATGCTCGAAGGTGATTTGCTCGAAATGAGGCAACAATGTCAAGACATGTTCTTTGTAGGGGATAAGATTAGGATGTTTGGTGTCCCACTCTCCTTTGATTTGACTGATAACCAAAGCCGAGTCCCCAAATACGACCAAAGATTTGATCCCCAAGTCTATAGCAGCCTTGAGACCAAAGATGCAAGCTTCATATTCGGCCATGTTGTTGGTACAGCTGAAACAAAGTCGGGCCGTGAAAGGTGTATGGCAACCTTCCGCGGAAATGAGTATCGCACCGATACCGTTTCCAAGTGCATTTGAAGCACCATCAAAGTACAGCGTCCATCGGGATCCATTTTCAGGTCCGTCATACGGTCCGTTACCTTCGATGTTGTCCAAAGTCATGATGTCTTCATCCGGGAAGTCGAATCTCATGGATTGATAATCTTCGATAGCTTGATGAGCTAGATGGTCAACTAGTACACTCCCTTTTATAGCTTTTTGGGTAGTATACTAGATGTCATACTCAGTCAGGATCATCTGCCATCTAGCGATTCTTACAGATAAAGCAGGCTTCTCGAAGATATACTTGATAGGATCCATTTTGGAAATCAACAGAGTGGTATGAGTCAACATATACTATCTTAGTTGGCGAGCAGCCCATACCAAAGCGCAACAAGTTTTCTCGAGCAGTGAGTAGCAAGTCTCACAGTCGGTAAACTTTTTGCTAAGGTAATAAATGGCATGCTCTTTTCGACCAGACTCATCATGTTGGCCCAGTACGCACCCCATTGAGTTGTCCAAAACAGTCAGATACATGATCAGCGGCCTTCCTTCAATGGGTGGCATCAGAATAGGAGGTTCTAGCAAATACTCCTCGATCTTATCAAAAGCAGCTTGGAAATTGTCGTTCCACTCGACTACCTGATCTTTCTTCAATAGTTTGAAAATTGGCTCACAGGTAGACGTCAGATGAGAGATGAATCTGGCAATATAGTTCAAGCGCCCCAAGAACCCTCCAACCTCCTTTTCAGTACGGGGGGCAAGCATTTCTTGTATAGCCTTTACTTTTGCTGGATCGACCTCAATGCCTTTGTTGCTGACAATAAATCCTAGAAGTTTACCAGACCTAACTCCAAAAGTGAACTTACTTGGATTCAGCCTGAGTTTGTACTCCTTCAACCTGGAAAACAGCTTCTGCAAATGTTCAAGGTGTTCCTCCTCTGTTTGTGATCGAACTATCATGTCGTCTACGTAAACTTCGATCTCATGATGTATCATATCATGAAACAAAGCTACCATGGCGCGTTGATAAGTTGCACCTGCGTTCTTCAGTCCGAACGACATCACCTTATAGCAGAAGGTACCCCACTGTGTAACAAAGGTTGTTTTCTCCATGTCCTCGGGGGCCATTTTGATCTGGTTGTAGCCCGAGAATCCATCCATGAAGGAAAACACCTTGTGCTGAGCTGTGTTGTCAATCAAGATGTCAATATGTGGCAGCGGAAAATCATCTTTAGGGCTGGCCCTATTCAAATCCCGGTAGTCCACACACATTCTGACTTTGCCGTCTTTTTTGGGAACGGGCACAATGTTAGCAACCCATTGCGGATAGGATGTAACAGCCAGAAAACCAGCATTGAATTGCTTCATTACTTCTGCTTTAATCTTCTCAGACATGTCGGGCCTCATTCGGCGGACTTTTTGCTTGATCGGTGGATAATCCTCTCTTGTAGGGAGACGGTGAACCACAATATCTGTGTCTAAACCCGGCATGTCTTCATAGGACCAGGCGAAGATTTCAACGTACTCATTCAACAGCATTATTAAGCGCTCCTTGACACTCGGTTCCAGATTGGCACCCACTTGTACTTCTTTCCTGTCCTCCTCTGTTCCTAAGTTGACAATTTCCAACAACTCTTCATGAGGCAAGATGACCCTCTCTTCTTGTTGTAGAAGTCTGGCTAGCTCTCCTGGTACTTCACAATCTTCGTCATCTTCGTATTCAGCCTGGTTGAACAAATCTTCAGGGTTATTGAAGGATATAGCAGAATAGTCACCCATAGAATCCAGAGTGGATGGGTACCTGCACTTGTGAGTGTGGGTGTGTGTAAGGGATAGCCATCCTTAAACAGACAAAAATGCAAAAGGAAAGAAAATGAACACAACAGTTTATAAAGGAAAAATGTCCAATGAATCATTAAACATGGCATATGAATATGAAGAGAATCAAAACCCTTACAAATGGACCTACATGCCCCGGGCAAGGCATGAGGTGAAAAATAGTGTGCAGATTGTTTAAAAGTAATTATTACAGACCAACAGGAAATGTTCGAAAGATAAATTACTGATTAATGAAAGTAATGGGAACGAAGTCTTTCGCCTCCCAGTTGTGTAGTCCACCTTCGATGGTTGGGAATATCCAATCTTCAATGTTGGCCTCTTCGTCTTCGTCTTCCAAAGCATTGATTCCATGAGGAGAAATCTTGATGGGTGTTCTTTCAATTTTTGAGCGACGCATAGCTTTTTTCCCCGCAGCGGTAAATCCCAACCCAAACTTGTCTGTCTTGTGGGGAAAGTCAGGCAACTGACCCCATGTTGAGCTCTTCCCCTCCTTCATTTCAGCCTTTGCGTTTTTCAGAGATGCCATCCTGGCCACCTGCTTGGGTACTTCAGCTACTGCTTTTGCTACTGCAACCTCGGGAGCAATTTCCTCAAAGTGTTGAAAGGGTGTTTCAATGAATTCTCCCTCCACTTCCAAATACCTAAAGGAGTTCAGATGACTGATCATATACTCCTCTTCACCGTGTACGGTTATGATCTTACCCTTGACAGGGTATTTCAGCATCTGGTGTAAGTAGGAAGTGACTGCGCCAGCATTATGTATCCATGGTCTTCCTAGCAAGCAAGAGTATGACGGACGGATGTCCATCACATAGAAAGTTGAGTGGAATACTTCAGTGCCCACCTTGATGGGAATGTCGACCTCTCCATGCACCATTCTCTTAGACCCGTCAAAGGCCCTGACAATGATATTACTTGGTTTCAGCTCCAAGCCTTCACAATACAACCGGTCGAGAGCCTTCTTAGGCAGCACATTTAGGGAAGAACCAGTGTCGACCAAGACATGGGCGAGAGTGGTTCCTCGGCATTCAACTGACACATGTAATGCATCATTGTGCTTTCTTCCCTTCGGAGTCAGGTCAACATCAAAGAAACCCAGGCCGTTGTCGGTGGTAAGGCTGGCTACACAATCCTGGAATTGATCGGCTGAGGTTTCCTGGGGAACATGAGTTGTCTTCAGAAATCTTATCAATGCTTTGACATGAGCCTCCGAACAAAGCAGCAATGCTAACATGGAGATCTTCGAGGGAGTTTGCCCCAGTTGCTCCACCACGTCATAATCACTCTTCTTAATTATTTTCAAAATCTCCTCCATTTCTTTCTTAGAGGTTTCGGGGATGACCAAGGGTTGAGCCCTCGTCCTGACGAGCTCTTCTTGGATTCCTTTTCCCTTATCAGCAGAAGTAGGAGGGACAACCACAGGAGTATCAGCTTCTTCAATCAACGGAGTTTTTGCAGAAAGTTTTATCGGTGCAGGAGTAACCTTGGGAACAGCTGAGGGTCCAAAGATTGCCTTTGGAGGGGCAATCTCTGGAGAGAAAATTCTCCCACTTCGGGTAATCTTGCTCGTACCGGCAATGTTTCCAATGTCGGTAGTTTCTTCGTCAGAGCTCTCTTCAGTTATCTCAATTTGTTTAACACCGTGGTAGTAGATTTCTCCACCATAATTCCACGGTATCGATTTGTCAGATTTGTAGGGGACGGGCCCAGGCATGGTTATCTTCAAGGGAACAATCTTCGTAGCGGATGTAATCTTAACAGGCCTTTTGGGGACCTTGGAAAGATTGGTGGAAATGGTGATTATTGAAACATCTTTGATAGGAGTTGGAGTAGCAGGAATCTTTTCGAAAAGAATTTGTTGGTTGTCCATTAGGCCTTGGATGCCTATCTTCAGCAATGGACAGTCAGTTGGTAGGGAGGAACAAAAGTAGCAATCTTCTTTACAACCTGGGAAAATCCGAGCTTTCAACAGATTCAACTTGATTGTCAGTAATGGAGTTATCAAATCATCAACAGCAGAAACATACAGATCTTCTTCAACAGCATGAACATGATGGCCATGCTTTGGCATCCGAGCGGATATTACGTTCGGCTTCTCGGGGGAGTCGAACTCAACCTCTTTTGCGTCTATCAAGTCTTGAATTTTATTCTTTAGCGCCCAACAATTGTTGGTGTCATGTCCGGCGCTGTCAGAATGATAGGCACATTTGGCATTGGCATGATAGTATGGAGATGTGGTGTTAGGGTTTTTCGGTGCCTCCTTTAAACCAGTCAGATTCAACTTCAACAAATGGGGAAGAACTTGTGCAAGCGTCATATTGATGCGGGTGAACTGCCGTGGTGGCCGTTCTACCCGTTGCTGGTTAGGTCTAGACAGATTGGTACGAACGAGGCTGATCATTTGACGAATTTTGAATCATCACGGCCCCTACAGTCGGCCGGCGCTCAGTTCTCCCCAATCCTTTTTGAGAGTACACAACAACTGCCTCCTTCTTGGATGGAAATGGTTTTTAATAGTTGTAGATGCAGAGGCATCCCTTTGAATCTTCCCACTCTTAATACCAGCTTCCACCCGCTCGCCAGTCAGAATCAATTCAGTAAACCCTGCGGAAGAGCTCCCGATCAAATGGTTGAAGAACGTGCCAGATAGGGTCCCCAAGAACATATCAACTAGTTCCCTATCTGAAAGAGGTGGCTGCACTCTTCCGACCAAGTCGCACCATTTCTGGGCGTATTCTTTGAATCCCTCATTTGAGGCCATTCCCATACTTTGTAGCTGAGTACGGGTTGGCGCCAAGTCAGCGTTATATTGATACTGGCAATAAAAGGCAGCTGCCAAATCCTCCCAACTATGCACCTCTGACCTCTCAAGCTGGTAAAACCAATCTAGCTGTGTACCAGACAGGCTATCCTAAAAGAAGTGTACCCAAAGATTTCTATCAGATGAATGAGGTTGAATTTTTCTGACATACGACCTCAGGTGCATCTTCGGGCAAGACAGACCGTCATATTTTGCAAAAGTTGGCACCTTAAACTTTGGAGGGATCACAATCCCAGCAATCAATCCCAATTCTTCAAAATCTAGCCCGGGAACCCTTTGCAGCTCCATAGCTGCCAGTCTATCCTCCAGGTTTTTGTATTTGTTGTCTGCTGATGGGTATTGCTGATCTGAGTAGTCTTCATCTTCCTCTACCTCTTCCTCTTCAGCCTCGGACTCAGAAGGTAATGCGGCTCCTTTTCCCTTACCGGTCCCCTCATCAGATGTGGAGGGGAATTCAAGAACTCTCCTAGCTTCATTCTCAAACCTTCTTCCCAGTGTAGCTACCCCAACTCTTTTCTTCTTCTTCTTTCCTTTTTCTTGTTGTTTGTTCCCTAACAGTGCTTTAAGATCCTCCTGACCCTTTGCTAAGGTCATTAGGAGCTGTTGAAACTGAGAGTTTTGTGACTACAGATCTTTGACCGTCTGTTCAAGATCCATCTTACTGAAATAAACAGCAGAAAGATAAGGAAACCTGGCGTGAAGACCTGTTTATGCATATGATGAATGATATGTTTATTCATGCAATGCATTCAAGGATTTAGAAATTCAAAGTTGTTGCAAACAAAAAGAACACACGTCATATTAATAAGAAGAAATTTGTCAGTACATAAATGCCCCATGGGCCAAATATTACAAAAACTTCTTAAGGTAAAAAGACGTTGCGCATCCTCTTTGGTGCGATGTAAGTGTTGAGGGTCTCCTCCTCGTGAAGTCGGCGGGTAAGCTCTAAAACCTTCTTCTCACTGGCGTAGAAGCTGGCTTCAAAAGTATCCCTTTCTTCCTTGAGTTGGATCCAACTCTTCTGCATCTCCTCCCATGATGTAGGCATGTCAGGATGTAGGATGGTGTAAGGAACCTCTCCTTCCTTAACAGGCTCTTTAATCAAAGGGAGAATGTGAGGGTAAGGCATCATAAGACTCTGGGCTCGGGTTCGTACCCACTTGAGGTAAGGCTCAAGAGGGATGGAGTTCTTGTGCCCCAGTGTCTTGCTATCTACCTTGTTAGGCATCATCCAAGCTCTGATGAATCTTTGTTGAAGTCCTTGCACATCGTTGTCGAAGTCAAAAACCAGGTCAGGAATCAACATGTCATGAGAGCCATCCCTCTGTGCATATCCAAATTGTCTCAAAGCTAAATAAGGGTTGTAGGTAATGCCTCCCCTAATGCCAAGTAATGGAACATTAGGGAACTCACCACAACGATCGACGATGATGACATTTTCTCTGGACCGAGAACACCAATGTACATCAGAATGTGTGAGGGTCATCAATCGTTGTGACCACCTTAAGCCTTGTTCATTCTTCAAAACAGATTGTGGAAGGTGAGAAATAAACCACCTTGCAAGGATAGGAGTACAACACATGAGAACACCTCTCTTCCTCATTGTTCGTGTGTAAAATGAGTGGAGGATGTCCCCAAGCAATGTTGGTATGGGATTCATGGATAAGAAGATCTTGACGGTGTTGACATCTATAAGTTGGTCAGGATTTGGGAACAAGACCAACCCATAAATGAGGAGTGCCACAATCTCTTCAAAGGCTTGTAGATCCAAGGAGTTCCAACACTCTTGTGCTTTCTCAAACAAGAATTTTGCCAAGAAGCCTTTGACACCACTTCTAGTTTCCCAATGCCCCTTGATGTCAGATGGTTGCAAGTGTAGTGCTTGAGCAACATCTTCAGGCTTTGGTTCTTTTTCCGTACCATTGTAGGGTAGTTGATTAAGAATAGGAATTCTCAGGAGTTGAGAAAATTCTTCCAAAGTAGGCACCAATTGGTAGTCGGGGAATGTGAAACAGTGGTGAAAGGGGTCAAAGAATTGGAACAACACTTTCACCACGCCTTCTTCAATGCTGGTGTTGACTAGGCTGAGCAGTCTACCATGTCTTTAACTGAAGAGAGAACTTTCTGGAATTCTGGATGTAAGCTCCTTGAGTTAAGGAGGGATTCTCACAAGGTTGACTTGGATAGTTTTCCTGCGAAGAATTTCCATGACCTACAAAACAAGAACAAAGATGAAGATCCAAACCCTTGAAATGGTTAGTGGATGCATATGATGCTTTATGATGTTCATGATGTATGCACAAACATATGTACAAGCAAGTCACACAAAACCCTAGTTTCAGGCTTGCATGAGGTTTTCATAGGTAAGTACCCTCTTGAGTGAAGTTGGCTTAAAAACCTGTCTTATAAATAGTAACCAGGTTCTAAGGAGCTCAATATCATTGAATTGTTTTCTATGTTCATTGTTTTGGTTTAGCCACTTAACTAGCGACCAGAATATTCCAAGAAAACAACCCTCAATGAGTGTAGTATCGAGTATCTACCAACTTCGGACTGCACCAAAGCCGATCATCTCACTACCCCTAATGAAAGGCCAAGATGGTCAAGTAAGGTTCTAGGTCATTAGTGCTTAGTGACATCACTCAGCGGCCCCGTACTCTCCTTGATTGAACTCAAGGGTTACCGGTACTCACAAATATGTCGCACTAATATAGCTATTGCTTCAACCGTGTCGGTATAGCCCGTAGAGTTTCCACAATGTATTGCTATCTATGAATGTTTCCCCAAATTCGGGTGTAGGATTTCAAGCCCAAACAAGAGAACCAAAATATAAAGCAATCAAAGCAAACAATTAGTCATGCAAAAGGGTGATTTAAGCCCTAAGGTTACTCCACTTTTAATTTTGTCCTCAACAGAGTCGCCAGTTCTGTGATACGGTGGGAGAACTGACTTGAGGTTTTGCGTTTGTTTTCGCAAATGTTTCGGTTTAGCAAAAGTCACCATCGACTTTTTATTTTATCCTAAGGAAAGGTTAAAAAGCACTGGAAAAACCTTTGAGATGTTTTCTTGGGTTCGAGGAGTAGATTATAGAAAGGGAAGGTATTAGCACCCTTTCTATCCATGGTTATCCATGGGCTCTTAGTTACTTGCTTAGATCACTTGCCTTGCATTTTCAATTGTTTGAAATGGTGCTTTCAATTGTTTGAAATGGTGCTTTTTGTGTGTTTGAAAGATATTTTGAAAAGAGGCCATTGTTGTGGCAACCTTTGTTTTGATCCATGTTTGAATGTATACAAAGGTGTATTGTCTTTTGAAAAGTTTTTCAATGTTGTTTTTGAAAGTTATTTTGAAGTTGTGTTGTGATGTGTGTTTTGAAAAATGGCAAGGATTGTTTTTCAAGATTTGGTCAAGTAACCAAGAGCTATCTACCCTAAATTTCTCAAAGATCATTCCTATGTTTTGACCCTTTTAACAGTATTGTTCCACCATTGTATTTGGTGGACAATCTTGTGTTAGGATGTAAACGGGACAGGCACGGGTCATCGTTTAGATCATGAATGCAATAGTGCCAAGTGTCTTTGGAAATTTTTCCTTTAAGGGACTTGATCATTTTTTAGGCAACTTGAGAAAGCGTCATCAAGGGACTATGATCATTTGATTTGTTTTTGTTTTGCCAAAGACACTCAACATGCAACATGGTCCATTTTTGAAGGCAACAAGTGGAGTAACCCTAAGGGTGCAAGTGTGTATGGTGTTGTCCATTTTCATGCATTTTTGTCTTTGTATTAGTCAAGCTATTTGTTGATTTTATTTGCATACAAACCCTAGGTCTATCATGGCATAATTTGAAAGCTTTTAAATGTGGAAATTTAAAGTCCTAAATTATTACAACATGATTATGGGGATGGGGGTACAAATGTTTGAATGGGGGAATATTTTGCAAGAAATTAAATCTAAACTATTACATCCATATCGAATATACAAATATTTAATTGTACAGTATTAAAATACAATAAATATGAAAAATGTATTATGAACAAAATGATTTTTTATGTATGTGAAAGTGTTTTTCAATGTGAAATATAAACAAAAATAAAAAAGTCAAATTTTGAGTATTTTTGTTATTTAGGGCAAAACCCTAGTTTTTAAATAAATGGTACTTATTTTTTAATTATATATAATATTTATATATTTATTTATACAAATAAAATAAAAGAAGTATATTGTAAGAAAGAAGTATTTTTGATGTCAAATATTAATAAAAATAAAAATATATTATTTTCATATTTTTATCCTAAATATTCTAATAAAATATACAAGTATTTATATTATATATTAAATATACTAAATATATCAAAATAAAATATTAATTATTTACAAAAAGAAGTGTATTTTAGAAAATGTTTTCAAAATGTAAATAATAAATAATAACTAAAAAAAATATATTTTTGTATTATTTCCTAGTGTTTTAAATAAAAAGAAAATATATTTATTTACATGTATATGCCAAATAAATGCAAAAATGTATGGAAAAATATTTTTGATATTTTTGATATTTGAGCAAAAAATAATAAGTCAGAATCAAAAAGAAAAAAAATCAAAAATGATAAATATATCACACAATGGGCCAGGGGGGTGTAAATTGGAAAAGGGGGTGCAAAGAGCGGGACTGACTCAGGCCCAGCCCGAGCCAGTCATCTTCAACCTTCAGCATTGTTTGAACAACCAAAACGCGCGCTTTCCATGCTTCATTCAAACTGCTGATTCTTTGACTTTTAACAAAAACTCATAACACAAACATTATAGAGCATCAAGAGACAAATTCAGACATATAAAACACTTGACCTAACTCTAAGAAACGAAGGAGAATTTCTTCATCCCCAATTTCTGACCTAATTTTTATTCAATGTTCATGGCCAAAATTCTCACAGCGTACTCAATATAAATGAAAAGTAAATACATGGATGGCTTCAGGGCTATGAGTAGAGCATGTTTCATTCACAAACCTAAGCCTAACTCTTCCTAGATTGAGAGATAGAAGTTCATGTTTTTACCTGTTTCAGCTTGAGTCGTGTACAGCAATGTGGCCAACTTCAATGGAGTTTGAGCTTTTGTACAGCTTGCCTGAAGTCCAAGGATGCTTCTCCAACACCTAGCTTGCTTTGATACTCTCTGAATCGTGCTATGGAAGTTCACCTGCAAAACTGAAAAGTGGAAATGGCAAGTGATGTTAGGGGTGTTATAGTTTGTATCTAGGGCTTGGGATAGTTCCAATGGATGATATAGAATGTATTTGAACTGGTTTTGGCCAAAGTGCACGAGTGGAATGAGTTGTGGAAGTCAAACTGCAACAGATGCCCTGTTTTGCAGCAAAACTGTGATTTTCTGTATGAGGAGGGATGAAGGGTGGTTTGGTCGTGCTTTAGGCTTGCTTGGATGTATGAAAGATGAGAACAAGGTTTGTGTTTGGCTGTGCTTGCAGGAAGTGAGAGTTGGTATGAGTTTGCCAAGTTTCTTCTAATGTAATCAAGGATAGTGTTAGTTGTGTTATAGGCCTGTGCCAAGCTCTCAAGCATGCTGCACATCTTGCCCTTGGTAACACAAATTTTTGGACTCTATCTGGCCTCAAAGATTTGGCTTGTACTTCAAAGATTCAGAATTTGACATAAAGCAATACTTTTCAAAAATGGCAAAGTTGCTTTTTCTACTTAAGGGATAATTCTTTGTGTAATGACTAAATGCATAAAACAATGCTTGAAAACAATGGTTAGGCATTTAATTATGGAGTGCAAACTTGGTTTAGAGGCCTGCAAGCAAGTTCCAAGAATGCTGATTTGAAAATGAGACTTGTATGAACATGCATTTGGTTATGAACAAAAGTGAATTTTGCCCAACTTTGCAAATTCGATTCTCCTTAACCACAAGGGTGTTTGAGAAGTTCTTGGACAATTTGGAAAGCTTGGAATGTGTAATACAATCCATATTTGTAATGAAAATTGAAACTCCAAGTGGAAGCATGTGAAAAATGGCCAAGAAGTTGGACAAAAATCCTGCCTAGAATAGGTCAAAATTTTTCTAAGTTAAAAAAGTTTTGCACCCTTGTTCCAAAAATCATAACTTGAGCTACAAGCTTCTTTTGAGAAAACTTTGTGAATCAAAGTTGTAGATTTTGCAATGGAATACAACTTTCATGTTTTTAGTTTTGTTTGAATCCATTTTCATCTTGGTGAAAAAAATGGGACAAAGTTAGGAAAAAATAAGGAAATTTCATAACTTAGAAAAATTCTAAGTTATGAAATTTTCTCATTTTAAACCCTAATTTGCAATTTTGGGTTTCTTGATAAACAAGTTTCATAATTTTACGTGTCTTGATGAAAAATGAATCTTGGCACTTGATTTTGACCAAAAAGTCAAAGTTTGACTTTTCAGTATACAATCAAATTTTGATCAGTTGGCTGAAAAGTTGGCTGAAAAATTCATCTGTCAATCCTATGCATTTGGGATTTTTTGAATTTGTTGAATGTGTCAAGACAATGCCATTGAGTCCTTGAGTCCATATGTGAGCTTGGTTTGCCATTGGTTAGGTCAAACAGTCAAAAATTGCCTTTGTGCAGTCAAAACCCTAAAAATGACCATTTTGCCCTTTTGGTGATCTGATCAAATTTCTTGTGGAATTGTGATCCAAACTTGATCAAATGGTCCATATGAGTTAAAAATGTTGATGTGGATCAAAAATCATGAAGTTTGACTGTCAATTGGCCACAGTTGACTTTTCCCCCAATACAGCTGATTTCTAGGTCAACTGTCCAATTGACTGGGCAAAGATTGGAATCAAGGCTTGAAACTTGGTATGGATAAACTTGTGAGTCCAACATGAAGCATGAAAGTCACTTTGGGAATTTTAGGTCAAAACATCCTTGTGCAAACTCAAACCCTAATTTGGGTCAACAGTACAAGGAGAGGTCTTGAGCAGAGCAAACCCTAACATGATCTTGAGTTCCAAGAGTCTTGTGATGAGAAAATGTTGATGAAATGAGAGAGAAAATTTTGGGGTACAACACATATGGCTAAAGAATCAAATCAAATCTCATCAAAACTTTAATATCCAATCTATTTTGCAACCCTAATTCATTGAGGGATATATAATGAACAAGAACAAAGCATGAAACAGGTTTTTGCAGTCGTGGAAATAGAGAACAAAAACTCAAATTTTGGTAGAAAAGTGGTGATCTGATCTCTACCCTAGAGAAAGATTCAAAGCCTCCCAACACTCCTAATCGCATCCTGGAACGTTTCTGAAGCTCTCCCAACCAATTACAAGTCCTTTCACGCTCAAAAACACCATGTATAAACATCACGATTTGTAATATTTTTTAAATTTGATTCCTTGATTTATGCACTATAAACACATTTTGATCATGTATTGTTGTTTGTTATCATGTTTATAATGTTTTAGCATACTTTGATTGAAGTTTGAGTGCAGATATGGACCTATGCCATTATTAGGGTTTGAGGTTCCAAATTAGGAACTTCATGCACAGGCCAAATTGGACCATATAAAGAGTGGAGTTGTATTCGGGAGGTCATGAGCAATTGATTCATGCCTTTGGTATTAATTATTATTGCTTGTACTTAATTTTGAAAACACGTAGGGTATTAGCTACAGACATGGTCTGTAGGTATAGATCTGATGTCTAATACCACAGAGGAAGGTATAAGAAGATTATATGGCAGCCAACCATTGGCCCATTTGAAATTCCGCGCGCGTTTTTCCACTAACCACTATTTTTCATATATTATATTTTGTTTCCATTATTTTTACAAATAAGCCAGTTGGCTCAGTGGTGAGGCGCGTTGGTGGTGAGTATAAGGACCTGTGTTCGCTCCTAGGTCCCAACAATTTCCTTTGTGCTATTTTTTCTTTGCAGATCAGGTGTGCATCCCACTCATACGCTCACCATACACCTCCATCATCCATCCAGTGGATTCCTCTCAATCAGATCCAACGCCTCCTGTAGTGAAGGAGCATGGTGAAACATCAAGCGCCAGCACCATTGGATCCAACATTGACTTGGGCCACCAACCTTGGGCCCAAGGTCAGATTCAGGGTTGCACCTCCCAGATTTACTATACATCAGGCCCAATTATTTTTTCTTTTATTTATTTCTTATATTTAGCTTATTCATTTAATTATTTTATTCCACAAAAATTAATTACTTTTTTTTATTAATCATAAAATGAACAAATCACAAAAAGATCATTTTTTCATAAAATATTTATTTTAATTTAATTAGAAAATTAGGTTAATTTAATTTCTTTACTTTTTTTCATAATTAAAAACAATTAGAAATTAGGGTTTAATTAATGTGCAATTAAATTCTTTTCTCAAATAAAAAATGTACAAAAATATTTTTTCTCAATTAGGGTTTTAGGTTATTTTTTAAGCGTCCTCGTACTTAACTCGCCGCACGTGTAATTAATTCTTTTCGTATTTTTTGTAACTGCCAATGGTTTGTAATAGTTAAACTAGGGTTTTTATTTATCGCTTTGTCCCCGATTTTTGGTTATGTAATTAATCCCCCCTCCCCGAAGCCTTGTAATAGCTAGGTTTATTTTCTCGCACTTTTAATTTCCGCAATCTTTAACTGTTAGATGCATGGTTAATAGGATTGCATGAAAAGATTGTTTGAAAAATAAAACGGTAGATCACCTAATGTGCAAAGACTAAATTAACTGAAAAATTCACATGCACATATTCACTCCTAGGGTTTGCCTCACTTCGGTTGCCTTTGGTAAAACAGTCATTAAGCATATGAGATTTTAGTGGTCGCCCTCCTGTCTAAAAGATCAAATGTCCCATTCGAATGTTGCCTCGGAAATGTTGCCTCGGAAATGTTGCCTCAGAAAGATCTTAAGACTCTAGGGTTACTACTAAGGTTTCCTACCCATTGCTCTGGTGACTGTACTTGTCCCTTTCGAACGTCCCTTACAAACTCCAACGACGGGGCTACCTACTCCTTAATAGTAGGATAGCATTGTCTAAAGGGAATGAGAACAAACAACCTTTTTCGAGTAGGTAGAATCTTAAGTACTTGCTCAACAAAACTTTTCACACAAACACCTTTCAAAACAAATTTTCAAAACAAACTTCGTCACACCCTTGAGGACTGATACAAGGGTTATTACGAAGTAAAACTTTTTTCAAAACAAGCACACCTAAGCAATTTTAAAAAAGATGAGCAAGTATCTAAGAGCCCATAGAAAACCATGGATAGAAAGGGTGCTAACACCTTCCCTTTCTATAATCTACCCCACGTACTCAGAAACATCTTGAAAAAGGTTTTTTCTGTTCTTTTTCCTTTTCTTGATTGGATAAAATAAAAGTCGATGGCGACTCTTGCTTACCGCACATTTGCGAATACAAAATGCAAACCAGTAAAAACAGTCGGTTCTGCCACCGTATCACACCCTTAAAGGAACACCCTTTGATTTAGAAGGAACTTCCCTCATGCTAAACAGACACAAGGCATTTGACTCCAGCATGCACCTTTCATTTGGCCACACGTGACTCCTGGAAAGAAAACCTTCGATTAGACAGAAGCAACCAACATACGTAGCTTCATTTGAAGTTCTGGTTCCTTTTGAATCTGCATGCTTCGAGTCCAGTCTGGGCCATTCGAAGCAAGCTTGTTTGAAGCAAGTATGAACAAATCTCAAGACCAAATCTCACTTGTCAGGCTTACTTTATTTCCAAATCTTTATAATCAGAGGTTTGTACAAAGGTTTTAAACTTTGTCTTTTGGATAATATTATCCTTGGCAAAATGCTACTATCTCTTTCATTTCATAGAATTACTTTTATCACAAAAGCAGCTTTCCACCTGAATTTCCTCTAAACGAAAACAGGAGGAACAAGTCTAATCAACTTCCAATAGCCCCCCACTTGTACCTTTCACATTACCTATTATTTTATTATTTTTACAAGGCTGGCTACTTAAATGTTTTCCAAGCATTTCCTCTATAAATAGAGGAACCATGAACAAGAAAAGGAGGAATTTAGGGACCAGGCGAAAAGAATCTCCAAAATTTTCTCAAACAAAAACATAAAACTTTCAAGTTCATCAACACTTGAGAAATCAAAAACCCAGAATCACACTTCAGTCTCCTTCAATTCTGAAGAACACCCCACACCTAGAAGTTGTTTTGTTCAAACTCAAAAAACAACCTCCTGTGACAACTCTTCGAACCAAAGGTAAACCCCCCCTTTGTGACTGTTGTACCCCAATTTTTGCCCCTAAGATCCCTTCATCATACCATATTGTTTCAATCACCACAAAATCATATTAGGGCTTTTGGTTCTTCTCCCTATCTTTAGCTTTGCTCTTTGAGGAGTTACCAAGCACCTTGACTTGTTTTCTTTTGTGATCATAGATATTTTGCTTTTATTTTCTCTCTAATTAACAAAATGCAATATTGGGTTGTCTTACTTCTTAATAATGTAGGTAAAGGCAATGAGGTTTAGCAAGTTGCTTCATGGGTTCATGAGTTTATTTCCATGCCCTAGTCAAAAGCTTGAGAGATTCAAACCTCACCATTGAAGTTGTTTTGGAAGAGTTGGTATGAAAATGGTTTTGGTGGCCATGAGTCCTCATCATCATCCTCAACAATCTCTATTCACAAAGGAAGAATATTGGCACAAAAAGTTTGATCAAACTTGGCAAAGTTCCACCAAGCATTCTCTTAATCTAGAGGCTAGGGTTTTGGACTTCAAAGGGGCATATCTTGCTCATCTTTTGGTATTTTTGAGTGATTCCAAAAACATTCTTCTCTTCAAAGAGTTACCAATAAATCACTTCAAAAGTTCCAAGGAGTTTTCATGTGTAAGAGACTTGGTGAAGAAGAAAGATTACAAGTCATCCAGATGAATCCCCAATTCTCCATATGTGACTTCAAATGGTCATAACTTGGTCAATTTTTATCACCTTAAGCCCATTATTTTTTCATGATGATCCTAAGGATGTGTACTGCATGCCTTCTTTTATATGCAAAGTAAGAAAATGGATGGAAGTTGCCTTAAGAATGCAAAAGATTATAGGTCATTTCATGATTTTTGGCCAACTTCAATAAGTCATAACTTGCTCAATTTTTGGAGATTTTGAGTGTTTCAAATTGAAAAATTTCATTCAAGAGATCTACTTCATTCCATCTTTTCTGGTCAAGAGCAAATTATAAATGGAAGGCCATGTTTGGATGCAAGAGATTATAGGTCATTTTTAAAGAAGAATTTGAAATAATTCTAAGTATGGAAAGTCAACTCTTTTTCTTCAACTTTGACTCCATGTAATTTTCAGCTCAAGCCTCCATTTGATTGCATTCTTTTTCCATTTCAAAGCTTGTTACCTCATCTTTCCAAAGTATTAAGAATTTTGTCCTAAAACCCCCTGAGGTGGAAATGCCATTGGATTGAACTTGGTAACTTGGAACTGAAGTTTCTCCATAAGTCAGAATTTGAAATCTATGTTTTGGCCTTTAAACATCAAATTAGTACGCGTTTATGATCTAAACATGTTTAATCAAGTTGCCAAAGTGGATTGGAGCCTTGAAACGCAAGGATTAAATGAGTTTTGATGCAAAGCAGATCACACTTTGCTCGTGCATCAGGTTCACACGATTTCCCTCCAATTTGCATCATTCCACACGCTTGAACATTCCATTTGATTCCCTATAAATAGAGGGTCATCCCGCATTCAATTTCCCAAGCTTAGATAGCCAGAATCACCCTGCCAAACTTGCTTCACAACTCAGAATTCAGCTACTTCGAATCCTATTCTCAAGCCTTTTCAATCCATTTTTTTCATCAATTCACCTTCCTTGATCTTCCCCGAAGCTAAGCATATAATCACATTCAAGAATCGTGCCCTATATTGCTCCATAGAAGTCCAGTTTCAGAGCTCTACAACTCAAATTTAATAGGTAGATTCCTTCATCAATTCTTCAAAACTTTGGTATCATTGTGTTGCTCTCATTGCCATGGTTCTAGTCGCAACACTTACTTTTATCTGGAAGCACGTTTTGACCATGAATTTTCAAATCCCTTTTCAAAACTTTCTTTCCGAATTGCTTGAGTTACAGTTTATATAAATTTGCCGCGAGGGTGTGGTTGTCTTCGTCTTGAAGAGACGAAGCGAATGGCATATGTCTGAGCTTCTAATTTTACAGTTTGAGAGACCTGCAATTCGTGAGGGCTGGAGGTTGAAGATGACCAACGTGTCATCTTCTAACCAATGAAAGCCTGCCATTTGTTTTTTTTCCAAAAATCTGATTTATTAATGATTTTGTACATTATTCACTAAAGACTATGATATGCACAATGCGCCAGATCCTTTGGATTTGATTACTAACGCGTTTTGACTCTCATCCAATGGTTCACATCTTTTTCTTTTATTTTCTTTTTCTGATTTTTATATTTTAATTGTTTTAAATTTCAAAAAACAATAGAAAATTCATTTTTAGTCCAAAAAATCCAAAATAATTATGAAAAATATTTTTGATTATTCTCTTTCTGATTTTTATTTTTTCACAATTTAATTTTGTGTTTTGGTATTTTTTATGAATTTTACACTTATTTGATTTATTTAAAATGTTTAAAAATACTTTTACACATTTTTAAATTCTGAAAAAATTATGGAATGATCCAATGATATTGTGACAAATATTGGTGACCTTATTTTATTTTTGTTTATGAATTTACTATTTTTTCTATTTTTGTTTATTTTACCCATTTATTTTAATTTTTAAAAAATAGTTTCTGACTTTTAAAAATTCCCAAAATTTTTTGTAAAATTACTTGGCCCCTTTTCTGATTTTTCTATGGTCTTATCTTTCATTTCTTGATTAATTTGAATATAATTAAAATTTTCCTTATTATTTTCCTTTTTTTAAACTTTTTTTAAAACCCTTTAATGTATATATATTAAATATATTATTATTTTGTGAATATTTTCTGGCTGTCTTGGGTTGATTTTTTGATCATGGCTTTATTAACATTATTGGATCCATGGTGTTAAGTTTAACTCCACAAAAGATGGATGAATGATTTTAATAATAGTTTGATTAAATATTAATTCAAATGTGGTTTTTTTCTTTTTACCCTAATTCCTCTTCATCTCATCCTCTTCTCATTGCAATAAATGTTGTTGGAGCATGATCTCTATATCATGTCTCAAAACAAATGGTGCATAGATTGCTATTGACCGGCCTCAAAATAGGTGCGACTTCTATATAAGTCCACTTACGATTGCTTAACATAACGCTAAATTTTGTCCCGATTCGAATAACTGATCATTCGTGGCCCAAACTTATGATTGCAAGCCCAAGTATGTTAATTTGATCTCTTTGATCCAATAACCTTGAGATTCATTGTGTGGAGGCTTTGGTTCTACCAATCCTCTAATGGATCTACAACACCTTTGGTCAACGCATATCACTTAAACATCGTTGATCATTAAATGGTACTTGTGAGAATTCCAAATGGATGATATGCTTGAAAAAAAGCAAATGCAACTTGTTATGTGGAGGCTTTGGTTCTACCAATCCTCTAATGAGTTCCAAATGCAAGTTTCAAGATGGTCATCCAACTAACCACTAATTATTGACTTGTTTTATTTTATGCTTTTATTCTTTTATGCTTTATGTACTATTTATTTTTAGCATTTATCATTTCATGCCATCTTCATCTTTGCTCATTTGAGCATTTATATTATTGTCATTTTTTCTTTGCTCACTTGAGCTTTTCTTTTTTCTTTTCCTAAGACACTTAATAATCAACTTAAACCCTAAAAAACTCTTAATGCACTTGGACTATTTGGTTACTATCCTTGGCATTATGGAGTAGTGGACTTTTTCTTGGACTTAGGATTAGAAACCTTGACCTATCTTGGAGACCTTGTGATCTTATCTGGTTATTTTGTCTGGAGTTCTTGAGGTTTACCTCAAGACATTGGGTTGCTTGTTTGTTTTTGTGTGCAGGTTTTTGTGATTGAATTCTCTGTTTGTAATATGGAATTCACCCGTATACAGCCGTTACTCTGCCCAATTTTTATGAAGACTTAATACACTTGAAGTAGTGTTCTCTCAAGAGGTATAGTATCCTTGCTTGCTTGGTTTTAATCCAAAGAATGGGAATTCTATCTTGGCTCATAATGTCAAGTTTTGGCTTCTTGTTGGTTAGATGGTCCTTATCCTTAGCTTTTACCTTATGCTTTAGGATAACCTCTTCTTCTCCTCCCATCTTCTTTAATTTCAAAAATCTTCTCCCTCCTTTTGAAAACCCTTCTTGTTTTGAAACTTAAACACTTTCATAATAAACTTGGACTCATGTCCATGCATTAAAAAAAAACATTTTCATAAATAAACTTCAATCAATTTAATAATACTTTAACATTTTTTTTATGAGAAGACTAAAAGTCAACCAATCTCATTTCAAATCATTTTTGCCACTTTGGCATTTATCTTTAAACTTTTTCTCAAAATGTTAGACTCTTGTCAATCCTTGTAGTGATGCAAACAACTATACTTCTACAATATGTAGTGAAGTGAGATATTTTCCACTTAGGTGTTGAGTGATGCATTATTGATTTTAAAATCCAAGCCATATCCTCCACTTTAAGATGATGCAAATTCTCCTTTCTCATGATTGTGGGTAGTAAGTATGTTTTCCACACGGACAATGACGATGATGTCTTATCTCATAAAATTAACCAACACACTTATGTTTCAAACTTTTCAAAAGAGGAACTACGTGTACCCTGATCTCCTATTGCACGAAAGGTGGTACGTAGGCACTAAAGGTTCGCAACCGCGGCGGGTGCAAAAATCATATATATATATATATATATATATATATATATATATATATATATATATATATATATATATATATATATATATATATATATATATATATATATATATATATATATATATCTTTTCTCACCTCCACCATCCATTTTATATACAACATATTTTCTATAGCCAAAATATACAGATTTTACAAAGAGGTTTCTGCAGAGTACCATAGATGTTTAGGGTGCTAATACCCTCCCTTTGCATAACCAACCCCCTTACCTCGAATCTTTCCCCCTCTTTTTTGGTTATTCGCTCTTTTCCTTTTCCTTTGGAAATAATAAAGCGCGGTGGCGATTTTTATTTTGATTTGTATAAAGTCTAGTCAATCCAATGGCTTAGTCTTGAACATTTCTACCGCTACAGAAAAATGGCGACTTCACTGGGGAAAGCTTGACCTCTTGCTGGTCCATCCCTAAGTGGGTTAAACCTATCTTTGTTTATATCTGTATATGTGCTATTGTTGTTTATGTGTTATATTTTGTATATATGTTTGTCTGGATTTTCCTGGTTTTCAGGGTGCTTGGTGATTACTCATAAGTCCTATACCCGGACTTGGGCAAACTTTAAGATAGGACGGGTGGTATAGTCATGTTAACTCTGAGGGAGTAATCCAAAAAAAGGAGGCATGAGATCCCCCACTCAGTGGAGGCCCCTTTGACTGTAGTGTCGTTTACCGAGTAATCGAGAAGACGTACTGCTTTCGACCTGGGAGCCTGCTGAAACTGAGGACCGTAGAATACCAAACCCATCTTGGCCTTTTAGGTGTAGTGCGGAAGCTATGACAGAGTAATCCAGAAATAGTTGTTACGGGATACTACGCTCGGACGAGTCTTTCTTGAGAATATTACTAATTACCGTGTTAATCGGGAAGTTGGTAATATCTGAAGGAAGGATGTAGACTCTGGGATCCTCTAGAACCTTGTTCAGAAGGTGATAACTCTTAGACCAACACCTTATGGGTAGTACCATCGACCTCATGCTTGTGACGTTGAACCTATGAACCCTATATGTGTGATCTTGTGTGTGATTGTTGCATCATGCATCCATGCACTCATAAGCATCATTTGAAGAAAATAATATTTCAAGGGATTTAAAGGTTGACTATTTATGAATATCTCAGGTACTGTTAACCATGGATTCTAGAAAGAGAAAGACCGGGAAATACAGTTTCAAGGATCCCAAGATAGATGAGTTGGTCAGTCTAATTCCAGAGATCGAGTGTCCTGCAGACTTTCGGAAGAAGTATGGATCCATTATTCCTCTCATGAAGCTGAAGATGAAGGAGGGTATTCTCTCGACCTTGATCCAGTTCTATGATCCGGTGTATCACTGCTTTACTTTTCCCGATTATCAGTTGATGCCTACACTGGAGGAGTATTCTCATCTATTGGATTTACCTATTACCGATCGTGTTCCTTTTACTAGTTTGGAGGGTGAGCTAAAACCACATGAGATAGCTGCTTTGATTCATCTGGGGAAGTCTGAAGTGGAAGCCCATATGACTACCAAAGGAGGAATTAGAGGGTTACCAACTCAGCTCTTATTGGAGAAAGCTCGTTACTTTTCCAGAATGAAGAGTACGGTTGCTTTTGAGGCCATCTTTGCTTTACTTGCTTATGGATTATTCTTATTTCCTAATGTGGACAAGTTTGTCGATGTTAACGCTATCAGGATTTTCATAATTGGAAACCTGGTTTCTACACTGTTGGGTGATGCTTATTACTCTATTCATCTTCGGAGTTCTTATCATGGAGGAATGATCATCTGTTGCACGCCTTTGTTGTACCGGTGGTTAATATCTCATATGCCTCAGTCTGATACTTTTTGGGATGTCAAGAAGGAACCCCGTTGGGCTCCTAAGATCATGGAACTTACTCACTCGGATATTGATTGGTATCATCGAGCTTATCAGGATGTAGAGATTATTGACAGTTGTGGTAGTTTCCCCAATTTACCGCTTCTTGGTACAAAGGGAGGAATTAACTATAACCCTGTTCTTGCACGACAACATCTTGGTTATCCGATGAGGGATAAACTAAACTGTATTCATTTGAGTAGTTTCTTTCTGAAGGAAGGAGAAGAGCACAGGGAAGCTAGGGAGCAGATTGCAAAGGCCTGGCGTCATATTCATAAGAAGAGTAGGAAGGATTTGGGACCTAGGGGTGCTGTTTCTTTGGAGTCATATCTTCAGTGGGTCCGATCGAGAGCTATTCAGTTGAAGATGCCATATACTCGGAAGACACCTGTGATACGGTGGGAGAACTGACTTGAGGTTTTGCATTTTGTGTTTGCAAATGTCGCGGTTAGCAAGAGTCGCCACCAACTTTTTATTTTATCCTAAGGAAAGGTTAAAAAGCACAGGAAAAAACCTTTGAGATGTTTTCTTGGGTTCGGGGAGTAGATTATAGAAAAGGAAGGTATTAGCACCCTTTCTATCCATGGTTATCCATGGGCTCTTAGTTACTTGCTTAGATCACTTGCCTTGCATTTTCAATTGTTTGAAATGGTGCTTTCAATTGTTTGAAATGGTGCTTTCAATTGTTTGAAATGGTGCTTTGTGTGTGTGGTTTTGAAAATGTTTTGAAAAAGATGCCTTGTCTAGGCTACCCTTGTAACAATTCTTTACTCGAATGTTTTACAAAAGGTGTTTGTCTTTTTGAAAAGATGTTTCAAGGTTTTGAAAGTTGTTTTGAAAGTTGTGTTGTGGAATTTGTTTTGAAAAATGGCAAGGATTTGTTTTTGCAAGTTGGTCAAGTAACCACGAGCTATCTACCCTAAATCTCTCAAAGATCTTTCCTATGTTTTAACCCTTTTAACAGTATTGTTCCACCATTGTATTTGGTGGACAATCTTGTGTTAGGATGTTAACGGGACGGGCGCGGGTCATCGTTTAGACCATGAATGCAATAGTGTCAAGTGTCTTTGGAAATTTTTCCTTTAAGGGACTTGATCATTTTTTAGGCAACTTGAGAAAGCGTCATCGAGGGACTATGATCATTTGATTTGTTTTTGTTTTGCCAAAGACACTCAACATGCAACATGGCCCATTTTTGAAGGCAACAAGTGGAGTAACCCTAAGGGTGCAAGTGTGATTGGTGTTGTCCATTTTTATGCTTTTTTGTCTTTGTATTAGTCAAACTATTTGTTGGTTGATTTGCATACAAACCCTAAGTCTATCATGGCATAATTTGAAAGCTTTTAAATGCGGAAATTTAAGGTCCTAAATTATTAAAACATAATTATGGGGATGGGGGTACAAATGTTTGAATGGGAGGATATTTAGCAAGAAATTAAATCTAAAACTATTACATCCATATTGAATATACAAATTACTTAATTGTACAATAATTAAATAAATACAATAAATATGCAAAATGTATTATGCACAAAAATGGTTTTTTATGTATGTGAAAGTATTTTTCAATGCAAAATATAAACAAAAATAAAAAAAGTCAATTTTGGAGTATTTTAATGGTTTAGGGCAAAACCCTAATTTTTGAATAAATAACAATTATTTATTAATTATATACAATATTTGTTAATTATATACAAAAAATAAAAAAAAGAAGTATGTTGTAGAAAAAAAGTATTTTTGATGTCATAGATTAATAAAAATAAAAATGTATTATTTTCATATTTTTATCCTAAATATCTAATAAAATATACAAGTATTTATATTATATATTAAATATACTAAATGTATATATATACCAAAATAAAATATTAATTATTTACAAAAATGTACCTTTTTTTTAGAAAATGTTTTCAAAATGTAAAATAAAAATAAAAACTGAAAATAAATACATTTTTGTATTATTTTTTAGTGTTTTAAATAAAAGTATATATATATATATATATATATATATATATATATATATATATATATATATATATATATATATATATATATATATATATATATATATATATATATATATATATATATATATATATATATATATATATATATATATATATATATATATATATATATATATATATATATATATATATATATATATATATATATATATATTATTTTACATGTATAAGTTTAAATAAAACAAATAAATTCCAAATAATATGCAAAAATGTGTGGAAATTTTTTTTTAGTGTTTTTTCATGTTTGAATAAAAATATAGAATCAGAATCAAAAAGAAAAAAAATCAAAAATGGTAAATATATCACACAATGGGCCAGGGGGTGTAAAAATGGAAAAAGTGTGCAAAAAGCAAAAACAACTCAGGCCCAGCCCAAGTAACCCTTCTTCAACCTCCAGCTTCTGTCTCAAAAACGCGCGCCCTCTATGCTTCATTCAAATTCCTGACTCTTTGACTTTTAACAAAAACTCATAACATAAACATTATAGAGCATGGAGAGACTACTTCATACATATAAAAAACTTGATCTAACTCTAAGAAACGAGGGAGAATTTCTTCATCCCCAATTTCTGACCTAAATTTTCTCCAATGTTCATGGCCAAAATTCTCACAGCATACTCAATATAAATGAAAAGTAAGTATATGGATGGCTTCAGGGCTATGAGAAGAACATGTTTCATTCACAAACCTAAGCCTAATCATGCCTGGATAGAGAGATAAAAGTTCATATTTTTACCTGTTTCATCTTGAGTCGTGTACAACAATGGAGGTATCTTCAATGTAGTTTGAGCTTTGGTACAACTTGCCTGAAGTCCAAGGATGCTTCTCCTATGCTTGGCTTGCTCTGAAACTGCCTGTATCGTGCTATGGAAGTCCACCTGCACATCTTGAAAGCAAAAATGGAAAACGATGTTAAGGATGTTACTGCTTGGATTCAATGCTTGGGATAGCTTCAGTGGATGATATGGAACATATTTGAACTCTTTTTGGCCAAAGTGCACGAGTGGAATGGACTGTGGAAGTCAATCTGCAGCAGGGACTCTGTTTTGCAAAAAAAACTGTGCTTTTGGATATGAGGATGGATTGAGGATGAAGGAATCGTGCTTTAGGTCAGTTAGGAGTGTGAAAGATGAGAACAAAGTTTGCTTAGGTTGGTGTTTACAGGAAATGAGAGATTGGAGTTGTTTTGCAATCTTGCTTCTTTTTGAAGTAAGTCCACTCAAGTCCTTATGCAGGCCTGTATACCTTCTCTATCTATGTTGCACCTCTCCTTCTTGATCAGAGTGATTTATGTACAAATGCTAGCCTCAAAGATCTGGCCCATGCCTCTTGGATTTTGAATTTGACATGAAGCACTACTTTGCAAAAATGGCAAAGTTGCTTTTTCTAATTATGGATTAGTTCTTTTTGTAATGACTAAATGCACAAAATAAGACTTGAACACAAAGGTTAAGCATTTAATTATTGAGTGTGAATAGGTTTAGAGGCCTGCAAACCATCACAAACCCTACTGACTTGAAAATGCCAATGTTATGAACATGTATTTGGCTATGAACAAAAGTGATTTTTGCCCATCTTTGCAAATTCGATTCTCCCTAACCACAAGGGTGTTTGAGAAGTTCTTGGACAATTTGGAAAGCTTGTAATGTGTACTACAATCCATATTTGTAATGAAAATTGAAACTCCAAGTGGAAGCATGTGACAAATGGCCATGAAGTTGGACAAAAATCCTGCCTATAATAGGTCAAAATTGTTCTAAGTTAAAAATGTTTTGCACCCTTGTTCCAAATATCATAACTTGAGCTACAAGCTTCCTTTGAGAAAACTTTGTGAATAAAAGTTGTAGATTTTGAAATGGACTACAACTTTCATGTTTTGAGTTTTGTTTGAATTCATTTGCATCTTGATGAAAAAATGGGACAAAGTTAGGTAAAAATAAGGAAATTTCATAACTTAGAAAATTTCTAAGTTATGAAATTTCTTCATTTTAAACCCTAATTTGCAATTTTGGGTTTCTTGAAGAAAAAGTTTCATAATTTGACATGTCTTGATGAAAAATGAATCTTGGCACTTGATTTTGACCAAAAAGTCAAAGTTTGACTTTTCAGTATACAGTCAAATTTTGATCAGTTGACTGGAAAATTCATCTGTCAATTCTATGCATTTGGGATCTTTTGAACTTATTGAATGTGTCAAGACAATGCCATTGAGTCCTTGAGTCCATATGTGAGCTTGGTTTTCCATTGGTTAGGTCAAATAGTCAAGATTGCCTTTGTGCAGTCAAAACCCTAAAAATGACCATTTTGCCCTTTTGGTGATCTGATCAAATTTCTTGTGGAATTGTGATCCAAACTTGACCAAATGGTTCATATGAGTTCATTATGTTGATGTGGGTCAAAAATTATGATGTTTGGCTGTCAATTGGCCGCAGTTGACTTTTCCCTAATAGAGCTGATTTCTAGGTCAACTGTCCAATTGACTGGGCCAAGATTGGAATCAAGGCTTGAAACTTGGTATGGATAAACTTGTGAGTCCAACATGAAGCATGAAAGTCACTTTGGGCATTTTAGGTCAAAACATCTTTGTGCAAACTCAAACCCTAATTTGGGTCAACAATGCAAGGAGGAGTCTTGAGCAGAGCAAACCCTAACTTGATCTTGAGCTCCAAGGGTCTTGTGGTGAGAAAATATTGATGAAATGAGAGGGAAAATTTTGGGGTACAACAGTTTCCCCTGTTCAATCTTCTTGCACCTGAAGAGTTAGATTGGCAAGTTTGCCTTTCGCGTCTCGAAGGTAAAAGGAGATTGGACACTAGAGTGCCCTTAAATTTGCACTCGTTAAAGCAATGGATGCGGGAATGGGCTTAGAGATGCCATTTGGAGATGGGCTTAAAGATGCCATCTGGAGGGGTGACAGAATCTTGTCGGGGATGGGCTTAAAGATGCCATCTGGAATGAGTATCAGAAAGGTGTCCATGCTTTGGAATATCTCTGAACTGGGGGGTCTTGAATAAGCAATGGATTGACATCCGTGTTTGGAGAATCCGTAAACTGTTTTAGAAAAGTTGAGTCTGAACAAGCGATAGATTAACATCCGTGTTTGGAGAATCCATAAACTGTTTTCAGAAATCTTGGATCTGAACAAGCGATAGGTTAACATTCGTGTCTGGAGAACCCGTAAACTGTTTTTAGAGGTCTTGAAGTTGAATAAGCAATAGAGCAGCATCCATGTTGGGAAGCGTCCGTAAACTGTTTTCAAAAGTTGAATCTGAACAAGTGATAGATTAACATCCGTGTTTGGAGAATCCGTAAACTGTTTTCAGAAATCTTGGATCTGAACAAGCGATAGGTTAACATCCGTGTCTAGAGAACCCGTAAACTGTTTTCAGAGGTCTTGAAGTTGAATAAGCAATAGAGCAGCATCCATGTTGGGAAGCGTCCGTAAACTATTTTCAAAAGTTGAATCTGAACAAGCGATAGATTAACATCCGTGTTTGGAGAATCCGTAAACTGTTTTCAAAAATCTTGGATCTGAACAAGCGATAGGTTAACATCCGTGTCTGGAGAACCCGTAAACTGTTTTCAGAAGTCTTGAAGTGGAGAAGGAACCGGTGTAGGGTTGCCTAATAATGAGTCCGCGTAGAACTGTATTTGAATAATTGTTAATGATAGCCTTTTATTCTTATCCTGAAAAGGACAAAATATTAGCTAAACACAAAGTTATGTTGCATGAAATGTATGATGCAATATGTGTATATCAATGTTCATGATATGAATGTAATGAATGCGTATGTAAGCTGATGAGCCGTCTTGCTGGGGATAGATGAACCCTGGATAATAGAATCTTGACTGCTGCCAGGGAAAATGAATCCTTGACTGCTGCAGGGGATTGCAAGAATTTTTGATTGCTGAGGATGAGACATCCTTGTTGACTACTGACTGCTTGGGGAACAAGATCTTCAATTGTTGAGGGATCTTAGGACCACTGCTGGGGATTGGAACTCCTTGGTGACTTGCGGGGTAAGAGAATTCTGATGATCTCTACTGGGGAGTTCAGAACCTGGTAGACTTATGCTGGGGACGTAAGAATGAGAATCTTCAGTCTGGTGGGAAGCATCTCTGTGGGGAGAAGGTTCACTAGTCTGGTTCTGCTGGGGATTGATAGTTGGAAGTTTTAGCTCCGTTGGGGATTGGATTTTCAGATTTTTAAGGCTCCACTAGGGATATTGAAACTTAACTCTGAGGGGAATTGAGTTCTGGAAGGCTCACTGGCTGGGGAAATCAGTTTTGGAGAAAGCTTTTGTTCTGTTGAGGATCCTGAAGTTTAGCTCTGTTTGGGGATTCCTTCCGAAAGGGCATCAAGATACCTATCTGTACCTTCAACCTATCAACAATCATCTTTTCTTGGTTTGTAAGGAAAATGATTATGTTCAAATGCATATGCCTATTTAACAAAATATTGGACGTTTCTCAAATAAAACATAAGTGTAGCAAAAAGAGGACAAAGCAAAATTTCTGTATTTGGAAAAAGTATTTGTATTAACTTTTTAAGAGTATCTTTGTACAAAGGAGACAGGCATCCTAGTAAGAGGATGTCGTCGTAAAAATTGAAAATTTCATACAAAAGAAAGATGGCTATGTGCAACAATTCCATGGGATTCCATTCTGCTATAGCCTTCACAACTCTGAATATCTGTCCATTCAATGCTTTGTCCGCCGATGACTGGATTGATCAGGAGCTTGGAGCTGGTTGATGAAGAGATTGTCCTTAAAGTGATCCGACGAGATATAGTCATACGCTTTAATTCCCTAACTTTTGCCTGAATCGCCTTTTCGGGTTTTCGATCCACCGGGAAACCCTTTTTTGCCCAGGCCGCCCTTTCGGGTTTTCGACTTGCCGTGTGTACAATTTTTTTGTTTTATCCCTAATTTTTTCCTGAACCGCCCTTTTGGGTTTTCGGTTCACCGGGATGCCCATTTTTGCCCAAGCCGCCCTTTCGGGTTTTCGACCTGTCGGGTTTGTTTTATTCGTAGTATCTTTTGACTATGTCTACGTTCGCAGGGTGTGGCAAATCATCGCTGTCCATGGTGGTCAGAATCATTGCACCACCAGAAAATATGCTCTTGATCACAAATGGTCCTTCGTAAGTAGGAGTCCATTTACCCCTGGGATCACTTTGCGGCAAGATAATCTGCTTGATTACGAGATCTCCGACTTGATATACTTGACGTATGACTTTATTGTTGAAAGCCTTGATCATCCGCTTTTGATACTTCTGACCATGGCAAACATCAGTGATTCGTTTCTCGTCGATCAAATTGAGTTGATCAAGTCGGGTCTGAATCCAATCGTCCTCATTCAAACCAGAGTCCTTCATAATCCTTAAAGAAGGAATTTGAACTTCCATGGGTAGGAAAACTTCCATGCCATATACCAAAGAAAATGGGGTTGCCCCTGTTGAAGTACGTGCCGTGGTACGGTATCCATGCAGAGCAAACGGTAACATCTCATGCCATTCCTTGTAGGTAACTGTCATTTTCTGAATGATCTTCTTGATGTTTTTATTCGCAGCTTCAACAACACCGTTCATCTTCGGCCAATAGGGAGATGAATTGTGATGATAAATCTTGAACTATTCGCATAGAGCGGTGATCATAGTATTATTCAGATTTGTACCGTTGTCTGTAATGATCCTGTCGGGGACACCATACCGGCATATGAGATTTTGCTTGATGAAGCGGGCAACCACATTCTTTGTAACAGAGGCGAAGGAAGTTGCTTCGACCCATTTGGTGAAATAGTCAATAGCAACCAGGATGAAGCGATGTCCATTGGATGCCGTGGGCTTGATCTCTCCAATCATGTCAATGCCCCACATTGCGAATGGCCAAGGAACTGTCAGAACGTTGAGAGGAACAGGAGGAATATGAATCTTGTCAGCGTAGACTTGACATTTGTGGCAAGTACGGGAATGTTGATTGCAATCTGCTTCCATGGTAGACCAGTAATAGCCTGCCCTTAGAATAGCCATCGTATGCCCACTAAAGTGGGTGCCAAATGTACCGCTGTGTACCTTAGTCATGATTAACTCTGCTTCAGCTTTGTCTACACATCAGAGTAAAACACAATCATGGCTGCGTTTATAGAGGATGCCGTTGCTCAGGAAGAACTTGACAACAAATTTCCTTAGGAACTTTTTGTCATTTACGGAAGCTCCTTCGGGATATTCTCTAGTCTGGAGATACCTTTTGATTTCGTGAAACCAGGGTTGTTCCACTACTTCTTCGGTATTAATCTCATGACAATGCGCAGGTTCATCCATTCGCTCGATGGTGATTTGGGGAGCCTCGTTATCCCAGTTGAGTTTAAACATGGAAGACATTGTAGCCAGAGCATCTGCTAGCTGATTCTCTTCTCGTGGGAAATGCTCGAAGGTGATTTGCTCGAAATGAGGCAGCAATGTCAGAACATGTTCTTTGTATGGGATAAGATTAGGATGCTTGGTATCCCACTCTCCTTTGATTTGACTGATAACCAAATCCGAGTCCCCAAATACGATCAAAGATTTGATCCCCAAGTCTATAGCAGCCTTGAGACCAAAGATGCAAGCTTCATATTCGGCCATGTTGTTGGTACAGCTGAAGCAAAGTCGGGCCGTGAAAGGTGTGTGGCAAACTTCCGGGGAAATGAGTACCGCACCGATACCTTTTCCAAGTGCATTTGAAGCACCATCAAAGTACAGGATCCATCGGGATCCTTTTTCAGGTCCGTCATACGGTCCGTTACCTTCAATGTTATCCAAATTCATGATGTCCTCGTCTGGGAAGTCGAATTTCATGGGTTGATAATCTTCGATAGCTTGATGAGCTAGATGGTCAGCTAGTACACTCCCTTTTATATCTTTTTGGGTGGTGTACTGGATGTCATACTCAGTCAGGATCATCTGCCATCTAGCGATTCTTCCAGATAAAGCAGGCTTCTCGAAGATATACTTGATAGGATCCATTTTGGAAATCAACAAAGTGGTATGAGTCAGCATATACTGCCTTAGTCGGCGAGCAGCCCATACTAAAGTGCAGTAAGTTTTAACGAGCAGTGAGTAGCGAGTCTCACAGTCGGTAAACTTTTTGCTAAGGTAATAAATGGCATGCTCTTTTCGACCAGACTCGTCATGTTGGCCCAGTACGCACCCCATTGAATTGTCCAAAACAGTCAGATACATGATCAGCGGCCTTCCTTCGACGGGTGGCATCAAAATAGGAGGTTCTAGCAAATACTCCTTGATCTTATCAAAAGCAGTTTGGCAGTCATCGTTCCATTCGACTACCTGATCTTTTTTCAATAGTTTGAAAATTGGCTCACAGGTAGACGTTAGATGAGAGATGAATCTGGCAATATAGTTCAAGCGCCCCAAGAATCCTCTAACCTCCTTTTCAGTACGGGGAGCAGGCGTTTCTTGTATTGCTTTCACTTTCGCTGGATCGACCTCAATGGCCTTGTTGCTGACAATAAACCCTAGAAGTTTACCAGACCTAACTCTAAAAGTGAACTTACTTGGATTCAGCCTGAGTTTGTACTCCTTCAACCTGGAAAACAACTTTTGCAGATGTTCAAGGTGTTCCTCCTCTGTTTGTGATCGAGCTATCATGTCGTCTACGTAAACTTCGATCTCATGATGTATCATGTCATGAAACAAAGCCACCATGGCGCGCTGATAAGTTTCCCCTGCATTCTTTAGTCCGAACGGCATCACATTGTAACAGAAAGTACCCCATTGTGTAACAAAGGTTGTTTTCTCCATGTCCTCGGGGGCCATTTTAATCTGGTTGTAGCCCGAGAATCCATCCATGAAGGAAAACACCTTGTGCTGAGCCGTGTTGTCAATCAAAATGTCGATATGCGGTAGCGGAAAATCATCTTTAGGGCTAGCCCTGTTCAAATCCCGATAGTCCACACACATTCTGACTTTGCCGTCTTTTTTAGGT
The DNA here is from genome assembly GCA_948472305.1 of Vicia faba. Taxonomy (NCBI): domain Eukaryota; kingdom Viridiplantae; phylum Streptophyta; class Magnoliopsida; order Fabales; family Fabaceae; genus Vicia; species Vicia faba. The sequence continues at coordinate 963,863,977 of OX451740.1, forward strand.
ACTGGCACGATGTTAGCAACCCATTGTGGATAGGATGTAACAGCCAGAAAGCCAATGTTGAATTGTTTAATTACTTCAGCTTTAATCTTCTCAGACATGTCGGGCCTCATTCGGCGGACTTTTTACTTGATCGGTGGACAATCCTCTCTTGTAGGGAGACGGTGAACCACTATATCTGTGTCTAAACCTGACATGTCTTTATAAGACCAGGCGAAGATTTCAACGTACTCATTCAACAACTGTATCAAGCGTTCCTTGACACTTGGTTCCAGATTGGCACCCACTTGTACTTCCTTCCGGTCTTCCTCTGTTCCTAAGTTGACAGTTTCCAACAACTCTTCGTGAGGCAAGATGGCCCTCTCTTCTTGTTGTAGAAGTCTGGCTAGCTCTCCTGGTACTTCACAATCTTCGTCGTCTTCGCACTCAGCCTGATTGACCAAATCTTCAGAGTTATTGAAGGACATAGCAGAATAGTCACCCATAGAATCCAGAGTGGATGGGTACCTGCATTTGTGAGTGTGGGTGTGTGTAAGGGATAGCCATCCTTAAACAAACAAAAATGCAAAAGGAAAGAAAATGAACACATCAGTTTATAAATGAAAAACGTCCAATGATTCATTAAACATGGCATATGAATATGAAGAGAATAAAAACCCTTACAAAATGGACCTACATGCCCCGCGCAAGGCATGAGGTGAAAAGTAGTGTGCAGATTGTTTAAAAGTAATTATTACAAACCAACAGGAAATGTTCGAAAGATAAGTTACTTATTAATGAAAGTAATGGGGACAAAGTCTTTCGCCTCCCATTTGTGTAGTCCCCCTTCGATGGTTGGGAAGATCCAGTCTTCAATGTTACCCTCTTCGTCCTCGTCTTCCAAAGCATTGATCCCATGAGGAGAAATCTTGATGGGTGCTCTTTCAATTTTTGAGCGATGCATAGCTTTTTGCCCCGCAGCGGTAAATCCCAACCCAAACTTGTCTATTTTGTGGGGAAAGTCAGGTAACTGACCCCATGTTGAGCTCTTCCCCTCCTTCATCGCAGCCTTCGTGTCTTTCAGAGATGCCATCCTGGCCACCTGCTTGGGTACCTCGGCTACTACCTTTGCTACTGCAACCTCGGGAGCAATTTCCTCAAAGTGTTGGAACGGTGTTTCAATGAATTCGCCCTCCACCTCTACATACCGAAAGGAATTCAGGTGACTGATCATGTACTCCTCTTCACCGTGTACAGTTATGATCTTTCCCTTGACAGGGTATTTCAGCATCTGATGTAGGGAGGAAGTGACCGCGCCAGCATTATGTATCCATGGTCTCCCTAGCAAGCAAGAGTATGACGGGCGGATGTCCATCACATAGAAAGTTGAGTGGAATACTTCATTGCCCACCTTGATGGGAATGTCGACCTCCCCATGCACCATTCTTTTAGACCCGTCAAAGGCCCTAACAATGATATTACTTGGTTTCAGCTCCAAACCTTCACAATCTAATCGATCCAGAGCTTTCTTAGGCAGCACGTTCAGGGAAGAACCAGTGTCGACCAAAACATGGGCCAGAGTAGTTCCTCGGCATTCTACTGACACATGCAATGCGTCATTGTGCTTTCTTCCTTTCGGAGTCAGGCCAGCATCAGAGAAACCTAGGCCGTTGTCTGCGATAAGGCTGGCTATACAATCCTGGAATTGATCGGCTGAGGTTTCCTGGGGCACATGGGCTTTCTTCAAAAACCTTATCAAAGCTTTGGCATGAGCCTCCGAACAAAGCAGCAAAGCTAACATGGATATCTTCGAGGGGGTTTGCCCCAGTTGCTCTACAACGTCATAATCACTCTTCTTAATTATTTTCAGAATCTCCTCCATTTCTTTCTTAGAGGTTTCGGGGATGACCAATGGCTGAGCCCTCGTCCTGACGAGCTCATCTTGGATCCCTTTCCCCTTATCAGCAGAAGTAGGAGGGACAGCCACATGAGTAACAACTTCTTCAATTAACGGAGTTCTTGCAGAAAGTTTTATCGTACAGGAGTAACTTTGGCAGCAGCTGAGGGTCCAAAGATTGCCTTTGGAGGGGAAATCTCTGGAGAAAAAATTCTCCCACTTCGGGTAATCTTACTCGTACCGGCAATGTTTCCAATGTCGGCATTTTCTTCGTCAGAGCTCTCTTCAGTTATCTCAACTTGTTTAACACCGTGGTAGTAGATTTCTCCACCATAATTCCACGGTATTGATTTTTCAGATTTGTAGGGGACATGCCCAGGCATGGTTATTTTCAGAGGAACAATCTTCGTAACGGATGTAATCTTAACAGGCTTTTTAGGGACCTTGGAAAGATTGGTGGAAATGGTGATTATTGGCACATCTTTGATAGGGGTTGGAGTAGCAGGAATCTTTTCGAAAAGAATTTGTTGACTGTCCATTAGGCCTTGGATGCCTATCTTCAGCAATGGACAGTTGATTGGTAGGGAGGAACAACAGTAGCAGTCTTCTTTACATCCTGGGAAAATCCCAGCCTTCAACAGATTCAACTTGATTGTCAATAGTGGGGTCATCAGATCATCAACAGCAGAAACATACAGATCTTCTTCAATAGCATGGACATTGCTACCATGCTTCGACATTGGAGCGGATATTACGTTTGGCTTCTCTAGAGCATCAAACTCAACCTCTTTTGCATCTATCAAGTCTTGAATTTTATGCTTAAGCGCCCAACAATCGTTGGTGTCATGCCCGATGCTGTCAGAATGATAGGCACATTTAGCATTGGGATGATAATGTGGGGAAGATGTGTTCACATTTTTTGGTGCCTCTTTGATAGTAGTGAGATTTAGCTTCAACAAATGGGGAAGAACTTGTACGGGCGTCATGTTGATGCGGGTGAACTGCCGTTGTGGCCGTTCTACCCGTTGCTGGTTAGGTCTAGACTGATTGTTACGAGGCTGATCATTTGATGAATTTTGGATCATCACGGCCCCCACAGTCGGCCGGCGCTCAGTTCTTCCCGATCTTTTCTGAGAGTATATAACAGCTGCCTCCTTCTTAGCCGGAAATGATTTCTTAACAGTTGTAGATGCAGAGGCATCCCTTTGAATCTTCCCATTCTTAATACCAGCTTCCACCCGTTCGCCAGTCAGAATCAATTCAGTAAACCCTGCGGAAGAGCTCCCGATCAAATGGTTGAAGAACGGGCCAGATAGGGTTCCCAAGAACATATCAACTAGCTACCTATCTGAAAGAGGTGGCTGTACTCTTCCGGCCAAGTCGCGCCATTTCTGGGCGTATTCTTTGAATCCCTCATTTGAGGCCATCCCCATACTCTGTAACTGAGTACGGGTTGGCACCAAGTCAGCGTTATATTGATACTGGAGATAAAAGGCAGCTGCCAAGTCTTCCCAATTATGCACTTCTGACCTCTCAAGCTGGTAAAACCAGTCTAACTGCGTACCGGACAAGCTGTCCTAAAAGAAGTGTACCCAAAGATTTCTGTCGGATGTATGAGGTTGAATTCTTCTGACATATGACCTTAGGTGCATTTTTGGGCAAGACATCCCATCATATTTTGCAAAAATTGGCACCTTAAACTTTGGAGGGATCACAATTCCAGCAATCAATCCCAATTCTTCAAAATCTAACCCAGGAACCCTTTGCAGCTCCATAGCTGCCAGTCTATCCTCCAGGTTTTTGTATTTGTCGTCCTATGGCGGGTATTGTTGCTATGAGTAGTATTTATCTTCCTCAACCTCTTCCTCTTCAGCTTCAGACTCAGAAGGTAGTGCAACTCCTTTTCCCTTACTGGTTCCCTCATCAGATGCGGAGGGAAATTCAAGAACTCTTCTAGCTTCATTCTCAAACCTTCTTCCCAGTGTAGCTACCCCAACTCTTTTCTTCTTCTTTTTTCCTTTTCCTTGCTCCTTATTCCCCAGCAGTGCTTTAAGATCCTCCTGCCCCTTTGCTAAGGTCATTAGGAGCTGTTGAAACTGTGAGTTTTGTGACTGCAGATATTTGACCGTCTGATCGAGATCCATCTTACTGTTATAAACAGCAGAAAGATAAGGAAACCTGGTGTGGAGACCTGTTTATGCATATGATGAATGATATGTTTATTCATGCAATGCATTCAAGGATTTAGAAATTCAAAATTGTTGCAAACAAAAAGAACACACGTCATATTAATAAGAAGAAATTTTGTCAGTACATAAATGCCCCATGGGCCAAATATTACAAAAACTTCTTAAGGTAAAAAGACGTTGCGCATCCTCTTTGGTGCGATGTAAGTGTTGAGGGTCTCCTCCTCGTGAAGCCGGCGGGTGAGCTCTAAAACCTTCTTCTCACTGGCGTAGAAGCTGGCTTCAAAAGTATTCCGCTCTTCCTTGAGTTGGATCCAACTTTTCTGCATTTCCTCCTATGATGTTGGCATGCCAGGATGTAGGATGGTGTAGGGAACCTCTCCTTCCTTAAAAGGCTCTTTAATCAAAGGGAGAATATGAGGGTAAGGCATCATAAGGCTCTGGGCTCGGGTTCTTACCCACTTGAGATAAGGCTCAAGAGGGATGGAGTTCTTGTGCCCCAGTGTCTTGCTATCTACCTTGTTAGGCATCCTCCAAGCTCTGATGAATCTTTGGCGAAGTCCTTGCGCATCATTGTCGAAGTTAAAAACCAGGTCAGGAATAAGCATGTCATGAGGGCCATCCCTCCGTGCATACCCAAATTGTCTCAAAGCTAGACAAGGGTTGTAGGTAATGCCCTCTATAATGCCAAGTAATGGAACATTAGGGAACTCACCACAATGATCGACGATGATGACATTTTCTCTGGACCGAGAACACCAATGTACATCAGAGTGTGTGAGGGTCATCAACCGTTGTGACCACCTTAAGCCTTGCTCATTCTTCAAAACAGATTGTGGAAGGTGAGAAATAAACCACCTAGCAAGGAGAGGAGTACAGCACATGAGAATACCTCTCTTTCTCATTGTTCGTGTGTAAAATGAGTGGAGGATATCCCCAAGCAATGTAGGTATGGGATTCCTGGATAGGAAAATCTTGACAGCGTTGACATCTATAAGTTGGTCAGGATTTGGGAACAAAACCAAGCCATAAATAAGGAGTGCCACAATCTCTTCAAAGGCTTGTAGATCCAAGGAATTCCAACACTCTTGTGCCTTCTCAAACAAGAATTTTGACAAGAAGCCCTTGACACCACTTCTAGTCTCCCAATGTCCCTTGATGTCAGATGGTTGCAAGTGTAGTGCTTGAGCAACATCTTCAGGCTTTGGTTCTTTTTCCGTACCGTTGTAGGGTAGTTGATTAAGAATAGGAATTCTCAGGAGTTGAGAAAATTCCTCCAAAGTAGGCACCAATTGATAGTCGGGGAATGTGAAACAGTGGTGAAGGAGGTCAAAGAATTGGAACAACACTTTCACCATGTCTTCTTCAATGCTGGTGTTGACTAGGTTGAGAAGTCTACCATGTCTTTCACTGAAGAGAGAGCTTTCTGGAATTCTGGATGTGAGCTCCTTGAGTTGAGGAGGGATTCTCACAAGGTTGACTTGGATAGTTTTCCTGCGAAGAATTTCCATGACCTACAAAACAAGAACAAAGATGAAGATCCAAACCCTTGAAATGGTTAGTGGATGCATATGATGCTTTATGATGTTCATCTCACTAGCCAAGGCCGGTCATCTCACTACTCTTAATAAAAGGCCAAGATGGTCAAGTAAGGTTCTAGGTCATTAGTGCTTAGTGACATCACTCAGCGGCCCCGTACTCTCCTTTATTGAACTCAAGGGTTACCGGTACTCACAAATATGTCGCACTAATATAGCTATTGCTTCAACCGTGTCGGTATACCCCGCACAGTTTCCACAACGTATTGCTATCTATGAATGTTTCCCCAAATCCGGGTGTAGGATTTCAAGCCCAAACAAGAGAACCAAGATATAAAGCAATCAAAGCAAACAATTAATCATGCAAAAGGGTGATCTAAGCCCTAAGGTTACTCCACTTTTAACTCATTTCCCCAACAGAGTCGCCATTTCTGTGATACGGTGGGAGAACTGACTTGAGGTTTTACGTTTTGTGTTCGCAAATGTCGCGGTTAGCAAGAGTCGCCATCAACTTTTTATTTTATCCTAAGGAAAGGTTAAAAAGCACAGGAAAAACCTTTGAGATGTTTTCTTGGGTTCGGGGAGTAGATTATAGAAAGGGAGGGTATTAGCACCCTTTCTATCCATGGTTATCCATGGGCTCTTAGTTACTTGCTTAGATCACCTGCCTTGCATTTTCAATTGTTTGAAATGGTGCTTTCAATTGTTTGAAATGGTGCTTTCAATTGTTTGAAATGTTGCTTTGTGTGTGTGGTTTTGAAAATGTTTTGAAAAAGATGCCTTGTCTAGGCTACCCTTGTAACAATACTTTACTCGAATGTTTTACAAAAGGTGTTTGTCTTTTTGAAAAGATGTTTCAAGGTTTTGAAAGTTGTTTTGAAAGTTGTGTTGTGGAATGTGTTTTGAAAAATGGCAAGGATTTGTTTTTGCAAGTTGGTCAAGTAACCAAGAGCTATCTACCCTAAATCTCTCAAAGATCTTTCCTATGTTTTAACCCTTTTAACAGTATTGTTCCACCATTGTATTTGGTGGACAATCTTGTGTTAGGATGTTAACGGGACGGGCGCGGGTCATCGTTTAGACCATGAATGCAATAGTGCCAAGTGTCTTTGGCAATTTTTCCTTTAAGGGACTTGATCATTTTTTAGGCAACTTGAGAAAGCGTCATCGAGGGACTATGATCATTTGATTTGTTTTTGTTTTGCCAAAGACACTCAACATGCAACATGGCCCATTTTTGAAGGCAACAAGTGGAGTAACCCTAAGGGTGCAAGTGTGATTGGTGTTGTCCATTTTCATGCTTTTTTGTCTTTGTATTAGTCAAACTATTTGTTGGTTGATTTGCATACAAACCCTAAGTCTATCATGGCATAATTTGAAAGCTTTTAAATGCGGAAATTTAAGGTCCTAAATTATTACAACATAATTATGGGGATGGGGGTACAAATGTTTGAATGGGGGGATATTTAGCAAGAAATTAAATCTAAAACTATTACATCCATATTGAATATACAAATTATTTAATTGTACAATAATTAAATAAATACAATAAATATGCAAAATGTATTATGCACAAAAATGGTTTTTTATGTATGTGAAAGTATTTTTCAATGTAAAATATAAACAAAAATAAAAAAAAGTCAATTTTGGAGTATTTTTATGGTTTAGGGCAAAACCCTAATTTTTGAATAAATAGCAATTATTTATTAATTATATACAATATTTGTTAATTATATACAAAAAATAAAAAAAAGAAGTATGTTGTAGAAAAAAAGTATTTTTGATGTCATAGATTAATAAAAATAAAAATGTATTATTTTCATATTTTTATCCTAAATATCTAATAAAATATACAAGTATTTATATTATATATTAAATATACTAAATGTATATATATACCAAAATAAAATATTAATTATTTACAAAAATGTACCTTTTTTTTAGAAAATGTTTTCAAAATGTAAAATAAAAATAATAACTGAAAATAAATACATTTTTGTATTATTTTTTAGTGTTTTAAATAAAAGTATATATATTATTTTACATGTATAAGTTTAAATAAAACAAATAAATTCCAAATAATATGCAAAAATGTGTGGAAAAATAATTTTAGTGTTTTTTCATGTTTGAATAAAAATATAGAATCAGAATCAAAAAGAAAAAAAATCAAAAATGGTAAATATATCACACAATGGGCCAGGGGGGTGTAAAAATGGAAAAAGTGTGCAAAAAGCAAAAACAACTCAGGCCCAACCCAAGTCACCCTTCTTCAACCTCCAGCTTCTGTCTCAAAAACGCGCGCCCTCTATGCTTCATTCAAATTCCCGATTCTTTGACTTTTAACAAAAACTCATAACATAAACATTATAGAGCATGGAGAGACGAGTTCATACATATAAAAAACTTGATCTAACTCTAAGAAACGAGGGAGAATTTCTTCATCCCCAATTTATGACCTAAATTTTCTCCAATGTTCATGGCCAAAATTCTCACAGCATACTCAATATAAATGAAAAGTAAGTATATGGATGGCTTCAGGGCTATGAGGAGAACATGTTTCATTCACAAACCTAAGCATAATCATGCCTGGATAGAGAGATAGAAGTTCATATTTTTACCTGTTTCAGCTTGAGTCGTGTACAACAATGGAGGTATCTTCAATGGAGTTTGAGCTTTGGTACAGCTTGCCTGAAGTCCAAGGATGCTTCTCCTATGCTTGGCTTGCTCTGAAACTGCCTGTATCGTGCTATAGAAGTCCACCTGCACAGCTTGAAAGCAAAAATGGCAAACAATGTTAAGGATGTTACAGCTTGGATTCAATGCTTGGGATAGCTTCAGTGGATGATATGGAACATGTTTAAACTCTTTTTGGACAAAGTGCACGAGTGGAATGGACCGTGGAAGTTAATCTGCAGCAGGGACTCTGTTTTGCAAAAAAAACTGTTGTGATCGGTGGAAATAGAACTGACTGTTTTGGAATGCTGGTTCGCGAAATGTCGCGGTAAGCAAGAGTCGCCACCGTCTTTTATGTTCTCCAACAAGGAAAGGACAAAAGCACAGTAAAATTCCTTTTCGAGATGTTTCTCGGTTCAGGAGGTAGATTATAGAAAGGGAAGGTGTTAGCACCCTTTCTATCCGTGGTTATCCACGGGCTCTTAGGTACTTGCTCACTATGTTTTCAAAAATTGTTTGCTTTTATTGTGTTTGTGGGTTTTGAAAAAGTTTCGTTTTGAAAACTTCTAGGTAACTCTTGTATCAGTCCTCAAGAGTGTATGAAGTGTTTGTTTGAAAACTTTTTGAAAGTGTAGGTGCGAAAAGTTGTTTTTGTTTTTTTGAAAGAGCAAGTACCCAGGAGAAATCTACCTACTCTAAGGAATTAAGCTGTGTACATGTCCTTTAGACAGTACTATCCCACTATTGAGAAGTAGGTAGCACCGTCGTTGAAGTTATTCGGGTCAATTCGATTATAGGGACATGTGTGGTCACCAAAGCAATAGTAGGACGCCTTAGCGGTAACCCTAGTGTCCTAGATCCTTTTTATCCGAGGCAACCATTTCGAGGCAACTGGATCTTTAGACAAGAGGGCGACCTCTAAAACACCCTATACTCAATGACCACGTCGAGGCAACCAAGTGAGGTGTACCCTAGGAGTGGCATGTGCACGTGTGTCAGATTTCATGTTAAATTATCTTGCACATGTTATTGGTGAGCTACGTTTTGATTTTATTTTTCAGGCAAGTCTTGTCATGCATAGTTAACAGTTAATAATTGTGCGGAAAATAAATTGTGGAAAGTAAATCTACGCTATTACAAGGCGTCGGGTATTTACATCGCCAAAAACAAAACCCTTGAAAAGATAAATTGCGAGAAAATAAAGAAAGCGATAAAAGTCCAAATTATCTATTACATTCTCGGAGCAGTTACATAAATATGATCAAAAATTAATATGCGAAAAGAAATTAAATCGGGGACGTCCTTAGGGTTTTGACCCTTTTTGAGAAAAGAATGGAATTTTGGTCCTTTGCATTTAATTAAATCTTAGACCTAATTTACTAATTAATTAAATAATTGCAAGAAAAAAGTATTTTTGAAATTTTTAGGTCTTAATAAAAATAAAAGAAATTAAAAGTTGTCAAGAAAACCCTAATTCTATGTTAATTTTATTTATTGTAAAAAAGTTACATTTAACCTAATTAACTAAATTAATTTGTTAGTATTTATTTACAAAATAATAATTAATAGTGAAATTAATAAATAATAAAAATAAATAATATTTTAGGTTTCTGAATTTATTATGAAAATAATGATTTGTGAATTAATTAAATAATAATAATAATTAATAAAAGAAATTAAAAGAAAAAAGAAAATAAAAAGGAAAGAACAAAGAAACCAGGGGGGGTGATGACCCAATAATGGAGTTATGTTAGCAATTCTGGCCCAATAAGCACACAAGTCTGTTTGACTTTCTGGATCAACTGCACGTTCATTTACTGGGAGTACCATGAACCCTCACGCTTGGCCTTCAGATCTGGGCTCAGAGACACATGGCGCTTGGAGGTTTGCAGTACATGGTGGAATGCTTTTAAATGCCTGTATGCAATCATGTTATGAAAAATAGAAACAATTATTTGGGTGGACCTGGGAATCGAACCCAGGTCCCAATGATTACCAGCCACCTCACTAGCCACTACACCATTCGCTTGCATTTGTTAGTATAATGATAAATAAATATAATATACAAACAACAATTAATGTGCTGTAAAAGACAACAACACGCGCCCTTTTTTGAATTGGCTAATCACATATCACCACCTCATCATCGTCTTCGCTGCACCTGTAAAAAAGCAAAGAGATAGCAGGGGTTTTTAACCCCCACAAAACAGGATGACCAATAATAGCGAATAGGCATACGATTAACATAAATATTTCGCGAGCATGGCATTCAATTCGTCTAGTTGCAACGATTTCAACCATAGGTCTTAGAGGTCCCAATTTTGCCTGGATAGTAAAGCCCCCAAATCAAAGCTTAGGAACCCTAGAATTTTGTGAATGGTATCTTTTGATTTAGGGCTATATAATTCAATTAACCTGCACCATTAGCTTCCCATGGATTCATACAATATAAAACAAACAACAAATCGTGTTAATGATGCATGAAATATGAATTTCGATTATGAGAAAATTATGCAAACCGTGCGACTGTGAATGATGAATTCTTGAGCTTTGACGTATGGTTTTGATTGCAATATGTCTCTGAGAGTTCCTGCAATATATTAGAAACAAGAAAAAGCTTTGAATCACGTTAGAATGTGGAAATCAGTTTTCAAATTTCTTTGATTTTTTCAATGTTGCTTATGGCTTTCTTGCAGCAATTTTTACGTCCAATGCATTAGGTTTAGGTTGTGTACTTATAGAAGAACTAAATTAGGTTAAATCCTTGGGCAAAGATCCATGGAATTATGGTTTCAATCTTTTTGATTGGAAAAACTTGCCAAACTTGGAGATTCTTGTCCCCTTGACGTGCACACGAATTTGCCAGCTTGTCTTGAGCTTGTTTGCTTCACAAAAGATTGAAAAAAACATATCTTTGAATTTCCTATATTTTAAATTAAATAAATGAATTAAAATCAATTAAAAATCCAATTAATTAATAAAAATAAGAAAATAAATTCAAATAGGCTTGATGGGTCGTGCATAGGCCTTGGATAAAGATTCAAGAAGAAATTTGAGGCCCATTAGCAAAAACAAAGTGTCTTGAGCAAAGTTGACTTTTGCAAATTCACAAAAATTTCCTAACTTCTCCAATGCATATCTTGCTCAATTTTGATCATATGAACATGTTCTTGGACATTTTGGAAAGGTCTTAAAGTCCTCTAACCAATGCCCTTGGTTCCATGTCATTTGGATTTACCAATATCAAGTTATGGTCTTTTACTTAAAGTGCCTTTTTGTTGACTTTTAAAATTGACCTATAATGTAGAAATTGATAACTTTTTGTGAGAGCATTTCTTGGACTTGGAATGTGAAGATGAATTGTAGGAAATGTAATCCCCTTAAAAATGAGCATTGAATGGGATTTTTCTGATGAACCATGAAAAAGTTATGCCTTGGTCAAGATACAGTTGACTTTTCTGTTGTCCAAAAATAGTAACTTTTGCATCTTTGATGATTTTTGAGTCATGCTTGTTGAATCATGATCAAGGCTTGATAAAATGATGATTGTGACCTCAAAATAAGATGTTGACCAAAAATTCTGACTTTTGACTGCAAAATGACCATTTTACCCCTACAGTTGATTGTGAAGCAAATGGAGCTTTTGACTGTGCAATTTGACACTGTGAGTCTTGAGACTTGACATATAGATGCTTGACAATGTATATAGGCCCATGTGACTTGATTGAGCCATTGAAAACCTCAAATTCCTTAAGAGAACCAAAACCCTAATTTTGACTGGCTTATGAGGCAATTGAACTGTGCAACCCTTGAGAAATCTTGAACCATTTGAAGATGATCCTTGACAAATCTTGAGGAATATGGGAGGGAAAATTTTGGGGTACAACAGTTGCCCCTATTCAATCTTCTTAGACCTTAGGATGTAGATTGGCTTGCGTGCCTTTCGTGATCCGAAGGTGGAAGATGATTGAACACTAGAGTGCCCAGAAATTTGCACTCGCATAGCGTGGTATCAGCAGTGTCATGGTGGGAATGGGCTTATAGATGCCATTTGGAGAGATGATGGATAGTAGTGGAGATGGGCTTAAAGATGCCATCCAGGGGCATCGATCGCGTAAGATATTCCTTAGCGAGAATTTGCGTACCTGAGAAAGAAAGATAATTTCCTGGCCGGTTACAGGTGTTGATCTTCAAACTCTTCATGCAGATACTTTCCTGGCTAGATACAGGTATAGATCTACAATCAATCGCTCACAGATATGCCCTGGCTAGATACAGGTATCGAATCTGGAACTTCAAAAGGTTGATGGTAATATCTTTTGATTTGACTTTTTCCTGAAAAGGCAAAACATTAGCTGTATGCAGTGTCATGATGTATGAAATGTATGATGTCATGATGTTCTCAAAACGAGATCGTGTCATATGCACTTTATCATGTATGTAAATAGGAGATATGAAATGTGAAATGTTTATGAATGTATTGTCGTCTGGGAAAATAAATCCTTGACGAATGCCAGGGAGTTCGTTGAATCCTGGGCTGATGTTGAAGAGTAGAGTTCTTCGTTTCCGCTGGGGATGATGATTGCAAGAATAAACTGGTAGGAGAAGATGATTTCAAGAATAAACCGGTAGAAGAAGATGACTCTGTTGGGGAATAATCCTGGTGAAGATATTACTCTGCGGGGAATCACTCTGTGGGAAGAGATACTTCGCTGAGATTTTGATGATAACTCTGCTGGGGATTCCGTTGATAAGCTCTGTTAGAGGATTTTGATGAACTCCGCTGGGGGTAGGAAGAACTTCGCTGAGGACGATCTTTCCGTTGTAATTTGCTGAGGATAACCCAGTTATAGGCTCTGGTGGGGGATAACCTTCTGAATAAAGCCGGGGAGATGCTTTTGCACTCTGCGGGGGATAAGCTTCCAGAATCTACTGGGGATAAGCTTCCAGAATCTACTAGGGATAAGCTTCCAGAATCTACTGGGGATAAGCTTCCAGAATCTACTGGGGACAAGCTTCCAGAATCTACTAGGGAGATTGATTCAACTCTCCTGGGGAAACTTTTGGACTGTACTGGGGAGATTGATTCCATTGGGGTGTCTGTATTCCACCGGGGAACAATCTTATATTAAGACTGCCGGGGATGCTTGCTGAGGAATATCTGCATACTCCGCTGGGGAATGTTGAGATCTTCTGGGGATACCCAACTTCCTTAAGGCTGACAGTAGACTAACTTTGCTTGGGGAGAGTATCGCTGACTTGCTGGGGAATACTGTGCCTTTCTAGGGCCGATGGGAGACCAACTTGCTTGGGGAGAGTACTGCTGAATCTTGTCTTACTCTGCGAGGAGTGAAGGTATCCTGGTTACATTCTTCAGCCGAACCTACCTTGGTACCGTGGTGGACAAAGCAACTAGATCGCCTAGACAATTCTTATTGCCCCTATTTCTGATGTCACCTGTAATTAGTCCTTTGTTTCGCATGCAAATATTTATGATTAGCAATTAATGTCAAATGCATATATCAAAAATGAACATTGGACGTTCTTTGCAAAACAAAATAGATAAAGGAAACAATAATTGGCAATTTGTCTGGAAAAGATGAGCTTGTATTGATTTTGAAATTCGCTTGTAAATAGGCGTTTTTTGTACAAGAGGCTGACGTCCTAGTAAGAGAACGCCGCCGAACAACATAGAGTTTATACAATTTTGTGAAAAGAAAATAAAACAGCTATGTGAAAAATCCCACTGGGTTCCAACTCTGCTATCACCTTTATGTCTTCAAGCGTCTCATCACTTTGCTGCTTAGTTGGAGATGAAGCTGACTGATTGGTGCCGTCTGAGCCTGATAGTTGATGCCGAATTCTGGATGCGAGGTGATCCAATGAGACATAGTATTACGCTTTAATCCCTAACTTTTGCCTGGACCTCCCTTTCGGGTTTTCAGTCCACCGGGATACCCATTTTTGCCCAAGCTGCCTTTTCAGGTTTTCGACTTGCCGGGTGTACAGATTTTTCATTTCATCCCTTATTTTTGCCCGAACCCTTTTGGTTCGCCGGGAAGCCCTTATATTTGCCTAGGTGTGTCAACCTAGCGGGTCTTTGATCATGCGTAGTATCTTTTTACTATGTCTTCATTGGCGGGGTGAGGAAGGTCGTCACCATCCATGGTAGTTAGAATCATAGCTCCTCCTGAGAAGATATTCTTAACCACAAATGGCCCTTCGTACGTGGGGGTCCATTTTCCCCTGGGATCACCTTGAGGTAGAATGACGCGCTTGATTACCAGGTCCCCAACTTGATACTCTTGTCGCCTGACTTTCTTGTTAAATGCCTTGATCATCCGTTTTTGGTACGTCTGACCATGACAAATAGCAGTAAGTCTCTTTTTGTCGATTAAGTTTAGTTGATCAAGCCGAGTCTGGATCCAGTCATCTTCGCTTAAACCTGCATCCTTCATTATCTGGAGAGAGGGTATCTGGACTTCAATAGGCAAGACTGCCTCCATGCCATAGACCAAGGAAAAGGGTGTTGCCCCTGTTGACGTCCGTGCTGAGGTACGGTACCCATGAAGAGAAAACGATAACATCTCGTGCCAATCTTTGTAGGTCACTGTCATTTTCTGCACAATCTTCTTGATATTCTTATTTACCGATTCTACAGCCCCATTCATCTTCGGCCGGTAAGGAGAAGAGTTGTGGTGCTGTATTTTGAATTGCTCGCAGAGCTCAGTGATTATCTTGTTGTTAAGATTGGTACCATTGTCTGTAATGATCCTCTCTGGTACACCGTATCGACAGATCAGGTTATGCCGGATGAACCGTGCCATGACGTTCTTGGTTACGGTAGCATAGGAAGCTGCTTCAACCCACTTTGTGAAGTAATCAATCGCTACCAGGATGAAGCGATGCCCGTTGGATGCCATAGGTCTGATTTTGCCGATCATATCAATGCCCCACATTGCAGAGGGCCAAGGTGCTGTCAAGACGTTCAAAGGAACTGGAGGAATGTGCACCTTATCAGCATAGATCTGGCATTTGTGACACGTCCGAGAATGTTGATAACAGTCAGCTTCCATTGTGGACCAGTAATATCCTGCCCGAAGGATTTTCTTTGCCATGGCGTGTCCACTGGAATGCATTCTGAAGGTACCTTCATATAGCTCTGCCATGATCCTTTCTGCTTCAGTCTTATCCACACAACGCAGTAAGGTTTAATCATGATTTCGTTTATACAGAATGCCGTTGCTGAGGAAGAAATTTGCCGTGAACCTTCTCAGAAACTTTTTGTCATTAACTGATGCACCTTCAGGGTATTCTTGAGCTTCAAGGTACCTCTTTACTTCATGATACCAAGGTTTTTCAGTTACCTCTTCAGCCTCAAGATCACAGCAGTGTGCAGGTTCTTCCAACTTTCAGATAATTATCCGGGGAGCCTCGTTATCCCATTTGACTTTGAACATAGAAGACATCGTAGCTAGCGCGTCCGCCAACTGATTCTCCTCTCTTGGGAAGTGCTCAAAGGTTATCTCTTCGAAATGGGGGATCAATGTCAACACATACTCTTTGTAGGGAATAAGATTTGGGTGTTTCGTATCCCACTCGCCTTTGATCTGACTGATCACGAGAGAGGAATCTCCGAAGACACTCAGAAACTTAATCCTTAAGTCAATTGCAGCTCGAAGACCCATGATGCATGCCTCATACTCCGCCATGTTGTTGGTGCAGTTGAAACATAGCTGGGCAGTAAGTGGAGTATGAGTGCCTTTAGGGGATATGATTACAACGCCAATGCCGTTACCCAAAGCGTTTGAGGCTCCGTCAAAGTGCATAGACCATCGGGATCCTTCCTCAGGTCCTTCATCCGGTCCAGGTACTTCACAATCAGTCACCACCATGATATTCTCGTCTGGAAATTCAAAGTTCATAGATTGGTAGTCGTCCACTGCCTGGTGTGCCAAATGTTCTGCCAATACACTTCCCTTGATTGCTTTTTGAGTCATGTACTGGATGTCGTATTCCGTCAAGATCATCTGCCATCTTGCTATTCTTCCGGACAAGGCAGGCTTTTCGAAGATGTACTTGATTGGATCCATTTTTGAAATCAACAGAGTAGTGTGAGTTAACATATACTGTCTCAGCCGGCGAGCAGCCCATACCAAAGCGCAACAAGTTTTCTCGAGCAGTGAGTATCGGGTCTCACAGTCGGTAAACTTTTTGCTAAGGTAATAAATAGCGTGCTCTTTTCGGCCAGACTTGTCATGCTGCCCCAGCACACACCCCATTGAGCTGTCAAGTACTGTCAAGTATAAGATTAGAGGTCTCCCTTCAACCGGTGGCATAAGAATGGGTGGCTCTTGGAGATACTCTTTGATTCTTTCGAAAGCGGCCTGGCATTCATTGTTCCAACGTACCACTTGATCTTTCTTCAGTAGCTTGAAGATTGTTTCACAAGTAGCAGTTAGATGTGAGATGAATCGGGCAATGTAGTTCAGCCGTCCTAGAAAGCCTCTGACTTCTTTCTCTGTCTTGGGAACTGGCATTTCTTGTATGGCTTTTACCTTGGCAGGGTCCACTTGAATACCTTTGTCGCTCACGACGAAGCCTAGCAATTTTCCAGATCTCACCCCGAAGGTGCACTTGTTCGGGTTCAACCTTAGCTTGTACAACTTCAACCGGTCAAACAGCTTCTGTAGATGGTCAAGGTGTTCCTCCTCAGTTTGGGACCTTGCAATCATATCATCGACATATACTTCAATCTCATGATGGATCATGTCATGAAATAAAGCAACCATGGCACGTTGGTAGGTTGCCCCAGCATTTTTCAACCCAAAAGGCAAGACCTTGTAGCAAAAGGTGCCCCACTGAGTAACAAAAGTGGTCTTCTCCATGTCTTCAGGAGCCATCTTGATTTGATTATAACCGGAGAACCCGTCCATGAAGGAGAATACCTTATGCTGAGCAGTGTTATCAACCAGAACGTCGATGTGAGGCAAAGGGAAGTCATCCTTGGGGCTTGCCCTATTCAAATCCCTGTAGTCAACACACATTCTAACCTTACCATCTTTCTTCGGCACTGGAACCACGTTGGCAACCCACTGAGGGTAAGAAGTCACTGCTAGAAACCCGGCATCAAATTGTTTCATAACCTCAACTTTGATTTTCTCGGACATCTCTGGACGCATACGGCGGACCTTCTGTTTTACCGGAGGGCATTCTTCCTTGGTAGGCAGGTGATGAACCACAATGTCGGTGTCCAACCCAGGCATGTCTTCATAGGACCAGGCAAAGATTTCCACATAATCATGTAGCATCTGAATCAACCGCTGTTTCACACTAGACTCCAGATTGGCACCAATCTTGACCTCCTTTCTGTCTGTCTCAGTACCCAGATTTACCGTTTCCACTGGCTTCATGTGGCTGAATGGCCCTCTCTTCCTGAAGTAACAGTCTTGCAAGCTCACTAGGAACTTCGCAATCATCTTCACCTTCGTCTTCGGCTAAGTTGATCGGATTTTCAAAGTCATAATTGGCAGTAGCAGAGTCGTTACCAGTGGGATCCAGAGTGGATTGGAACCTGTATATGTGAGTGTGTGTAAATATAGCTGTTGTGCAATATATAATAAAGAAAGACAAGGAGCGCAAGATTTGGAATGCAAAAAACGTCCAATGCTTTTATTAATGATATATGAAAATGACACACAAAAGCCCTCACAAATGAAGCCACAGTGCCCTGGGTAAGACACCGGGCCGTAAAGTTTCAAATTATTGTCTGTTACAAATTCAAAACAAAGGAGTTCATTACTGAGTGACAAAAGTAATAGGTATGAAGTCTTTCGCAGTCCAGTTGCTTGGTCCACCGTTGGTCGTTGGGTAGATCCAACTGTCGAATTCAGATTCCTCCACGTCGTCTTCAATAGCATTTACTCCCGGGTTGGTGATGAACACAAGAGGTCTTCCAATCCTTGCCTTACGAACAACCCTCTGAGCCTCTGCAGTGAAACCCAAACCAATTTTGTCAGTCTTCGGAGTAAAATCAGGAAGTCGGCCCCAATTTGCACACTCACCCTTCTCAATCACAGCCCGGGCATCCTTTAAGGAAGCCATCTTCAAAGGAGAATCTTCTTCAGTTACAGTCTCTGCTGATGCCAATGTCTGAGGGACCTCTTCAAAGTGTTGAAAGGGGGTTTCAATGAATTCCCCATCCATTTCTATATACCAGAATGAGTTGAGATGACTGACCATGTATTCTTCCTCCCCCTGCACTGTCACAATCTTCCCCCAGACCGGGTATTTAAGCTTCTGATGTAGAGTTGAGGTCACAGCTCCAGCCTTGTGGATCCAAGGACGACCCAGCAAACAAGAATAGGATGGTCGAATGTCCATCACATAGAATGTAGAGTCAAATACCTGAGAGCCAACCCTGATTGGAATATCAACTTCACCATGTACCATTCTTTTGGACCCGTCAAAGGCCCGGACAATAGTGTTACTTGGCTTGAGCTCTAAACCCTCATAATCCAGCCTGTCTAGAGCTTTCTTGGGAAATACGTTCAACGAGGAACCAGTGTCAACTAGCACATGGGCAAGAGTAGTTCCCCTGCATTCGATGGAGACATGCAGGGCATCGTTATGGTTCTTCCCCTTAGCAGTCAGATCAGCGTCGGAGAAACCCAAACCATTATCAGCAGTTAAGTTGGATACACACTCGGTAAATTGATCATCTGATGTCTCTTGTGGCACGTGGGCCGTCTTCAGGAAGGTAATCAAAGCCTTGGCATGGGCCTCTGAACACAACAACAGTGATAGCATAGAAATCTTAGACGGGGTATGCCCCAGCTGCTCAACTACGTTGAAATCACTCTTCTTGATAATCTTAAGGATCTCTTCCATCTCTTGCTTGGAAGCTTCAGCAGTGGTTGTCTTTGGTGCCTCCGTCTGGGCAGGCACGTCAGTAGCAATCCCTTTGTCCCGAGCGTCAGATGACTCGGCAGCAGGGGTAGGAATAGGAACTTGGTCAGGAAGGGAAGCAGGCACACTGGAAGGTGTGATGACAAGAGGTCTCTGAATGGCTGGTGGCGCAATATCAGGCGAGAAAAGTCTACCACTGCGAGTGACTTTGGCAGGCCCGATGATGTTACTGACACCGATACTAGTATCAAAATCTTGTTTAACTCCAAGCACATAAACATCTGCCCCATAGTGCCAAGGGACAGCTTTGTCAGATGTATAGGGGAGGGGCCCCGGAACAGTGATGATGATAAAAGCAATCTTCTGAGTAGACATGATTTTGACAGGCTTCTTTGAGGGAGCCTTAGGAGAGTTGTTGAAAATAGTAACGATGGACACTTCTTCAATAGGGATAACAGGAACAACAATTTTCTCAAACAAGATCTCTTTATTATCCATCAGGTTTTGGATACCTGACTTCAACAAAGGACAACCAGCAGGTGAAACAGAACATAGATGGCAACCTTTACTACATCCCGGAAATAAACCGGCTAGCAACAGGTTCCTTTTGACAGTCAACAACGGAGTAACAATATCATCCACAGAGGCTACATACAGGTCTTCCTCTACAGCATTCACTCCATGCTTGGGCATGGGAGCAGTCACAACATTGGGCCTTTCAGGCGCCTTGAACTCTATCTCTTTAGCATCAATAATGTCCTGAACCTTATTCCTCAGAGCCCAACAATCATCCGTAGTATGCCCCAGGCTGTCAGAGTGATAAGCACAGTGGGCGTTAGGATTGTACTTTGGAGAGGCTGTATTCACTACTTTCGGAGCTTCTTTTATAGTTACCAGATTGGTTGACAGTAGTTGCGGCAATATCTCAGACAAGGTCATACTGAGCCGAGTGAACTCCCTTCTGGGTCTCTCACCCCTTGGTTGGTTATATTGCCGAGGAGCAGCAGCAGGATTTGAAATTACCACCGCGTTGGCAGCTTGGCGGCGTTCCGGTTTATTCTGTCTCCTTGAACCATAAACAACACTAGATTCCTTCTTGAACGGCTTCTTTTCGGAGCTCGAGGAGGCACCCTTTTGTATCTTCCCAGACTTGATACCAGCTTCTATCCTCTCACCAGTCAAGATCAGATCTGTAAACCCAGCAGAAGAATTTCCAATCAGATGGTTGAAGAACGGACCAGACAGGGTCCCTAAGAACATGTCAACAAGTTCACGGTCAGTCAAAGGTGGCTGCACCCTTCCAGCCAGGTCTCTCCACTTTTGCGCATATTCCTTGAATCCTTCACCCGTCCCTAGTGACATACCCTGGAGTTGGGTACGCGTAGGAGCGAGGTCGGAATTATACTGATACTGCTTATAAAACGCAGTAGCCAAGTCCTCCCAGTTACGAATACTGGCTCCATCCAGCTGATAGAACCATTCGAGTTGAGTCCCTGAAAGACTATCCTGGAAGAAATGGATCCATAGATTCTTGTCAGCAGTGTAAGGTTGGATCTTCCTTACATATGATCTGAGATGCAGCTTAGGACAGGAAGCTCCGTCGTACTTTGCAAAGGCAGGTGCCTTGAACTTGTGGGGAATCACCACCCCAGAGGATAAGCCTAGGTCCCCAAAGTCTAACCCGGGCACATGTTGAATCTCCATGGAACTTAAACGGTCCTCTAGCTATTTGTACCTGTCTTCAGCAGGAGGGTACTGCTCATCATTGTAATCTGTCTCGTTGTCGGAGACCACGGGACTAGGAACCCTTCTCTCTTGGGGACTGTCCTTCCCTACAGAGGAAGTAGCCAGATCGGCCTCATTTTGGAGTCCATTCCCAAACCTCCGTCCAGTGTTGAACATCACAATCCTCTTCTTCTTCTTCTTCAAAAGCAGAGTCTTCAACTCCTGTTGACCCTGGGCTAGGCTCATAACCATCTCTTGGAACTGGGCATTCTGGGCCTGGAGGGCCTTGATAGCTTGTTCATTAGTAGGTTCAGAAGTCATAATGATTGCTGAAATAAACAGCGAAGAAGATGAGTGACATGTAAAAAAGAGTACCTGTTATGCACATGATGCATGATATGCTATTTATGCAATGCATTCAAGGGTTCGAGAATTCAAATTCGTTGTAGACAAAAAAGGAACACACGTTATATTAAGAAATAATCTGTTCAGTACATCAATGCCTCATGGGCGAAATATTACAAAATACTTAATCCCAAAAGACATTGCGCATCCTCTTTGGAGCGATGTAAGTGTTGAGGGTCTTTTCCTCGTGAAGTAGGCGGGTGAGCTCCAATACCTTCTTCTCACTGGCATGTAGACTGGTTTCAAGAGAATTCCGTTCTTCCTTGAGTTGGATCCAGCTCTTCTGCATTTCTTCCCAAGACGTTGGCATGTCAGGATGTTGAATGGTGTACGAGAGCTCTCCTTCCATAATTGGCTCTTTGATCACGGGGAGAATGTGAGGATATGGCATCACAAGCTTCTGGGAGCGGGCTCATACCCACTTGAGATAAGGCTCAAGGGGGATGGAGTTCTTGTGCCCCAGTGTCTTACTATCCACCCTGTTAGGCATCCTCCAAGCTCTGATAAACCTCTGGCGAAGTCCTTGCGTATCGTTGTTGAAGTCAAAAACTATGTCAAGAATCAACATGTCATGAGGGCCATCCCTCCGAGCATATCCAAACTGCCTCAAAGCCAAACAGGGGTTGTAAGTAATGCCTCCTCTAATTCCAAGTAAAGGAACATTAGGAAATTCTCCGCAACGATCAATGATAGTGACATTTTCTCTGGACCGAGAACACCAATATATATCAGCATGTGTAAGAGTCATTAATCGTTGTGACCATCTCAAACCCCGCTCGTTCTTCAAAAATGATTGTGGAAGGTGCGAAATAAACCACCTTGCCAGGAGAGGAGTGCAGCACATGAGAACACCTCTTTTTCTCATGGTTCGAGTGTAACATGAGTGAAGGATGTCCCCAAGCAACGTAGGTATGGGATTCCTGGACATGAAAATCTTGACAGCATGGATATCTATAAGCTGATCCGGATTCGGGAACAACACCAACCCATAGACAAGGAGTGCCACAACTTCTTCAAAGGCTTGTAGGTCAAGGGAATTCCAACATTCTTTTGCCTTCTCAAACAGGAACTTTTCCAAGAATCCTTTGATACCACTTCTGATTTCCCAATGCCCCTTGATGTCAGATGGTTGTAGGCGTAATGCTTTAGCAACCTATTCAAGTTTTGGTTCCCTTTCCGTACCGTTGTAGGGTAGTTGACTAAGGATAGGAATTTTTAGAAGTTGAGAAAAATCTTCCAAAGTAGGCACCAGTTGATAATCCGGGAAAGTAAAACAGTGGTGCACGGGGTCAAAGAACTGGAATAGAACTTTTATCATATCTTCTTCAACACTGGTGTTGACCAAGCTTATGAGTCTACCATGTCTTTCACTGAAGGAAGAGTTCTCAGGAATCCTGGATGTAAGCTCCTTGAGCTGAGGAGGGATCCTTACAAGGTTGACATGAATTGTCTTTCTGCGGAGAGATTCCATGTCCTACAAAACAAGAACAAAGATGAAGATTCGAACCCTTGAAGTGGTTAGTAAATGCATATGATGCTTTATGATGTTATGATGTTATGATAAAAGCACACCACAAGTATTCACAAAAGCAAACATGATAAGGCACACAAGTCACACCAGACAACCCTTAGAGTTTAGGCCAGCATGAAGTTTAGGTACTACCCTCTTGAAGTTGGTTGGCTCAAACCTGTCCTATCAATAGTAACCGGGTACTACCCTCAGGAATCCTGGATGTAAGCTCCTTGAGCTGAGGAGGGATCCTTACAAGGTTGACCTGAATTGTCTTTCTGCGGAGAGATTCCATGTCCTACAAAACAAGAACAAAGATGAAGGTTCGAACCCTTGAAGTGGTTAGTAAATGCATATGATGCTTTATGATGTTATGATGTTATGATAAAAGCACACCACAAGTATTCACAAAAGCAAACATGATAAGGCACACAAGTCACACCAGACAACCATTAGAGTTTAGGCCAGCATGAAGTTTAGGTACTACCCTCTTGAAGTTGGTTGGCTCAGACCTGTCCTATCAATAGTAACCGGGTTCTAAGGAGCTCAATATCATCGGGTTGTTTTCTATGTTCATAGTTTTGATTTAGACACTGAACCGACGACCAAAATATTCCAAGAAAACAACCCTCAATGAGTGTAGTATCGAGTATCTACCAACTTCGGACTGCACCAAAGTCGGTCATCTCACTACCCCTAAAGAGGCCAGGATGGTCAAGTAAGGTTCCTAAGGTCAGTTGATGCTTCACGACACCACGCGGTGGCCCCGTACTCTCCTTGACTTGACTCAAGGGTTACCGGTACTCACCAAAGTGCCACATCAACGTAGCAACTACTTCAACCGTGTCGGTATACCCCGCACAGTTCCCTCACAGTTTGTTGCTACTTCTAAAAGGGTATCCCCCAGATCCGGGTTAGGATCTATGAAACTCCAAGACGAGCCCACAATATTAAAGAAAACAAAGCAAGCAATTGAAAACAAGGGTGGTCTAATCCTAAGGTACACCTCACTTATAAAAAAATATCCCCAGCAGAGTCGCCAGTTCTGTGATCGGTGGAAATAGAACTGACTGTTTTGGAATGCTGGTTCGCGAAATGTCGCGGTAAGCAAGAGTCACCACTGCCTTTTATGTTCTCCAATAAGGAAAGGACAAAAGCACAGCAAAATTCCTTTTCGAGATGTTTCTCGGTTCGGGAGGTAGATTATAGAAAGGGAAGGTGTTATCACCCTTTCTATCCGTGGTTATCCACGGGCTCTTAGGTACTTGCTCACTATGTTTTCAAAAATTGTTTGCTTTTCTTGTGTTTGTGGGTTTTGAAAACTTCTAGGTAACTCTTGTATCAGTCCTCAAGAGTGTATGAAGTGTTTGTTTGAAATTTTTTTGAAAGTGTAGGTGCGAAAAGTTGTTTTTGTTTTTTTGAAAGAGCAAGTACCCAGGAGAAATCTACCTACTCTAAGGAATTAAGCTGTGTACATGTCCTTTAGACAGTACTATCCCACTATTGAGAAGTAGGTAGCACCGTCGTTGGAGTTATTCGGGTCCATTCGATTATAGGGACATGCGTGGTCACCAAAGCAAGAGTAGGACGCCTTAGCGGTAACCCTAGTGTCCTAGATCCTTTTTATCCGAGGCAACCGTTTCGAGGCAACTGGATCTTTAGACAGGAGGGCGACCTCTAAAACACCCTATACTCAATGACCACGTCGAGGCAACCAAGTGAGGCGTACCCTAGGAGTGGCATGTGCACGTGTGTCAGATTTCATGTTAAATTATCTTGCACATGTTATTGGTGAGCTACGTTTTGATTTTATTTTTCAGGCAAGTCTTGTCATGCATAGTTAACAGTTAATAATTGTGCGGAAAATAAATTGCGGAAAGTAAATCTATGCTATTACAAGGCATCGGGTATTTACATCACCAAAAACATAACCCTTGAAAAGATAAATTGCGAGAAAATAAAGAAAGCGATAAAGTCCTAATTATCTATTACATTCTCGGAGCAGTTACATAAATATGATCAAAAATTAATATGCGAAAAGAAATTAAATCGGGGACGTCCTTAGGGTTTTGACCCTTTTTGAGAAAAGAATGGAATTTTGGTCCTTTACATTTAATTAAATCTTAGACCTAATTTACTAATTAATTAAATAATTGCAAGAAAAAAGTATTTTTGAAATTTTTAGGTCTTAATAAAAATAAAAGAAATTAAAAGTTGTCAAGAAAACCCTAATTCTATGTTAATTTTATTTAATGTAAAAAAGTTACATTTAACCTAATTAACTAAATTAATTTGTTAGTATTTATTTACAAAATAATAATTAATAGTGAAATTAATAAATAATAAAAATAAATAATATTTTAGGTTTCTGAATTTATAAAGAACAAAGAAACCAGGGGGGGGGGGTGATGACCCAATAATGGAGTTATGTTAGCAATTCTGGCCCAATAAGCACACAAGTCTGTTTGACTTTCTGGATCAGCTGCACGTTCATTGACTGGGAGTACCATGAACCCTCACGCTTGGCCTTCAGATCTGGGCTCAGAGACACATGGCGCTTGGAGGTTTGCAGTTCATGGTGGAATGATTTTAAATGCCTGTATGCAATCATTTATGAAAAATAGAAACAATTATTTGGGTGGACCTGGGAATCGAACCCAGGTCCCAATGATTACCAGCCACCTCACTAGCCACTACACCATTCGCTTGCATTTGTTAGTATAATGATAAATAAATATAATATACAAACAACAATTAATGTGCTGTAAAAGACAACAACACGCGCCCTTTTTTGAATTGGCTAATCACATATCACCACCTCATCACCGTCTTCGCTGCACCTGTAAAAAAGCAAAGAGATAGCGGGGGTTTTTAACCCCCACAAAACAGGATGACCAATAATAGCGAATAGGCATACGATTAACATAAATATTTCGCGAGCATGGCTTTCAATTCGTCTGGTTGCAACGATTTAAACCATAGGTCTTAGAGGTCCCAATTTTGCCTGGATAGTAAAACCCCAAAATCAAAGCTTAGGAACCCTAGAATTTGTCAATGGTATCTTTTGATTTAGGGCTCTATAATTCAATTAACCTGCACCATTAGCTTCCTATGGATTCATACAATACAAAATAAACAACAAATTGTGTTAATGATGCATGAAATATGAATTTCGATTCTGAGAAAATTATGCAAACCGTGCGACTGTCAATGATGAATTCTTGAGCTTTGGCGTATGGTTTTGATTGCAATATGTCTCTGAGAGTTCCTGCAATGTATTAGAAACAAGAAAAAGCCTTGAATCACATTAGAATGTGGAAATCAGTTTTCAAATTTCTTTGATTTTTTCAATGTTGCTTATGGCTTTCTTGCAGCAATTTTTACGTCCAATGCATTAGGTTTAGGTTGTGTACTTATAGAAGAACTGAATTAGGTTAAATCCTTGGGCAAAGATCCATGGAATTATGGTTTCAATATTTGATTGAAAATCAAATAATTTTCAATCTTTTTTATTGGAAAAATTTATCAAACTTGGAGATTCTTGTCCCCTTGATGTGCACACGAATTTGCCAGCTTGTCTTGAGCTTGTTTGCTTCACAAAAGATTGAAAAAAACATATCTTTGAATTTCCTACATTTTAAATTAATTAAATGAATTAAAATCAATTAAAAATCCAATTAATTAATAAAAATAAGAAAATAAATTCAAATAGGCTTGATGGGTCGTGCATAGGCATTGGATAAATATTCAAGAAGAAATTTGAGGCCCATTAGCAAAAACAAAGTGTCTTGAGCAAAGTTGACTTTTGCAAATTCACAAAAATTTCCTAACTTCTCTAATGCATATCTTGCTCAATTTTGATCATATGAACATGTTCTTGAAGTCCTCTAACCAATGCCCTTGGTCCCATGTCATTTGTATTTACCAATCTCAAGTTATGGTCTTTGACTTAAAGTGCCTTTTTGTTGACTTTTGAAATTGACCTATAATGTAGAAATTGATAACTTTTTGTGAGAGCATTTATTGGACTTGGAATGTGAAGATGAATTGTAGGAAATTTCATCCCCTTCAAAATGAGCATTGAATGGTATTTTTATGATGAACCATGAAAAAGTTATGCCTTGGTCAAGATACAGTTGACTTTTCTACTGTCCAAAAATAGTTACTTTTGCATCTTTGATGATTTTTGAGTCATGCTTGTTGAATCATGATCAAGGCTTGATAAAATGATGATTGTGACCTCAAAATAAGATGTTGACCAAAAATTCTGACTTTTGACTGCAAAATGACCATTTTACCCCTGTAGTTGATTGTGAAGCAAATGGAGCTTTTGACTGTGCAATTTGACACTGTGAGTCTTGAGACTTGACATATAGATGCTTGACAATGTATATAGGCCCATGTGACTTGATTGAGCCATTTAAAACCTCAAATTCCTCAAGAGAACCAAAACCCTAATTTTGACTGGCTTAGGAGGCAGTTGAACTGTGCAACCCTTGAGAAATCTTGAACCATTTGAAGATGATCCTTGAGAAATCTTGAGGAATATGGGAGGGAAAATTTTGGGGTACAACAACTGTGCTTTTTGATATGAGGATGAATTGAGGATGAAGGAATCGTGCTTTAGGTCAGTTAGGGAGTGTGAAAGATGAGAACAAAGTTTGCTTAGGTTGGTGTTTACAGGAAATGAGAGATTTGAGCTGTTTTGCAATCTTGCTTCTTTTTGAAGTAAGTCCACTCAAGTCCTTATGCAGGCCTGTATACCTTCTCTATCTATGCTGCACCTCTCCTTCTTGATCAAAGTGATTTGTGTACAAATGCTAGCCTCAAAGATCTGACCCATGCCTCTTGGATTTTGAATTTGACATAAAGCACTACTTTGCAAAAATGACAAAGTTGCTTTTTCTAATTATGGATTAGTTCTTTGTGTAATGACTAAGTGCACAAAATAAGACTTGAACACAAAGGTTAAGCATTTAATTATTGAGTCTGAAGAGGTTTAGAGGCCTGCAAACCATCACAAAACCTGCTGACTTGAAAATGCCAATGTTATGAACATGTATTTGGCTATGAACAAAAGTGATTTTTGCCCATCTTTGCAAATTCGATTCTCCTAACCACAAGGGTGTTTGAGAAGTTCTTGGACAATTTGGAAAGATTGTAGTGTGTACTATAATCCATATTTGTAATGCAAATTGAAACTCCAAGTGGAAGCATGTGAAAAATGGCCATGAAGTTGGACAAAAATCCTGGCTAGAATAGGTCAAAATTGTTCTAAGTTAAAAATGTTTTGCACCCTTGTTCCAAAAATCATAACTTGAGCTACAATCTTCCTTTGAGAAAACTTTGTGAATCAAAGTTGTAGATTTTGCAATGGACTACAACTTTCATGTTTTGAGTTTTGTTTGAATTCATTTGCATCTTGATGAAAAAATGGGACAAAGTTAGGAAAAAATAAGGAAATTTCATAACTTAGAAAATTTCTAAGTTATGAAATTTCTTCATTTTAAACCCTAATTTGCAATTTTGGGTTTCTTGATGAACAAGTTTCATAATTTGACATGTCTTGATGAAAATTGAATCTTGGCACTTGATTTGGACCAAAAAGTCAAAGTTTGACTTTTCAGTATACAATCAAATTTCGATCAGTTGACTGGAAAATTCATCTGTCAATTCTATGCATTTGGGATCTTTTGAACTTATTGAATGTGTCAAGACAATGCCATTGAGTCCTTGAGTCCATATGTTAGCTTGGTTTGCCATTGGTTAGGTCAAATAATCAAGATTGCCTTTGTGCAGTCAAAACCCTAAAAATGACCATTTTGCCCTTTTGGTGATCTGATCAAATTTCTTGTGGAATTGTGATCCAAACTTGACCAAATGGTTCATATGAGTTCATTATGTTGATGTGGGTCAAAAATTATGATGTTTGACTGTCAATTGGCCACAGTTGACTTTTCCCCAATACAGTTGATTTCTAGGTCTACCGTCCAATTGACTGGGCCAAGAATGGAATCAAGGCTTGAAACTTGGTATGGATAAACTTGTGAGTCCAACATGAAGCATGAAAGTCACTTTGGGCATTTTAGGTCAAAACATCTTTGTGCAAACTTAAACCCTAATTTGGGTCAACAGTGCAAGGAGGAGTCTTGAGCAGAGTAAACCCTAACTTGATCTTGAGCTCCAAGGGTTTTGTGGTGAGAAAATATTGATGAAATGAGAGGGCAAATTTTGGGGTACAACAACACCCATGCCTGATCTATTTGTGAAGACCACTCCTCCCTTATTAGATGATCTAGAAGAACTGCAACTCGCTTTGGTTAGGATGCAACAGGAAAGGGATGCTTGGAAGAACAAGCTCAAGACATTAGAGAGTTCCTACAGAGCAGACTTGAAGGAGAAAGATGATTTGATCGAGATCCTTGAGAGTCGAGAAGTAGAGTCTATGGAGAGGCAATGTAATTTATTTTCTCCTAAGCCTCAAATAGGTGCTGATTACTCATTTCCTGATCCGGATGATTGGAAGGAGGTTGCCATCAGACATGAGGAAGAAAACCAGAGGTTGAGGGCTCAGATTGCCAGACTCACGGGAAGCACCAACGTACAGATTGATCTCTATCAGTTTCTTTCTCTCAGGATTTTTAGATTGTATTCTCATTTTTTAGTTGGGATCATTGAAACTTGTAACCTATTTTGATGTTATTTTAATAAAAGTTTTCAGTATTTCAAAAGCTTTATTATTTTGATGTTCGCAATATGTCTATAAATGTTAAATCTCTTGAAATATTAAATGATAAAGTAAAAATAATCATATGCATTGCATATCATGCATCATATTTCACATATTTCTTGCATTTATTTTGCATATCCAGGTGCCTTACCCAGCTTTTTTCTTTGTTCAGCAAGATGACTAATCACTACAACACTCGAGCTAACTTCAAAAAGAAGATGGGCAATTTGGAACAGGAGAATCGCGAGCTACACGAAGAAGTTTCTGCTTTGAAGGCTGGCTTGGCCAATTTGACTACTCTGATGGAAGCTCTGGTGGTTGCTCAGAATTAGCCACCGAGTGTTCAACCTCAACCAACAAGGGCAAATGCCAAAATTCCTACTATTCCCGCATCTGCTACTCCGATTGTTGTTCAAAACCGTATGCCTCAGGGTTATCCGTGGGGAATGCTGGAGAATTTTGCACCCGAAGGTTTCAATTTGGGCCCCAAAGATGCTCCAGTGGTTCTAAATGTTGTTACTCCAGCACCTCCTGTGGTGCAT
Organism: Vicia faba; assembly: GCA_948472305.1. Classification (NCBI taxonomy): domain Eukaryota; kingdom Viridiplantae; phylum Streptophyta; class Magnoliopsida; order Fabales; family Fabaceae; genus Vicia; species Vicia faba. The sequence continues at coordinate 963,894,067 of OX451740.1, forward strand.
GCTTTTCCTGCTGCACCTCCTTCGGTGAATTTGGTTCCATTTGTTAATGAAGATGTATGTCGTCCTTTCCCTCCGCCGAGTGAAGATTTGGGTCTTTATGACAAAATGGATGATTTCCAAGAGAAGTTTGATAGAATGCAAAGAAAGATGAAGGCTCTTAGGGGAAAAGAGTTATTTGGGCAGAACGTGAATGAGCCGTGTTTAGTTCCGAATGTCAAAGTACCTGCTAAGTTCAAGGTCCCAGAGTTTGAGAAGTACAAGGGAAACAATTTCCCTCGTGCTCACTTGGTGATGTGCGTGAGGAGAATGTCTTCTCACACCGACGATCAGCGTCTGTTGATTTACTTTTTCCAGGATAGATTGACCGGCACAGCGTTGAAATGGTACATGAGTTTAGACAACACCAACATCCATACCTTTAATTATTTGGGAGAAGCATTCATAAAACAATACAAGTACAATGTGGACATGGCGCCCGATCGTGACCAGCTTAGGGCCATGGTTCAGAAAAACAGAGAATCGTTCAAAGAGTATGCGTAGAGATGGCGTGAAGTGGTTGCACAAGTGATTCCTCCCATGGAGGAGAAAGAAATGACTAAAATTTTTCTGAAGACACTAGGAGCTTTCTACTACGAAAGTATGGTAGCAAGTGCCCCAAGTGATTTTACAAAGATGGTAGGAATGGGTGTCCGTCTAGAAGAGGTAGTAAGAGAAGGCCGTTTGACAAAGGGTGAAGGATCTGGAGGTATGAAGAAGCCAGCTTATGGGTTTACAAAGGAGAAAGATGGGGATACCAATGCTGTCATGGAAGAGAGAAGAGTAAGTGCTCCTAGAAGGAATTATCAGCGTCACCAGCAAGTTGCTTCAGTGACTCCTGTTATGAATGCCGCTCTGTGATCGGTGGGAATGAGAACTGACTGTTTTGGAATGCTGGTTCGCGAAATGTCGTGGTAAGCAAGAGTCGCCACCGTCTTTTATTTTCTCCAACAAGGAAAGGACAAAAGCACAGGAAAATTCCTTTTCGAGATGTTTCGCGGGTTCGGGAGGTAGATTATAGAAAGGGAAGGTATTAGCACCCTTTCTATCCGTGGTTATCCACGGGCTCTTAGGTACTTGCTCACTATGTTTTCAAAAAGATTTTGCTTTACTTGTGTTTGTGGGTTTTGAAAAAGTTTGTTTGAAAACTTCGATTTAACTCTTGTATCTGTCCTCAAGAGTGTATGAAGTGTTGTTTGAAAACTTTTGTTTGAAAAGTGTAGGTGCGAAAAGTATTTTTATTTTTTGAAAGAGCAAGTACCTGAGAACCTCTACCTACTCAAAAGAAATTAAGCTGTGTAAATGTCCTTGAGATAGTACTATCCCACTATTGAGAAGTAGGTAGCACCGTCGTTGGAGTTTTCGGGTCAATTCGATTATAGGGACATGTGTGGTCACCAAAGCAATAGTAGGACGCCTTAGCGGTAACCCTAATGTCCTAGATCCTTTTTATCCTAGGCAACCGTTTCGAGGCAACTTGGATCTTTAGACAGGATGGAGACCTCTAAAACACCCTATACTCAATGACCACGTCGAGGCAACCAAGTGAGGCGTACCCTAGGAGTGGCATGTGCGAGTGTGTCAGGTTTCAGTTATGTTATCTTTGTACATGTTATGGTGAGCTACGATTGTTTTTAATTTCAGAGAGATCTTGTCATGCATAGCCTAGTTAGCATACATCTAGCAGTTAATAGTTGCGGAAAATAAAGCTAAGCTATTACAAGGCGTCAGGTATTTACATCGCCAAAAACAAACCCTTGAAAAGTAAATTGCGGGAAATTAAATAAAAGCGATAAATAATTAAAGTCCTAATTAAAAGCTATTACATTCCGGGAAACAGATACAATAATATGATAAAATGGATCGCGTGCGGGAAATTAAATCGGATGCGAGTTTTTTGAGGTTTTGACCCTTTTTTGAAAGAAAGTGATTTTTTTGGTTATTTTTGAATTAAATGGAATTAAATTAAATGAACAATTAAATTAAATTAAATAATGAAAATATTTTTGGATTTTTGAGTTTTTTAAAGAAATAAAATAAATTGAATTAATGCTAATAAAAACCTAATATTCTAAATTGATTTTAAATATTGCAAAAAATATTAAAAGTTAAATCTAATTAAAGCTAAATTGATTAAATTAATTTATTTACAAAAATAAAAGTGATGAAGTTAATTTTAATAAATAAAATATTTTTTGTGTTTTTGATTTTATTAGGAAAAAATGTTAATTGGTTAGTGATTAATAAAAAGAATAACGATTAATTAATTAAAGGAAAATAATAAAACTAGAGAGAGAGTTTAGGAGTATACGGGCCTGATTGGAGAGGTGAAACAGCTGTTGGCGTCATGTGTAAATTGTTTTGTTTTGGCCATTTGTGTTTTGGCTTTTGACCATTTGTGTTCTGGCCTCAACGTTCTTTAACCTTCTCAGGATGTCTGCCTCGCCATGTATTGGTGTCATGTGTAAGCCGTTCTGTTTTGGCCATTTGGCTTTTGGCTTTTGGCCATTTGTGTTTTGGCCTCAACGTTCCTTAATGAACCTGCATGGGATCCTGTCTAAATCTGCAGTGTTGAATCTCATGAACACATTAAATAAATTACTATATATCATAAAATACAAATAAAGCCAATATATGAAGAAATTTAATGTTTAGGCCAATATGGCATGTATGACTGATTATACCCTTTTGATCATGGAGATCAAATCAACCTTACCCTTACTGGAAAAGTAGTGACATGAATGCTTTTATGCCCTTTTGATCATGGAGATCAAGCCAGCCTTACCCTTACTGAAGAAGTAGTGAGATGTTGGTTTGTAACTGAGATGGCTTGTTTGTAGTGAGAGAGGGATTTGTAATAAGGATTTCAAGGTTTTAGGGTTCTTGAAAGAATTTGATATTCTGATAGCATTGTGGCAAAGTTTTTTTTCTCTTTTTTTTTTCTCTCCTCTGGTTTGTGTGAAAAGAACGTGATTATATAATGGAAATTAGGGTAAAGAAAATGGGCTTTGAATGTGCAATTGGGCCTCCAATATTCACTTGAGTTCGTCACTTTCCAGGCTAAATCGTAGGGACTTAAGTGCAATTTTTGAAGTTCAAATGTTTAAACAAAATGTAGCTGACATCTAGAACTAACTCCTGTCCAAAAATCGGCTCAATCGGATAAGTGGTGAATTAGTTATAAATTTTTGAAGTTTCAGCTTAGACAAACTTATTTTGGGCTCCAGTGTCGACTCTGACACGTTCTTCAATAAAAAACTGGTATTGATCGGAGCATAATCCGGTCTCTACTTTTGAAGCAAAGTTGTAGATCTATGAGTCAGTGACCTTGTGTAAAAATATGAGCCCAATCCGATAAAAATTGACCGAGTTATGAATTTTCGAATTTTTGGCCCAGATGAAATAATATTCAGCACTCAGGATTTTCAGTGTGTCACGCACTCTGAGCAAAAAACGAAGGCCTTTTGAATACCGTTTGAACTCAATACCTTATGTGAAAATGTAGCCAACTCAATTTTTGAAATTTTGGCGCCAGAACCAGCTCGATACGATGAAAATCGATCAAGTTATGATTTTCTGAACATGATGCAAATAAACTTCTGTCACAAATTTTCTGTATGAAAATACTTGATAAATCCACATTTTTGAAGACCTTCTAATTGAAATTGGCTTCCAGCCGTGAGAGATGAAAACGTAGATAATGTCAAGACGGAATTTTTGCCACCGGAACGGGTTCAAAACGAGCCACGATCTTCAAGTTATGAAGTTTTAAGCGCGTAAAAACTGCACTTTCAGCACACTTTTTTCACCATATTTCTTCGAGAAAACTCACACATTCGGATACCTTCTTCAAAGAATTGACTCTTGATCCGAACCTGAATTTGAGAATACGTTATCAGAGATATCTTGGCGAAAGAACACCTGAATATGACGCGCCGGGTTGGACTTGTGAATTTTTCTTGAAATGTTTTGAGAAATATGGGAGGGCAAATTTTGGGGTACAACAGTTGCCCCTGTTCAATCTTCTTAGACCTGAGGATATAGATTGGCTTGCGTGCCTTTCATGATCCGAAGGTGGAAGATGATTGAACACTAAAGTGCCCAGAAATTTGCACTCGCATGGAGTAGTATCAGTGTTGTGATGTCGGGAATGGGCTTACAGATGCCATTTGGAAAGATGATGGATAGGAGGATGGGCTTATAGATGCCATCTGGAGATTGTTGGTAGAAGGACGGGCTTATAGATGCCATCTGGAGATCTTTTGTTGAATTGTAACTTGGTAGGTTGAAAGAAGGAACCTGTGTAGGGTTGCCTGATGATGAGTCAGTGTAAAACTGCATCTTGGAAGAGAGAAGGAATCGGTGTAGGGTTGCTTCATGATGGTCAAGTAGATAGTTGTCCTGTCTGGTTTCAGGTATTAATCTACAATCCGCCGTCCATAGATATTTCCTGGCTTGCTACAGGTATTAATCCGGAACTTAAGGAGGCTGGCCGATGAGATAGTTGTCCTGTCTGGTTTCAGGTATTAATCTCTGACCTGAGAAAGAAAGATAGTCTTCCTGGCTTGTTACAGGTATTGATCTTCAGTCTCTTCATGTAGATAACTTTCCTGGCTTGTTACAGGTATAGATCTACAATCAGTCGTCCACAGATATTTCCTGGCTAGTTACAGGTGTTGATCTGGAACTTAAGAAAGGTTTTTTTTGATAATGATGTGATGAAGGAATCTGAGACGATTGCTACTCCAAATAGATGATGAAGGAATCTGGGACGATTACTACCTCAACAGGATGATTAAGGAATCTAGAATGATTACTACCTCAGCTGGATGATGAAGGAATCTTGGACGACTTCTACCTCAACAGGATGATGAAGGAATCTTGGACGACTTCTACCTCAACGGGATGATGAAGGAATCTTGGACGACTTCTACCTCAACGGGATGATGAAGGAATCTTGAACGACTTCTACCTCAACAGGAATGATGAAGGAATCTTGACGACTTCTACCTCAGCAGGATGATGAAGGAATCTTGGATGACTTCTACCTCAACAGGATGATGAAGGAATCTTGGATGATTACTACCTCAGCAAGATGATGAAGGAATCTTGGACGATTACTACCTCAGCAGGATGATGAAGGAATCTTGGGCGATTACTACCTCAGCAGGATGATGAAGGAATCTGGGACGATTACTAGCTCAGCAGGATGATGAAGGAATCTTGGACGATTACTACCTCAGCAGGAATGATGAAGGAATCTGGGACGATTACTACCTCAGCAGGATGATGAAGGAATCTGGGACGATTACTACCTCAGTAGGATGATGAAGGAATCTTGGACGATTACTACCTCAGCAGGAATGGTGAAGGAATCTTGGACGATTACTACCTCAGCGGGATGATGAAGGAATCTTTGACGACTGCTACTCCAAAAGGTAATGACTTTTATCTGTTGATCGATCTTTCCTGAAAAGGTAAAGAGTTAGTTGTATGCAATGTCATGATGTATGAGATGCATGATGTCATGATGTTCTCAAAAATAAATGAGATTGTGTCGTATGCACTTTATCATGTATGTAAGCAGGAGGTATGAAATGTGAAATGTTTATGAATGTATTTTCGTCTGGGAAAATAAATCCTTGACGAATGCCGGGGAGTTTGTTAAATCCTGGGCTGATGTTGAAGAGTAGAGTTCCTCGTTTCCGTTGGGGATGATGAACGAAGATGATTGCAAGAATGAACCGGTAGGAGAAGATAACTCCGTTGGGGGATAAACCTGGTGAAGAGATTACTCTGTGGGGAATTACTCTGTTGAGAAGAGATGCTTCGCTGAGATTTTAATGATAACTCCACTGGGGATTCCGTTGGTAAGCTCTGTTGGGGAATTTGATGAACTCCGCTGGGGATAGGAAGAACTTCGCTGAGGACGATCTTTCCGTTGCAATTTTGCTGAGGATAACCCAGTTAGACTCTGGTGGGGGATAACCTTTGAACATGGTTAGGGAGAGATATTTGTACTCTACAGGGGACCAGTTTCCAGACTCTACTGGGGATAAGCTTTCAGAATCTACTGGGGAGGATGATTCAACTCTCCTGGGGAAACTTTTGAGACTGCACTGGGGAAATGGCTCCACCGGGGTGTATGGTATTCCGCCGGGGGAACAATCTTATATTAAGACTGCCGGGGATGCTTGTTGAGGAATATCTGTATACTCTGCTGGAGAATATTGAGATCTTCTAGGGATATCCAACTTCCTTAGGGCTGAAAGTAGCCTAACTCTGCTTGGGGAGAGTGTTGCTGACTTGCTAGGGATACTGTACCTTTTCGGGGCTGATGGGAGACCAACTCTGCTTGGGGAGAGTATTGCTGATTCTTGTCTTACTCTTGGGGAGTGAAGGTATCTTGGTCGTGTTCTTCAGCTGAACTTACCTTGGTACTTCGGCGGACAGAGCAACTAGATCGCTTAGACAATTCTTATTGCCCCAGTTTCTGCGGGAGAAGGTACCTGTGGAGGTGCTTGATGACCGCCGATTGACAAATCTTCTTCTGGTAGGCGAGTGACGAGATGACGGGACATAGTCGTATGCTTTGATCCCTAATTTTTGCCTGGACTACCCTTTCGGGTTTTCAGTCCACCGGGATACCCATTTTTTCCCAAGCCGCCTTTTCAGGTTTTCGACTTGCCGGGTGTACAGATTTTCCATTTCCGTCCCTTATTTTTGCCCGAACCCTTTTGGTTCGCCGAGAAGCCCTTATTTTTGCCTAGGCCGGTCGACCTAGCGGGTCTTTGATTATGCGTAGTATTTTTCGACTAGGTCCACGCTCTCAGGATGTAGAGAATTGTCACTGTCAGTAGTGTTGCGTTGCCCTACTACAAGAAGATGTTTGATCATGCAAGATTCGTTGCTGGAATTTATGTCCAATGCCCCAAGTGACTCAGGCGGAGATTTGCCCCTGGCTATTTGGCATTTTGAGAGATTCCTTGAATCTTGACTTGACTGCCCCAGATGATGGACAATGGTTATGTATGCCCCTTGGTTGGAAGTGTTGTTCCACTTGAGGTGATCCTTTTTGTTGAGAATGTTCTTTTGTTCACTAGATATTCGTCGTGCGAATTTCTCTGCTGTTTGAACAAATAGTCATATGCAAACAATGTTATTTTTAAGAATGCAAAGCTTATGTCTGTCTTGAAGTTTTTTTTTTTGAAAATGCAGTTTTTCAATAAAACAAATGAATTTTTGTAAAATGTGATGTCAACTCAGGATTTTACAGCAAGCCCTACAGGAGTCAGGATACCTTTTGTAACAATATGCTTTCGAACTAACCCATGCTTCAGCTAGGACTTTTAAGGGTTATAACGTGGCCTGGTTCACGGTTTAAGAAACAAAGGATAAAGGCTCAAATTTTATTTGTACCCACCCACTCTTTGTGGTGTTCTTCAAACCTAAACTCAGCTAATCGTGCATTAGATTTTGTTTGAGTCTTTGCTCTGATATTTCGGTGATGGTTCGGATATTGACAGTTTATTTTGAATAGGCAGTCATTTTTTTTTGTTGAGAGTTTGTAGGACCTCTTTCTTTTTTTTTTAATTTTGTTATCCCTATATTTTTTCCTGAACTGTTTCTTTTGTGATTACAGTCAGCGGGATGCCCCAGTTTGGTAAGTCTCCTTCATAGGTTTTGACTTAATTGGCTTTTATTTCTGAGAGATAATGACTGCCTGTCTTTATGATTATTCAGAACCATCATTGTTCTTTTGTTTCGGAAAGACTTCTTTGACGCCATTCATTATGCACCTGGATTAAACTGAGAGAACTACCCTGCCCCAGGTTATAATTAAGGGTTTTAATTTTTGCGAAAAGAAAAACTCCAACTTCTTTGGCTCAAAGGGGTTGACGAGGGATTATCTTCCTTATAACTCCACTGTTTAGGATTTGAAACAATGCCTGTACTTCATCAGCGGGGTCTGTTCAAAAGCATACTGTAAAGATCGTGGTATCGTTTTCGTCATCCTCCCTCAAAATGCTTAGAATTTTTAATCGAGAGTTGAACATCACAAAAAAAAATGAAAGCAATTTGAATATAGTGAATACGAATGTGTGATTGGTGGATCTGGAACTGACTGTTTAACGCTGGTTCGCGAAATGTCGCGGAAGCAAGAGTCGCCACCGTCTTTTATTTTCTCCAAATGGAAAGGACAAAAGCACAGAAAAATTCCTTATAGAGATCGCTCTCGGTTCGGGAGGTAGGTTATAGAAAGGGAAGGTGTTAGCACCCTTTCTATCCATGGTTATCCATGGGCTCTTAGATACTTGCTCACTTGTGTTTTCAAAAATGGTTTTTTTGCTTTTCAACTGTGGGTTTTAAAAAGTTTCTTTGAAAATTTCAGTTCGACTCTTGTATCGGTCCTCAAGAGTGTTTGAAAAATTGCTTTCGAAAGCTTTTTGAAAAGGTGTCGGTGTGAAAAGTGTTTTTTAAATTTGTTTTGAAATTTAGAGCAAGTATCTAGAGTCGTCTACCTACCCTAAGGAATTCGTCTGTGTAAATGTCCTTTAAAGTAGTGCCATCCCACCATTGAGAGGTAGGTAGCACCACCGTTGGAGGTGTTCGGGTCAATTCGAGGTTCGGGACGTGGTGATCACCAGAGCAATGGGAAGACACCTTAGAAGCTACCCTCATGCCAGGTTCACGGATCATGAGGACTTACTAAGACATCCTCTACTCGACAATCACCTTTCGAGGCAAGGCAACAGTGAGGCGTACCCTAGGGGTGGTGTGTGATTTGTGTGTCAGATTCGTTTATTTTTGTCTTGTTCATGTCAAAGGTGATCTACGCGTTTGTTTTTATTTATTGTCATTCATTCTTGCATGCATTTATTTAACGGTTAAAAAAAGTGCGAGAAAGGTAAAGTTCTAAACTATTACAAAAGGCGCGGGTCCACATCGCCAAAATTTCCAGGACCCGATTTGACAGAAAAATAAAGAAATAATGAAAAGTAAAGTGCGAAAGATTTAATTTACATGGCTTTGGGAGAGGTACATAAATATTAAAAGAAAAAGAAATAAATACGTGAATTGAAATTTAAATTAGAAACGAGGGCGTTGGACCCTTTTTAATGAAATTAAATTATTAGCAAATTAATTAAATTAAAGAAAAGGAAATTGTTTTTTTTTGAGATTTTGATATTTATGATTTTAATGAGAAAGATTAATTGCAATTAAAATACTAACCCTAATTCTAATTGTTTTTATTTTATTTTATTAAGAAAGTATTAAAGTTAAACCTAAATTAACCTAATTATTTACATGCAATTTTAATTTAAAAAAATAATGGGAAATATTTAATTATTATGAAAGAAAAGAAAAAAGGATAAAAATTATTACCAACCCTAATTCTACCAAATTTTAAGTTTATTGAAAAATGTTAAGATTAAGTCCTAAATTAAAAACTAAGTTAATTAATGAATTTTATTTACAAAAAATATTAATTAAATAAATATATTTTAATTTTGTCCTTTCTGATTTTTTGTGTTTTTTATATTATTGTGAAAATCTTAAATTAATTAAAAACAATAATTGAAATAAACAAAAAGAAATAAAAAAAATGTAAAAGCTTGCAAACCTAGGGGGGTCTGTCCCCAAATGTGAGGTGAAGTCCAGCAATTTTAGGCCCAATAAGTTCTGGCCTGATTGACTTTTCTATTAGCATGCATGGGCGTTGACTGAGATTCACCATGTTCCTTCAATCGTGACCCTTTGATCCATCCTAGTAGGCGCGTGTATGGCTTGATTTTGAGGATGTATGATACACCTTAGCGCTGAAACTGCATATGAGCGTTATATGAAAAATAATATGAAAGGGGGTGGGGACCTGGGGCTCGAACCCAGGTCCTGACGATTACCAATGCTTATGCTTGCCAAATGCGCTGCTCTGTTTCTTTGTCCATCATATAGCTAATAAACATAATAAAATAAAACAAAGGTTAGTGCATCTTTTTCGCGCGAATATTTGAATCAACCAACCAACGCTGGACACTTCATCATCTTCCTCCTTGTTTTTTTTCTTTTCTGAAACACAAAAAAGAACTGGAAACGGTTTTGAACCGTTCCAGAAAGTCACTTTTGCAAAAATAACGAATAGCTCAGGGCAGCTCATAAATTGAGCGCGAGGGTCGTTTTCTTTTCGTCCAAGCATTCTGAATTCATCCATGGCATTGACATGTCCTAATTTTGCAGTAGTGAGAAACGCCTAATTCAGAGCTTGGAAAACCCTAAAAGATAACAATGGTGGAATCGCATATAGTGCACAAAAACACAATTAACTTATATGGTTAGCTTCAGAATCCTTCCATTAGTCAGAATCTATGAAAGAAATGCCATGAAAATGCACAAACATTAAAACACGATTATGAAAAAAAAGTGGAAAAGTTTGAATCCTATTCACCAATCTTCAAGGTTTCAGGCTATGCTATTGATTCAATCTCCTTCCTTGAAGCCTCAACAAGCTAATGGAACAGATATTTGGCCTTGAATCGTCCTAAAACTCAGTTTTCAGTATTGGAGTTTTCTTGAAAAAATTCAAGTTTGCATATGGCTTTTCTGCGCAGCTTGGACCTCTCTAGGATTAGGTTTGCATTCTATACTTATGTTTGAATGATTAGGTCAAAGAATTTGGTCAAAAAGATCCATGAATTGATGAATCAATATTTGATTTTTATGGCATTAGTTTTCAATCTTTTCATGCATATTTGCCACCAAATCATGTCCAATTACCTTCAATTCTTTCCTAATCTGATTTGCACGAAACCTTGGAGATATTTTATGCACAAAAAGATTCAAAACATTAGGTTTAGTATTTTTCACCTATTTAATTTAATTAAATGAATTATTAATGATTAAAAATCCAAATAAATAAAATAAAATGATAAAAAATTTCCCTTTGGGCCAAATGGTCGTGAAAATGCCTTGGATAATGAATTGTGGAAGAAAAAGAGGCCCATTAGCAATTTTAGGTCATTTGAAGCAATGTTGACTTTTCAAAATACCTAAAAATTTCCCAATTTCCACAAGGCATAACTTGCTCAATTTTTAAGCTTTGCTCATGTTCTTGGACATTTTGGAAATGTCTTTGAGTCCTCTAACCAATGCCTTTGGTCCCATGTCATTTTGATTTACCAATCTCAAGTTATGGCCTTTGACTTAAAGTCCCTTTTTGTTGACTTTTAAAAATGACCTATAATGTTGAAATTGATAACTTTTTGTGAGAGCATTTCTTGGACTTGAAGTGTGAAGAGGAGTTGTAGGAAATGTCTTTATCTTCAAAATGAGCTTTGGATGGAATTTTTATGATAATCCATGTGAAAGTTATGCCCTGGTCAAGTTACAGTTGACTTTTTCAACTGTCCAAATATGGAAACTTTTGCATCTTGATGATTTTTGAACCAAGCTTTGAGAATCATGATCAAGCATTGATCAAATGATGTTTGTGGCTTCAAAATGAGATGTTGACCAAAAATTTGGACTTTTGACTGTCAAATGACCATTTTGCCCCTACAGTTGACTGTAGTGCAATTAGGGTTTTTGACTGTGCAATTTTGTGCTGAAAGTCTTGAAACTTGGTATGAGGATGCTTGACCATATTTGTAGGCATATGGGACTTGATTGGACCCTTGGAAACTTCATTTTCTTTGGCAGAACCAAAACCCTAATTTTGACTGTTAGGAGGCCCTTACACTGTGCAACCCTTGGGGAGATGTTGAAACTTTGACTTGGAAAATTCTTGAAGAATATGGGAGGGCAAATTTTGGGGTACAACAGTTGCCCCTGTTCAATCTTCTTAGACCCGAGGATGCAGATTGGCTGACGTGCCTTTCGTAATCCGAGGGTGGAAGATGATGGAACACTAGAGTGCCCGGAAATTTGCGCTCACATAGTAGTATGATGGTGGAAATGGGCTTATAGATGCCATTTAGAGATTGATGGATAGGATGATGGGCTTATAGATGCCATGCTAAGAGATGATGGAAGGTGGATGGGCTTATAGATGCCATCTGGATGTTGATCACGTAAGAGCTTCCTTAGCGGGAGCTTGCATACCTGCAAAAAAGAAAAATGATTACCTGACCTGTTACGGGAGCTGGTCTTCAAATTCTTTGTGTAGATGTGTCCTGACTGGTTACAGGAGCTGGATCTAGAGCTTCAAGCGGTGATGAATGAACCAGGGATGGTTACTACCTCAACAGGAACGGTGAGAGAACCTTGGATGACTTTAACCTTAACAGCAATCGTTGAGAAAATCTTGGGATGATTACTACCTCCGCAGTATCGGGGAGAGAACCATAGGAGACTACAACCTCAATAGCAATCATTGAGAGAATCTTGGATAACTTCACTTCAATAGCAATCATTGAGCGAAATCTGGGATTACCACCTCCGCAGTATCGGGGAGAGAACCATAGGCGACTACAACCTCAATAGCAATCATTGAGAGAATCTTGGATAACTTCACTTCAACAGCAATCATTGAGCGAATCTTGGGATTACCACCTCCGCAGTATCGGGGAGAGAACCATAGGCGACTTCAATCTCAACAGCAATCATTGAGAGAATCTTGGATAACTTCAACTTCAACAGCAATCGTTGAGCGAATCTTGGGATTACCACCTCCGCAGTATCGGGGAGAGAACCATAGGCGACTTCAACCTCAACAGCAATCATTGAGAGAATCTTGGATAACTTCTACTGAGTCCTTATCAGGAAAATCTGTTTGGGGTCGATTTAACTGGACTAGAGAAGGCCTTGGACTGGATAAGAAACAGAAAATCTTAGGGTCGATTAGCTGAACCGGTCTAGGTCTTGAAATGTCTTCAACTGGGCAAGAAACAGGGAGATCTTTGGAGTCGATCTGACTGAACCAGAGAAGGCCTTTGACTGGAGAAGAAACAGAGAAATCTTTGGAGTCGATTTAACTGAACCAGACTAGGTCTTGAAATGTCTTCAACTGGGCAAGAAACAGGGAGATCTTTGGAGTCGATCTGACTGAACCAGAGAAGGCCTTTGACTGGAGAAGAAACAGAGAAATCTTTGGAGTCGATTTAACTGAACCAGACTAGGTCTTGAAATGTCTTCAACTGGGCAAGAAACAGGGAGATCTTTGGAGTCGATCTGACTGAACCAGAGAAGGCCTTTGACTGGAGAAGAAACAGAGAAATCTTTGGAGTCGATTTAACTGAACCAGACTAGGTCTTGAAATGTCTTCAACTGGGCAAGAAACAGGGAGATCTTTGGAGTCGATCTGACTGAACCAGAGAAGGCCTTTGACTGGAGAAGAAACAAAGAAATCTTTGGAGTCGATTTAAATGAACCAGACTAGGTCTTGAAATGTCTTCAACTGGGCAAGAAACAGGGAGATCTTTGGAGTCGATCTGACTGAACCAGAGAAGGCCCTTGACTGGAGAAGAAACAGAGAAATCTTTGGAGTCGATTTAACTGAACCAGACTAGGTCTTGAAATGTCTTCAACTGGGCAAGAAACAGGGAGATCTTTGGAGTCGATCTGACTGAACCAGAGAAGGCCTTTGACTGGAGAAGAAACAGAGAAATCTTTGGAGTCGATTTAACTGAACCAGACTAGGTCTTGAATGTCTTCAACTGGATAAGAAACAGGGAGATCTTTGGAGTCGATCTGACTGAACCAGAGAAGGCCTTTGACTGGAGAAGAAACAGAGAAATCTTTGGAGTCGATTTAACTGAACCAGACTAGGTCTTGAAATGTCTTCAACTGGGCAAGAAACAGGGAGATCTTTGGAGTCAATCTGACTGAACCAGAGAAGGCCTTTGACTGGAGAAGAAACAGAGAAATCTTTGGAGTCGATTTAACTGAACCAGACTAGGTCTTGAAATGTCTTCAACTGGGCAAGAAACAGGGAGATCTTTGGAGTCGATCTGACTGAACCAGAGAAGGCCTTTGACTGGAGAAGAAACAGAGAAATCTTTGGAGTCGATTTAACTGAACCAGACTAGGTCTTGAAATGTCTTCAACTGGGCAAGAAACAGGGAGATCTTTGGAGTCGATCTGACTGAACCAGAGAAGGCCTTTGACTGGATAATAACCAGGAAAATCTTTGGGAGTCGATTTAACTGAACCAGACATGGTCTTGGAGTCTTCAACTGAGTCTTCAAAAGAAAAACCTTTAGGAGTCGGTTTAACTAGACCAGAGAAGGCCTTTGACTGGATAATAACCAGGAAAATCTTTGGGAGTCGATTTAACTGAACCAGACAAGGTCTTGGAGTCTTCAACTGAGTCTTCAACAGAAAAATCTTTAGGAGTCGATTTAACTAGACCAGAGAAGGCCTTTGACTGGATAATAACCAGGAAAATCTTTGGGAGTCGATTTAACTGAACCAGACAAGGTCTTGGAGTCTTCAACTGAGTCTTTATCAGAAAAATATTTAGGAGTCGATTTAACTAGACCAGAGAAGGCCTTTGATTGGATAATAACCAGGAAAATCTTTGGGAGTCGATTTAACTGAACTAGACAAGGTCTTGGAGTGTAGCTTGAAAATTTAACTGGATCTTTCCTGAAAGGTAAAGGTTAGTCATATGCAATGCATAATATGAATCAAGCAATGATGTTCTCAACATAAATGAGATTGTAAGATATGATGCGTATATGCATGCTATAATGTATGGGAATGCGATGTTTATGAATGTATCTTTTGTCTTAGGAAAATAAATCCTTGACGGGTGCCGGGAAGTCTTTGGAGTCGATTTAACTGAGCCAGACTAGGTCTTGAAATGTCTTCAACTGGGCAAGAAACAGGGAGATCTTTGGAGTCAATCTGACTGAACCAGAGAAGGCCTTTGACTGGAGAAGAAACAGAGAAATCTTTGGAGTCGATTTAACTGAACCAGACTAGGTCTTGAAATGTCTTCAACTGGGCAAGAAACAGGGAGATCTTTGGAGTCGATCTGACTGAACCAGAGAAGGCCTTTGACTGGAGAAGAAACAGAGAAATCTTTGGAGTCGATTTAACTGAACCAGACTAGGTCTTGAAATGTCTTCAACTGGGCAAGAAACAGGGAGATCTTTGGAGTCGATCTGACTGAACCAGAGAAGGCCTTTGACTGGATAATAACCAGGAAAATCTTTGGGAGTCGATTTAACTGAACCAGACATGGTCTTGGAGTCTTCAACTGAGTCTTCAAAAGAAAAACCTTTAGGAGTCGGTTTAACTAGACCAGAGAAGGCCTTTGACTGGATAATAACCAGGAAAATCTTTGGGAGTCGATTTAACTGAACCAGACAAGGTCTTGGAGTCTTCAACTGAGTCTTCAACAGAAAAATCTTTAGGAGTCGATTTAACTAGACCAGAGAAGGCCTTTGACTGGATAATAACCAGGAAAATCTTTGGGAGTCGATTTAACTGAACCAGACAAGGTCTTGGAGTCTTCAACTGAGTCTTTATCAGAAAAATATTTAGGAGTCGATTTAACTAGACCAGAGAAGGCCTTTGATTGGATAATAACCAGGAAAATCTTTGGGAGTCGATTTAACTGAACTAGACAAGGTCTTGGAGTGTAGCTTGAAAATTTAACTGGATCTTTCCTGAAAGGTAAAGGTTAGTCATATGCAATGCATAATATGAATCAAGCAATGATGTTCTCAACATAAATGAGATTGTAAGATATGATGCGTATATGCATGCTATAATGTATGGGAATGCGATGTTTATGAATGTATCTTTTGTCTTAGGAAAATAAATCCTTGACGGGTGCCGGGAAGTCACTCCTGGGCTGATGTTGAAGAGTGGATTTTGCTTCCGCTGGGGATGTTGGTTGCAAGAATACCAGTAAGAGAAGATAACTCCGTTGGGGAATAAACTTGGCGAATGGATTACTCTGCGGGGAGAAAAAGTACTCTAGCGATCTTGCTGGGAAGCAATACTCTGTGGAGAGAGAGGTACTTTGTTGAATTGTTGATAATAACTTGCCGGGGATACCCTTGTTGTGTTGGAAGTGTTAATAGACTTCGCTGGGGGAGAGGAGACTTCGTCGAGGACGCTCTTTCCGTGGCTTTTGGCTGAGGATAACCCAGTTATATCCTGGTAAGGAAATAACTCTTTGAATAAAGCCGGGAGACGCGTTCGTGCTCTGTAGGGGATAAGCTTCCAGAATCTACTGGGGATAAGCTTACTGCTTGGGGGGTGGGTTCCAACTTTCCGGGGGAAACTGGATTGGACTCTCTGGGGGGAAGTTTTGAGATGTATTGGAAGTAACTCCACTGAATGTTTGGTATACCGCCGGGGAACAATCTTTAGACCAAGACTTCCGGGGATGCCTGTTAAGAGTGCATATATGCTGCTGGGGAATGTTGAGATCTGCTGGAGGATACCCAACTTCCTTAAGGTTTGATTGTATAGCTTTATTTGGAGAGAGTATTGCTGACTTGCTGGCTCACTCTCTGGGGAATTGAGATATCTGGTTATGTTCTCCAGCTGAACCTACCTTGGTACCTTGGAGGATAGAACAATTAGATTGCTTGGGCAACTCATTATTGCCCCTGTTTCTGAGGTGGGAGAGGAAGACCTGTGAGGTGCTGATAGTTGTTGATGGACAAACTCTTCTTCTGATAGGCTAGTGACAAGATGCCGGGACATAGTCGTACGCTTTTGATCCCTAACTTTTGCCTGGACCGCCCTTTCGGGTTTTTAGTCCACCGGGATACCCATTTTTGCCCAAGTTGCCTTTTCAGGTTTTCGACTTGCCGGGTGTACAGATTTTTTTTCATTTCATCCCTTCATTTTGCCCGAACCCTTTTGGTTCGCCGGGAAGCCCTTATTTTTGCCTAGGTGTGTCAACCTAGCGGGTCTTTGATTATGCGTATTTTTTTTTCCGACCATGTCCGTGCTTTCAGGATGCAGGGAGTTGTCACTGTTAGGAGTGTTTTGTTGTCATACCACCCGAAGATCTTCGTTTGATCGTCCAATGTCCCAAGTGACTCAGGCGGAGATTTGCCCCAGGCTATTAGGCGTTTTGAGAGATTCTCTGAATTGACTTAACTGCCCCAGATGATGGACAATGATCATGTCGTGCCCCTTGATTGGAAGTGCTTATGTTCACTAGGCTTTCATCGTGCGAATTTCCCTGCTGTTCAAACAAATAGTCATATGTAAACAATGTTATATCAAAAATGCAAAGCTTATGTCTGTCTTGAAGATTTTGAAAATGCATTCTTTTTCATAAAACAAGTGAATGTTTGTAAAACGTGATGTCAACTCCGTATTTACTGTAGGCCTTAAGGAGTCAGGATACCTTTTGTAACAGTATGCTTTCGAACTAACCCATGCTTCAGCTAGGACTTTTAAGGGTTATAACGTGGCCTGGTTCATGGTTCAAGAAACAAAGGATAAAGGCTCAAATTATTTGTACCCACCCGCTCTTCGTGATGTTCTCCAAACCTAAACTCAGTTGATCATACGTTAGACCTTGTTTGAGTCTTTGCTCTGACTTTTCGATGATGATTCGGATATTGATAACTTATTTTGAATAGGCAGTCCTTCCTTTTTTGTTGAGGGTTTGTAAGACCTCTTTCTTTTTGATTTTGCTATCCCTGAATTTTGCCTGAACAGTTTCTTTTGTGATTACAGTCAGCGGGATGCCCCCGCTTCGTAAATCTCCTTCATAGGTTTTTTTGACTTATTGGGCTTTTTTATTTTGAGAGATATAATGACTGCCTGTCCTTATTAATTATTCGGAACCATCACTGTCTTTTGTCTTGTAAGGACCTCTTTGGTGCCATTTGTTATGCATTTGGATCAACTGAGAGAACTACCCTGCCCCAGGTTATGATTAAGGGTTTTAATTTTCGAAAAGAAAAACTCCAACTTCTTTGACTCAGAGGGGTTGACGAGGGATTATCTTCCTTATAACTCCAGTGTTTAGGGATTGAAACAATGCCTGTACCTCATCAGCGGGGTCTGTTCAAAAGCATACTGTAATGATCGCGGTATCGTTTTCGTCATCCTCCCTCAAGAGGCTTAGAATTATTAATTGAGAGTTGATCATCAGAAAAAATATGAAAATAATTTGCGTATAGTGAATACGAATATATTGCTTCAAGACAGACGTATGCGATGCATTAATGGAATAACAATGTTTAACATGAGTAAGTGTTTGAACAAAAGAAAATCACAGCTTGAACATTCGAATGAACAAAAGTTTTCTCTTCTCAGGGCCTGTTATTTCAACTGGTGAGTCTTGGAGGGACGGTAGAAAAATTCAGCCTGACCATCTTGTGTGAACTCCAATGCCCCTTCATCAATCAGATCCTGGATTTTGTTCTTCAGAGCCCAAAACTCATTTGTATCATGTCCTGGACAGGCAGAGTGGTAGGCACACCTTTTATTGGGATCATAAGTAGGATATGCTGTGTTGGGGTTCTGGGGATGAGCCCTTAATGTGATCCGATTCAACCTCAACAGGCGTTGTAAAGCTTGAAACAGCGACATGTTGAGCTGGGTGAATTGCCTCCTGGGCTTGTCTGGCTGAAGCTGATGAAATTGCTGCTGAGTTTGTGACCCTGAAGCCACTTGAGGAGCTCTCCCCTTACTTCCTTGTCTCAAAGGTGGTTGAACGATGACTGGCTCTTTTCCCTTAGACGTTTGCCCCAGTTGGTTATCCCGAAGCAGTTGGTTGACGAGAACTCCGATCTCTTCTTGTCTTTGAGCTAAACCTTGAATGGCAGCCCCCTGCCCCAACATTTGTGTTTTCATTGCATCCATCCCAGCTTGCAGGTGTTTCAGCCTTTCATCCTCAGCACTGTTCTTGACGAAAGTCTCCATGAGAAGTGTCCTTAGCTCCTCCTGCCCCTTGGATAGATTCAAGAGGATTTCTTCGAACCGAGTCTCTTGAGCAAGAAGGTCCTGGTTATCTTGTTGGGAAGCCATTGCTAAAATAAACAGCAGAGATGGTAAGTGACCTGCAATAAGGGTACCTGTTATGCAAATGATGTGTATGACATGCATGTAATGTTTCCAAGGACCTCGCGGGATAAACAAGAAAATTTGTTAGAATTTGGGTCCGGTAGCTTGATTGAAGGAACCCCATGTTGCTGAGAATCCTTCTTCAAAGGTCAAAGCTCACCATATCTAGTGGGTCATAGCCTCTGACAACCTTGGCTAGGGGAACCTTCTTCAAGTGTCAAAGCTCACCATATCAAGTGGGTCATAGCCCCTGACAACCTTAGCTAGAGGAAAATAAATCCTCTTTGCCCCTTGCTAGACATTTGGTTCATTATGACCTGCATCACAGACCCTTGAGATCCTTGAAATGGATTAGTCCTTTTGCAGGATGTATGCAATGGTATGATGTTATGTTATGCATGGGGTAATGTAAGTAACCCTGTTATGAGTCCCAATTAAGGACTGCAAACCACAACCTGCAAGAAACTCAAGTAAAACCTGTCATGAGTCCCAATTAAAGACTATAAACAAAACCTGCAAGAGACTTAGTAAACCCTGTTATGAGTCCCAATTAAGGACTATAAACAAAACCTGCAAGTAGTTCAAGTGTCAGACAACAAGCATGCAAATAGTCAAGTACGAAGGCACACAAGTCACACAAGAGAAGCCCTTAGAGTTTAGGCCAGCATGGGGTCTGGGTATTACCCTCTTGAAGTTGGTGGGCTCAACCTGTCCTATTAGAAGTAACCGGGTTCTAAGGGTCCCAATATCACTGGATTGCTTTCATTGTTCATCGTTTCGATTTAGCCACTGAACTGGCGACCGAAATATTCCAGGAAAGCAACCCTCAATTGAGTGTAGTATCGAGTATCAACCAACCTCGGACTGCACCAAAGTCAGTTATCTCACTACCCTAAAGAGGCCAAGATAGTTCAATTAAGGTTCCTAAGGTCTGTTGATGCTTCACGACACCACGCGGAGGCCCCGTACTCTCCTTGACTGAACTCAAGGGTTACCGGTACACACCAAAGTGCCACATCAACGTAGCAGACTGTTTCAACCATGTCGGTATACCCCGCACAGTTCCCTCACAGCCTTGTTGCTACTTTCTAAGAAGGTATCCCCCAGATCCGGGTTAGGATCTATAGAACTCCCAAGACAGTCCCACAATTTAAAGCAAGCAAAGCAATACAATTGAAAACACAGTGATCTTAGTCCTAAGGTACACCTCACTTTATAAGAGTCCCCAGCAGAGTCGCCAGTTCTGTGATCGGTGGATCTGGAACTGACTGTTTAATGCTGGTTCGCGAAATATCGCGGAAGCAAGAGTCGCCACCGTCTTTTATATTCTCCAAATGGAAAGGACAAAAGCACAAAAAAATTCCTTATAGAGATCGCTCTCGGTTCGGGAGGTAGGTTATAGAAAGGGAAGGTGTTAGCACCCTTTCTATCCATGGTTATCCATGGGCTCTTAGATACTTGCTCACTTGTGTTTTCAAAAATGGTTTATTTGCTTTTCAACTGTGGGTTTTAAAAAGTTTCTTTGAAAATTTCAGTTCGACTCTTGTATCGGTCCTCAAGAGTGTTTGAAAAATTGCTTTCGAAAGCTTTTTGAAAAGGTGTCGGTGTGAAAAATGTTTTTTAAATTTGTTTTGAAATTTAGAGCAAGTATCTAGAGTCGTCTACCTACCCTAAGGAATTCGTCTGTGTAAATGTCCTTTAAAGTAGTGCCATCCCACCATTGAGAGGTAGGTAGCACCACCGTTGGAGGTGTTCGGGTCAATTCGAGGTTCGGGACGTGGTGATCACCAGAGCAATGGGAAGACACCTTAGAAGCTACCCTCATGCCAGGTTCCCGGATCATGAGGACTTACTAAGACATCCTCTACTCGACAATCACCTTTCGAGGCAAGGCAACAGTGAGGCGTACCCTAGGGGTGGTGTGTGATTTGTGTGTCAGATTCGTTTATTTTTGTCTTGTTCATGTCAAAGGTGATCTACGCGTTTGTTTTTATTTATTGTCATTCATTCTTGCATGCATTTATTTAACGGTTAAAAAAAGTGCGAGAAAGGTAAAGTTCTAAACTATTACAAAAGGCGCGGGTCCACATCGCCAAAATTTCCAGGACCCGATTTGACAGAAAAATAAAGAAATAATGAAAAGTAAAGTGCGAAAGATTTAATTTACATGGCTTTGGGAGAGGTACATAAATATTAAAAGAAAAAGAAATAAATACGCGAATTGAAATTTAAATTAGAAACGAGGGCGTTGGACCCTTTTTAATGAAATTAAATTATTAGCAAATTAATTAAATTAAAGAAAAGGAAATTGTTTTTTTTGAGATTTTGATATTTATGATTTTAATGAGAAAGATTAATTGCAATTAAAATACTAACCCTAATTCTAATTGTTTTTTTATTTTATTAAGAAAGTATTAAAGTTAAACCTAAATTAACCTAATTATTTACATGCAATTTTAATTTAAAAAAATAATGGGAAATATTTAATTATTATGAAAGAAAAGAAAAAAGGATAAAAATTATTACCAACCCTAATTCTACCAAATTTTAAGTTTATTGAAAAATGTTAAGATTAAGTCCTAAATTAAAAACTAAGTTAATTAATGAATTTTATTTACAAAAAATATTAATTAAATAAATATATTTTAATTTTGTCCTTTCTGATTTTTTGTGTTTTTTATATTATTGTGAAAATCTTAAATTAATTAAAAACAATAATTGAAATAAACAAAAAGAAATAAAAAAAAATGTAAAAGCTTGCAAACCTTGGACGACTTCTACCTCAACGAGATGATGAAGGAATCTTGGACGACTTCTACCTCAACAGGATGATGAAGGAATCTTGGACGACTTCTACCTCAACGGGATGATGAAGGAATCTTGAACGACTTCTACCTCAACAGGAATGATGAAGGAATCTTGACGACTTCTACCTCAGCAGGATGATGAAGGAATCTTGGATGACTTCTACCTCAACAGGATGATGAAGGAATCTTGGATGATTACTACCTCAGCAAGATGATGAAGGAATCTTGGACGATTACTACCTCAGCAGGATGATGAAGGAATCTTGGGCGATTACTACCTCTGCAGGATGATGAAGGAATCTGGGACGATTACTACCTCAGCAGGATGATGAAGGAATCTTGGACGATTACTACCTCAGCAGGAATGATGAAGGAATCTGGGACGATTACTACCTCAGCAGGATGATGAAGGAATCTGGGACGATTACTACCTCAGTAGGATGATGAAGGAATCTTGGACGATTACTACCTCAGCAGGAATGGTGAAGGAATCTTGGACGATTACTACCTCAGCGGGATGATGAAGGAATCTTTGACGACTGCTACTCCAAAAGGTAATGACTTTTATCTGTTGATCGATCTTTCCTGAAAAGGTAAAGAGTTAGTTGTATGCAATGTCATGATGTATGAGATGCATGATGTCATGATGTTCTCAAAAATAAATGAGATTGTGTCGTATGCACTTTATCATGTATGTAAGCAGGAGGTATGAAATGTGAAATGTTTATGAATGTATTTTCGTCTGGGAAAATAAATCCTTGACGAATGCCGGGGAGTTTGTTAAATCCTGGGCTGATGTTGAAGAGTAGAGTTCCTCGTTTCCGTTGGGGATGATGAACGAAGATGATTGCAAGAATGAACCGGTAGGAGAAGATAACTCCGTTGGGGGATAAACCTGGTGAAGAGATTACTCTGTGGGGAATTACTCTGTGGAGAAGAGATGCTTCGCTGAGATTTTAATGATAACTCCACTGGGGATTCCGTTGGTAAGCTCTGTTGGGGAATTTGATGAACTCCGCTGGGGATAGGAAGAACTTCGCTGAGGATGATCTTTCCGTTGCAATTTTGCTGAGGATAACCCAGTTAGACTCTGGTGGGGGATAACCTTTGAACATGGTCAGGGAGAGATATTTGTACTCTACAGGGGACCAGCTTCCAGACTCTACTGGGGATAAGCTTTCAGAATCTACTGGGGAGGATGATTCAACTCTCCTGGGGAAACTTTTGAGACTGCACTGGGGAAATGGCTCCACCGGGGTGTATGGTATTCCGCCGGGGGAACAATCTTATATTAAGACTGCCGGGGATGCTTGTTGAGGAATATCTGTATACTCTGCTGGAGAATATTGAGATCTTCTGGGGATATCCAACTTCCTTAGGGCTGAAAGTAGCCTAACTCTGCTTGGGGAGAGTGTTGCTGACTTGCTAGGGATACTGTACCTTTTCGGGGCTGATGGGAGACCAACTCTGCTTGGGGAGAGTATTGCTGATTCTTGTCTTACTCTTGGGGAGTGAAGGTATCTTGGTCGTGTTCTTCAGCTGAACTTACCTTGGTACTTCGGCGGACAGAGCAACTAGATCGCTTAGACAATTCTTATTGCCCCAGTTTCTGCGGGAGAAGGTACCTGTGGAGGTGCTTGATGACCGCCGATTGACAAATCTTCTTCTGGTAGGCGAGTGACGAGATGACGAGACATAGTCGTATGCTTTGATCCCTAATTTTTGCCTGGACTACCCTTTCGGGTTTTCAGTCCACCGGGATACCCATTTTTTCCCAAGCCGCCTTTTCAGGTTTTCGACTTGCCGGGTGTACAGATTTTCCATTTTCGTCCCTTATTTTTGCCCGAACCCTTTTGGTTCGCCGAGAAGCCCTTATTTTTGCCTAGGCCGGTCGACCTAGCGGGTCTTTGATTATGCGTAGTATTTTTCGACTAGGTCCACGTTCTCAGGATGTAGAGAATTGTCACTGTCAGTAGTGTTGCGTTGCCCTACTACAAGAAGATGTTTGATCATGCAAGATTCGTTGCTGGAATTTATGTCCAATGCCCCAAGTGACTCAGGCGGAGATTTGCCCCTGGCTATTTGGCATTTTGAGAGATTCCTTGAATCTTGACTTGACTGCCCCAGATGATGGACAATGGTTATGTATGCCCCTTGGTTGGAAGTGTTGTTCCACTTGAGGTGATCCTTTTTGTTGAGAAGGTTCTTTTGTTCACTAGATATTCGTCGTGCGAATTTCTCTGCTGTTTGAACAAATAGTCATATGCAAACAATGTTATTTTTAAGAATGCAAAGCTTATGTCTGTCTTGAAGTTTTTTTTTTTTGAAAATGCAGTTTTTCAATAAAACAAATGAATTTTTGTAAAATGTGATGTCAACTCAGGATTTTACAGCAAGCCCTACAGGAGTCAGGATACCTTTTGTAACAATATGCTTTCGAACTAACCCATGCTTCAGCTAGGACTTTTAAGGGTTATAACGTGGCCTGGTTCACGGTTTAAGAAACAAAGGATAAAGGCTCAAATTTTATTTGTACCCACCCACTCTTTGTGGTGTTCTTCAAACCTAAACTCAGCTAATCGTGCATTAGATTTTGTTTGAGTCTTTGCTCTGATATTTCGGTGATGGTTCGGATATTGACAGTTTATTTTGAATAGGCAGTCATTTTTTTTTGTTGAGAGTTTGTAGGACCTCTTTCTTTTTTTTTTTAATTTTGTTATCCCTATATTTTTTCCTGAACTGTTTCTTTTGTGATTACAGTCAGCGGGATGCCCCAGTTTGGTAAGTCTCCTTCATAGGTTTTGACTTAATGGGCTTTTATTTCTGAGAGATAATGACTGCCTGTCTTTATGATTATTCGGAACCATCATTGTTCTTTTGTTTCGGAAAGACTTCTTTGACGCCATTCATTGTGCACCTGGATTAAACTGAGAGAACTACCCTGCCCCAGGTTATAATTAAGGGTTTTAATTTTTGCGAAAAGAAAAACTCCAACTTCTTTGGCTCAAAGGGGTTGACGAGGGATTATCTTCCTTATAACTCCACTGTTTAGGATTTGAAACAATGCCTGTACTTCATCAGCGGGGTCTGTTCAAAAGCATACTGTAAAGATCGTGGTATCGTTTTCGTCATCCTCCCTCAAAATGCTTAGAATTTTTAATCGAGAGTTGAACATCACAAAAAAAATGAAAGCAATTTGAATATAGTGAATACGAATGTGTGATCGGTGGATCTGGAACTGACTGTTTAACACTGGTTCGCGAAATGTCGCGGAAGCAAGAGTCGCCACCGTCTTTTATTTTCTCCAAATGGAAAGGACAAAAGCACAGAAAAATTCCTTATAGAGATCGCTCTCGGTTCGGGAGGTAGGTTATAGAAAGGGAAGGTGTTAGCACCCTTTCTATCCATGGTTATCCATGGGCTCTTAGATACTTGCTCACTTGTGTTTTCAAAAATGGTTTATTTGCTTTTCAACTGTGGGTTTTAAAAAGTTTCTTTGAAAATTTCAGTTCGACTCTTGTATCGGTCCTCAAGAGTGTTTGAAAAATTGCTTTCGAAAGCTTTTTGAAAAGGTGTCGGTGTGAAAAGTGTTTTTTAAATTTGTTTTGAAATTTAGAGCAAGTATCTAGAGTCGTCTACCTACCCTAAGGAATTCGTCTGTGTAAATGTCCTTTAAAGTAGTGCCATCCCACCATTGAGAGGTAGGTAGCACCACCGTTGGAGGTGTTCGGGTCAATTCGAGGTTCGGGACGTGGTGATCACCAGAGCAATGGGAAGACACCTTAGAAGCTACCCTCATGCCAGGTTCACGGATCATGAGGACTTACTAAGACATCCTCTACTCGACAATCACCTTTCGAGGCAAGGCAACAGTGAGGCGTACCCTAGGGGTGGTGTGTGATTTGTGTGTCAGATTCGTTTATTTTTGTCTTGTTCATGTCAAAGGTGATCTACGCGTTTGTTTTTATTTATTGTCATTCATTCTTGCATGCATTTATTTAACGGTTAAAAAAAGTGCGAGAAAGGTAAAGTTCTAAACTATTACAAAAGGCGCGGGTCCACATCGCCAAAATTTCCAGGACCCGATTTGACAGAAAAATAAAGAAATAATGAAAAGTAAAGTGCGAAAGATTTAATTTACATGGCTTTGGGAGAGGTACATAAATATTAAAAGAAAAAGAAATAAATACGTGAATTGAAATTTAAATTAGAAACGAGGGCGTTGGACCCTTTTTAATGAAATTAAATTATTAGCAAATTAATTAAATTAAAGAAAAGGAAATTGTTTTTTTTGAGATTTTGATATTTATGATTTTAATGAGAAAGATTAATTGCAATTAAAATACTAACCCTAATTCTAATTGTTTTTATTTTATTTTATTAAGAAAGTATTAAAGTTAAACCTAAATTAACCTAATTATTTACATGCAATTTTAATTTAAAAAAATAATGGGAAATATTTAATTATTATGAAAGAAAAGAAAAAAGGATAAAAATTATTACCAACCCTAATTCTACCAAATTTTAAGTTTATTGAAAAATGTTAAGATTAAGTCCTAAATTAAAAACTAAGTTAATTAATGAATTTTATTTACAAAAAATATTAATTAAATAAATATATTTTAATTTTGTCCTTTCTGATTTTTTGTGTTTTTTATATTATTGTGAAAATCTTAAATTAATTAAAAACAATAATTGAAATAAACAAAAAGAAATAAAAAAAATGTAAAAGCTTGCAAACCTAGGGGGGTCTGTCCCCAAATGTGAGGTGAAGTCCAGCAATTTTAGGCCCAATAAGTTCTGGCCTGATTGACTTTTCTATTAGCATGCATGGGCGTTGACTGAGATTCACCATGTTCCTTCAATCGTGACCCTTTGATCCATCCTAGTAGGCGCGTGTATGGCTTGATTTTGAGGATGTATGATACACCTTAGCGCTGAAACTGCATATGAGCGTTATATGAAAAATAATATTAAAGGGGGTGGGGACCTGGGGCTCGAACCCAGGTCCTGACGATTACCAATGCTTATGCTTGCCAAATGCGCTGCTCTGTTTCTTTGTCCATCATATATCTAATAAACATAATAAAATAAAACAAAGGTTAGTGCATCTTTTTCGCGCGAATATTTGAATCAACCAACCAACGCTGGACACTTCATCATCTTCCTCCTTGTTTTTTTTCTTTTCTGAAACACAAAAAAGAACTGGCAACGGTTTTGAACCGTTCCAGAAAGTCACTTTTGCAAAAATAACGAATAGCTCAGGGCAGCTCATAAATTGAGCGCGAGGGTCGTTTTCTTTTCGTCCAAGCATTCTGAATTCATCCATGGCATTGACATGTCCTAATTTTGCAGTAGTGAGAAACGCCTAATTCAGAGCTTGGAAAACCCTAAAAGATAACAATGGTGGAATCACATATAGTGCACAAAAACACAATTAACTTATATGGTTAGCTTCAGAATCCTTCCATTAGTTAGAATCTATGAAAGAATTGCCATGAAAATGCACAAACATTAAAACACGATTATGAAAAAAAAGTGGAAAAGTTTGAATCCTATTCACCAATCTTCAAGGTTTCAGGCTATGCTATTGATTCAATCTCCTTCCTTGAAGCCTCAGCAAGCTAATGGAACAGATATTTGGCCTTGAATCGTCCTAAAACTCAGTTTTCAGTATTGGAGTTTTCTTGAAAAAATTCAAGTTTGCATATGGCTTTTCTGCGCAGCTTGGACCTCTCTAGGATTAGGTTTGCATTCTATACTTATGTGTGAATGATTAGGTCAAAGAATTTTGTCAAAAAGATCCATGAATTGATGAATCAATATTTGATTTTTATGGCATTAGTTTTCAATCTTTTCATGCATATTTGCCACCAAATCATGTCCAATTACCTTCAATTCTTTCCTAATCTGATTTGCACGAAACCTTGGAGATATTTTATGCACAAAAAGATTCAAAACATTAGGTTTAGTATTTTTCACCTATTTAATTTAATTAAATGAATTATTAATGATTAAAAATCCAAATAAATAAAATAAAATGATAAAAAATTTCCCTTTGGGCCAAATGGTCGTGAAAATGCCTTGGATAATGAATTGTGGAAGAAAAAGAGGCCCATTAGCAATTTTAGGTCATTTGAAGCAATGTTGACTTTTCAAAATACCTAAAACTTTCCCAATTTCCACAAGGCATAACTTTCTCAATTTTTAAGCTTTTCTCATGTTCTTGGACATTTTGGAAAGGTCTTTGAGTCCTCTAACCAATGCCTTTGGTCCCATGTCATTTTGATTTACCAATCTCAAGTTATGGCCTTTGACTTAAAGTCCATTTTTGTTGACTTTTAAAAATGACCTATAATGTTGAAATTGATAACTTTTTGTGAGAGCATTTCTTGGACTTGAAGTGTGAAGAGGAGTTGTAGGAAATGTCTTTATCTTCAAAATGAGCTTTGGATGGAATTTTTATGATAATCCATGTGAAAGTTATGCCCTGGTCAAGTTACAGTTGACTTTTTCAACTGTCCAAATATGGAAACTTTTGCATCTTGATGATTTTTGAACCAAGCTTTGAGAATCATGATCAAGCATTGATAAAATGATGTTTGTGGCTTCAAAATGAGATGTTGACCAAAAATTTGGACTTTTGACTGTCAAATGACCATTTTGCCCCTACAGTTGACTGTAGTGCAATTAGGGTTTTTGACTGTGCAATTTTGTGCTGAAAGTCTTGAAACTTGGTATGAGGATGCTTGACCATATTTGTAGGCATATGGGACTTGATTGGACCCTTGGAAACTTCATTTTCTTTGGCAGAACCAAAACCCTAATTTTGACTGTTAGGAGGCCCTTACACTGTGCAACCCTTGGGGAGATGTTGAAACTTTGACTTGGCAAATTCTTGAAGAATATGGGAGGGCAAATTTTGGGGTACAACAGAATGGATTGATTCAAAATAGACTAATGCAATGCATTGATAAAGTAATAAAGTTTGACATGAATAAATGTTTGAACAATCAAAAGAAAATTACAAATTGAAAATTCTAATGAACAAAAAAGTCTTCTCGTCTCAGGACTTGTCACTTCAAATGGTGAACCTTGGAGGGATGGTAGAAGAACTCAGCCTGAACACCTTGGGTGAATTCCAATGCTCCTTCATCAATCAGGTCCTGGATCTTGTTCTTCAGAGTCTAACAGTCGTCGGTGTCATGTCCTGGACTGTCAGAGTGGTATGCACACCTTTCATCAGGGTTATACCTTGGGGAGGCTGTGTTGGGATTCTTAGGAGGGTCCCTTAACGTCACCAGATTCAATCTCAACATGCATTGTAAAGCTTGAGACAGTGACACGTTGAGCTTGGTGAATTGCCTCTTGGGCTTGTTTGGCTTGCTCTGATCAACCCGTTGTTCTTGGCGAGGTTGTTGTTGGACCTGTGAGGTAGTAGCAACTTGGAGAGGTCCATTCTTCATCAAACCAAACCTTTGACTTCTCGAAAGTTAATTAATGACTTGATCCTCAGCCTTGACTGTTTGCTTCATACTGTTGTGTCTGTCTTGATGAAGCTGGTTGATCATGGTTCTCAACTCTTCTTGCTCCCGAGCTAAGCCTTGGATAAGAGCCATCTGCCCCAGCATCTGGGTTCTCATTGCATCTACCTCAGCTTGCAGATGTTTCAGCCGTTCGTCCTTACTGTCTTCAGGACTTTTCTTGACCAAATTCCCCATGAGGAGTGTTCTCAACTCTTCCTGCCCCTTGGATAGGTTTAGGAAGATCTCCCTGAACTGAGTCTCTTGAGTATGGAGATCCTGGTTGTCTTGTTGGAGAGCCATTGCTGAAATAAACAGCGGGAACATGAGAAACCTGTAAAGGGTAACCTGTTATGCAATGATATGTATGTATGCAATGTTTTCAAGGATCTCGTGGGGTAAACAAAGAAACTTATTAGAATTTGAATCCGGTAGCTTGATTGAAGGAGCTTCCTGTTATTAAGAGTCCTTCTTCAAGAGTCAGGCTCGCCATATCGAGTGGGTCATAGCCCCTGACTCGAGTTATCATGTTTTGATATTCGAACAGCCTTGGCTAGAGGAAAATAAATCCCCTTTGCCCCTTGCTAGCCAGTTGGTTCATCATGACCTGCATCACAAACCCTTGAGATCCTTGAAATGGTTAAGGAAATGCTATGGTATGATGTTATGATGCGTATGATGTTATGTACGTGGATGCAAAGGTGTGAGGTGTAAGTAAGCCCTGTTATAAGTCCAGATTAAGGACTGTAAACAAAACCTGCAAAGAAATCATGTGTCAGATAACAAGAAATGTGCAAATAGTTCAAGTTTGAAGGCACACAAGTCACACAAAGAGCCCTTAGAGTTCAGGCCAGCGTGAAGTTTAGGTACTACCCTCTTTCAGTTTCAGTTGGTTAAGACCTGTCCTAGAAAATAGTAACCGGGTTCTAGAGGATCTCAATATTACTGACTACCCTCAATCGGTCATAACTCCAGCTTCGTAATCTTTTCTTGCGGCCAGAACCATCGCGAGAGTTTAGCCTCAATGAGTGTAGCATACTGCTACTGTTCTATGGCCAAGTTGAGTCAATTTAGGGTTCTAAGGTCGGTTGGTGCTTAATGACTCCTCAGAAGACCCATATTCTCCTCGTTCCAACACAAGGGATATTGGTACAGACCAAGGTGTCACACCAATATAGCTACTGCTTCACCCGTGTCGGTCTACGCCGGACAGGTCCCTCACAGTTTATTGCTACCTAAAGGGTATTCCCCAGATCCGGGTTAGGATCTATGAAACTCCAATACAAACCCAAAAATATAAATCAAACAAGGCATACAATTGAAAACATAGAATGATCTAATCCTAAGGTACACCTCACTTATAAATTAATCCCCAGCAGAGTCGCCAGTTCTGTGATCGGTGGGAATGAGAACTGACTGTTTTGGAATGCTGGTTCGCGAAATGTCGCGGTAAGCAAGAGTCTCCACCGTCTTTTATTTTCTCCAACAAGGAAAGGACAAAAGCACAGCAAAATTCCTTTTTGAGATGTTTCTCGGGTTCGGGAGGTAGATTATATAAAGGGAAGGTATTAGCACCCTTTCTATCCGTGGTTATCCACGGGCTCTTAGGTACTTGCTCACTATGTTTTCAAAAAGATTTTGCTTTTCTTGTGTTTGTGGGTTTTGAAAAAGTTTGTTTGAAAACTTCGATTTAACTCTTGTATCTGTCCTCAAGAGTGTATGAAGTGTTGTTTGAAAACTTTTGTTTGAAAAGTGTAGGTGCGAAAAGTATTTTTGTTTTTTGAAAGAGCAAGTACCTGAGAACCTCTACCTACTCAAAAGAAATTAAGCTGTGTAAATGTCCTTGAGACAGTACTATCCCACTATTGAGAAGTAGGTAGCACCGTCGTTGGAGTTTTCGGGTCAATTCGATTATAGGGACATGTGTGGTCACCAAAGCAATAGTAGGGCGCCTTAGCGGTAACCCTAATGTCCTAGATCCTTTTTATCCGAGGCAACCGTTTCGAGGAAACTTGGATCTTTAGACAGGAGGGCGACCTCTAAAACACCCTATACTCAATGACCATGTCGAGGCAACCAAGTGAGGCGTACCCTAGGAGTGGCATGTGCGAGTGTGTCAGGTTTCAGTTATGTTATCTTTGTACATGTTATGGTGAGCTACAATTGTTTTTAATTTCAGAGAGATCTTGTCATGCATAGCCTAGTTAGCATACATCTAGCAGTTAATAGTTGCGGAAAATAAAGCTAAGCTATTACAAGGCGTCGGGTATTTACATCGTCAAAAACAAACCCTTGAAAAGTAAATTGCGGGAAATTAAATAAAAGCGATAAATAATTAAAGTCCTAATTAAAAGCTATTACATTCCGGGAAACAGATACAATAATATGATAAAATGGATCGCGTGCGGGAAATTAAATCGGATGCGAGTTTTTTGAGGTTTTGACCCTTTTTTGAAATAAAGTGATTTTTTTGGTTATTTTTGAATTAAATGGAATTAAATTAAATGAATAATTAAATTAAATTAAATAATGAAAATATTTTTGGATTTTTGAGTTTTTTAAAGAAATAAAATAAATTGAATTAATGCTAATAAAAACCTAATATTCTAAATTGATTTTAAATATTGCAAAAAATATTAAAAGTTAAATCTAATTAAAGCTAAATTGATTAAATTAATTTATTTACAAAAATAAAAGTGATGAAGTTAATTTTAATAAATAAAATATTTTTTGTGTTTTTGATTTTATTAGGAAAAAATGTTAATTGGTTAGTGATTAATAAAAAGAATAACGATTAATTAATTAAAGGAAAATAATAAAAATAGAGAGAGAGTTTAGGAGTATACAGGCCTGATTGGAGAAGTGAAACAGCTGTTGGCGTCATGTGTAAACTGTTTTGTTTTGGCCATTTGTGTTTTGGCTTTTGGCCATTTGTGTTCTGGCCTCAACGTTCTTTAACCTTCTCAGGATGTCTGCCTCGCCATGTATTGGTGTCATGTGTAAGCTGTTCTATTTTGGCCATTTGGCTTTTGGCTTTTGGCCATTTGTGTTTTGGCCTCAACGTTCCTTAATGAACCTGCATGGAATCCTGTCTAAATCTGCAGTATTGAATCTCATGAACACATTAAATAAATTACTATATATCATAAAATACAAATAAAGCCAATATATGAAGAAATTTAATGTTTATGCCAATATGGCATGTATGAATGATTATACCCTTTTGATCATGGAGATCAAATCAACCTTACCCTTACTGGAAAAGTAGTGATATGAATGCTTTTATGCCCTTTTGATCATGGAGATCAAGCCAGCCTTACCCTTACTGAAGAAGTAGTGAGATGTTGGTTTGTAACTGAGATGGCTTGTTTGTAGTGAGAGAGGGATTTGTAATAAGGATTTCAAGGTTTTAGGGTTCTTGAAAGAATTTGATATTTTGATAGCATTGTGGCAAGGTTTTTTTTTTCTCTCCTCTGGTTTGTGTGAAAAGAATGTGATTATATAATGGAAATTAGGGTAAAGAAAATGGGCTTTGAATGTGCAATTGGGCCTCCAATATTCACTTGAGTTCGTCACTTTCCAAGCTAAATCGCAGGCACTTAAGTGCAATTTTTGAAGTTGAAATGTGAATACAAAATGTAGCCGACATCGAGAATTAACTCCTGTCCAAAAATCGGCTCAATCGGATAAACGGTGAATTAGTTATGAATTTTTGAAGTTTCAGCTCAGACAAACTTATTTTGGGCTCCAGTGTCGACTCTGACACGTTCTTCAATAAAAACTGGTATTGATCGGAGCATAATCCGGTCTCGACTTTTGAAGAAAAGTTGTAGATCTATGAGTCAGTGACCTTGTGTAAAAATATGAGCCCAATCCGATAAAAATTGATCGAGTTATGAATTTTCGAAGTTTCGGTCCAGATGAAATAATATTCAGCACTCAGGATTTTCAGTGCGTCACGCACTCTGAGCAAAAAACGAAGGCCTTTTGAATACTGTTTGAACTTAATACCTTCTGTGAAAATGTAGCCAACTCAATTTTTGAAATTTTGGCGCCAGAACCAGCTCGATACGATGAAAATCGACCAAGTTATGATTTTCTAAACATGACACAAATAAACTTCTGCCACAAATTTTCTGTACAAAAATACTTGATAAATCCACATTTTTGAAGATCTTCTGATTGAAATTGGCTTCCAGCCGTGAGAGATGAAAACGTAGATAATGTCAAGACGGAATTTTGGCCACCGGAATGGGTTCAAAACGAGCCACGATCTTCAAGTTATGAATTTTTTAGCGCGTAAAAACTGCACTTTCAGCACACTTTTTTCACCATATTTCTTCGAGAAAACTCACACATTCGGATACCTTCTTTAAAGAATTGACTCTTGAGTCGAACCTGAATTTGAGAATACGTTATCAGAGATATCTTGGCAAAAGAACACCTGAATATGACGCGCCGGGTTGGACTTGTGAATTTTTTTTGAAATATTTTGAGAAATATGGGAGAGCAAATTTTGGGGTACAACACGCTCCAACTACCGTTGCTTATCAAAGACAATCCTAGCAGGGGAACCAAGGGAATAATCAGAGAAGGGAGAACTATGACCCCATTCCCATGAGTTATACAGAGCTACTACCAGCATTGATTCAGAAGAAGTTGGTCCAAACACGACCACCTCCAGCAGTACCATCACCATTGCCTTGTTATTACAAAGCAGACCATACATGTGCCTTTCATCAGGGAGTACCAGGGCATAGTGTTGAAAATTGTTTTCCTTTGAGGACTGAAGTACAAAGGTTGGTGAAGTCTGGAATTTTATCTTTCAAAGACATGAGACCTAATGTGAAAGACAATCCTCTACCCAAACACGAGGGAGTGAATGCTGTGAATATGGTGGCTGGTTGTCCAGGTGACTTCCGGATTTTTGACATTAATCTAGTTAGAGGGGATTTGGTGAAGATGCAGGCAGACCTCTATGAATTTAGTTATTATACGCATGACCATGCCGGTTGTGCTATTTGCAGTACAAACATACAAGGTTGCGAGAAGATAAAGGCTGACTTATAGGAAATGATGGATGAAGGTTTAATCCATATAATCAGGCCTAGGGCAGAATATGAAGAGGAAGTGAATATGGTTTCTGGATGTCCGGGTGAATTCATAATTTTTGATGTGGAACATTTGAATGAAGATCTCGTACAGTTGCATGCTACTTTCTGCCGTACTGCTGGTCAGGTGGAACACCAATATGGGTCTTGCATAGTTTGCTGTCGGGACCCCCGAGGATGTTCTATTGTGAGAGAGGGTGTTCAATTGCTGTTAGACAATGAAACTATCAAGATCACAGGTCAGAAAGATGATTATCACGAGATCGATATGGTTGAAGTTTGTTTGATAGGAGAAGAGTCAGAAGAAGAGTATGCCTCCGTGGAAGAGTATTTCTCTTCAGACGAAGATTTGTTTTCCGGAAATGACCTTTTGAGGGCTGATTGTGTTGAGGAAGGTGTAAACGTCATTGTACCTTGTTTTGGTGCACCCGCTCATCTTGAGGTGGAGTACCATAGAAAACCAGCTGTTACCCCACTGGTAATTAGCCTGTCATGACCTGTTCCTTATAAATCAGATAAGGCTGTGCCTTACAAATACAACGCTACAATCTTAGAAGATGGGGTAGAAGTTCCTATCCAGCCAATGCCAGATGTTGGGAATATAGCTGATAATAGCAGGGTGACCCGTAGTGGTCGTGTGTTTGCACTGGTTATTTGAAGAGACATTGTTGCTTGAAAGAAAATTGTTGAGAACGATGAGCCTAAGAAAACTGTAGGAGAGACTAGTGGAGCCACATTGGAGAAAGAAGTGGATGATATCCTGAAGATAATTAAGATGAGCGACTACAAAATTGTAGATCAACTATTATAGACTCCTTCAAAGATATCCATCCTAGCTGTATTGATGAATTCCTCTGCTCATAGAGAATCACTGATGAGAGTACTAGACCAAGCTTTTGTAGAGAATGACATGCCGTTAGATTAATTCAACAGCGTAATTGGAAACATTACATCATGTAACAACTTGAGTTTCTGCGATGATGAGTTACCAGATGAAGGGAGGAATCACAACCTAGCCCTCCACATATCCATGAACTGCAAGAATGACTTGCTATCTAATGTGCTAATTGATAACAGATCCGCGTTGAATGTTATACCAAGAAGTACCCTCATGAAGTTAAAGTATCAAGGAACTCCTATGCGCCCGAGTGGCATCATTGTGAAGGCTTTGATGGGTCGAGGAAATATGTCATCAGTGAGGTGGACTTACCCATCCACATAGGACCATATTTGTTCTTGATAACTTTCCAGGTAATGGACATTATTCCCGCGTATAGTTGTTTGTTAGGATGGCCATGGATACATGAAGCAGGGGCTGTCACTTAACCTCTACATCAGAAGCTAAAGTTTGTGCGTGAAGGGAAGGTAATGATCATAAATGGGGAGCAGGCGTTGTTGATATCCCATCTATCCTCTTTCAGTAGTGTAGAAGCGGATGAGGCTGCTGTTGGGACCCAGTTCCAAGCCCTATCCATTGATAACATAAAGAAGAATGAGAATTCTGTGGTTTCTCTGAAGGATGCGCAACAGGTTGTGCACAATGGTCATAATGCAGTTTGGGGACGACTTGTGGATACACCTGTGAACACAAATAGAGCTGGTTTGGGTTTCTCTCCGAGGAATGTCAAAGGCGAAAATTTGAAGTCAAAATCTTCTATGAATAGTTATCATGATGTTTTCCGCAGCGGAGGCTACCTCCATCCAATTGGTTCTGGAATTAATGCTGTTGAAGAGGATGAAGCAGAACAGGAAGCACCGAATTATTTGACGCATGGAGTCCGAGTTCAGAACTGGGTCACCATTGATGTTCCTTCTTGCATACATATTTCAAAGTAATTTGTTTTGTTAATTTGTTTCTTTCTTTTGAAAAGCTTTCACTCTGCCCAAGGTGGAAGTATTAATGTTGTAGGGCTTATCTGTTTGCTATAATTGATAAGATCATTAATAAAAGTTGTCTTTGCTTCCAAAATTATGCCTTTTATTTTCTGCCTTTTTCTTGGAAAATGGTAATAATAAAAAAAAACCTTTCAAAATAAATAATAACTGAAAATTAATCTGCATGCTCACTTGTTATATGTGTCAGTTTCTAAAAACAATCATAAATCACATGTGCAGATTAATTAAAAAACCCGTTGAATACAATGACCCTGTACCCTCTCACAACTTTGAATGTCCTGTGTTTGGGGTTAAAGAAGAAGATTATGATGAGATTCCAGAAGAGGTCTCACGGTTTCTTGAGCACGAGGAAAATACCATTCAACCATATAAAGAGCCTTTCGAAGTGATTAATTTTGGTTCAGAAGAAGATCCGAATGAAGTTAAGATTGGAGCATCGTTGCGTCCTGATGTAAATAGCGGGTTGATCAAGCTGTTGAAAGAGTATGTGGATATTTTTGCTTGGTCTTATCAAGATATGCCTGGTCTGGATACAGACATCGTCGAGCATCATTTTCCGTTGAAGCCATAGTGTCTTCCAATTAAACAAAAGTTGAGAAGAACCCACCCGGATATGGAAGTAAAGAATAAAGAGGAGGTCTTAAAGCAGATTAATGCTGGTTTTCTTGTGACATCAGTGTATCTTTAATGGATTGCCAATATTGTCCCAGTACCTAAAAAAGACGGAAAAGTCTGCATGTGCGTAGTTTACAGAGATCTAAACAAAGCTAGTCCAAAATATGATTTTCCACTGCCTCACATTGACATGTTAGTGGATAACACAACAAAATTCAAGGTATTCTCGTTCATGGACGAATTTTCCAGGTATAATCAAATAAGAATGGCTCCAGAGGACATGAAAAAAACAACATTTATCACACCCTGGGGAACATTCTGTTACAGAGTGATGCCCTTCGGGTTGAAGAACACTGGTGCAACGTACCAGAGGACTATGACAACCCTATTCCATGATCTGATGCACAAAGAAATCGAAGTATATGTTGATGATATGATTTCCAAATCCCAAACTGAAGAAGGGCATATAGAAGATTTGTTGAAGTTATTTCAGCGTTTAAGGAAGTATCGTCTCTGCTTGAATCCAAATAAATGCACCTTCGGAGTTAGATCGGGGAAATTGTTGGGTTTTATTATTAGCCAGAAAGGAATTGAAGTTGACCCTGACAAAGTCAAAGCAATTCAAGAAATGCAAGCACCATGAACTGAAAATCAAGTCAGAGGTTTCCTCGGGCGTTTGAATTATATCTCCAAATTTATTTCCCACATGACTGCAACGTGTGAACCGATCTTTAAGTTGTTAAAGAAAGATCAAGGCTGTGTGTGGACAGATGACTGCCAAAGGGCATTTGAAAGTATTAAAGAATATCTGCTTGAACCTCCTATCTTGATCCCTCCCGTAGAAGGAAGACCGTTGATTATTTATCTAACAGTGTTAGATAAATCTATGGGTTGTATTCTGGGACAACAAGATGAAACAGGAAAGAAAGAGTTCTCCATTTATTATCTCAGAAAAAAGTTCACTGATTGTGAGTCGCGTTATTCTATGCTAGAAAAAACATGTTGTGCTTTGGCCTGGGCGGTAAAGCGTTTGCGGCAGTATATGTTGAATCATACTACTTGGTTGATCTCCAAAATGGATCCAATCAAGTATGTTCTTGAAAAGCCTGCTCTTACTTGGAGAATTTCCCGCTGGCAGATGTTGTTATCTGAATATGATATCGAGTAACCGCACTTAAAAGGCTATTAAAAGTAGTGTGTTGGCAGATTACCTTGCTCACCAGCCGGTGGAAGATCACCAGTCTGCAGAATATGAATTCCCCGATGAAGATGTGATGTTCTTGAAAGTGAAAGATTGTGATGAACCATTACCTGAGGAGGGCCCCGACCCTGAATATCGTTGGAGTATGGTATTTGATGGATCTGTGAATTCTTATGGTAAAGGAATTGGTGCTGTGATTGTTACTCCTCATGGATCACATATTCCTTTTACCGCAAGGTTAACATTTGATTGCACTAATAATATGGCAGCATATGAGGCATGCATCATGGGTCTTGAAGAAGCTATTGATCTCATAATCAAGATTCTAGATGTGTATGGCGATTCAGCTTTGGTAATAAATCAGATTAAAGGAGAATTGGACACTCGTCACCCTGGCTTGATCCCTTACAAAGATTATGCTAGAAGATTACTACCCTTCTTCAATAAAGTTGAATTCCATCACATTCCTAGGGATGAAAATTAAATGGCAGATGCTCTGGCAACTCTGGCTTCCATGAAGGTTCATTTGGTACTCAGGCTAATGGACATTTAATGGCTAAAAAGATGCTAAGGGTAGGTTATTACTGGTTGACAATGGAATCTGATTGTCATAAATTTGCAAAGAAGTGCCATAAATGCTAGATTTACGCAGATAAGATCCATGTACCTCTGACACTTCTCGATGTGATTTCTTCCCCGTGGCCTTTCTCTATGTGGGGTATTGACATGATCAGGATGATAGAACCCAAAGCTTCGAATGGACACTGTTTCATCTTAGTAGCAATTGACTACTTTACCAAATGGGTAGAGGTTGCTTCATATGCCAATGTTACCAAACAGGTGGTTGTGCATTTCATAAAAAACAATCTTATATGCCGGTATGGTGTTCTGAGCAGAATCATCACTGACAATGGCTCAAATTTGAACAAGAAGATGATGACTGAACTGTGCGAAGAATTCAAGATTGTCCATCACAATTCATCTCCATACAGGCCAAAGATGAATAGAGCTGTTGAAGCTGCTAATAAGAATATCAAGAGAATTATCCAGGAAATGGTTGTCACTTATAAGGATTGGCATGAAATGCTCCCTTTTTCTCTGCATGGATATCGAACATCTATTCACACTTCAATAGGAGCAACCCCGTTCTCCCTAGTGTATGGAATGGAAGCTGTACTCCCTGTCGAGGTATAGATTCCCTCGTTGCGTGTGATAATGGAAGCCAAATTGACAGAGGCTGAATGGGTCTAGAGCAGGTTTGACCAATTGAATTTGATTAAAGAGAAGAGAATGATAGCTTTTTGTCATGGGCAATTATATCAGAAAAGAATAAAGAAAGTATTTGATAAAAAGGTCAAACCTCATGAATTCAGAGAAGGCGACCTCGTGCTCAGGAATATCATGTCTTTCAACACTGATTCTAGGGCCAAGTGGACTCCAAATTTTGAAGGCCCGTATATTGTCAAGAAAGCCTTCTCTGGTGGTGCATTAATTATTAAAA
Organism: Vicia faba; assembly: GCA_948472305.1. Taxonomy (NCBI): domain Eukaryota; kingdom Viridiplantae; phylum Streptophyta; class Magnoliopsida; order Fabales; family Fabaceae; genus Vicia; species Vicia faba. Next base: position 963,933,744 of record OX451740.1, read on the forward strand.
CTATGGATGGCGAGGAGTTCCTACGTCCCATGAATGCTGACGCGGTCAAGAAATACTTCGCCTAAAGAAATAAAAGAACAGCTCGCTAAGTTGAAAACCCGAAAGGGCAGCTTAGGCAAAAAGGAGCGTCTCGGTAGGCCGAAAACCCGAAAGGGCGGTCTAGGCAAAAATTAGAGACATAAACAGAATAAATTTCCCGCTAAGTTGAAAACCCACAAGGGCAGCTTAGGAAAAAGTTAGGGATTTTCTTGGCAAGTAACTATGTCAGACAAGACTTGATCGTTGAAGCAACAATCTTCTCGGATCCTCACCATACTTCAACGAAAGTTGCTGCTCAGGATTTTAAAAGTTGTTAGGGGGGATAATGGTCATTGTATCTCAATGTATCTTTTCCATTATGTATTACCATTTCCTAAACTTTGTAATCATCCATGGAGTCTCTCCATTCGTAGACTACCATTCTATTAATGAAATTCGAGCTTTTTTCTAACTCTTTGTGTTCTTATTTTTATTTAGCTTGCAAAGACTTCATTTATTACTGATAATAACTGTTAAAGCAAAAAGATTAAAAAGAAAAATTGAATTTTCAAAAAAAGAGATCTTTACAATTTACTTTGGGATTTGTGATGAAACAATGACAACAAGAATGGTGATCCCAAGAATGAACAAACTCCGGTTGTTTTAATAAGATTTACTCCCTTCACAAAAGTTTTCTCGGGTCATTTTGCTGGTATGTGCGCAATCTTTTTGTGTTTCTCTGATAGTTAAAGATAATATCAGTGGGTGCAAGGTAAGGTATTGGGTTTGTGATCCCATTATACCCAGTCAAGTCTTGGTTCGCTTTTTTCGGGTTTGCATGGTCAAAAGCCTCTGTCCCAGATTCCCCAGTGAAGTCTTCCCTCATATAATGAAAGGTTTTATTCCCTTGGTGTGCTGAGATGTCACTCTTTTTGCAGTATTGGCACTAGTGTTGACTTCTTGATTTCTCGGGAAATTTATCCCAGGACATCTCTTGTTGGGATGAGTGTTCGTGATGAAAATTTTCGATCCGCATTTTTTTCTCCAGGGAGGTAGGCTTGAATTCCCCAGTGAGGCTTGGTTGTTTCGACGTCAGTATGTTTTATTTGAGATTGATCTTGCAATCTCCAGTAGGCATGTTGCTTTTGGAAACTCTTTTTCTCCCATGAAACTGGAAGAAGGATGTTCTATCCCGATATCTGTTTGATTTAGCTACATCCAGATTATGTTTCTCGTCAGTGAAGTTAAAACAATAGGTTTGGTTTCTGCAGTTTCTTTTACCTTTCTTGGATTGATCTTTCTGGTTGAAGCTTAGCCCAATGTTGTTAGTGCCTGAGGCGGTTTCGTTTGTCTGTGCTGATTATGTATCCTTTTTATCAACATATGCACAATAGCTCTCATACAATCATACATACATCATGCATTGCTAAAAATCATCATTCATTGACATTGTGTTCTGACCTTTCCTGCAGCGCTCTTTGCTTAGTTGAACTTGGTTTTCCCTCTTGAGTTTATTTCTCAAAGGATGAATCTGCATTGACCGTCTTGCTCCAGTATATTTCTGAATTGGATTTGTGGTTGCATGACAATATCATTTATTTTGGATTTCTGAAAAAAGTTAAGTTTTGGTTTGCGCATTTATTTTGCACAGGAAGACTTTATCTCCTCAGCAGGAATATTGTGGCATTTCCCCGGGAAGTCATATTTCTATCTGTAGAAAGTCATTTCTCTTTGCAAATTCCCTTTGACAATAAGTGGAAGTCTCTTTATTTGAGACAGGTTACATATTACCCTTTCCAGGCAGATCTCCTTGGTTAAAGAAGAAGTTGAGACCCGTTCTTGGCAAAACACCAGAATTTTGGGAAAACTTGATATATTCTCTCTTTGTACCTTCAGTGAACGTTGGTAGTACATCGGCAGTGAACGTCGGTGTTTCTTATCTTTTTGCTATCTTCAGTGGACGTTGATAGTTCATCGTCAGTGAACGACGGTGATATGATATTCTCTCTTTCTACCTTCAGTGAAGTTGGTAGTACATCGACAGTGAACTTTAGTGTTTGTTATCTTTTTGTTATCTTCAGTGAACGTTGATAGTTCATCGTCAGTGAACGGCAGTGATATGATATTTTTTCTTTTTACCTTCAGTGAACGTTGGTAGTACATCAACAGTGAACGTCAGTGTTTGTTATCTTTTTGCTATCTTCAGTGAAAGTTGATAGTTCATCGTCAGTGAACGGCGATGATATGATATTTTTTCTTTCTACCTTCAGTGAACGTTGGTAGTACATTGGCAGTGAACGTCGGTGTTTGTTATCTTTTTGCTATCTTCAGTGAACGTTATAAGTTCATCGTCAGTGAACAGCGGTGATATGATATTTTTTCTTTCTACCTTCAGTGAATGTTGGTAGTACATCGACAATGAACGTCCGTGTTTGTTATCTTTTTGCTATCTTCAGTGAACGTTGATAGTTCATCATCAGTGAACGGAGGTGATATGATATTTTTTATTTCTACCTTCAGTGAACGTTTGTAGTACATCGGCAGTGAACGTCGGTGTTTGTTATCTTTTTGCTATCTTCAGTGAACATTGATAGTTCATCGTCAGTGAACGGAGGTGATAAGATATTCTCTCTTTCTACCTTCAGTGAACGTTGGTAGTACATCGGCAGTGAACGTTGGTGTTTGTTATCTTTTTGCTATCTTCAGTGAACGTTGATAGTTCATCGTCAGTGAACGACGGTGATATGATATTTTCTCCTTCTACCTTCAGTGAACGTTGGTAGTACATCGGCAGTGAACGCCAGTGATTCTTATCTTTTTGCTATCTTCAGTGAATGTTGATAGTTCATCGTCAATGAACGGCGGTGGTATGATATATTCAGTGAACGATGGTCCTACATCGGCAGTGAACGTCGATGCTTGTTATCCTCCTCTCTGATTCTGTTCTCGTGGTTTACCAGTGATTTATTTTCCTGGTGGGATTGCTCCTTTGTTTCTGCATTTTGTGTCACATCACCAATGCTACTTTGCATCTCTTTTGTTCCATTCATATGCGTTCATATGCATAAATGTTTGCATGGCATCTTAAGGCCAAAAACAGGGTTTGTTTTATATTTAAGTGTCTTCGATCACGGCGACACGAAGATTTTTAACCTTCGTATCTCCGGATAGAAGAAACTTAAATAAGGGCAGTTGTTGTACCCCAATTTTTGCCCCTAAGATCCCTTCATCATACCATATTGTTTCAATCACCACAAAATCACATTAGGGCTTTTGGTTCTTCTCCCTATCTTTAGCTTTGCTCTTTGAGGAGTTACCAAGCACCTTGACTTGTTTTCTTTTGTGATCATAGATATTTTTCTTTGATTTTCTCTCTAATTAACAAAATGCAATATTGGTTTGTCTTACTTGTTAATAATGTAGTTAAAGGCAATTAGGCTTAGCAAGTTGCTTCATGGGTTCATGAGTTTATTTCCATGCCCTAGTCAAAAGCTTGAGAGATTCAAACCTCACCATTGAAGTTGTTTTGGAAGAGTTGGTATGAAAATGGTTTTGGTGGCCATGAGTCCTCATCATAATCCTCAACAATCTCTATTCACAAAGGAAGAATATTGGCAGAAAAAGTTTGATCAAACTTGGCAAAGTTCCACCAAGCATTCTCTTGATCTAGAGGCTAGGGTTTCAGACTTCAAAGGGGCATATCTTGCTCATTTTTTGGTATTTTTGAGTGATTCCAAAAACATTCTTCTCTTCAAAGAGTTACCGACAAATCATCAAAATTTCCAAGGATTTTTCATGTGGAAGGGACTTGGTGAAGAAGAAAGATTACAAGTCATCCAGATGAATCCCCAATTCTCCATATGTGACTTCAAATGGTCATAACTTGGTCAAGTTTTATCACCTTGAGCCCATTATTTTTTCATGATGATCTTAAGGATGTGTACTTCATGCCTTCTTTTATGTTCAAAGTAAGAAAATGGATGGAAGTTGCCTTAAGAATGCAAAATATTATAGGTCATTTCATGATTTTTGGCCAACTTCAACAAGTCATAACTTGCGTAATTTTTGGAGATTTTGAGTGGTTCAAATTGAAAAATGTCATTCAAGATATCTACTTCATTCCATCTATTTTGGTCAAGAGCAAATTCTAAATGGAAGGCCATGTTTGGATGCAAGAGATTATAGGTCATTTTTAAAGAAGAATTTGAAATATTTCTAAGTATGGAAAGTCAACTCTTTTTCTTCAACTTTGACTCCATGTAATTTTCAGCTCAAGCCTCCATTTGATTCCATTCTTTTTCCATTTCAAAGCTTGTTACCTCATCTTTCCAAAGTATTAAGAATTTTGTCCTAAAACCCCCTTAGGTGGAAATGCCCTTGGATTGAACTTGGTAACTTGGAATTGAAGTTTCTCCATAAGTCAGAATTTGAAATCTATGTTTTGGCCTTTAAACATCAAATTAGCACGCGTTTATGATCTAAACATGTTTAACCAACTTGCCAAAGTGTATTAGAGCCTTGAAACGCAAGGATTAGATGAGTTTTGATGCAAATCAGATCACACTTTGCTCGTGCATTAGGTTCACATGATTTCCCTCCAATTTTCATCATTCCACACGCTTGAACATTCCATTTGATTCCCTATAAATAGAGGGTCATCCCCCATTCAATTTCCCAAGCTTAGAGAGCCAAAATCACCCTGCCAAACTTGCTTCACAACTCAGAATCCAGCTACTTCGAATCCTATTCTCAAGCCTTTTTCAATCCATTTTTTTCATCAATTCACCTTCCTTGATCTTCCCTGAAGCTAACCATGTAATCACATTCAAGAATCGTGCCTTATATTGCTCCATGGAAGTCCAGTTTCAGAGCTTTGCAACTCAAATTCAATAGGTAGATTCCCTCATCAATTCTTCAAAACTTTGGTATCATTGTGTTGCTCTCATTGCCCTGGTTCTAGTTGCAACACTTACTTTTATCTGGAAGCAAGTTTTGACCATGAATTTTCAAATCCCTTTTCAAAACTTTCTTTCTAAATTGCTTGAGTTACAATTTATATAAATTTGGCGCGAGGGTGTGGTTGTCTTTGTCTTGAAGAGACGAAGCGAATGACATAGGTCTGAGCTTCTGATTTTACAGTTTGAGAGACCTGCAATTTGCGAGGGCTGGAGGTTGAAGATGACCAACGTGTCATCTTCCAACCAATGAAAGCGTGCCATTTGTTTTTTTCAAAAATCTGATTTATTAATGATTCTGTACATTATTCACTAAAGACCATGATATGCACAGCGCGCCAGATCCTTTGGATTTGATTACTAACGCCTTTTGACTCTCATCCAATGGTCCACATCTTTTTCTTTTATTTTATTTTTCTGATTTTTATATTTTAATTGTTTTAAATTTCAAAAAATCATAGAAAATTCATTTTTAGTCCAAAAAATACAAAAAAATTATGAAAAATATTTTTGATTATTCTCTTTCTGATTTTTATTTTTTCACAATTTAATTTTGTGTTTTGGTATTTTTTTATGAATTTTACACTTATTTGATTTATTTAAAATGTTTAAAAATACTTTTACACATTTTTAAATTCTGAAAAAATTATGGAATGATCCAATGATATTTTGACAAATATTGGTGACGTTATTTTATTTTTTGTTTCTAACTTTATTATTTTTTACTATTTTTGTTTATTTTACCCATTTATTTTAATTTTAAAAAAATAGTTTCTGACTTTTAAAAATTCCCAAAAAATTTTGTAAAATTACTTGGCCCCTTTTCTGATTTTTCTATGGTCTTATCTTTCATTTCTTGATTAATTTGAATATAATTGACATTTTCCTTATTATTTTCCTTTTTTAAACTTTTTTTAAAACCCTTTAATGTATATATTAAATATATTATTATTTTGTGAATATTTTCTGGCTGTCTTGGGTTGATTTTTTGATCATGGATTTATTAACATCATTGGATCCATGGTGTTGAGATTAACTCCACAAAAGATGAATGAATGATTTTAATAATAGTTTGATTAAATATTAATTCAAATGTGTTTTTTTCTTCTTTTTACCCTAATTCCTCTTCATCTCATCCCCTTCTCATTGCACTAAATGTTGTTGGCGCATGATCTCTATATCATGTCTCAAAATAAATGGTGCATAGATTGCTATTGACCAGCTTCAAAATAGGTGCGACTTCTATATAAGTCCACTTACGATTGCTTAACATAGCGCTAAGTTTTGTCCCGATTCGAATAAATGATCATTCGTGGCCCAAACTTATGATTGCAAGCCCAAGTATGTTAATTTGATCTCTTTGATCCAATAACCTTGAGATTCATTGTGTGGAGGCTTTGGTTCTACCAATCCTCTAATGGATCTACAACACCTTTGGTCAACGCGGATCACTTAAACATCATTGATCATTAAATGGTACTTGTGAGAATTCCAAATGGATGATATACTTGACAAAAAGCAAATGCATATTGTTGTGTGGAGGCTTTGGTTCTACCAATCCTCTAATGAGTTCCAAATGCAAGTTTCAAGATGGTCATCCAACTAACCACTAATTATTGACTTGTTTTATTTTATGCTTTTATTCTTTTATGCTTTATGTACTATTTATTTTTAGCATTTTTCATTTCATGCCATCTTCATCTTTGCTCATTTGAGCATTTATATTCTTGTCATTTTTTCTTTGCTCACTTGAGCTTTTCTTTTTTCTTTTCCTAAGACACTTAATAATCAACTTAAACCCTAAAAAACTCTTAATGTCACTTGGACTATTTGGTTACTATCCTTGGCATTATGGAGCAGTGGAATTTTTCTTGGACTTAGGATTAGAAAGCTTGACCTATCTTGGAGACCTTTTGATCTTATCTGATTATTTTGTCTGGAGTTCTTGAGGTTTACCTCAAGACATTGGGTTGCTTGTTTGTTTTTGTGTGCAGGTGGTACGTAGGCACTAAAGGTTCGCAACCGCGGCGGGTGCAAAAATCATAATATATATATATATATATATATATATATATATATATATATATATATATATATATATATATATATATATATATATATATATATATATATACTTTTCTCACCTCCACCATCCATTTTATATACAACACATTTTCTATAGCCAAAATATACAGATTTTACAGAGAGGTTCATGCGGAGTACCGTATATGTTTAGGGTGCTAATACCTTCCCTTTGCATAACCAACCCTCTTCCCTCGAATCTTTCCCCCTCTTTTTGGGTTATTCGCTATTTTCCCTTTTCTTTGGAAACAATAAAGCGCGGTGGTAATTTTTATTTTGATTTGTATAAAGTCTAGTCAATCCAATGGCTTAGTCTTGAACATTTCTACCGCTACAGTGACAAACTCTTCGAATCCCCTCCTGCTAGCGCCAGCAGTTCAGGCTCGAAGCCTATACACCAGCTTCCAGGTAAGTCCCATTAACCTAAAGTTTTTCGTTTCAAACATAACATGTAAAAAATATTTGCTCCTTTTTTTTTATTATTTCCATACTTTCGATTGCATGATTTTTCCAAGTGTATGTTAAATCTAATCTGTACAGCCCACTAAAAATGTTAGAATACAAAATATGCCTGCTTTGACACATACACACTTGCTTCAAACGCACTGACCTGTAGGTCCAATCGAAGGAGACAAAAAAAGCAGATGGCATCTTACATTGGTTCCAGACCCAATTGAAAGTCAGAACCTGCTACTTCCAAGCCCCAGTCGAAGGATACAACATGTTACTTCCAGGCCCAGCCAGAGGCACACTTGCGCTAAGTCCAGGCCCAGACGAAAGGCACTCCCATGCTGACTGCCAGCCCCAATCGAGGGACACGCCCACACTGGTGCCAACCCCAATCGAAGGACACTCCTGCACTGGTGCTAGCCCCAATCAAAGGAAACCAAAAAGTGCCCAATCGAAGGGTTCTTCTGCCCCAATCGAAAGACACTTATTTTCCTTCATTTGTTCTTGCTGTTATTTCATTTTTGCCTTTATATTTCCATGCACCAATATAGTTGTAATAGTGTAGCATTTATTTTTTGCACTTTTATTGCTTTTGTACAAATGCTAGTAATTAGGTGTGATACGGTGGGAGAACTGACTTGAGGGTTTTGCGTTTGTTTTCGCAAATGTTTCGGTTTAGCAAGAGTCTCCACCGACTTTTTATTTTATCCTAAGGAAAGGTTAAAAAGCACAGGAAAAACCTTTGAGATGTTTTCTTGGGTTCGAGGAGTAGATTATAGAAAGGGAAGGTATTAGCACCCTTTCTATCCATGGTTATCCATGGGCTCTTAGTTACTTGCTTAGATCACTTGCCTTGCATTTTCAATTGTTTGAAATGGTGCTTTCAATTGTTTGAAATGGTGCTTTGTGTGTGATTTTGAAGATGTTTTTGAAAAAGATGCCTTGTCTAGGCAACCATTGTAACAATTCTTTACTCGAATGTTTTACAAAGGTGTTTGTCTTTTTGAAAAGATGTTTCAATGTTTTTGAACGTTGTTTTGAAATTGTGTTGTGGAGTGTGTTTTGAAAAATGGCAAGGATTTGTTTTGCAAGTTTGGTCAAGTAACCAAGAGCTATATACCCTAAATTTCTCAAAGATCTTTCCTATGTTTTAACCCTTTTAACAATATTGTCCCACCATTGTATTTGGTGGACAATCTTGTGTTAGGATGTTAACGGGACGGGCACGGGTCATCGTTTAGACCATGAATGCAATAGTGCCAAGTGTTTTGGAAATTTTTCTCTAAGGGACTTGATCATTTTTTAGGCAACTTGAGAAAGCGTCATTGAGGGACTATGATCATTTGATTTGTTTTTGTTTTGCCAAAGACACTCAACATGCAACATGGCCCATTTTTGAAGGCAACAAGTGGAGTAACCCTAAGGGTGCAAGTGTGCATTGTGTTGTCCATTTTCATGCTTTTTGTATTTGTATTAGTCAAGCTATTTGTTATTTGATTTGCATACAAACCCTAGGTCTATCATGGTATAATTTGAAAGCTTTTAAATGCGGAAATTTAAAGTTCTAAATTATTACAACATAATTATGGGGATGGGGGTACAAATGTTTGAATGGGGGGATATTTAGCAAGAAATTAAATCTAAAACTATTACATCCATATTGAATATACAAATATCAAATTGTACAATATTTAAACAAATATAATAAATATGCAAAATGTATTATGCACAAAAATGATTTTTTATGTATGTGAAAGTGTTTTTTTATGTGAAATATAAACAAAAATAAAAAAAGTCAAATTTGAATATTTTTATGGTTTAGGGCAAAACCCTAGTTTTTAAATAAATAGTGTTTATTTATTAATTATATACAATATTTATATATTAATTTATACAAATAATAATAAAATAAAAAAGGTATATTGTAAAAAAAAAGTATTTTTTAGTGTCATATATTAATAAAAATAAAAATGTATTATTTTCAAATTTTTATCCTAAATATTCTAATAAATATACAAGTAGTTATATATTATATATTAAATATACTAAATATATACAAGAATAAAAATATTAATTATTTACAAAAAGAAGTATATTTTAGAAAATGTTTTCAAAATGTAATTAATAAATAATAACTAAACATATATATTTTTGTATTATTTTCTAGGGTTTTAAATAAAAAATATATATATTTATTTACATGTATAAATTAAATAAAACAAATAAATGCCAAATAAATGCAAAAAAGGGTGGAAAAATATTTTTGATATTTTTGATATTTGAGCAAAAAATAATAAGTCAGAATCAAAAAAGAAAAAATAAAAAATGATCAAAATATCACACAATGGGCCAGGGGGTGTAAATGGAAAAAGAGGGTGCAAGCAGCAAGTTGACTCAGGCCCAGCCCAAGTCAACTTTGTCTTCAACCTCCAGCAACCTGTTTGAAACAAAACGCGCGCTTCTTCTTGTCCAACACAAATCCTGATTCCTTGACTTTTAGCAAAAACTCACAACACAAATAATGTAGAGCATCAAGAGACGAATTCATACATATAAAAAACATGACCTAACTCTAAAAAACGAAGGAGAATTTCTTCATCCCCAATTTCTGACCTAAATTTTCTCCAATGTTCATGGCCAAAATTCTCACAGCATACTCAATATAAATGAAAAGTAAGTATATGGATGGCTTCAGGGCTATGAGGAGAACATGTTTCATTCACAAACCTAAGCCTAACTCTTCCTATATTGAGAGATAGAAGTTCATGTTTTTACCTGTTTCAGCTTGAGTCGTGTACAGCAATGGAGGTATCTTCAATGGAGTTTGAGCTTTGGTACAGCTTGCCTGAAGTCCAAGGATGCTTCTCCTATGCTTGGCTTGCTCTAAAACTGCCTGTATCGTGCTATGGAAGTCCACCTGCACAGCTTGAAAGAAAAAATGGCAAACGATGTTAAGGATGTTACAGCTTGGATTTAATGCTTGGGATAGTTTGTGTGGATAATATAGAATGTGTTTGAACTAGTTTTAGCCAAAATGCACGAGTGGAATGGATAGTGGAAGTCAAGTTGCAGAACTTGCTCTGTTTCTGCAGCAAGAGGGTGTTTTTGTGTATGAGGATGGATTGAGGATGAAGGAATCGTGTTTTAGGTCAGTTAGGGTGTATGTAAGATGAGAACAAAGTTTGCTTAGGTTGGTGTTTACAGGAATGAGAGTTAGAGAGTTTTTGCAAGCTTTCTTCTAATGTAAGCAATGATAGTGTAAGTTCCAATACAGGCCTGTACCACCCTCTATGTATGCTGCATCTCTTGTTCTTGATCAGAGGGATTTGTGTACAAATGCTAGCCTCAAAGATCTGGCCCATGCCTCTTGGATTTTGAATTTGACATAAAGCACTACTTTACAAAAATGGCAAAGTTGCTTTTTCTAATTATGGATTAGTTCTTTGTGTAATGACTAAATGCACAAAACAAAGCTTGAACACAAAGGTTAGGCATTTAATTATGGAGTGCAGACTTGGTTTAGAGGCCTGCAAACAAGTTCCAAGCATGCTGATTTGAAAATGAGACTTGTATGAACATGCCTTTGGTTATGAACAAAAGTGAATTTTGCCCAACTTTGCAAATTCGATTCTCCCTAACCACAAGGGTGTTTGAGAAGTTCTTAGACAATTTGGAAAGCTTGGAATGTGTACTACAATCCATATTTGTAATGCAAATTGAAAATCCAAGTGGAAGCATGTGAAAAATGGACAAGAAATTGGACAAAAATCCTGCCTATAATAGGTCTAAATTTTTCCAAGTTAAAAATGTTTTGCACCCTTGTTCCAAAAATTATAACTTGAGCTACAAGCTTCCTTTGAGAAAACTTTGTGAATCAAAGTTGTATATTTTTCAATGGGCTACAACTTTCATGTTTTTAGTTTTGTTTGAATCCATTTGCATCTTGGTGAAAAAATGGGACAAAGTTAGGAAAAAATAAGGAAATTTTATAACTTAGAAAAATTCTAAGTTATGAAATTTCTTCATTTTAAACCCTAATTTGCAATTTTGGGTTTCTTGATGAACAAGTTTCATAATTTGACATGTCTTGATGAAAAATGAATCTTGGCACTTGATTTTGACCAAAAAGTCAAAGTTTGACTTTTCAGTATACAGTCAAATTTTGATCAGTTGACTGGAAAATTCATCTGTCAATCCTGTGCATTTGAGATTTTTTGAACTTGTTGTTGAATGGGTCAAGACAATGCCATTGAGTCCTTTAGTCCATATGTGAGCTTGGTTTGCCATTGGTTAAGTCAAACAGTAAAAAATTGCCTTTGTGCAGTCAAAACCCTAAAAATGACCATTTTACCCTTTTGGTGATCTGATCAAATTTCTTATGGAATTGTGATCCAAACTTGACCAAATGGTTCATATGAGTTCATTATGTTGATATGGGTCAAATTTCACGAGGTTTGACTGTCAATTGGCCACAGTTGACTTTTTCCCCAATACAACTGATTTCTAGGTCAACTGTCCAATTGACTGGGCAAAGATTGGAATCAAGGCTTGAAACCTGGTATGGATAAACTTGTGAGTCCAACATGAAGCATGAAATTCACTTTGGGAATTTTAGGTCAAAACATCTTTGTGCAAACTCAAACCCTAATTTGGGTCAACAGTGCAAGGAGGAGTCTTGATCAGAGCAAACCCTAACTTGATCTTGAGCTCCAAGGGTCTTGTGGTGAGAAAATGTTGATGAAATGAGAGGGAAAATTTTGGGGTACAACAGTTGCCCCTATTCAATCTGCTTGAACCTGAAGAGTTAGATTGGCAGGTTTGCCTTTCGCGTCTCGAAGGTAAAAGGAGATTGGACACTAGAGTGCCCTTAAATTTGCACTCGTCAAGACATGGATGCGGGAATGGGCTTAAAGATGCCATTTGGAGATGGGCTTAGAGATGCCATCTGGAGATGCGACAGAATCTTAACGAGGGATGGGCTTAGAGATGCCATCTGGAATGCTTGTTGAACTGTATGTCGTTGATGAGTGAGCGAGTATCAGAAAGGTATCCATGTTTGGAATATCTCTGAACTGGGGATCTTGAATAAGCAATGGATTGACATCCGTGTTTGGAGAATCCGTAAACTGTTTTCAAAAGTTGAGTCTGAACAAGCGATAGATTAACATCCGTGTTTGGAGAATCCTTAAACTGTTTTCAGAAGTTGAAGAACCTGAACAAGTGATAGGTTAACATCCGTGTCTGGAGAACCCGTAAACTGTTTTCAGAAGTCTTGAAGTTGAATAAGCAATAGATCAGCATCCATGTTGGGAGGCGTCTGTAAACTGTTTTCAAAAGTTGAGTCTGAACAAGCGATAGATTAACATCCGTGTTTGGAGAATCTGTAAACTGTTTTCAGAGGTTGAAGAATCTGAACAAGCGATAGGTTAACATCCGTGTCTGGAGAACCCGTAAACTGTTTTCAGAAGTCTTGAAGTTGAATAAGCAATAGATCAGCATCCATGTTTGGAAGCGTCCGTAAACTATTTTCAAAAGTTGAGTCTGAACAAGCGATAGATTAACATCCGTGTTTGGAGAATCCGTAAACTGTTTTCAGAAGTCTTGAAGTTGAATAAGCAATAGATCAGCATCCATGTTGGGAAGTGTCCATAAACTGTTTTCAAAAGTTGAGTTTGAACAAGCGATATATTAACATCCGTGTTTGGAGAATCCGTAAACTGTTTTCAGAAGTTGAAGAATCTGAACAAGCGATAGGTTAACATCCGTGTCTGGAGAACCCGTAATCTGTTTTTAGAAGTCTTGAAGAATCTGAACAAGCGATAGGTTAACATCCGTGTCTGGAGAACCCGTAAACTGTTTTCAGAAGTTGAAGAATCTGAACAAGCGATAGGTTAACATCCGTGTCTGGAGAACTCGTAAACTGTTTTCAGAAGTCTGGAAGATGAGAAGGAACCGGTGTAGGGTTGCCTGATGATGAGTCCGTGTAGAACTGTATCTGAATAATTGTTAATGATAACCTTTTATTCTTATCCTGAAAGGGACAAAAGGTTAGCTAAACACAAAGTTATGTTGCATGAAATGTATGGTGCAATATATGTTATATCGATGTTTATGATATGAATGTAATGAATGCGCATGTAAGCTGATGAGCTGTCTTGCTGAGGATAGATGAATCCTGGATAGCCGGAGATAAGAGAATCTTGACTGTTGCCGGGGAAAGTGAATCATTGACTGTTGCAGGAAATTGCAGGAATCTCCGAGTGCTAAAGCTGAGATATCCTTGTTGACTGCTGACTGCTCAGGGAATAAGATCTTCAATTGCTGAGGGATCTTAGGACCACTTCCGGGGATTGAAACTCCTTGGTGACTTGTGGGGAATGAGAATTCTGATGATCTCTACTGGGGTATCCAGAATCTGGTAGACTTATGCTGGAGAAGTAAGACTGAGAATCTTCAGTCGGGTGGGAAGTATCTCTGTGGGGAGAAGGTTCACTAGTCTGGTTCCGCTGGGGATTGATAGTTGGAAATTTTAGCTCCGCTGGGGATTAACAGTTTTGACTTCAACTGGGGATAGGATTTTCAGATTTTTAAGGCTCCACTGGGGATACTGAAACTTAACTCTGAGGGGAATTGAGTTCTGGAAGGCTCTCTGGCTGGGGAAATCAGTTTTGAGAAAGCTTTTGTTCTGCCGAGGATCCTGAAGTTTAACTATGTTTGTGGAATTAAGCTCTGGATTTGAACCTCGTTGAGGAATTTGGAGTTTAGAACTGCTGGGGATTCCTTCTGAAAGGGCATCAAGATATCTATCCGTACCTTCAACCTATCAGTAATCATCTTTTCTTAATTAGTAAGGAAATGATTATTTTCAAATGCATAGCCTTCACAACTCTGAATATCTTGTCCATTCAATGCTTCGTCCGTCGATGATTGGATTCATCAGAAGCTCGGAGCTTGTTGATGAAGAGATTGTTTTTTAAAGTGATCCGACGAGACATAGTCATACGCTTTAATTCCCTAACTTTTTCCTGGACCGCCCTTTCGGGTTTTCAATCCACCGGGAAACCCCTTTTTGCCTAAGCCGCCCTTTCGGGTTTTCGACTTGCCGGGTGTACAAATTTTTTGTTTTATCCCTAATTTTTGCCTGAACCTCCCTTTCGGGTTTTCGGTTCACCGGGATGCCCATTTTTGCCCAAGCCGCCCTTTCGGGTTTTCGATTTGTCGGGTTTGTTTCATGCATAGTAATTTTTGACTATATCTGCGTTCGTAGGGTGTGGCAAATCGTCGCCGTCCATGGTGGTCAGAATCATTGCACCACCAGAAAATATGCTCTTGATCACAAATGGTCCTTCGTAAGTAGGAGTCCATTTGCCCCTGGGATCACTTTGCGGCAAGATAATCCGCTTGATTACGAGATCTCCGACTTGATATACTTGACGTCTGATTTTCTTGTTGAAAGCCTTGATCATCCGTTTTTGATACATCTGACCATGGCAAACAGCAGTGAGTCATTTTTCGTTGATCAAATTGAGTTGATCAAGTCGGGTCTGAATCCAATCGTCTTCATTCAAACCAGCGTCCTTCATAATCCTTAAAGAAGGAATCTGAACTTCCATGGGCAGGACAACTTCCATGCCATATACCAAAGAAAATGGGGTTTCCCCTGTTGAAGTACGTTCCGTGGTACGGTATCCATGCAGAGCAAACGGTAGCATCTCATGCCAGTCCTTGTAGGTAACTGTCATTTTCTGAATGATCTTCTTAATGTTTTTGTTCGCAGCTTCAACAACATCGTTCATCTTCGGCCGATAGGGAGATGAATTGTGATGATAAATCTTGAACTGTTCGCATAGAGCGGTGATCATAGTATTATTCAGATTTGTACCGTTGTCTGTGATGATCCTGTCGGGGACACCATACCGGCATATGAGGTTTTGCTTGATGAAGCGGGCAACCACATTCTTTGTAACAGAGGCGAAGGAAGCTGCTTCGACCCATTTGGTGAAATAGTCAATAGCAACCAGGATGAAGCGATGTCCATTGGACGCTGTGGGCTTGATCTCTCCAATCATGTCAATGCCCCACATTGCGAATGGCCAAGGAGCTGTCAGAACGTTGAGAGGAACAAGAGGAATATGAATCTTGTCAGCGTAGACTTGACATTTGTGGCAAGTATGGGAATGTTTATGGCAATCTGCTTCCATGGTAGACCAGTAATAGCCTGCCCTTAGAATTTTCTTAGCCATCGTATGCCCACTCAAGTGGGTGCCAAACGTACCGCTGTGTATCTCAGTCATGATTAACTCTGCTTCAGCTTTGTCTACACATCGGAGTAAAACACAATCATGGCTGCGTTTATAGAGGATGTCGTTGCTCAGGAAGAACTTGGCAACAAATTTCCTTAGGAACTTTTTATCATTTACGGAAGCTTCTTCGGGATATTCTCTAGTCTGGAGATACCTTTTGATTTCGTGAAACCAAGGTTGTTCCACTACTTCTTCGGTATTAATCTCATGACAATGTGCAGGTTCATCCATTCGTTCGATGGTGATTTGGGGAGCCTCATTATCCCAGTTGAGTTTAAACATGGAAGACATTGTAGCCAGAGCATCTGCTAGCTGATTCTCTTCTCGCGAGAAATGCTCGAAGGTGATTTGCTCGAAATGAGGCAACAATGTTAGGACATGTTCTTTGTATGGGATAATATTAGGATGCTTGGTATCCCACTCTCCTCTGATTTGACTGATAACCAAAGCCGAGTCCCCAAATATGATCAAAGATTTGATCCCCAGGTCTATAGCAGCCTTGAGACCAAAAATGCAGGCTTCATATTCGGCCATGTTGTTGGTACAACTGAAGCAAAGTCGGGCCGTGAAAGGTGTGTGGCAACCTTCCGGGGAAATGAGTACCGCACCGATACCATTTCCAAGTGCATTTGAAGCACCATCAAAGTACAGGGTCCATCGGGATCCTTGTTCAGATTCGTCATACGGTCCGTTACCTTTAATGTTGTCTAAATTCATGATGTCCTCGTCCGGGAAGTCGAATCTCATGGACTGATAATCTTCGATAGCTTGATGAGCTAGATGGTCAGCTAGTACACTCCCTTTTATAGCTTTTTGGGTGGTATATTGGATGTCATACTCAGTTAGGATCATTTGCCATCTAGCGATTCTTCCAGATAAAGCAGGCTTCTCGAAGATATACTTGATAGGATCCATTTTGGAAATCAACAGAGTGGTATGAGTCAACATATACTTCCTTAGTCGGCGAGCAGCCCATACAAAAGCACATCAAGTTTTCTCGAGCAGTGAGTAGCGAGTCTCACAGTCGGTAAACTTTTTGCTAAGGTAATAAATGGCATGCTCTTTTCGACCAGACTCGTCATGCTAGCCCAATACGCACCCCATTGAGTTGTCCAAAACGGTCAGATACATGATCAACAGCCTTCCTTCGACGGGTGGCATCAGAATAGGAGGTTCTAGCAAATACTCCTTGATCTTATCAAAAGCAGCTTGGCAATCGTCGTTCCATTTGACTACCTGATCTTTCTTCAATAGTTTGAAAATTTGCTCACAGGTAGACGTCAGATGAGAGATGAATCTGGCAATATAGTTCAAGCGCCCCAAGAACCCTATAACCTCCTTTTCAGTACGGGGGGCCGACATTTCTTGTATAGCTTTCACTTTTGCTGGATCGACCTCAATGCCTTTGTTGCTGCAATGAATCCTAGAAGTTTACCAGACCTAACTCCAAAAGTGCACTTACTTGGATTCAGCCTGAGTTTGTACTCCTTCAACCTGGCAAACAGCTTTTGCAAATGTTCAAGGTGCTCCTCCTCTGTTTGTGATCGAGCTATCATGTCGTCTACGTAAACTTCGATCTCATGATGTATCATATCATGAAACAAAGCTACCATGGCGCGCTGATAAGTTGCCCCTGCATTCTTCAGTCCGAACGACATCACCTTGTAGCAGAAGGTACCCCATTGTGTAACAAAGGTTGTTTTCTCCATGTCCTCGGGGGCCATTTTAATCTGGTTGTAGCCCGAGAATCCGTCCATGAAGGAAAACACCTTGTACTGAGCTGTGTTGTCAATCAAAATGTCGATATGCGGTAGCGGAAAATCATCTTTAGGGCTAGCCCTGTTCAAATCCCGGTAGTCTACACACATTCTGACCTTGCCATCTTTTTTAGGAACGGGCACAATGTTAGCAACCCATTGCGGATAGGATGTAACAGCCAGAAAGCCAGCGTTGAATTGCTTCATTACTTCCGCTTTAATCTTTTCAGACATGTCGGGCCTCATTCGGCGGACTTTTTGCTTGATCGGTGGACAATCCTCTCTTGTAGGGAGACGGTGAACCACGATATCTGTGTCTAAACCCGGCATGTCTTCATAAGACCAGGCGAAGATTTCAACATATTCATTCAACAGCTGTATTAAGCGCTCCTTGACACTTGGTTCCAGATTGGCACCCACTTGTACTTCCTTCCGGTCTTCCTCTGTTCCTAAGTTGACTGTTTCCAACAACTCTTCATGAGGCAAGATGGCCCTCTCTTCTTGTTGTAGAAGTCTGGCTAGCTCTCCTGGTACTTCACAATCTTCGTCATCTTCATACTCAGCCTGATTGACCAAATATTCAGAGTTATTGAAGGACATAGAAGAATAGTCACCCATGGAATCCAGAGTGGATGGGTACCTGCATTTGTGAGTATGGGTGTGTGTAAGGGATATCCATCCTTAAACAAACAAAAATGCCAAAGGAAAGAAAATGAACACAACAGTTTATAAATGAAAAACGTCCAATGAATCATTAAACATGGCATATGAATATGAAGAGAATCAAAACCCTTACAAATGGACCTACATGCCCCGGGAAAGGCATGGGGTGAAAAAGTAGTGAGCAAATTGTTTAAAAGTAATTATTACAGACCAACAGGAAATGTTCGAAAGATAAGTTACTGATTAATGAAAGTAATGGGGACGAAGTCTTTCGCCTTCCAGTTGTGCAGTCCCCCTTCGATGGTTGGGAAGATCCAGTCTTCAATGTTATCCTCTTCGTCTTCGTCTTCTAAATCATTGATTCCATGAGGAGAAATCTTGATGGGTGTCCTTTCAATTTTTGAGCGACGCATAGATTTTTGCCCCGCAGCGGTAAATCCCAACCCAAACTTGTCTGTCTTGTGGGGAAAGTCAGGCAACTGACCCCATGTTGAGCTCTTCCCCTCCTTCATTGCAGCCTGTGCGTCTTTCAGAGATGCCATCCTGGCCACCTGCTTGGGTACCTCAGCTACTGTCTTTGCTACTGCAACCTCGGGAGCAATTTCCTCGAAGTATTGGAATGGTGTTTCAATGAATTCGCCCTCCACTTCCACATACCTAAAGGAGTTCAGATGACTGATCATGTACTCCTCTTCACCGTGTACAGTTATGATTTTTCCCTTGATAGGGTATTTTAGCATCTGATGTAGGGAGGAAGTGACTGCGCCAGCATTATGTATCCATGGTCTCCCTAGCAAGCAAGAGTATGACGGACGGATGTCCATCACATAGAAAGTTGAGTGGAATACTTCAATGCCCACCTTGATGGGAATGTCGACCTCCCCATGCACCATCCTTTTTGACCCGTCAAAGGCCCTGACAATGATATTACTTGGTTTCAGCTCCAAGCCTTCACAATCCAATCGGTCCAGAGCTTTCTTAGGCAGCACATTTAAAGAAGAACCAGTATCGACCAAGACATGGGCGAGAGTAGTTCCTCGGAATTCAACTGACACATGCAGTGCGTCATTGTGCTTTCTTCCTTTCGGAGTCAGGTCAACATCAGAGAAACCCATGCCGTTGTCGGCAGTAAGGCTGGCTACACAATCCTGGAATTGATCGGTTGAGGTTTCCTGGGGCACATGGGCTGTCTTCAAAAACCTTATCAAAGCTTTGGCATGAGCCTCCGAACAAAGCAACAAAGCTAGCATGGATATCTTCGAGGGGGTTTGCCCCAGTTGTTCTAGAACGTCATAATCACTTTTCTTTATTATTTTCAGAATCTCCTCCATTTCTTTCTTAGAGGTTTCGGGGATGACCAATGGCTGAGCCCTCGTCCTGACGAGCTCATCTTGGATCCCTTTCCCCTTATCAGCAGAAGTAGGAGGGACAACCACAGGAGTATTAACTTCTTCAATTAACGGAGTTCTTACAGAAAGTTTTATCGGTGCAGGAGTAACTTTGGCAGCAGCTGAGGGTCCAAAGATTGCCTTTGGAGGGGCAATCTCTGGAGAGAAAATTCTCCCACTTCGGGTAATCTTGCTCGTACCGGCAATGTTTCCAATGTCGGTAGTCTCTTCGTCAGAGCTCTCTTCAGTTATCTTAATTTGTTTAACACCGTGGTAGTAGATTTCTCCACCATAATTCCACGGTATCGATTTGTCAGATTCGTAGGGGACAGGCCCGGGCATGGTTATTTTCAGAGGAACAATCTTCGTAGCGGATGTAATCTTAACAGGCTTTTTAGGGACCTTGGAAAGATTGGTGGAAATTGTGATTATTGAAACATCTTTGATAGGGGTTGGAGTAGCAGGAATATTTTCGAAAAGAATTTGTTGGCTGTCCATCAGGCCTTGGATACCTATCTTCAGCAATGGACAGTCTATTGATAGGGAGGAACAACAGTAGCAGTCTTCTTTACATCTTGGGAAAATCCCAGCTTTCAACAGATTCAACTTGATTGTTAGTAGTGGAGTTACCAGATCGTTAACAGTAGCAACATACAGATCTTCTTCAATAGCATGAACATTACGACCATGCTTCGGCATTGGAGCGGATATTACGTTCGGCTTCTCTGGAGCGTCAAACTCAACCTCTTTTGCATCCATCAAGTCTTGAATTTTATGCTTAAGCGCCCAACAATCGTTGGTGTCATGCCCGACGCTGTCAGAATGATAGGCACATTTAGCATTGGGATGATAATGTGGGGAAGTTGTATTCACATTTTTTGGTGCCTCTTTAATAGTGGTGAGATTTAGCTTCAACAAATGGGGAAGAACTTGTGCGGGCGTCATATTGATGCGGGTGAACTGCCGTTGTGTTCGTTCTACCCGTTGCTGGTTAGGTCTGGACTGATTGTTACGAGGCTGATCATTTGATGAATTTTGGATCATTACGGCCCCACAGTCGGCCGGTGCTCAGTTCTTCCCGATCTTTTCTGGGAGTATATAACAGCTGCCTCCTTCTTGGCCGGAAATGATTTCTTAATAGTTGTGGATACAGAGGCATCCCTTTGAATCTTCCCATTCTTAATACCAGCTTCCACCCGTTCGCCAGTCAGAATCAGTTCAGTAAACCCTGCGGAAGAGCTCCCGATCAAATGGTTGAAGAACGGGCCAGAGAGGGTCCCCAAGAACATATCAACTAGCTCCCTATCTGAAAGAGGTGGCTGTACTCTTCCGGCCAAGTCGCGCCACTTCTGGGCGTATTCTTTGAATCCCTCATTTGAGGCCATCCCCATACTCTGTAGCTGAGTACGGGTTGGCGCCAAGTCAGCGTTATATTGATACTGGCGATAAAAGGAAGCTGCCAAGTCTTCCCAGTTATGCACTTCTGACCTCTCAAGCTGGTAAAACCAGTCTAGCTGCGTACCGGACAAGCTGTCCTGAAAGAAGTGTACCCAAAGATTTCTGTCTGATGTATGAGGTTGAATTCTTTTGACATATGACCTCAGGTGCATCTTCGGGCAAGACAGCCCGTCATATTTTGCAAAAATTGGCACCTTAAACTTTGGAGGGATCACAATCCCAGCAATCAATCCCAATTCTTCAAAATCTAACCCAGGAACCCTTTACAGCTCCATAGCTGCCAGTCTATCCTCCAGGTTTTTGTATTTGTCGTCCGCTGGCGGGTATTGCTGCTCTGAGTAGTCTTCATCTTCCTCAACCTCTTCCTCTTCAGCCTCGAACTCAGAAGGTAATGCAGCCCCTTTTCCTTTACCGGTCCCCTCATCAGATGTGGAGGGGAATTCAAGAACTCTCCTAGCTTCATTCTCAAATCTTCTTCCCAGTGTAGCTACCCCAACTCTTTTCTTCTTCTTTTTTCCTTTTTCTTGTTATTTATTCCCTAGCAGTGCTTTAAGATCCTCCTAACCCTTTGCTAAGGTCATTAGGAGCTTTTGAAACTGTGAGTTTTGTGACTACAGATCTTTGACCGTCTGTTCAAGATCCATCTTACTGAAATAAACAGCAGAAAGATAAGGAAACCTGGTGTGAAGACCTGCTTATGCGTATGATGAATGATATGTTTATTCATGCAATGCATTCAAGGATTTAGAAATTCAAAATTGTTGCAGACAAAAAGAACACACGTCATATTAATAAGAAGAAAATTTGTCAGTTCATAAATGCCCCATGGGCCAAATATTACAAAAACTTCTTAAGGAAAAAAGACGTTGCGCATCCTCTTTGGTGCGATGTAAGTGTTGAGGGTCTCCTCCTCGTGAAGTCGGCGGGTAAGCTCCAAAACCTTCTTCTCACTGGCGTAGAAGCTGGATTCAAAAGTATCCCTTTCTTCCTTGAGTTGGATCCAACTCTTCTGCATCTCCTCCCATGATGTTGGCATGTCAGGATATAGGATGGTGTAGGGAACCTCTCCTTCCTTAACTGGCTCTTTAATCAAAGGGAGAATGTGAGGGTAAGGCATCATAAGACTCTGGGCTCGGGTTCGTACCCACTTGAGGTAAGGCTCAAGAGGGATGGAGTTCTTGTGCCCCAGTGTCTTACTATCTACCTTGTTAGGCATCCTCCAAGCTCTGATGAATCTTTGGCGAAGTCCTTGCGCATCGTTGTCGAAGTCAAAAACCAGGTCAGGAATCAGCATGTCATGAGGGCCATCCCTCCGTGCATATCCAAATTGTCTCAAAGCTAGACAAGGGTTGTAGGTAATGCCCCCTCTAATGCCAAGTAAGGGAACATTAGGGAACTCACCACAATGATCGACGATGATGACATTTTCTCTGGACCGAGAACACCAATGTACATCAGAATGTGTGAGGGTCATCAACCGTTGTGACCACCTTAAGCCTTGTTCATTCTTCAAAATAGATTATGGAAGGTGAGAAATAAACCACCTTGCAAGGAGAGGAGTACAACACATGAGAACACCTCTCTTCCTCATTGTTCGTGTGTAAAATGAGTGGAGGATATCCCCAAGCAATGTAGGTATGGGATTCCTGGATAGGAAAATCTTGACAGCATTGACATCTATAAGTTGGTCAGTGTTGTACCCCAAAATTTTCCCTCCCATATTCTTCTAGGTTTATCAAGAATCATCCTCAAATGGTTCAAGATTACTCAAGGGTTGCACAGTCAAACCATCTCCTAAGCCAGTCAAAATTAAGGTTTTGGTTCCTTCAAAGAATTTGAGGTTTTCAGTGGTCCAAACAAGTCCCATAGGCCTATATATGTTCTCAAGCATCTACATGACAAGTCTCAAGACTCACAGAGGCAAATTGCACAGTCAAAAGTCTCATTTGCTTCACAATCAACTACAGGGGCAAAATGGTCATTTTATAGTCAAAAGTCAAAATTTTTGGTCAACATCTTATTTTGAAGCCACAATCATCATTTGATCAAGTCTTGATCATGATTCCACAAGCATGGCTCAAAAATCATCAAGGATGCAAAAGTTACTATTTTTGGACAGTTGAAAAGTCAACTGTAACTTGACCAGGGCATAACATTTTCATGGTTCATCAGAAAAATCCCATCCAATGCTCATTTTGAAGGGGATGACATTTCCTACAACTCATCTTCACATTCCAAGTCCAAGAAATGCTCTCACAAAAAGTTATCAATTTCTACATTATAGGTCAATTTCAAAAGTCAACAAAAAGGCACTTTAAGTAAAAGACCATAACTTGAGATTGGTAAATCCAAATGACATGGGACCAAAGGCATTGGTTAGAGGACTTCAAGACATTTCCAAAATGTCCAAGAAAATGTTCATATGATTAAAATTGAGCAAGATATGCATTGGAGAAGTTGGGAAATTTTTGTGAATTTGCAAAAGTCAACTTTGCTCAAAACACATCATTTTTGCTAATGGGCCTCAAATTCCTTCTTGAATCTTTACCCAAAGCATATGCACGATCCATCAAGCCTATTTGAGTTTATTTTCTTATTTTTATTAATTAATTGGATTTTTTATTAATATTAATTCCTTTAATTGATTTAAAATATAGGAAACTCAAAGATATGGTTTTCAAATCTTTTTGTGGAGCAAACAAACTCAGGGCAAGCTGGAAAATTCGTGTATCAATCAAGGACATCAAAATCTCCATGTTTGGCAAATTTTCTCAATCAAAAAGATTGAAACATATTTGATTTTCAATCAAATATTGAAACATCAATGCAAGGGATTTCATGTGCAAGATTTACCCTAGTTTCATTCCATTATATGTACTGAAGCCAACCCTAATGCTTGGAACATGCAAATTGCTGCAGAAACACCATAGCCAATATTGAAAAATCAAAGGAAACTTGAAATCTGTTTGCAATCTTCCAGGCCAGTTCAAGGCATTTCTGGATTCTAATACATTGCATAGGTTCCCAGGAACGTGTAGGGATCAAAATCACGTGCTAGAACTCAAGGAATCGCCCATTACAGTCACACAGTTTACCACTTTTTTCCAATATCATAATCATTGATTCATGCATATTTAACATCTTTTTGTGATTGTTTTGTGTTCATAGGATTCATACGAAGCTAATGGTGTGATTTAATTGCATTGAGATGCCCTGAAACAGAAACTGCCATTGAAGGATTCTAGGGTTTCCAAGCTTTCGAATTAGGGCTTTACAGCACAGGGAAAATTAGGCCTCAAGAGACCTATGGTTGAAACCGTTTGGACATGACGAACACAATGGACATATCGCGCCATATTTATATAGCCTTGAATTCTAATCGCTATTATTCCTCAAGCTATTTTGTGGGGGTTAAAAACCCCCGCTATCTCTTTATTCTTTTGGAGGAAAACGAAGAAGATGAAGGATGTGTTCCATCCTGATTAGTCCGTTCAAACTTACGCGCGTTTTGTTGGTTTTCCAGCATGTTATTTATTTTCCATGTATTATTTTCATTGTTTATCTTATTAACAAACGCGTTCAAGTGGCCTAGTGGAAGATGTGCTGGCATGCAACCATTGGGACCTGGGTTCGATTCCCAGGTCCACCCAAACATTGTTTCTATTTTTTCTAATGTGATTGCATGCAGGATTCCCAATGATGTCCACCATATGCTTCCAACCAACAACGCGCCATGTGTCCACAATACCCAATCCAAAGGCCAAAAGGTGATGAACACCATGCTCCTGGTCAACCTACGCTCTAGGCAATTCCAAAAGTCCAAGCAGGCTTGCAGCTTAATGGGCCTCAGATTTCTAAACTCACCTCCAAAAAAGGCCTGGCACCCCCTGGTTTCTATTTTCTCTTTTATTTTCTTTCTTTTTATTTTCTTTTTATTATAATAATAATAATTATTATTATTAACTAACAAATTATTTTTTATAATAAATTCAGAAAACAAAAAAATAATAATATTTTTATTGATTAAATTTAATTAGTTATTATTTTGTAAATAAATGCAAATTAATTAATTTAGTCTTTTTGTTAATTAGGTTTAATTTTAATCTTTTTGCAATAAATAAAACAAACTTAGAATTAGGGTTTTTTCATTTGACTTTTAATTTCTTTTATTTTTATTTTCATTAAAACATAAAAAACACAAAAATACTTTTTCTCTTAATTAATTAATTAATTAATTAGTTTTTAGGTTTAATATTTCATTAAATTGCAAAAAAGGACCAAATTCAATTCTTTTCTCAAAAAGGGTCAAAACCCTAAGGACGTTCCGATTTAATTCTTTCGCGCGCATATTTATTTTTAATTCATTATTTTTGATTATATTTGATGTAACTGTTTCCGAGGATGTAATAGTTAATTAGGCTTTTACCGCTTTCTTTACTTTTCTCGCACTTATTTTCCAAACAGGTTATGTTTTTGGCGATGTATATACCCGCGCCTTGTAATAGCATAGATTCAATTTTCCGCACTTTACTTTCCGCACTTATTAACTGTTAATTATGCATGCAAGACTTGTATGAAAATAAAACCAACTCGTAGCTCACAAATAACATGTACAAGATAATCTTAACTGAATTTAACACACATGCACATGCCACTCCTAGGGTACGCCTCACTGGTTGCCTCGACGTGGTCGTCAAGTATAGGGTGTTTTAGAGGTCGCCCTCCTGTCTAAAGATCCAGTTGCCTCGAAATGGTTGCCTCAGATGAAAAGGATCTAGGACATTAGGGTTACCGCTAAGGCGTCCTACCATTGCTTTGGTGACCACATTGTCCCTATAATCGAATTGACCCGAATAACTCCAACGACGGTGCTACCTACTTCTCAATAGTGGGATAGTACTGTCTAAAGGACTCTTACACATCATAATTCCTTAGAGTAGGTAGATTTCTCCTGGGTACTTGCTCTTTTCAAAAAGCAAAAACATCTTTTCGCACCTACACTTTCAAAAAGTTTTCAAACAAACACTTCATACACTCTTGAGGACTGATACAAGAGTTACCTAGAAGTTTTTCAAACTAAACTTTTTCAAAACCCACAAACACAAGAAAAGAAATTTTTTTTTGAAAACATAGTGAGCAAGTACCTAAGAGCCCGTGGATAACCACGGATATAAAGGGTGCTAACACCTTCCCTTTCTATAAATCTACCTCCCGAACCGAGAAACATCTCGAAAAGGAATTTTGCTGTGCTTTTGTCCTTTCCACGTTGGAGAAAATAAAAGACGGTGGCGACTCTTGCTTACCGCGACATTTCGTGAACCAGCATTCCAAAACAGTCAGTTCTATTTCCACCGATTACAGAACTGGCGACTCTGCTGGGGATAATATTATATAAGTGAGGTGTACCTTAGGATTAGACCACTCTTATGTTTTCAATTGTATGCCTTGTTTGATTTATATTTGTGGGCTTGCATCGAAGTTTCATAGATCCTAACCCGGATCTAGGGAATACCCTTTAGGTAGCATAAGCTGTGAGGGACCTGTCTGGCGTAGACCGACACGGGTGAAGCAGTGGCTACGTTGGTGTGACACCTTCTGAGGAGTCATTAAGCACCAAGCGACCTTAGAACCCTAAATTGACCCAACTTGGCCATAGAACAGTAGCAGTATGCTACACTCATTGAGGCTAAACTCTCGCGATGGTTCTGGCTGCAAGAAAAGATTGCGACGCTGGAGTTATGACCGATTGAGGGTAGTCAGTGATATTGAGATCCTCTAGAACCCGGTTACTATTTTCTAGGACATGTCTTAACCAACGAAACTGAAAGAGGGTAGTACCTAAACTTCATGCTGGCCTAAACTCTAAGGGTTGTCTTGTGTGACTTGTGTGCCTTCAAACTCGACTACTTGCATATTCTTGTTATCTAACATGAGTTCCTTGCAGGTTTTATTTACAGTCCTTAATCTGGGCTTATAACAAGGCTTACTTGCACCACTCCACGCATAGCATGACATCATACCATCATACCATTGCATGCATCCTGCGTAAGGACTAACCCATTTCTAGGATCTCAAGGGTTTGTGATGCAGGTCATAATGAACCAAAGGTCTAGCAAGGGGCAAAGGGGATTTATTTTCCTCTAGCCAAGGTTGTCTGAAGATCAAACATGACGACTTGAGTCAGGGGCTATGACCCACTCGATATGGTGAGCCTTGACTCTTGAAGAAGGACTCTCAACAACCTGAAGTTCCTTCAATCAAGCTACCCAGATTCAAATTCTAACAATTTTCCTGTTTACCCCGCGAGATCCTTGGAAACATTGCATGCATATCATACACAGCATATGCATAGCAGGTACCCCTTTTACATGTCACTTACCTTCTTCGCTGTTTATTTCAGCAATCATCATGAATCCTGAGCCATCCACTGAACAAGCTATCAAGGCCCTCCAGGCCCAGAACGCCTAGTTTCAAGAGTTGGTCATGAGCTTAGCCCAGGGTCAACAGGAATTGAAGACTCTGCTTTTGAAGAAGAAGAAGAGGATTGTTTTATTCAACACTAGACGCAGATCTGGGAACGGAGTACATAATGAGGCTGATCTGGCCACTTCCTCTGTAGGGAAAGATAGCCCCCAAGGGGGAAGGGTTCCTAGTCCCGTGGTCTCCGACAACGAGACAGATTATAATGATGAACAGTACCCTCCTGCTGAGGATAGGTACAAACAGCTAGAGGACCGATTAAGTGCTATGGAGATACAGAAAGTGCCCGGCCTGGACTTCGAAGATCTAGGTCTATCTTCTGGGGTGGTGATCCCACACAAGTTCAAGGCACCTGCTTTTGCAAAGTACGACGGGGCTTCCTGTCCTAAGCTGCATCTCAGATCATACGTAAGGAAGATCCAACCGTATACTGCAGACAAGAATTTATGGATCCATTTCTTCCAGGAAAGTCTTTCAGGGACTCAACTCGAATGGTTCTATTAGCTGGATGGAGCCAGTATTCGTAACTGGGAGGACTTGGCTACTGCGTTCTACAAGCAGTATCAGTACAATTCCGACCTCGCTCCTACGCGTACCCAACTCCAGGGTATGTCACTAGGGACGGGTGAAGGATTCAAGGAATATGCGCAAAAGTGGAGAGACCTTGCTGGAAGGGTGCAACCACCTCTAACTGACCGTGAGCTCGTTGACATGTTTCTGGGGACCCTGTCTGGTCCGTTCTTCAACCATCTGATTGGGAATTCTTCTGATGGGTTTACGGATTTGATCTTGACCGGGGAGAGGATTGAAGCTGGTATAAAGGCTGGAAAGATTCAAGAAGCTGCACCTTCTGATACTCATAAAAAGCCTTATCATGGTAAAAAAAGAGTCCAATGCTGTGCATGGTAAAAAGCGTCGCCATGACCAACACGTAGGGGAAACCCAGATCTCCAATCCTATGCCTGCTCAACAAGGACAGGGGCAGCAACGTAAGGAGGTGGCACCCAAAAGACATTTCACTAAGATCAACATGTCACTGGCTCAAGCATTACAGCAAATGTTGAAGGCAGGGCTGATTACCTTAAGGGCTCCTCTTCGGAATGCAAACACTTCCGCTCCCAACTATCATCCCAACGAAAGGTGCGCATACCACTCTGATAGCCCGGGGCATACTACGGACAATTGTTGGGCTCTAAAGAACAAGGTCCAAGACATGATTGAGGCCAAAGAAATCCAGTTTAAAGCTCCAGAGACTCCAAACATAATCACTGCTCCTTTGCCAAATCATTGAAAACTTTTGTTCATTCGAATGTTCAAGTTGTATTTTTCTTTGATTGTTCAAACATTTTATTCATGTCAAACATTGTTATTTCATTAATGCATTACACGTGTCTGTTTTGAAGTAATTGTGTTTACTATATTCAAAATTTCTTTTATTTTTTGATATTCAACTCTCGATTGAAAACTCTAAGCCTCTTGAGGGAGGATGAAGAAAATGATACCACAATTTACATTATGCTTTTGAACAGACCCCGCTGATGAGGTACATGCATTGTTTCAATTCCTAAACACTGGAGTTATAAGGAAGATAATCCCTCGTTAACCCCTTTGAGCCAAAGAAGTCAGAGTTTTTATTTTCAAAAATCAAAACCCTTAATCATAACCTGGGGCAGGGTAGTTCTCTCAGTTGATCCAAGTGCACAATGGATGACATCAAAGGAGTCCTTCCAAAGCAAAAGACAATGATGGTTCCGAATAATCATAAAAATAGGCAGTCATTATCTTTCAACAACAAAAGCCCAATAAGTCAAAACCTACGAAGGAGACTTACAAAAACTGAGGCATCCCGCTGACTGTAAATACAAAAAGAAACAGTTCAGGCAAAAAATAGTGATAACAAAATCAAAAAGAAAGAGGTCGCTATAAACCCTCAACAAAAAAAAAGAATTGACAGCCTATTCAAAATAAAATGTCAATATCTGAACCATCATTGGAATATCAGGACAAAGACTCAAACAAGGTCTAACGCACGATCAGCTGAGTTTAGGTTGAAGAACATCACGAAGAGCGGGTGGGTACAAATAAAAATTTGAGCCTTTATCCTTTGTTTCTCAAACCGTGAACCAAGCCACGTTACAACCCTTCAAAAGTCCTAACTGAAGCATGGGTTAGTTCGAAAGCATACTGTTACCAAAGGTATCCTGACTCCTTAAGGCTCACTGTAAAATCTTGAGTTGACATCACATTTTACAAAATTTGCTTAAAAATGCATTTTCAAAAACTTCAAGACAGACATAAGCTTTGCATTTTTAATATAACATTGTTTGCATATGACTTTTTGTTCGAACAGCAGAGAAATTTGCGCGAATAATATCTAATGAACAAAAGCACTTCCAATCGAGGGGCAGACATGATCATGGTCTATCATCTGGGGCAGTCCAGTCAAGATTCAAAGAATCTCTCAAGGATGCCAAATAGCTAGGGACAAATATCCGCCTGAGTCACTTGGGGCATTAGACATGGATTCCCGCAACGAAGCTTGCATGATCAAACAAACATCTTCTGGTAGTATGGCAACACAACACTATCAACAGGGGCACCTCCCTACATTCTGAGAGCGTGGACATAGTCGAAAAAATACTACGCATAATCAAAGACCCGCTAGATTGACACACCTAGGCAAAAATAAGGGCTTCCCGGCGAACCAAAAGGGTTCGGGCAAATATAAGGGATGAAAATGAAAAAAATCTGTACACCCGGCAAGTCGAAAACCTGAAAAGGCAGCTTGGGCAAAAAAGGGTATCCCGGTGGACTGAAAACCCGAAAGGGCGGTCCAGGAAAAAATTAGGGATCAAAGCGTACGACTATGTCCCGTCATCTCGTCACTTGCCTACCAGAAGAAAATTTGTCAAATCGGCAGTTATCAAGCACCTCCATAGGTGCTTTCTCCCACAGAAACTGGGGCAATAAGAGTTGTCCAAACTGTGCAGCTGCTTTGCTCACCAGGTACAAAGGTAGATTCAGTTGAAGAGTATGACCGAGATACCTTCACTACCCGCAACAAAAGACAATAATGGTAGCTCTCACCACTGAGACTTGCAACTACGGATGAATCAGCAATACTCTCCCCAAGCAGAGTTGGTCTCCCCTCAGCCCCGAAAAGGCACATTATCTCCAGCAAGTCAGCAACACTCTCCCCAAGCAGAGTTAGCCTACTGTCAGCCTTAAGGAAGTTGGGTATCCTCAGAAGATCTCAATATTCTCCAGCAGAGTATACAAATATTCCTAAACAAGCATCCCTGGCAGTCTTAATATAAGATTGTTCCACGGCGGAATACCAGACACCCCAGTGGAACCATTCCCCAGTACAGTTCAAAAGCTTCCCCAGGAGAGTTGAATCGTCCTCCCCAGTAGATTCTGGAAGCTTATCCCCAGTAGATTCTGGAAGCTTATCACCTGCAGAGTACATGCATCTCTCCCCGACCATGTTCAGAGGTTATCCCCCACCAGAGCCTATAACTAGTTTATCCTTAGCAAATTACAACGGAAAGATCGTTCTCGGAGAAATTCTTCCTACCCCCCAGCGGAGTTCATCAAATTCCCCAACATAACTTATCAACGGAATCCCCAGCGGAGTTCTCATTAAAACCTCAACGAAGTATCTCTTCCCACAGAGTAATTCCCGGTAGAGTAATCTCTCCAACAAGTTTATTCCCCAACAGAGTCATCTTCTCCTACCGGTTTATTCTTGCAATCATCATCCCCAACGGAAACGAAGAACTCTACTCTTCAAACATCAGCCCAGGATTCAACAAGCTCCCGACATTCGTCAAGGATTTATTTTCCTAGACAAAAATACATTCATAGACATTTCACATTTCACACATCCTGCTTACATACATGATAAAGTGCATACGACACGATCTCATTTATTATTGAGAACATCATGACATCATGCATTTCATACATCATGACATTGCATACAACTGATGTTTTGGCTTTTCAGGAAAGAGGTCAATCCAAAGATGATTACTATCAACTATCGCAGTTCCAGATTCGATACCTGTATCTAGCCAGGGCATATCTGTGAGCGATTGATTGTGGATTCGATACCTGTATCTAGCCAGGGCATATCTGCATGAAGAATTTGAAGTTCCAGATTCAATACCTGTATCTAGCCAGGGCATATCTGTGAGCGATTCATTATGGATTCGATACCTGTATCTAGCCAGGGAATATCTACATTAAAGAGATTTCAGAGATAGCTTGGAAATGCTCCAGATATGGATGCTATTCTTTTTCTTATTCAACGTTTCTTCTCAGAGATAGCTTGGAAATGCTCCAGATGGATGCTATTCTTTTGCTTATTCAGAGTTTCCTTTCAGAGATAGCTTAGAGATGCTCCAGATATGGATGCTATTCTATCGCTTATTCAACGTTTCTTCTCAGAGATAGCTTGGAAATACTCTAGATGGATGCTGTTCTTTTGCTTATTCAGAGTTTCCTTTCGGAGATAGCTTAGAGATGCTCCAGATATGGATGCTATTCTATCGCTTATTCAAAGTTTCTTCTCAGAGATAGCTTGGAAATGCTCCAGATATGGATGATATTCTATCGCTTATTCAGAGTTTCCTTTCGGAGATAGCTTGGAAATGCTCCAGATATGGATGCTATTCTTTTGCTTATTCAGAGTTTCCTTTCAGAGATAGCTTGGAAATGCTCCAGATATGGATTCTATTCTTTTGCTTATTCAGAGTTTCCTGTCAGAGATGGCTTAGAGATACTCCAGATCCGGATGTTATTCTTTTGCCTATTCAGATTTCTCTCCAGAGATGGCCTAGAGATGCTCCAGATCCGGATGCTATTCTATTGCTTATTTAGAGATAGTTCAGATGCGACCCAGATTTGGCGACATTCCAATACTTATTCCAGAGTTCCTTTCAGATATAACTTAGAGATGCTCCTGACCCGGACGCTATTCTATTGCTTATTCAGATTCAAACTTCTAAAGACAACTTAGAGATGCTCCATACCCGGATGCTATTATATTGTTTAGTCCAGATTCATTCAAAAGACAGTCCAGATACGATCCAGGTTCGGATGACATTCTGTCACTCATTCAGATGCAGTATGGATATACCCCAGACGCGGCGATTATTCTACTACTCGTTCAGACGCCAGCAATTAGATATAGACTAGATATGCTCCAGACACGGAAGCCATTCTATTTCTTATTCAGATTTAACTATCCATGACATTTCCAAATGGCATCTATAAGCCCATTCCCAACAAGGTTCTGTCACACTTCCAGATGGTATCTATAAGCCCATCCTCCTATCCTTCATATCTCCAAATGTCATCTATAAGCCCATTCCCGACATCACATTGCTGATACTCCACTATGCGAGTGCAAATTTCTGGGCACTCTAGTGTTCAATCATCTTCCACCTTAGGATCACGAAAGGCACGCAAGCCAATCTACATCCTCAGGTCTAAGAAGATTGAACAGGGGCAACTGTTGTACCCCAAAATTTTCCCTCCCATATTCTTCTAGGTTTATCAAGAATCATCCTCAAATGGTTCAAGATTACTCAAGGGTTGCACAGTCAAACCATCTCCTAAGCCAATCAAAATTAGGGTTTTGGTTCCTTCAATGAATTTGAGGTTTTCAGTGGTCCAAACAAGTCCCATAGGCCTATACATGTTCTCAAGCATCTACATGACAAGTCTCAAGACTCACAGAGGCAAATTGCACAGTCAAAAGTCCCATTTGCTTCACAGTCAACTGCAGGGGCAAAATGGTCATTTTACAGTCAAAAGTCAAATTTTTTGGTCAACATCTTATTTTGAAGCCACAATCATCATTTGATCAAGTCTTGATCATGATTCCACAAGCATGGCTCAAAAATCATCAAGGATGCAAAAGTTACTATTTTTGGACAGCTGAAAAGTCAACTGTAACTTGACCAGGGCATAACTTTTTCATGGTTCATCAGAAAAATCCCATCCAATGCTAATTTTGAAGGGGATGACATTTCCTAGAACTCATCTCCACATTCCAAGTCCAAGAAATGCTATCACAAAAAGTTATCAATTTCTACATTATAGGTCAATTTCAAAAGTCAACAAAAAGACACTTTAAGTCAAAGACCATAACTTGAGATTGGTAAATCCAAATTACATGGGACCAAAGGCATTGGTTAGAGGACTTCAAGACCTTTCCAAAATGTTGAAGAACATGTTCATATGATTAAAATTGAGCAAGATATGCATTGGAGAAGTTGGGAAATTTTTGTGAATTTGCAAAAGTCAACTTTGCTCAAAACACATCATTTTTGCTAATGGGCCTCAAATTCCTTCTTGAATCTTTACCCAAAGCATATGCACGACCCATCAAGCCTATTTGAGTTTATTTTCTTATTTTTATTAATTAATTGGATTTTTTATTAATATTAATTCCTTTAATTGATTTAAAATATAGGAAATTCAAAGATATGGTTTTCAAATATTTTTGTGGAGCAAACAAACTCAGGGCAAGCTGGCAAATTTGTGTATCAATCAAGGACATCAAAATCTCCATGTTTGGCAAGTTTTCTCAATCAAACAGATTGAAAAATATTTGATTTTCAATCAAATATTGAAACATCAATGCAAGGGATTTCATGTGCAAGATTTACCCTAGTTTCATTCCATTATATGTACTGAAGCCAACCCTAATGCCTGGAACGTGCAAATTGCTGCAGAAACACCATAGCCAATATTGAAAAATCAAAGAAAACTTGAAATCTGTTTGCAATCTTCCAGGCCAGTTCAAGGCATTTTCTGGATTCTAATACATCGCATAGGTTCCCAGGAACGTGTAGGGATCAAAATCACGTGCTAGAACTCAAGGAATCGCCCATTACAGTCACACGGTTTACCACTTTTTTCCAATATCATAATCATTGATTCATGCATATTTAACATCTTTTTGTGATTGTTTTGTGTTCATAGGATTCATACGAAGCTAATGGTGTAATTTAATTGCATTGAGATGACCTGAAACAGAAACTGCCATTGAAGGATTCTAGGGTTTCCAAGCTTTCGAATTAGGGCTTTACAGCACAGGGAAAATTAGGCCTCAAGAGACCTATGGTTGAAACCATTTGGACATGACGAACACAATGGACATATCGCGCCTGTTTACTGTGGAAATTGGTAAACAACCGCTGATCTTCCAAAAGGTTACTTATTTGGTGACTCGTAGGATCGATCAGATTGATCCTAAGACATGGTTGATTTTCTGGGGTTTGACTAAATCTAATGATGATTAATGCCAGTAAAGTAAAGACACTTTATGTAAATTGCATGAAGAAAAGCTTGATAAAATAAATGAAAGCGTTAAATAAAAGGCTTCGACGGATATGAGTAAATGAAAGGCAATAAAGTGCTTGAATATAAAAGACTTTGATTAATTTAAATGGTGTTTCACACATACATTCTCAACAATTCTTTCGCTCACACTGGGTACTTGAATCTAGATGAGTGACTTGTATATAATCATGAACACACGCGAAAAATACGTGAACAACTAGTATTTATACTAAAACACATCTTAAGTAACCGTTGGGCAGTTACGTCGCTTCGAGATGACACCACATGGCACGCTCACAGCATTCGACGCTCCTGATCTTGGCACGTTGCGTTTGGTAACTGCTGGGAACTGTTTTCCCTCCAAACATTAGAATCTCAAACCGTTCCACCCTTGGCATCAGATACCTTTGTCGAGAAGTTCCTTCGACGTCGAAGGTAACAAGATTCCCACTTAAAAGAAACTCTCTAAGTACCTTGCCATTTTCTGATGAGCATTCGACAGGATCAACTGGTCGAAACTTGGAAACTCTTCAAACTCATAATTAATGGTCTATATTGATAACAAACAAGGGTGTCGAATTTAGGAGCCAACAAATTGCCCCCCAAGAATGCCTTATTTCGACGCTGAAAAGAAAAAGGAATTCTTTGAGATTCCACCCGACACCTGTCCTTCATTCTTAGCCACAGATTAGCTCGTGCGCTTTTCGTCTCCTACCAACCAACTGACAATCCCAAAAAGCCATCATTCCAACTGTTCCTAAGACGTCACTTCAGTAAGGCGTTTGGCATGCCCAATGTCTTTTCACAGATTATCATCATGACAATTCCCTGAAATCGAGGATGCACGCTGCACCGTTTCCATTCTGCAGAACGACTACTTCAGCCAATGAGCGCCACGTGCCCCATTATTGTCTGAAACATTAAATGACCTCGAGTTTTGTGATTTTCCAATCACTATAAATAGCGCTAAGTGCCCCTCGTGGGACTTTTCACGCTTTCTTCATCCAAGCCTTAATATTGAACAGAAATTTCTGCAAAAAACTTTGTTCTTCATCCATCTTCA
Organism: Vicia faba; assembly: GCA_948472305.1. NCBI lineage: Eukaryota > Viridiplantae > Streptophyta > Magnoliopsida > Fabales > Fabaceae > Vicia > Vicia faba. Next base: position 963,969,714 of record OX451740.1, read on the forward strand.
TCTTAACCCGAAAAATGGATTCAGGTTCTCATTCTTCCAATGTCCCCAGTTCTAACACTCCCTCTAAAACTGCCCAACCGAAAATCTTTTCAACTGTTCCAACAGTTAACTCCAAAGGAATGCGAAGGGTTCCCGAACCCTTGGGAACTGCTGAGCATGAAACTTACTCTTCTCAACTGCTGATTCCTGTTGGATACTCCAGCCAGGTTTTCGCCATGTCTGGTCCTCTATCTGCATGCATTGCTGACCCAACGAAGATCAAGAGCTTCTTCCCAGTGCTTGAGGCACTCAAGCCCGTTGGGTGCTCCAAAAAGGCTACAAACGACAACGAAGATCCTGCAAAAGAAACGATAGATCTTCGTTTCTTCAACAGAGGGGTTAGGGCTTTTAGGTCTAGCCCTAGCCTTACACCAGACTACAACGCTTGGCTCGACAAGATGGAAAAAAGCCAGGCTTCGATTTGGAAGAACATGGGGATTTATGACCTAGTCATGCTGTCGAAGACTGGTCTCAACTACTCCCCTGAAATGCTGGTAGCTTCTTTGCTATTTTGGGACTATACTCACTTCACCTTCCACCTGCCTTGTGGAATGGTAACACCCACTCTCTTCGACGTGGCTGCCATTACCGGTCTTCGACCAACTGGGGATTACTTTGACCCAGAGGAAATGTCTGAAGACCAGATTGGGTTTTCAGCTACCAAACCCACTTACACCACCTACACCAACCACTATCATGACAAATCGATAGCTAAGGTGACGGACGTGGAGCACATTGCGTTTCTAGCCCTTTGGCTGTCACGCTTCGTGTTCTGCACGAAATATCTACAAGTGACGAAGAAAATGGTCACCCTTGCTACCCAGCTTCACCACGGTCAAAACATCTGTTTGGCCGAATTAATACTGGCGAACCTATATGAGTCGATAAGCAGTGGGGCGACTCTATTAAAGGTAATAGAAAATAGAGCCAGCTTGCTGCTTGCAGGACCCTTCTGGCTACTACAACTATGGCTAAACGCCACTTTTGAGTCTTTTTTACCTCAGAAAACTCAAATAAGCGAACAAGCTCATGAGATAGCCAAAAGGCGTATCAAAGGTACCAGGCTGGCTTTACTGACTCCCACTGAGGATGGGCTGGAACTCCAACAGACCTTTACAAACTTCGTTTTGATGATTGCAGGGAGGAAAGAATTTACCTCGACCATGGCTCCTTTCGCCCGTCGAAAGTTTGGTCCAGGGTGGTTCACCAGGCCCCATCCCAAGTCATCAAAGGATCCTCATCTCGAAGAGCACACAACACTGTGGGAAGCATTTCTCACTCCCAGGATAATGGCATTGCGCTTTAAGAGTTCCAAGAATCATCTGAGCTTGATTGCTTATCAGCCAAATTTGGTCTCTCGACAGTTTGGTATCATCCAATCACTTCCTTCTCCCATTTTCCCTAGGGAGAAATCAATGTTGTATTTTTGTAATGATTACACTGAGGATGCTGCTACCAAGCACATTGGTAGGTACGCTGGTCGGACAATACTTTCATTGTTCGACTACCAACTCAACTTCCTCTGTTCACCATCTTTTGAAGACTGGTGGAAGAGTTATTATGCTGAAGAATTCTTTGATGAAAAAGATTTTATGGACGAACTCCAGAAGTCCTTCGTTTTGGTCCTTGACAAAATAAAGAATGTACGTTCACTCTTCAAATTATATTTGTATTCCCATTTCGACTTATAACTTGTCAATTATAACTTGTGAACACGTCTTCTTTCAGTTGTTCGAAAACATGCAGCAAAGAAAACTACAGAAAGCCATCAGGGAGGAGGTCCCTCTACAAAACCTTCAGCACCGGTAACCAAATTTTTATTATTTCCTGCTGGTTTTAACATCCTGATTTTCGATGTGGCATTCTAAATCAACTCCATTTGGGGTTTCAGGAACCTGCACCTAAGAAACGACCTGCATTAACGGTCGAATCTGCGAGTGACGATGAGGATGAATCTCCCCTTGTTCCTCTCAAACGGAGAAAGTTGAAGAAAGATGCCCCTGCTCCTGAGCCTCGACCTATGATCAGAATCAAGGTTGCAGGGAGAAAATCCAGGCCACCTCCTGTGATCATCGAAGAGCCCACGGAGGAGGAGCTGAACGTCTTGCTCAGCAAACCCGTTGAAAGTGATAATTCTAGCCCTGGGGCTGAAATTCCTCTACAGGTAGTACCTCCGACCATTTTTAACTTAGGTGTCGACGATCACGTTTGATTGTGTATCTCTCTAAACCAGAATATTCTTCCTCTTCTATTTTCAGGAGACCACCGAAAGTTCAGCACCAAAAACTTCAGAGACACAAGACTCTGCTGAACATAGTAGACAACAAGAGGAGGAATTGGCGAACGATGAAGCCCTTGCCGAAACAGAGGAACAACAACCAAAGGAAACTCAAGTGGTCGATTTGACAGAGGAGCAACATGACGAAGAGGATCATGTTGATGCTGACACTACTGAACAACATGTCGAAGAGGGTCATGTTGATGCTGACGCTACTGAACAACCTCAACCCCAAGCCATCGCTGCTGTAGGAACGACCACCTCGACAAAGCCCAAGTGTAAAGAAGACTTGGCCCTTTTGAAGCAAACTGATCCAATTGGCTACCTAAATGCCATCATTGAGAGTAGGGAGAATTCATCTGACCTTAGTCATGATGCTTCTACTGCATCGAGGAAGTCTACTTCGACTTCTCCTCTTGATGAGGCTTTGAAGAAGGTCAAGGCTCAGTTCTTCAAAAAGGATCTAATGAAGGCTTTGGAGGGGGATCCTACTGCTCCGTCTTGTCTGGGAGCTGTTCTGAGTGCAGTCGATTTGCTTGCTGTATCTCTAGAGGTTTCCAGCTTTATCTTGGAGTTATACTCCATTGTTGACCAAGTCTCTGCGGACTATAGACGTCAAAGGGGGTTCAACATCCAGCTCGAAGCACTACATGGCAAGAGTTCTTCTGCCTGGACCGAGGTAGCTGAAACAACTTCTCGAATTGCAGAATTGTCGAAACAGAAGACATCCAAGCAGGAGGAAATCGACGCCATAGATCGAGATAACGCCTCTATAAAGGCGCAGATCGAGGAGTTGGAGGCCAAGTTAAATGTTAACACCAAGCGCAAAGAGGAGCTCCTTTCGACTGTTTCGGACGCAGAGAGCCAAGCTGAAGTTACACGAGGCTTAGAGTTCGCTGAGAAGGCCCAAGCCCTTGATGACCAGATTACCAAACTTTCTTAGGCGACTGCCTTGTGTAACAAACGGCTGGAGTTGCAGCAGGCCAAGTATCTTCGACTTAAAGCTTCTATCCCTTTCTAATTTGCTCAGCAACTTATTAACCATGTACTGTAATATTTGTAAGACAATGCAACCATTTTGGCTAATCACTATATAATTTTCCATTTTGGCTTTTTATGGTTAATTTGGTCATTAATTGCTATTTACTTTGATCTCTTGGAGCATAGGTTTATATTTTTTCAAATATTTGCCATTTACTCTCAAGAGTCTTTTATCTTCGCCTAACTCTTCAACCTCATAAGCTCCACCAGAAAAAAATTGGATAATTCTGAATGGTCCTTCCCATTTGGGTGACCATTTTCCCATGCTTCGATCCCTTCGATCCATGGGGAGAATCACCTTCCAAACTAATTCTCCAGGCGAGAATGCCTTAGGTTTTACTTTTTTATTGTAAGAGTCTTCCACTCTTTTCTTCTGAATTCTCAGTAGGTCGAGAGCGTGTAGTCTTTCCTCGTCTAAATCTACTAGTTCGTCTAACATCATATCCCAATAAACCTCAGAGGGAATATCATGATGTCTCTGAACCCTTGCTGATTGAAGACAAATTTCCGCTGGCAGTACTGCGTCATGACCGAAAGTTAGCCGATATGGTGTTGTACCTATGGCTTCTTTTGGGGACGTTCGACAGGCCCACAAGATCTGGTCTAACGTCTTATGCCAATTTTTTGGCTTCTTTCCTACATGCTTTTTTATCAGGCCGATCACTATTTTATTCGCTGCTTCGACTTGACCATTTTCCTGTGCATAATAAGGTGTTGATGTTAGGAGTCTAAAGCCTGTTTCTTGAGCGAATTCCTGCATCTTTCGACCAGTAAACACTGATCCTTGATCAGTCGTTATAGTCTCAGGGATTCCAAATCTGAAGATATGTTCTTTTGAATAAATTCAATGACATTTTCTTGGTCTGCATTGACTAAAGGAATAGCTTCGATCCATTTAGTGAAATAAACAATGCCTACCAGTATATACTTCTGGCTCTTTGATGATGCTGGTCGAATCTCTCCAATAAGATCCAACGCCCATCCTCTAAAAGGCCAAGGTTTCACTATTGAGTGAAGTTCGCTTGCTGGTACATGTTGGATGCCCGTATGGACTTGACATTCCTGGCAACCCTTTGCAAACTCAACACAATCTTTCAAGATGGTGGGCCAGTATAGTCCTTGTCGAAACAACAACCATTTCATCTTATGGCCTACTTGGTGAGCCCCACATGCTCCAGCGTGCATAGTCGAAAGGGCTATGTATGCTTCAATTTCGCTTAAGCACTTTAGCAATACCCCTTCAGGCGTCTTTTTAAAAAACTCATTACCCATGAGTACGTAACTCAACGCCCTATATTTTACTTATCGTTCTGTCAAAGCTGCTGGATTTTGTAGATAATCTACAATGGGTTTCCTCCAATCTTGCTCTGACAAATTGTCTATGAACGATATTTCAAATTTCCTTTGATCACCATACCCTAGTCTTGTCGATTTCAAATCTGTTGGGGACAGGCTAGTTGCTTTTATTTTTTCTCGAACTTTGATTTCTCTTTGTAATCTCGTTTTTGAAATTTTGTACCCAGATGCAATTTGTGCCAAATCATTGGCTACTTGATTTTCCAATCTAGGTATGTGTCGAATGTTGACCACTTCGAATTTTTTCAATAAATGATTTGCTATCACAAAGTACATAATACGATTTTCTCTTATGCACTTATATTCTTTTGTGACTTGCTTAATGACTAACTCTGAGTCTCCCATTATTTCGACTCGAGTTGCCCCCAATTCCAACAATATCTCAAGGCCAGTAATTAGAGCTTCGTACTCAGCCTCATTGTTCGAACAAGTACCTGATATCTTGTACTTGAATGTTGTTGGAATTTTTTCTGGAGAAATAATCAAGACCCCTACTCCTGTTCCATCTTTATGGCTGGAACCATCGAAGTAGAATTTCCAAGGCCCTATCTCCACGTAATTTATATTCTCAACCTGAATTGAGTGGTCGACTATAAAGTCTGCTACCACTTGCCCTTTTAATGCCCTAAGAGGCATAAAGGTCAATGAGTACTCAGTTAATGCTAGCGCCCACTTGCCAATTCGGCTGTGCAGGATGGGTTTCGACAACATGTATTTAAAAACATCAAAATGAGACGAAACGTACACATCAACTGGTTTTATATATTGTTTGAGCTTTGTACAAGAGAAATAAAGACATAGACATAATTTTTCAACTTCGCTATATCTAGTTTCTGCATCGTTCAAAACTCTACTAAGATAGTAAATGGGTCTTTCGACTCCATTTTCATCTTCTTGGGCTAACATGCTTCCCAAAGTTTTGTCGGATGCAGCTATGTACAATCTCATACTCGTGTTGCCGCAAGGAGGCACCAAAATAGGTGGCTTGGTGAGATATCCTTTGATTTTGTCGAAGGCTTCTTGTTGCTCTTGCCCCCACTCGAATCTTTCCTTATTCAATCGAAGTAAGGGTGAGAAGGCTTGAGCTTTTCCACTTAGGTTAGATATGAATCTCCTTAAGAAATTTATCTTGCCCAGCAGAGATTGCAGTTCCTTTTTGTTCGCTGGCACTTCCGCTTCCAAGATTGTCTTCGTCTTGTTCTGGTTGATTTCGATTCCTTTCTTGTGGACGACGAATCCCAAGAAATCTCCAGCTTTTACATAGAACACACACTTCAAAGGGTTCATTTTCAGACCATGTTCTCTCATTCTTTCAAATGATTGTCGAAGGTGGTCTATATGGTTCTTCCTGGAAACAGATTTTACAACAATATCATCAATATACACTTGCATAAAAGTGTTAATAAAATCATGGAAGATAGAATTCATCGCTCGCTGATATGTTGCCTCAGCGTTATTTAGGCCAAAAGGCATCACTACCCATTCGTAAGTGCCTAAAGCCCCGGGGCATCGAAAAGCTGTTTTCGACACATCTTCTTCGGCAATGAAAATTTGATTATATCCTGAATAACCATCGAGCATGCTCAGGTACTCATGGCCAGCGGAAGAATCGACTAGCATTTCCGCCACAAGCATAGGATATTCATCTTTGGGTGTAGCAGCATTCAAATCTCTGAAATCTATGCATACCCTCAACGTGCCGTTTTTCTTAATCACTGGCACAATGTTTACAATCCATTCGACATACCTCATAGCTCGTATGAATTTTCACTTCAGCAGTCTTTCGACTTCTGTTTTGATCTTCGACAGTATTTCTGGAGCGAAGCGTCTTAGACTTTTCTTGACTGGCTTCTTCCCAGGTTTGATTGGCAACTGAAGTTCTACCAATCCTCTGTCGAGACCAGGCATCTCGTCGTAATCCCATGCAAAGCAGTCCTTGAACTGCTTTAACAAATGGATCACTTCAAACCTGAGCTCTGGGTCTATTTTTGCGCTAATGTAAGTTGGCTTTTTCTCTAACCCTTCGCCCAAGTTGATTTCTTCTAAAGGATCCTGTGCTAACATTTTGATGTTGTTCGCCAGGGCGTCCTTTTCGAATCCCAAAGGCTCATCGTCGTAGATGGCATCGAGCCTTTGCTCCTGCATTCCTTCTGGCATGATATCAGGAGGTTCTGGGTCGAAATCCTTTCCAGGACCTGCAGAAGGTAGCTCTTGATCATTGGCCTGAGTGGCCATATATTTTACTTCGGCTTCGAGAGCCGTTATCATCCTTGTTTCGGCTACATAAGCCGAAATTCGCTGCAGTGATTGTGACTCAGTCATTATCACTGAATTCGCTTCCCCAACCAGTTGGCTGGATGTCAGTTAGCCCACTGAAATCAATGTGGGACAAGTCTTCTCTGTCCCATTGAAAACCATGCTCAGGGTGCAGGTACAAGGAACAAAAAGCATTTGGCGCTGGCGCCAAGTCGAAGTCAGGTGCTGAGCATGGCCCAATGTGAGCCAAATTTTTGTCGAAGTCAGCTCTCCCTAGGTGATTTACTTCGCCCAAGTAATAGCTCTGATCCGCTTCTATATTTTCGACCATTCCATCAGGACGCCATAGTATCAACCTTTGGTGCATTGATGATGGTACTGCTCCAACACCATGTATCCATTCTCGGCCCAACAAAAGATTATAATTTGGTTTGGCCGATATGACCATAAACATAGTTTGTCGAAGGATGGATCCTACTTTGAGGTCTAGTTGGATCACACCCATAGTGGTCCCTATTCCGCCTTCATAATTCAACAGGACCATGTTGTGAGGCTTGATGTTTTCATCACTCTTGCCTATTTTTCTCAGCATAAAGTGAGGGATGATGTTGATGGTTGCCCCACAGTCCACCAAGATCTTATTTACGGTGGCTTCTTCGAGTTGTGCCCTTATGAATAAAGGCTTGAGGTGATTTTTCATCGCCTCAGTAGGTGGTTCGAAGAAACCATTTTGCTCTTCAGTACCGCCATTATCCATGACGAAGTAGCATACTGGCCTATGCTTGGCCATTTCTTGTTCAACTTCCCAATCGTTCGATTCGACCTCCATCTGGCGGTTGAACTCTCTTGGCAAAACTGAGACTATGTTCACCATGATATCTAGGGTGTCATCAGACTCAGAGCCATCTTCGTCATCAACTTCGCCCTGGTTAGGCCATACCAGTCTATTGGTCACTGGTTGCCTTTCCAGAGGCTTTCTCTACTTTCTCTGAGGGACATTTGAACTCGATTCTGGCTTTGGTTCATTGGTAGCTTCCCTATCAGCCTTTCGCCGCCTCTGGTATCTTCTCCATTGGGATCGAGACATGGGATTCTTTCCCTTGTAGTTACTTGATACCTGGGTCACTTTAGAGGCGACAACCTGATGTTCTTTCTTGTGTGTCAAAGATGAACCTCTTGGCACTTCGAAGGAGTGCCACCTTTCTTCGCTCGGTCTCTTTCGACCTGATGTTTTATACCACGTATCAACTGGCACATTGGTTGGAGGACTGAAAGTCAGTGGCCTCTTCTCTTGATTTGAACCCTTTTGGTAGGTTCTTCTGGGGTCATGTCGAATATCAACACCTTCCCCTCTTCTGTTTGCTGCTCTTACACCTTGGATGTGTTCAGCAGCTTTCTTGTCGAAAATCAAGCTGCATCGAGGACACAACATCACTTCTGACTTCTTATTCTGGCATCTTTGCAGGAAATCTGCCAGATTTTCATTTTCCCGAGGGAAATCCGTTTTGTTTGCCTGCTCTTGACTAATGGCCTCCTCTGATGCTTTTGATTCAGAGATTTCGACCATGTTGACATTCATGGTGTCTTTGGTGGCAAGAGTCATCTGCTTCATCTGGGCCTCCAGGTCCTCTGTCTGGCCTTGGACTGCAGCCAAGTAGGAACTGGGTTTTGCTCCAGATTTTGGGGCTCCAACTGTCTCCAGTTTTGGGCCTTCAACAGCTTTTTGGACTGCTTCGATTGTTTTTCTAGAAAGATTCCCAGAAAAACTGCCAAAGATTGGCATGTCGGCATGATCCTTGGTGACTTCGACCATAGTTATTCCTGGCCTTTTCACCTGTCTTCTGGATACCTCGATCACATTCACCTCTGAAGGTTCAGCATAATGGGCTTCAGCCTGCAAAGGGTTAGAGTCCACAGTCATGGGGGTCTTATCGGCAAATTTTAACCTCCCTTCTTCGATAGCATCTTGCACGAGATTCCTGAAAAGAAAACATTGAGATGTTTTATGGCCCAGAAAATTATGATATTTACAAAAGCCTCTTTTCTTTCTTTGATCAAGAGGAGGCACTTTTACCCCTGGGGGTACTATCATTTGGCCATCTTTTACAAGTAAGTAAAAAATTTCATCACATTTTGTAATATCAAAACTGTAAGTCTTTTTGGGGAACCTATCGTTGGCCCTTTCAGGACCAGTGGGGTTTTTTACACTTGAGGGGACTAGTAGTTTGCAAGAGTATGGTGGCCCTTGTTTTAACTCCGCTAAATCGACCTCGCTTTCTTCGACGGTTATAGTTTCGTCGAAGGTTTCTGGATCTTCATCGTCCATTTCGACATATGCTATCCTTTCTCTTTTATGAGTTTTTGTCGCCTTGGCTTTTTCAGCTTTAAGGAGTTCTACCTGTCGAACCCTATCGGCCAATTGGGCCATGTCTCTCAGGTATTAAGTGTCTAATTTCTTTCTAATGGAATAATCTAAACCTCCTGCGGCTATTTCGACTAACTCATGTTCTGGCACTTGCGTAAAGCATCTTGCTTTGAGCAACCTAAACCTATTTAGATATTCGTCTATAGGTTCAGCGAATTGCCTCTTTACACTGGCCAATTCTTTCAGGCTTATCTTGGTTTGTCCCATGTAGAATTGCTCATGGAACAATCTCTCCAACTGGGTCCAATGGTGGATCAAATTGGGGGGAAGAGTTGTGAACCAAGTAAACGCGTTCTTTCTTAGGGAACTTGGGAAATACTTAATCCTCAGGTTTTCGTTGTTTGAAATCTCTCCTGCTTCAATCAAGTATCTCGCCACATGTTCGACAATGGATTCTGTCGTGTCCCCTGAAAATTTAGTGAACTTAGGGACTTTACATCTAGGAGGTAAGTCTGTTTGTAACACATATTCTGACAGTAGGGATGTAAAGTTGGGCCTACGAAAGCCCGTATTCATCCCATTTTGCGTCATGATTCTTTCGATCATGGCTGTCAAGTTATTTTCCAAACCCATATTCTGGTATTGGATATGCTGAACTACTTCGTCAGCATTTTGGTTTCTATTGACTATCCTTACTTCCGGGGCTATGACCATAGGTTCTTCGACCCTGAGTTGTTCCAATCGCGTCCTAAGGTTTTCTTCGACAGGCTGCTGGACTTGGTTAATAGTGGTTTCTTCCTCTAGAAGTATACCTTGGTTTCCCCTCATTTGTGCCCTTTGGGGCTGTCGAATAGGTTGGGATACCCCAAAAAAATCGGCCAGACGCGCCATTTGCGTTGTCATCTGCTGATTCGACTGGGTGGTATTTTGTATTAGAGGATTTAGCACTGTGCTTAAAGTTTGTGCCAACATTTGAACCATATCGTGGTTGCTTTCGTCCATTTGCTGCCTCAAGACTGCTGTCGAGGCATTCGTAAGGCCATGCGCTACTTGGGACGTTCCTCCTAAGAGTTGGGTCCTACCCCTGTTCGCCATACCAACTCCGGAACCTTGGAGTGGCGAAGAGGCGCTCACTAAAGGGTCTGAAAAAGTGGACGCAACATTCGTCAGGCTAGCCAATTCAGAAGTTGGCATGCCATAGAGTGGTTCTCGATTTAAACCGACTGTCGAAAATCCTGGGGGAACATAAGGCCTAGTTCCTGGGTTTCCCCTTGGTGGGGGAGTTCCCAAAGGCATTCTGGGGCCATTGAATGGAGGTAATGGCCCCGTTTGTGTGACCGTTACTGCTGGTGTTGAACCAGCGGTTACCGTTTCACTTGTGGTTGGGATAACCGTTGTTCCCGAATTTGTTTGTGGGATTTCGCTATTGTTTGGCAGATTCGCCATCGGTTCTCTTATTCTCCTAGTATTGGTATCGTTAGTGTATATTCTACCACTTCTCAATAACATGCAATACTTCTCGAAAAAGATGATATTTTGTATAAATACGGTTAACCTTAAAAATCAACACAAGGTCCCACCAAGTGTGCCAATTTGTTTACCGTGGAAATTGGTAAACAACCGCTGATCTTCCAAAAGGTTACTTATTTGGTGACTCGCAGGATCGATCAGATTGATCCTAAGACATGGTTGATTTTCTGGGGTTTGACTAAATCTAATGATGATTAATGCCAGTAAAGTAAAGACACTTTATGTAAATTGCATGAAGAAAAGCTTGATAGAATAAATGAAAGCGTTAAATAAAAGGCTTCGACGGATATGAGTAAATGAAAGGCAATAAAGTGCTTGAATATAAAAGACTTTGATTAATTTAAATGGTGTTTCACACATACATTCTCAACAATTCTTTCGCTCACACTGGGTACTTGAATCTAGATGAGTGACTTGTATATAATGATGAACACACGCAAAAAATACGTGAACAACTAGTATTTATAATAAAACACATCTTAAGTAACCGTTGGGCAGTTACGTCGCTTCGAGATGACACCATATGGCACGCTCACAGCATTCGACGCTCCTGATCTTGGCACGTTGCGTTTGGTAACTGCTGGGAACTGTTTTCCCTCCAAACATTCGAATCTCAAACCGTTCCACCCTGGGCATCAGATACCTTTGTCGAGAAGTTCCTTCGACGTCGAAGGTAACAAGATTCCCACTTAAAAGAAACTCTCTAAGTACCTTGCCATTTTCTGATGAGCATTCGACAGGATCAGCTGGTCGAAACCTGGAAACTCTTCAAACTCATAATTAATGGTCTATATTGATAACAAACAAGGGTGTCGAATTTAGGAGCCAACAGCGCCATATTTATATAGCCTTGAATTCTAATCGCTATTATTCCTCAAGCTATTTTGTGGGGGTTAAAAACCCCCGCTATCTCTTTATTCTTTTGCAGGAAAACGAAGAAGATGAAGGATGTGTTCCATCCTGATTAGTCTGTTCAAACTTACGCGCGTTTTGTTGGTTTTCCAGCATGTTATTTATTTTCCATGTATTATTTTCATTGTTTATCTTATTAACAAACGCGTTCAAGTGGCCTAGTGGAAGACGTGCTGGCATGCAACCATTGGGACCTGAGTTCGATTCCCAGGTCCACCCAAACATTGTTTCTATTTTTTCTAATGTGATTGCATGCAGGATTCCCAATGATGTCCACCATGTGCTTCCAACCAACAACGCGCCATGTGTCCACAATACCCAATCCAAAGGCCAAAAGGTGATGAACACCATGCTCCTGGTCAACCCACGCTCTAGGCAATTCCAAAAGTCCAAGCAGGCTTGCAGCTTAATGGGCCTCAGATTTCTAAACTCACCTCCAAAAAAGGCCTGGCACCCCCTGGTTTCTATTTTCTCTTTTATTTTCTTTATTTTTATTTTCTTTTTATTATAATTATTATAATTATTATTATTATTGACTAACAAATTATTTTTTATAATAAATTCAGAAAACAAAAAAATAATAATATTTTTATTGATTAAATTTAATTAGTTATTATTTTGTAAATAAATGCAAATTAATTAATTTAGTCTTTTTGTTAATTAGGTTTAATTTTAATCTTTTTGCAATAAATAAAACAAACTTAGAATTAGGGTTTTTTCATTTGACTTTTAATTTCTTTTATTTTTATTTTCATTAAAACATAAAAAACACAAAAATACTTTTTCTCTTAATTAATTAATTAATTAGTTTTTAGGTTTAATATTTTATTAAATTGCAAAAAAGGACCAAATTCAATTCTTTTCTCAAAAAGGGTCAAAACCCTAAGGACGTTCCGATTTAATTCTTTCGCGCGCATATTTATTTTTAATTCATTATTTTTGATTATATTTGATGTAACTGTTTCCGAGGATGTAATAGTTAATTAGGCTTTTACCGCTTTCTTTACTTTTCTCGCACTTATTTTCCAAACGGGTTATGTTTTTGGCGATGTATATACCCGCGCCTTGTAATAGCGTAGATTCAATTTTCCGCACTTTACTTTCCGCACTTATTAACTGTTAATTATGCATGCAAGACTTGTATGAAAATAAAACCAACTCGTAGCTCACAAATAACATGTACAAGATAATCTTAACTGAATTTAACACACATGCACATGCCACTCCTAGGGTACGCCTCACTGGTTGCCTCGACGTGGTCGTCAAGTATAGGGTGTTTTAGAGGTCGCCCTCCTGTCTAAAGATCCAGTTGCCTCGAAACGGTTGCCTCAGATGAAAAGGATCTAGGACATTAGGGTTACCGCTAAGGCGTCCTACCATTGCTTTGGTGACCACATTGTCCCTATAATCGAATTGACCCGAATAACTCCAACGACGGTGCTACCTACTTCTCAATAGTGGGATAGTACTGTCTAAAGGACTCTTACACAGCCTAATTCCTTAGAGTAGGTAGATTTCTCCTGAGTACTTGCTCTTTTCAAAAAACAAAAACATCTTTTCGCACCTACACTTTCAAAAAGTTTTCAAACAAACAATTCATACACTCTTGAGGACTGATACAAGAGTTACCTAGAAGTTTTTCAAACTAAACTTTTTCAAAACCCACAAACACAAGAAAAGCAAAACATTTTTGAAAACATAGTGAGCAAGTACCTAAGAGCCCGTGGATAACCACTGATAGAAAGGGTGCTAACACCTTCCCTTTCTATAAATCTACCTCCCGAACCGAGAAACATCTCGAAAAGGAATTTTGCTGTGCTTTTGTCCTTTCAACATTGGAGAAAATAAAAGACGGTGGTGACTCTTGCTTACCGCGACATTTCGCGAACCAGCATTCCAAAACAGTCAGTTCTATTTCCACCGATCACAGTCAGGATTTGGGAACAAGACCAACCCATAAATGAGGAGTGCCATAATCTCTTCAAAGGCTTGTAGATCCATAGAATTCCAACACTCTTGTGCCTTCTCAAACAAGAATTTTGCCAAGAAGCCTATGACACCACTTCTAGTTTCCCAATGCCCCTTGATGTCAGATGGTTGCAAGTGTAGTGCTTGAGCAACATCTTCAGGCTTTGGTTCTTTTTCCGTACTGTTGAAAGGTAGTTGATTAAGAATAGGAATTCTCAGGAGTTGAGAAAATTCCTCCAAAGTAGGCACCAATTGGTAGTCGGGGAATGTGAAACAGTGGTGAAGGGGGTCAAAGAACTGGAACAACACTTTCACCATGTCTTCTTCAATGCTGGTGTTGACTAGGCTTAGCAGTCTACCATGTCTTTCACTGAAGAGAGAGCTTTTTGGAATTCTGGATGTAAGCTCCTTGAGTTGAGGAGGGATTCTCACAAGGTTGACTTGGATGGTTTTCCTGCGAAGAATTTCCATAACTTACAAAACAAGAACAAAGATGAAGATCCAAACCCTTGAAATGGTTAGTGGATGCATATGATGCTTTATGATGTTCATGATGTATGCACAAACATATGTACAAGTAAGTCACACAAAACCCTAGTTTCAGGCTCGCATGGGGTTTCATAGGTAAGTACCCTCTTGAGTGTAGTTGGCTTAAAAACCTGTCCTATAAATAGTAACCGGGTTCTAAGGAGCTCAATATCATTGGATTGTTTTCCATGTTCATTGTTTTGGTTTAGCCAATTAACTAGCGACCAAAATATTCCAAGAAAACAACCCTTAATGAGTGTAGTATCGAGTATCTACCAACTTTGGACTGCACCAAAGCCGGTCATCTCACTACCCCTAATAAAAGGCCAAGATGGTCAAGTAAGGTTCTATGTCATTAGTGCTTAGTGACATCACTCAGCGGCCCCGTACTCTCCTTAATTGAACTCAAGGGTTACCGGTACTCACAAATATGTCGCACTAATATAGCTATTGCTTCAACCGTGTCGGTATACCCCGCACAGTTTCCACAACGTATTGCTATCTATGAATGTTTCCCCAAATCCGGGTGTAGGATTTCAAGCCCAAACAAGAGAACTAAGATGTAAAGCAATCAAAGCAAACAATTAGTCATGCAAAAGGGTGATCTAAGCCCTAAGGTTACTCCACTTTAAATTTTGTCCCCAGTAGAGTCGCCAGTTCTGTGATACGGTGGGAGAACTGACTTGAGGGTTTTGAGTTTGTTTTTGCAAATGTTTCGGTTTAGCAAGAGTCGCCACCGACTTTTTATTTTATCCTAAGGAAAGGTTAAAAAGCACAGGAAAAACCTTTGAGATGTTTTCTTGGGTTCGGGGAGTAGATTATAGAAAGGGAAGGTATTAGCACCCTTTCTATCCATGGTTATCCATGGGCTCTTAGTTACTTGCTTAGATCACTTGCCTTGCATTTTCAATTGTTTGAAATGGTGCTTTCAATTGTTTGAAATGGTGCTTTGTGTGTGGTTTTGAAGATGTTTTTGAAAAAGATGCCTTGTCTAGGCAACCATTGTAACAATTCTTTACTCGAATGTTTTACAAAGGTGTTTGTCATTTTGAAAAGATGTTTCAATGTTTTTGAAAGTTGTTTTGAAATTGTGTTGTGGAGTGTGTTTTGAAAAATGGCAAGGATTTGTTTTGCAAGTTTGGTCAAGTAACTAAGAGCTATCTACCCTAAATTTCTCAAAGATCTTTCCTATGTTTTAACCCTTTTAACAATATTGTCCCACCATTGTATTTGGTGGACAATCTTGTGTTAGGATGTTAACGGGACGGGCGCGGGTCATCGTTTAGACCATGAATGCAATAGTGCCAAGTGTCTTTGGCAATTTTTCTCTAAGGGACTTGATCATTTTTTAGGCAACTTGAGAAAGCGTCATCGAGGAACTATGATCATTTGATTTGTTTTTGTTTTGCCAAAGACACTCAACATGCAACATGGCCCATTTTTGAAGGCAACAAGTGGAGTAACCCTAAGGGTGCAAGTGTGCATCGTGTTGTCCATTTTCATACTTTTTGTCTTTGTATTAGTCAAACTATTTGTTATTTGATTTGCATACAAACCCTAGGTCTATCATGGTATAATTTGAAAGCTTTTAAATGTGGAAATTTAAAGTTCTAAATTATTATAACATAATTATGGGGATGAGGGTACAAATGTTTGAATGGGGGGATATTTAGCAAGAAATTAAATCTAAAACTATTACATCCATATTGAATATACAAATATCAAATTGTACAATATTTAAACAAATATAATAAATATGCAAAATGTATTATGCACAAAAATGATTTTTTATGTATGTGAAAGTGTTTTTTTATGTGAAATATAAACAAAAATAAAAAAAAAGTCAAATTTGAATATTTTTATGGTTTAGGGCAAAACCCTAGTTTTTAAATAAATAGTGTTTATTTATTAATTATATATAATATTTATATATTAATTTATACAAATAATAATAAAATAAAAAAGGTATATTGTAAAAAAAAAGTATTTTATTAGTGTCATATATTAATAAAAATAAAAATGTATTATTTTCAAATTTTTATCCTAAATATTCTAATAAATATACAAGTAGTTATATATTATATATTAAATATACTAAATATATACAAGAATAAAAAATATTAATTATTTACAAAAAGAAGTATATTTTAGAAAATGTTTTCAAAATGTAAATAATAAATAATAACTAAACATATATATTTTTGTATTATTTTCTAGGGTTTTAAATAAAAAGTATATATATTTATTTACATGTATAAATAAAATAAAACAAATAAATGCCAAATAAATGCAAAAAAGGGTGGAAAAATATTTTTGATATTTTTTATATTTGAGCAAAAAATAATAAGTCAGAATCAAAAAAGAAAAAATCAAAAATGATCAAAATATCACACAATGGGCCAGGGGGTGTAAATGGAAAAAGAGGGTGCAAGCAGCAAGTTGACTCAGGCCCAGCCCAAGTCAACTTTGTCTTCAACCTCTATCAACCTGTTTGAAACAAAACGCGCGCTTCTTCTTGTCCAACACAAATCCTGATTCCTTGACTTTTAGCAAAAACTCACAACACAAATAATGTAGAGCATCAAGAGACAAATTCATACATATAAAAAACTTGAGCTAACTCTAAAAAACGAAGGAGAATTTCTTCATCCCCAATTTCTGACCTAAATTTTCTCCAATGTTCATGGCCAAAATTCTCACAGCATACTCAATATAAATGAAAAGTAAGTATATGGATGGCTTCAGGGCTATGAGGAGAACATGTTTCATTCACAAACCTAAGCCTAACTCTTCCTATATTGAGAGATAAAAGTTCATGTTTTTACCTGTTTCAGCTTGAGTCGTGTACAACAATGGAGGTATCTTCAATGGAGTTTGAGCTTTGGTACAACTTGCCTGAAGTCCAAGGATGCTTCTCCTATGCTTGGCTTGCTCTAAAACTGCCTGTATTGTGCTATGGAAGTCCACCTGCACAGCTTGAAAGCAAAAATGGCAAACGATGTTAAGGATGTTACAGCTTGGATTTAATGCTTGGGATAGTTTGTGTGGATAATATAGAATGTGTTTGAACCGGTTTTAGCCAAAATGCACGAGTGGAATGGATAGTGGAAGTCAAGTTGCAGAACTTTCTCTATTTCTGCAGCAAGAGGGTGTTTTTGTGTATGAGGATGGATTGAGGATGAAGGAATCATTTTTTAGGTCAGTTAGGGTGTATGTAAGATGAGAACAAAGTTTGCTTAGGTTGGTGTTTACAGGAATGAGAGTTAGAGAGTTTTTGCAAGCTTTCTTCTAATGTAAGCAAGGATAGTGTAAGTTCCAATACAGGCCTGTACCACCCTCTATGTATGCGGCATCTCTTGTTCTTGATCAGAGGGATTTGTGTACAAATGCTAGCCTCAAAGATCTGGCCAATGCCTCTTGGATTTTGAATTTGACATAAAGCACTACTTTACAAAAATGGCAAAGTTGCTTTTTCTAATTATGGATTAGTTCTTTGTGTAATGACTAAATGCACAAAACAAAGCTTGAAAACAAAGGTTAGACATTTAATTATGGAGTTCAAACTTGGTTTAGAGGCCTGCAAACAAGTTCCAAGCATGCTGATTTAAAAATGAGACTTGTATGAACATGCCTTTGGTTATGAACAAAAGTGAATTTTGCCCAACTTTGCAAATTCGATTCTCCCTAACCACAAGGGTGTTTGAGAAGTTCTTGGACAATTTGGAAAGCTTGGAATGTGTAATACAATCCATATTTGTAATGCAAATTGAAACTCCAAGTGGAAGCATGTGAAAAATGGCCAAGAAGTTGGACAAAAATCCTGCCTAGAATAGGTCAAAATTTTTCTAAGTTAAAAATGTGTTGCACCCTTGTTCCAAAACTCATAACTTGAGCTAAAAGCTTCCTTTGAGAAAACTTTGTGAATCAAAGTTGTATATTTTTCAATGGGCTACAACTTTCATGTTTTGAGTTTTGTTTGAATCCATTTGCATCTTGGTGAAAAAATGGGACAAAGTTAGGAAAAAATAAGGAAATTTTATAACTTAGAAAATTTCTGTTATGAAATTTCTTCATTTTAAACCCTAATTTGCAATTTTGGGTTTCTTGATGAAAAAGTTTCATAATTTGACATGTCTTGATGAAAAATGAATCTTGGCACTTGATTTTGACCAAAAAGTCAAAGTTTGACTTTTCAGTATACAGTTAAATTTTGATCAGTTGACTGGAAAATTCATCTTTCAATCCTGTGCATTTGAGATTTTTTGAACTTGTTGAATGGGTCAAGACAATGCCATTGAGTCCTTGAGTCCATATGTGAGCTTGGTTTGCCATTGGTTAAGTCAAACAGTCAAAAATTGCCTTTGTGCAGTCAAAACCCTAAAAATGACCATTTTACCCTTTTGGTGATCTGATCAAATTTCTTGTGGAATTGTGATCCAAACTTGACCAAATGGTTCATATGAGTTCATTATGTTGATGTGGGTCAAATTTCATGAGGTTTGACTGTCAATTGGCCATAATTGACTTTTTCCCCAATACAGCTGATTTCTAGGTCAACTGTCCAATTGACTGGGCAAAGATTGGAATCAAGGCTTGAAACCTGGTATGGATAAACTTGTGAGTCCAACATGAAGCATGAAAGTAACTTTGGGAATTTTAGGTCAAAACATCTTTGTGCAAACTCAAACCCTAATTTGGGTCAACAGTGCAAGGAGGAGTCTTGAACAGAGCAAACCCTAACTTGATCTTGAGCTCCAAGGGTCTTGTGGTGAGAAAATGTTGATGAAATGAGAGGGCAAATTTTGGGGTACAATATTAGGCGTGTATGGCAAGATAAAAACCAACAAGTAGACAACCCCTAATCAAGACAAAAATGCATGCAAATCAAACACATTATTCACACATGCACCCTTAGGGTAATATCACTTGTTGCCTCACGTCCCTCGAACATGAATGCTTTAGCAAAGACCCTCGATAAAAGATCGTAGTCCCTCGATGACCCTCGATGTTGCCTTCAGTAAACGATCTAGCCCCTAAACGACATTGCTAAAACGTCCCATAGGTTGCCTTCTATGACTATACAAACGTCCCACGCCCGTCCCTTCACATCCAACGATGGGGTTACTTACCAAAACAATGGTAATATAGCGACATCTAAAGGAGGAGGAAAAGAACATATAAGACCTTTTGAGTAAGTATATTCGCTCCTAGTTGCTCGCTTGCTCACAACAAAAACATTTCATACACCAACACTCTCATTTTGAAACATTTTCAAAAGACAAACACTATGTACGCGTTCTTATAGAAACGAGAGCCATTACAAAGACACCTTTTCAAAATAACTTTCAAAAACACATTCCACAAACACCTCTTTGAATTATTTTTGAAACAATACTCTGTACGCGTTCTTATAGAAACGAGAACCATTACAAAGACATTTTCAAAATACTTTCAAAACCCACACCACAAGCACATTCAAACAAAAGCAAGTGATCTAGCAAGCAACTAAGAACCCGTAGATAACTACGGATGAAAAGGGTGCTAATACCTTCCCTTTTCATAATCTACCCTTCGAACTCAGAAAACATCTCTAAAGGTCTTTCCTGTTCTTTTCAGCCTTTCCTTTTGGATAAAAGAAAAGTCGGCGGTGACTCTTTCTATCCGCAACAATTGTGATCAAACGCAAAACAACCAAGTCAGTTCTCTCACCGCGTTACAGAACTGGCAACTCTGCTGGGGAAGATACTTAAAAGTGGGGTTACCTTAGGGCTAGATCACCTTTACTTGCTTTCTTTGTTTGACTTTCATGCTTTACATTATGGTTCCTTGTTTTGGGCTTGCTTTGATCCTCTACCCAGATCTGGGATACCTTTTAGGTAAGTAGCAATAGATTGTGGAAACTGTCTGGCATAGACCGACACGGTTGAGACAATGGCTACGTTAGTGTAACATATTTGTTGGTACCAGTATCCCTTGTGTTGAATCGAGGAGAATACGGGGCTGCTAAGCAGCGTCATGAAGCACTAACTGACCTTAGAACCTTAATTGAACAAAATTGGCCAATTAGGACGTAGTGAGATAACCGATTTCGGTGGAAAGCTGAAAATTGGTTGATACTCGATACTACACCCATTGAGACTAGACTTTTAGGATATCTCGGCCGCAAGAAAAGATTGATTGAGCTAAGACATGCCTAAAAGAAAGGTCAATGATATTGAGATCCCTTAGAACCCGATTACTATTAACAAGGACATGTTGAGCCAACTAAACTTCAAGAGGGTACTTACCTATGAACCCCATGCAAGCCTAAACCTAAGGGCTGGTCTGCTTTGTGTGTATATGATTATTTGTATATAAACTTGCTTACTTTGCATACTTGTACATAACATCACACCATAGCATTTTCAATAACCATTTCAAGGATCTCAAGGGTCTTTGATGCAGGGTCTTGTTGAACTAGACGTCTATCAAGGGGCAAGAGGATTTATTTTCCTCTAACCAAACACCGTCAAAGATCAACAACTTGATTCAAGGGCTACAACCCACTTGACATGGTGAGCTTAATTCTCGTGGAAGACATCCACCGATACAAAGTTATCCAATCAAAACTGTAAGTGACCACTAACATTTACCCTGCGAGATCCTTGAAAACATGCATCCACATATCATGCATCATATCATGACAGGTTTCTCCCATACATGTTTCCTTATCTTCCTACTGTTTATTTCAATAAGATGGATATGGAACAAACGGTGAAAGATCTCCAGGCTCAAAACGCTCAATTTCAACAAATGTTCCTGGCCATGGCTCCTTCTCAAAGACAAGAAGAAGAAGCCTAAGAAGTAAGTAGGCGTCCTGAACTTGGGAAGAAGACTTAGAGGACCAATCAAGGGAGCTCTAGATCTTCCAACTCCATCCAACATGGGGGATGGTCATGAAAAAGACAATAATCTAGAGATTGATGAAGTCTAAACAGACTACTGTGAGGAATAATATCCTCCCACTGATGACAAGTACAAACAGTTGGAGGATCGCCTCATTGCTATGGAGATTCAGCAGATACCTGGCTTGGATTTAGGAGACATGGGTCTGGTTTCTAGAGTGGTCATCCCACCAAAGTTCAAAATCCCTACCTTTACCCTGTATGGTGGAGTCTCTTGCCCTAAGATGCACTTAAAGTCTTATGTCCACAAGATTCAACCATACACAACTGATCCGAAGCTTTGGATCCATTTTTTCCAAGAAAGCCTAGTAGGGACTCAACTTGAATGGTTCTATCAATTGGAGAGTTCTCGCATCCACACCTGGGAGGATCTAGCTGCTGCTTTCTATAAGAAGTACCAATATAATGCTGATCTTGCACCAACTCGTTTGCAATTGCAGAACATGACCATGGGTTCTAACGAGAGCTTCAAAGGATACACTCAAAAGTGGAGAGATCTGGATGGTAGGGTGCAACCCGCTTTAACTGACAAGGAGCTGATTGACATCTTTATGGGAACCTTGACGAGACCTTTCTTCAAACACCTAATCGGAAGCTCCTCGTTCGGGTTCACCGAGCTAATACTGACTGGCAAAAGGGTCGAAGCTGGCATCAAAAGCGAAAAGATCCAAGGAGCTACACCCTTCGATGCTCAGAAAAAATCATACAATGGGAAGAAAGAGTCCAATGCTATGTATGGTGAAAGGAGTCGTCGTGACCAACATGTGGGGGCAGTCATGATCTCTGGTTATACGTTGCATCGACAACATCAAAGGGGAAATCAACGAAGGCCAAACATGCCCAAAAGACAGTTTACCAACATCAACATACCGCTGTGTCAACGCTACAACACTTGTTGAGGATGAACCTGATTACATTGATAGGACCTCATCCAAACCCCAAAACTTCTTCTCCTAACTACAATCCTAATGCAACATGTGCTTATCATTCCGGCAGTCCCGGGCATGATATTAACGATTGTTGGGCATTGAAGTACAAGATTTAGAATTTGATTGACGCCAAGGAGATCGAGTTTGACCCTCCGGAGACTCCAAATGTAGTCACTGCTCCTATGCCGAATCATTGAGAATGTTTTGTTCATTTTGAATTTTCAATTGTAATTTCTTTTGTTATCCAAACAATTATCTATTAATGTCAAACTCTATTTCATTAATGCATTGCATATGTTTGTCTTAAATTCATCCATTCGTTTTCACTATATTTAAACTATGCTTTTTACTCTCTTTATGACATTTAACTCTTTCTAAAAGTTACAAGCCTTTAGAGGGAGGATGACGAAAACAATGCCAAAATCTCATACAGTATGCTTTTGAACAGACCTTGCTAACGATGTACATGTGTTCTTTCAAATCCTAAACACTTGAGTTATAAGGAAGATTTTCCCTAGTCAACCCCTTCGAGCCAAAGAAGTAGAGGTTTTCCTTTTTACACAAATTTAAACCTTTAATCAAAACCTGGGGCAGGGTAGTCTCTCAGTTAATTCAAATGCGCGTTCAGTTGCAAACTTTCACTTCGTATACAACGAGTGACATCAAAAACATTCCTTTGGAATCAAAAGACACTGATGGTTACCTACCGAATAGGAAGTCATTATATCTCAAGAGAAAAACACACTAAGTCAAAACCTACAAAGGAGACTTAAGAAAAACTAGGGCATCCCGCTGACTGTAACCTCAAAACAAGAACAATCAGGCAAAAATCAGGGATAACAAATCAAAAGGAGGTCACTACAAATCCTCAACAACATGAAAAATATTGCAAAAAATGACTGCCTTCCGATAAACTAAACTTGTCTGAACCATTATCAAAGCGTCATTCCAGACTCAATTGGAGTTCAAACGCACAATTAGCTAAGTTTAGGACCGAAGAACATCACAAAGAAAGGGTGGGTACAAATACACTTCGAGCCTTTATCCTTTGTTTCTTAAACCGTGAACCAAGCCACGTTACAACCTTTCAAAAGTCCTAATTGAAGCATGGGTTAGTTTGAAAGCATACTGTTACAAAAGGTATCCTGACTTCTGTAAGGCTTGACTCTAAATCCTGAGTTTGAATTTTCTTACAAAATT
Organism: Vicia faba; assembly: GCA_948472305.1. Taxonomy (NCBI): domain Eukaryota; kingdom Viridiplantae; phylum Streptophyta; class Magnoliopsida; order Fabales; family Fabaceae; genus Vicia; species Vicia faba. The sequence continues at coordinate 963,993,060 of OX451740.1, forward strand.
TCTTCACTTGCTAAAAACGCATTTTCAAAATTTCAAGACAAGCATAAACTTTGCATTATTTGAATATCGTTGTTTGCATATGGCTATTTGTTTGACAGCGGAAAAATTCACACAACGAATATCCGATGAACGAAAGCTCTCTCAGTGAACAAAATCACTTCAAGTGGGATGAAACTATCAATGACAAATCTCCTATCAACAAGGGGGCATGACATGTCACTATCCAACACACCTGGGGCAGTCCAGTCAAGTTTCCAATAAATCTATCAAGAAATGCTGAATATACCAGGGGAAGGTCTCCATCTCCATCACTTGAGGCATTGAACACGAATCCCGACAAAGGGTTACGTACAGTCAAACATTTCCTGGCAGTGCCACAAGCACTTGCTACTAGGGGCAGTGACAAATCTCCCTAAAATCTTGCTCATAGGATGATTCCCCAACCAGATTTTCAATCTCTGAAAACCTCTTCCCAGTTGAGTCGACTTCAAGAATCCTCGAGGATCTCCCTCAGTGAAGTCGTTGCCTCTCCAACAGACCAAGCAACATGATTTATTTCCCCAATAAATGACAGGATTCCCCAGCTTGAGTTTGCCTCTCCGACTACTACAAATAAAAGGACCACAACTCCTCTTCCCCAGTAGACTACTCTACAATCCCCAACAAGTTACTGTGAAGCCTGGACCCGACCAGACATCAGTTCAACTTTGACTCTCCAATAAGAGAAACAGACAACTGGGACTTCTGAACTATTTTCCCCAAACAGGAATCAACAATCTCCATAGAGTTTTATTCTCAAGCAAAGTCAACTTCCCCAACAAAGTTCTCCTCAAACAACAAAACAAGAACCCCCAGTGGAAACATTCTAGGCAAAGTTTGAATACACACCTACTCTTCAACAACAGTCCAGATTTAATGACTCCCCAACATTTGTCAAGGATTTATTTTCCCAGACAAAAATACATTCATTAACATTTCACATTTCATACATCCTGGTTACATACATGACAAGTGCACACGACACAATCTCATTTATTTTGAGAACATCATTACACTATACATTTCATACATCATGACACTGCACACAACTAACATTTTACCTTTTTCAGGAAAAGGTCAATTAACAGATGGCTACCATCAATCAACCATTTTCAAGTTCCAGATTAATACCTGTAACAAGTCAGGGAAATTATCTACACGACCAACTAAAGCAACCCTACACAGGTTCCTCTCATTTCCAGATGCAGTTCTACACGGACTCATCATGAAGTAGACCTACCCAGGTTCCTCCTATTTCCAAGATGAAGTTTTACACGAACTCATCATGAAGCAACCCTACACAGGTTCCTCCTATTTCCCAGATGAAGTTTTACACAGAATCATCATGAAGCAACCCTACCCAGGTTCCTTCTCAGAAAATTCCAGATGAATTTTAACACGGACTCATCATCAAGCAGCCCTACACATGCCCATCATAAATAGAAGAATATCCAATACCTCTACTGGTTCAGTTTAAATATCTCAATGGTTTATCCCGATTCTTTCCTGTAGACATTTTCTTTGGTTCAGATAAATCGCTCCAAGATTTATTCTGATTCTTTCCAGACCTCTACTAGTTCAGTTTAAATATCTCAACAGTTTATCCTGATTCTTTCCTGTAGACATTTTCTCTAGTTCAGATAAATGGCTCCAAGATTTATTCTAATTCTTTCCAGTCAAAGAAAATTCAAGACCACTGTTGGTTCAGTTTAAATCTCTCAACAATTTATCCTGATTCTTTCCTGCAGACATCTTCTCTGGTTCAGATAAGTCGCTCCAAGATTTATTCTGATTCTTCTCTAGACCACTGTTGATTCAGTTTAAATCTGTCAACAGTTTATACTGATTCTTTCCCGCATACATTTTCTCTGGTTCAGATAAATTGCCCCAAGATTTGTTCTGATTCTTTTCCAGTTGAAGTCAAGTTTAGACTTAGTCTAATTTCTGTCAATAATCACCTCTGGTTGGCATCTATAAGCCCATATCCAACAACTATCCATCATTTCTCAAAATGGCATCTTTAATCCCATTCCCTACACAATCAACCACAACATCATCGAGTGCAAATTTCCAGGCACTCTAGTGTTCAATCATCTTCCACCTTCAAGTCACGAATGGCAGATTTGCCCATCTAACTCTTCAGGTGTAAGAAGATTGAATAGGGGCAGCTGTTGTACCCCAAAATTTTCCCTCTCAATTCTCAAGGTTTTTCTCACAAAGATTCTCAAGATTTAAGCTTGCACAAATGCATTGGGATTTTCCAGTACCAAAATTAAAAGGAAACTGTCAAAAAGGGAGAAAATAGATAAAAATAACATTTTGACAAATTTGGAGAAATTTAAGCTTCCTTCAATTTGGCACCCCTCGATTGCCTCTCAGCCTCTTTTGATTGCCCAAGTTTACTTCCTCTCAGCCTCCTTCAATTGCTCAAAATCAGCTGCATGCAAGCTGCTTCGATTGGGCACATGTTGCCTGCAAGCTGCTTCGATTAGGCACATGTTGCCTGCTACCTACTGCCTCCAAGCTGCTTCGATTAGGCACATGCTGCCTACTGCATGCTGCCTACAAGATTCTTCATTTGGGCACATGCTTCCTGTTGCCTGCTGACTGTAAGCTGCTTCGATTAGGCACATGCTTCCTGCAAGCTGCTTCAATTGGGCACATGCTGCCTGCTGCCTGCATGTTTTTTCGTTTGGGGCAAGCTTCCATGGGAAAAATAACCATCTCTATGCATCCTTCGAATTCACTTGCACCAAGGGCCCCTTGCAGACTTTGCTTCATACAAGTTTCGTTTGGGCCAAGAGGTGTATTCATGCAAGATTTGACTAAAGTTCTTGTTTCCCTTGAAGGAACACCCTTCGATTCAGAAGGAACTTCCCTCATGCTAAACAGACACAAGACATTTGACTCCAGCATTCAACTTTCATTTGGCCACATGTGGCTCCTGGAAAGCAAACCTTTGATTAGACATAAGCAACCTACATACAAAGCTTCATTTGAAGTTCTGATTCCTTTCGAATCAGCATGCTTCAAATCCAGTCTTGGCCATTCGAAGCAAGCTTGTTTGAAGCAAGTCTAAACAAATCTCAAGACCAAATCTCACTTGTCAGGCTTAATTTGTTTCTAAATCTTTATAATCAGAGGTTTGTACAAAGGTTTTAAACTTTATCTTTTGGATAATACTATCCTTGGCAAAAGGCTACTATTTCTTTTGTTTCATAGAAATTACTTTTATCACAAAAGCAGCTTTCCACCTGAATTTCGTCTGAACGAAAAGCAGGAGGCACAAGTCTAATCAACTGCCAACAACCCCCCACTTGTACCTTTCACGTTACCTATTATTTTAAAGTAGTATGGATAAACATATACTGTCTCAGTGGGCGAGCAGCCCATGCCAAAGCGCAACAAGTTTTCTCGAGCAGTGAGTATCTTGTTTCACAGTCGGTAAACTTTTTGCTAAGGTAGTATATCGCGTGCTATTTTCGACCAGACTCGTCATTCTTCCCCAACACACACCCCATTGAATTATCTAACACTGTTAAGTACATTATCAAAGGTCCTCCTTTAATCAGAAGCATCAGAATTGGTGGTTCTTGAAGGTATTCCTTGATTCTTTCGAAGGCAGTCCGACATTCGTCATTCCATTTTACCACTTGATCTTTCTTCAGGAGCTTGAAGATTGGTTCACAAGTAACAGTTAAATGGGAAATAAACCTGACAATGTAATTTAGTCGTCCCAAAAAGCCTCTGACCTCTTTCTCAGCAAATGGCTTCCTTACTGCACTGGAGGATGCGCTCTTTTGGATCTTACCACTCTTAATTCTAGCTTCCACTCTTTCCCCTGTCAAGATTAACTTAGTAAGGCCGGCCGAGGAACTTCTAATTAGGTGATTAAACCAGGCAGGGTACCCAGAAACATATCCACTAGCTCCCTATCAAACAGGGGAGGCTGGACTCTTCCTGCTAAGTCCCTCCACTTCTGAACATAGTCTTTGAAGCCCTCGCTCGAACCTATATCCATACTTTGGAGTTGAGTACGGGTGGGAGCAAGGTCTGAATTGTACTGATACTGCTTATAGAAAGCAGCGTCCAGGTCTTCCCAATTATGGATATTGGTCCTCTTCAGTTGATAGAACCAATCTAACTGAGTTCCGGATAGACTATACTGAAAGAAATGGACCCATAAGTCTCTGTCAGCAATGTGAGGCTGTATCTTTCTCACATAAGATCGGAGGTGCATCTTGGGACATGAAACCCCATCGTACTTGGAAAACACGGACACCTTGAAATTTGACGGAATGACAATCCCAGACACCAAACCCAGCTCTTCAAAGTCCAGCCCAGGCACTTTCTGAATCTCCATTGCACTCAGACGCTCTTCCAGCTGTTTGTACTTTTCGTTGGCCGAAGGATACTGCTCTTCATTATAATCAGTCTCATTATCAGATTCCCTCAAACCAGGGTGTTCCTCTCTTGTCTCACCCTCTTGGTTATCTCCTTCTTTGGATGAAGATGTCAGCTCAACCACTTGCCTTAACGGTCCCTTGAATCTCCTTCCCAGATTTACCACACCAGTTGTCCTCCTTGGCTTCTTGGTCTTGTCTTTAACAATAAAGGCTTTTAGTTCCTCTTGCCCTTTGGCTAGAGCCATGATCATTTATTGAAACTGGGCATTTTGAGTTTGTAAATCCTTCACTGTCTGTTCGAGAGCCATTTCTTTACTGTTGAAATAAACAACGAAGAAGATGAAAAACTTGTTACGAAACCCGTTTATACAATGATATGTATGACATGTGCATGCATTGATTTCAAGGATTTCGAGAAATTTAAATTTGCAAACCAAAATGAAACAAATATTTTATTATTAGAATTCAAAATACAATTGCCTTTTAGGCGTTTCAATTGAAGATTCACAAAACTAAAAAAAACCAGGTTTCCCATGGGCGCTTCCTTTTCGCGTCGAGATAGACATTAAGGCTTCTTTCCTCATGTAGTTGCTTCGTGAGCTCTAAAATTTTCCACTCATGGGCATATAAATGGTTTCTATAGGTATCCCTCTCTTTCTTCAGCTGAATCCAGGATCTCTGTAATTCTTCAAGATCAGTGGGCATATCAGGATGAAGAACCGTATAAGGAATATCCCCTTCAGTAATGGGCTCCACAATCACTGGAAAGATGGCTACATATGGAATCATAAGATTCTGAGCACGAGCTCGTACCCATTGGAGATAAGGCTCCATAGGAATGGAAGTCTTCGACCCCAACTTCTTGATGTCAAATCTATTTACCATGCCCCAAGCTCGTATGAACCTCTGGAGATACCCTTGAACATCATCCTCATTGTTAAACACAACGCCCTGGATAAGCATCTCGTGAGGACCATCCCTTCGAGCGTAACCAAATTGTCGCAGAGCCATAGAAGGATTATAGGTTATGCCTCCCCTAATGCCAAGTAGTGGGACATTAGGGAATTCCCTGCAGCGGTCAATAATAGAAATATCTCCATAGATCGGGAATACCAGAGAATATCCGTGTGAGAAAGTGACATTATCCTTTGCGACCAGCCCAAACCTTCTTCATTCTTCAGTACTGTCTTAGGGAGGTGAAAAATAAACCACCTTGAAAGCAATGGCACATAACACATAAGAATCCCTCTTTTCTTTGTGGTACGTGTGTGGAAGGTATGCAAGATATCTCCGAGTAAAGTGGGCACATGGTTGTAAGAAAGGAAGACCTTGATAGCATTCACATTGATGAGTAAGTCTAGATTAGGGAACAATACTAACCCATAGATGATAAGGGCCAAAACATCCTCAAAAGCCTGGAAGTCCAAATCATCCCAAAACAACTGAGCCTTCTCTATTAGGAACTTGGCGAGAAAACCCTTAACTCCGCTTCTTATTTCCCAGTTGGATACAACGTCAGACCGTTTTAGGTGTAAAGCTGCTGCAATGATCTCCGAATTTGGAGCTTCTTCCAAACCAGTGAAAGGCAACTGATCCAAAATAGGTATACCCAATATCTGAGAGAACACTTCCTTGGTGGGTACCAACTGATAGTCTGGAAAGGTGAAGCAATGATGCTTATGGTCAAGAACTGAAAGAGCACACTCATCCTCTTCTCATCAAAACCTGAGGTAACCAGATTGAGGAGTCGACCGTAGTTCTTGGTGAATGAGGAAGTCTCAGAAACCCTGGATACTAGCTCTTTGAGTTGTAACGGTATTCTCACAAAGCTGATTCAGATGGTATTTATACGAGCGGAAGCCATGATTTGCAAAACATAACAAAGATAAATTCCCCTAATCCTTGAAGTGGTTAGCGTAATGAAGAATGAATGTTTATGATGCATGATGTCATGTTTAAGAAAATTAATCACACACAAGCAAAGCACACAAGACCTTAGGTTTAGGCTTGCATGTGGTTTATAAGTAAATACCCTCTTGAGTTTAGTTGGTTTCAAACCTGTCCTAGAAATAGTAACCGGGTTCTAAGGAGTCTCAATATCACTGATCTTTCTTTATCGATATTATTTTAGTTTAGCAATCTTTTCTTGCAACCGAAACATCTCGAAAGTATGATATAAATGAGTGTAGTATCGAGTATCAACCGATTCCCATCTTTACACCGAGGCCGGTGTTGTACCCCAATTTCCCCCCCTAAGATTTCTGCATCATACCATATTGTTTCAATCACAAAAAAATCACATTATGGTTTTGGTTCTTCTCCCTATCTTTAGCCTTACTCTTCTGAGGAATTGCCAAGCACCTTGACTTGTTTTCTTTTGTGATCATGGATATTTTGCTTTGATTTTCTCTCTAATTAACAAAATTCAACATTGGTTTGTCTTACTTGTTAATAATGTAGGTAAAGGCAATGAGGTTTAGCAAGTTGCTTCATAGGTTCATGAGTTTATTTCCATGCCCTAGTCAATAGCTTGAGAAATTCAAACCTCACCATTGAAGTTGTTTTGGAAGAATTGGTATGCAAGTGGTTTTGGTGGCCATGAGTCCTCATCATCATCCTCAACAATTCCTATTCACAAAGGAAGAATATTGGCACAAAAAGTTTGTTCAAACTTGGCAAAGTTCCTCAAAGCATTCTCTTAATCTAGAGGCTAGGGTTTTGGACTTCAAAGGGGCATATCTTGCTCATCTTTTGGTATTTTTGAGTGATTCCAAAAACATTCTTCTCTTCAAAGAGTTACCAACAAATCACTTCAAAAGTTCCAAGGAGTTTCCATGTGGAAGAAACTTGGTGAAGAGGAAAGATTATAAGTCATCCAGATGAATCCCCAATTTTCCATATGTGACTTCAAATGGTCATAACTTGGTCAATTTTTATCACCTTGAGCCAATTCTTTTTTCATGATGATCCTAAGATATGTACTTCATGCCTTCTTTTATGTGCAATGTGAGAAAATGGATGGAAGTTGCCTTAAGAATGCAAAATATTATAGGTCATTTCATGATTTTTGGCCAACTTCAATAAGTCATAACTTGCTCAATTTTTGGATATTTTGAGTCGTTCAAATTACAAAATGTCATTCAAGAGATCTAACTTATTCCATCTTTTTTGGTCAAGAGCAAATTCTAAGTGGAAGGCCATGTTTCGATGCAAAAGATTATAGGTCATTTTTAAAGAAGAATTTGAAATATTTCGAAGTATGGAAAGTCAACTCTTTTTCCTCAACTTTGACTCCATGTAACTTTCATCTCAAGCATCCATTTGATTCCATTATTTTTCCATTGCAAAGCTTGTAACCTCATCTTTCCAAATCATCAAGAATTTTGCCCTAAGACCCGTTGAGGTGGAAATGCCATTGGATTGAACTTGGTAACTTGGAACTGAAGTTTCTCCATAAGTCAGAGTTTTAAATTCATGTTTTGGCCTCTAAACATCAAATTAGCACGCGTTTTTGATCTAAACATGTTTAACCAAGTTGCCAAAGTGGATTAGAGCCTTGAAACGCAAGGATTGGATGAGTTTTGATGCAAATTGGATCACACTTTGCTCGTGCATCAGGTTCACACGATTTTCCTCCAAACTTCATCATTTCACACGCTTGAACATTCCATTTGATTCCCTATAAATAGAGGGTCATCCCCCATTCAATTTCCCAAGCTTAGATAGCCAGAATCACCTTGCCAAACTTGCTTCACAACCCAGAATTCAGCAACTTTGAAATCTATTCTCAAGCCTTTTTCAATTCAATTTTTCCATCAATTCACCTTCCTTGATCTTCCCTGAAGCTAACCATATAATTATATTCAAGAATCGTGCCCTATATTGCTCCATAGAAGTCTAGTTTCAGAGCTCTGCAACTCAACTTCAATAGGTAGATTCCTTCATCAATTCTTCAAAACTCTGATATCATTATGTTGCTCTCATTGCCCTGGTTCTAGTCACAACACTTACATTTTACTGGAATCACATTTTGACCATAAATTTCCAAATCCATTTTCAAAACTTTCTTTCCAAATTGCTTGAGCTACAATTTATATAAATTTGGCGCGAGGGTGTGGTTGTCTTCGTCTTGAAAAGACGAAGCAAATGGCATAGGTCTGAGCTTATGATTTTACAGTTTGAGATACCTGCAATTCGTGATGGCTGGAAGTTGAAGATGACCAACGTGTCATCTTCTGACAAATGATGGCGTGCCATTTGTTATTTTCAAAATCTGATTTTATTAATGATTCTGTAAATTATTCATTAAAGACCATGATATGCACAGCGCTCCAGATCCCTTGGATTTGATTACTAACGCGTTTTTACTCTCATCTAATGGTCCACATCTTTTACTTTTATTTTATTTTTCTGATTTTTATATTTTAATTGTTTTGAATTTCTAAAAATCATAGAAAATTCGTTTTTAATCCAAAAAATCTGAAAAAATTATGAAAAATATTTTTGATTATTCTCTTTCTGATTCTTATTTTTTCACAATTTAATTTTGTGTTTTGGTATTTTTTTATGAATTTTACATTTATTTGATTTGTTTAAAATGTTTAAAAATACTTTTATACATTTTTAAATTCTGAAAAAATTATGGAATGATCCAATGATATTGTGACAAATATTAATGACCTTATTTTATTTTTGTTTCTGACTTTACTATTTTTTACTATTTTTGTTTATTTTACACATTTATTTTAATTATTAAAGATAGTTTCTGACTTTTAAAAATTACCAAAAATTTTATAAAATTACTTGGCCTCTTTTCTGATTTTTCTATGGTCTTATTTTTCATTTCTTGATTAATTTGAACATAATTAATATTTTCCTCATTATTTTCCTTTTTTTTAAAAACATTTTTAAACCTTTTAATGTATATATTAATTATATTATTATTTTATGATTATTTTCTGACTGTCTTGGGTTGATTTTTTGATCATGGCTTTATTAACATCATTGGATCCATGGTGTTGAGTTTAACTCCACAAAAAATGGATGAATGGTTTTAATAATAGTTTGATTAAATATTAATTCAAATGTGGTTTCTCATTTACCCTAAATCCCCTTCATCTCATCCCTTTCTCATTGCACTAAATGTTGTTGGAGCATGATCTCTATATCATGTCTCAAAACAAATGGTGCATAGATTGCTATTGACCGACCTCAAAATAGGTGCGACTTCTATATAAGTCCACTTACGATTGCTTAACATAGCGCTAAATTTCGTCCTGATTCGAATAAATGATCATTCGTGGCCCAAACGTATGATTGCAAGCCCAAGTATGTTAATTTGATCTCTTTGATCCAATAACCTTGAGATTCATTGTGTGGAGGCTTTGGTTCTACCAATCCTCTAATGGATCTACAACACCTTTGGTCAACGCGGATCACTTAAACATCATTGATCATTAAATGGTACTTATGAGAATTCTAAATGGATGATATACTAGAAAAAAAGCAAATGCAACTTGTTGTGTGGAGGCCTTGGTTCTATCAATCCTCTAATGAGTTCCAAATGCAAGTTTTAAGATGGTCATCCAACTAACCACTAATTATTGACTTGTTTATTTTATGCCTTTACTCTTTTATGCTTTATGTACTATTTATTTTTTTAGCATTTTTCATTTCATGCCATTTTCATCTTTGCTCATTTGAGCATTTTTTTTCTTGTCATTTTTACTTTGCTCACTTGAGCTTTTCTTTTCTTTTCTTAAGATACTTAATAATCAACATAAACCCTAAAAAACTCTTAATGGTACTTGGACTATTTGGTTACTATCCTTGACATTATGGAGCATGGAACTTTTTCTTGGACTTAGGATTAGAAACCTTGGCCTATCTTGGAGACCTTGTGATCTTATCTGATTTTTTTTTATCTGGAGTTCTTGAGGTTTACCTCAAGACATTGGGATGCTTATTTGTTTTTGTGTGCAGGTTTTTTGTGATTACATCCTTTGTTTGTAATCTGGAATTCACCCGTATACGACCGTTACTCTACTAAATTTTTGTGAAGACTTAACATACTTGAAGAGGTCTAGTATCTTTGCTTGCTTGGTTTCAATCCAAAGAATGGGAATTCTATCTTGGCTCATAATGTCATGTTTTGGCTTCTTGTTGGTTAGATGGTTCTTCTCCTTAGCTTTTACCTTATGCTTTAGGATAGTCTCTTCTTCTCCTCCCATCTTTTCTAATTTCAAAAATCTTCTCCCTCCTTTTGAAAGCTCTTCTTGTTTTGAAACTTAAACCACTTTCATAATAAACTTGGACTTATGTCCATGCATTTTCAAAAAATTTTCATAAATAAACTCCAATCAATTTAATAATTCCTTGACCTTTTTTATGAGAATACTAAAAGTCAATTAATCTCATTTTAAACCATTTTGCCACTTTGGCTTTTATCTTTAAAACTTTTCTCAAAAGGTTAGACTCTTGTCAATCCTTGTAGTGATGCAAACAACTATACTTCTACAATATGTTGTGAAGAGAGATATTTTCCACTTGGATGTTGAGTGAGGCATTGTTGATTTTAAAATCCAAGCCATATCCTCCACTTTGAGATGATGCAAATTCTCCTTTCTCATGATTGTGGGTAGTAAGTATGTTTTCCACACGGACAATGACGATGATGTCTTATCTCTTAAAATTAACCGACACACTTGTGTTTCAAACTTTTAAAAGAGGAACTACGTGTACCCTGATCCCCTATTGCACGAAAGGTGGTACGTAGGTACTAAAGGTTCACAACCGCGGCTGGTGCAAAAATCATAAAAAAATATTTCTCTTCTCACCTCCACCATCCATTTTATATACAACACATTTTTTATAGCCAAAATATACAGATTTTACAAAGAGGTTCCTGCGGAGTACTGTAGATGTTTAGGGTGCTAATACCTTCCCTTTGCATAACCAACCCCCTTACCTTGAATCTTTCCCCCTTTTTTTGGGTTATTCTCTATTTTCCCATTCCTTTGGAAACAATAAAGCGCGGTGGCGATTTTTATTTTTGATTTGTTTAAAGTATAGTCAATCCAATGGCTTAGTCTTGAACATTTCTACCGCCAACAGAAAAATGGCAACTTCACTGGGGAAAGATCGACCTCTTGTTGGTCCATCCCTAAGTGGGTTGAGCCTATCTTTGTTTATTATCTGTATATGTGTTATTGTGTTTATGTGTTATATTTTGTATATATGTTTGTTTGGATTTTCCTGGTTTTCAGGGTGCTTGGTGATTACTCATAAGTCCTATACCCGGACTTGGGAAAACTTTAAGATAGGACGGGCGGTATAGTCATGTTAACTTTGAGGGAGTAATCCCAAAAAATGAGGCATGAGATCCCCCACTCAGTGGAGGCCCCTTTGACTGTAGTTTCGTTTACCGAGTAATCGGGAAGACGTACTGCTTTCGACCTAGGAGCCTGCTGAAACTGAGGACGTAGAATACCAAACCCATCTTGGCCTTTTAGGTGTAGTGCGGAAGGTATGACGGAGTAATCCAGAAATAATTGTCACACGATACTACGCTTAGACGAGTCTTTCTTGAGAATATGACTAATTACTGAGTTAATCGGGAAATTGGTAATATCCGAAGGAAGGATGTAGACTCTGGGAACCTCTAGAACCTTGTTCGGCAGGTGATAACTTTTTAGACAAACACCTTATGGGTAGTACCTTCGACCTCATGCTCGTGACGTTGAACCTATGAACCCTATATTTATGATCTTGTGTGTGATTGTTGCATCATGCATCCATGCACTCATAAGCATCTTTTGGAGAAAATAATATTTCAAGGGATTTAAAGGTTGACTATTTGTGAATATCTCAAGTACTTTTAACCATGGATTCTGGAAAGAGAAAGACTGGGAAATACAATTTCAAGGATCCCAAGATAGATGAGTTGGTCAGTCTAATTCCAGAGATTGTGTGTCCTACAGACTTTCGGAAGAAGTATGGATCCATCATTCCTCTCTTGAAGCTGAAGATGAAGGGGGGTATTCTCTCGACCTTGGTCCAGTTCTATGATCCGATGTATCACTGCTTTACTTTTCCCGATTATCAGTTGATGCCTACACTGGAGGAGTATTCTCATCTATTAGATTTACCCGTTAACGATCGTGTTCCTTTTACTGGTTTGGAGGGTGAGCCAAAACCACATGAGATTGCTGCTTTGATTCATCTGGGGAAGTCTGAGGTGGAAGCCCATATGACTACCAAAGGAGGGATTAAAGGATTACCAGCTCAGTTCTTATTGGAGAAAGCTCGTTACTTTGCCAGAATCAAGAGTACGGTTTCTTTTGTGGCCATCTTTGCGCTGCTTGCCTATGGATTGTTCTTATTTCCTAATGTGGACAAGTTTGTCGACATTAACGCTATCAGGATTTTCATGATTGGAAACCCAGTTCCTATACTGTTGGGTGATGCTTATTACTCTGTTCATCTTCGGAGCTCCTATCATGGGGGGATGATTATTTGTTGCATGCCTTTGTTGTACCGATGGTTCATCTCTCATATGCCTCAATCTGATGCTTTTTGGGATGTCAAGAAGGAACCCCGTTGGGCTCCTAAGATCATGGCACTTACTCACTCGAATATTGATTGGTATCATCGAGCTTATCAGGATATAGAAATTATTTACAATTATGGTAGTTTCCCCAATGTACCGCTTCTTGGTACCAAGGGAGGAATTAACTATAACCCTGTTCTTGCACGACAACAACTTGGTTATCCGATGAGGGATAAACCGAACAGTATTCATTTGAGTAGTTTCTTTCTGAAGGAAGGAGAAGACCACATGGAATGTAGGGAACAGATTGCGAAGGCCTGGCGTCACATTCATAAGAAGAGTAGGAAGGATTTGGGACCTAGAGGTGTTGTTTCTTTGGAGCCATATCTTCAGTGGGTCCGATCGAGAGCCATTCAGTTAAAGATGCCGTATACTCGGGAGACAGCCATGTCTGATCTATTTGTGAAGACAACTCCTCCTTTATTAGATGATCTAGATGAACTGCAGCTTGCTTTGGTCAGGATGCAACAAGAAAGGGATTCTTGGAAGAACAAGTTCCAGACTTTAGAAAGTTCCTATAAAGCAGACTTGAAGGAGAATGACGATTTGACCGAGATCCTTGAGAGTCGAGCAATGGAGTCTATAGAGAGGCAAGGGGATTTATTTTCCCCTAAGCCTCAAACATGTACTGATTACTCACTTTCTGCTTTAGAAGATTGGAAGGAGGTTGCCATCAGACATGTGGAAGAAAACCAGAGGTTAGGGGCTCAGATTGCCAGGCTCACGGGGAAGCGCCAACGTACAGATTGATCTTTATCAGTTCTTTTTCTCAGGATTTTAGATTGTATTTTCATGTTGTACTTGGGATCGTTGAAACTTGTAATCCATTTTGATAATAAATTTTTTTAGTATTTCAAATGCGTTATTATTTTGATATTTGAAATATGTCTATAAACCGTAAATCCCTTGAAATATTAAATAATGAAGCAAAAATAATCATGTGCATTTCACATCATGCATCATATTTCTTGCATTTATTATGCATATCCAGGTGCCTTACCCAACTTTTTGCTTCATTCAGCAAGCTGACTCATCACTACAACACTCGGGCTAACTTCGAAAAGAAGATGGACAACTTGGAACAGGAGAATCGCGAGCTACGCGAAGAAGTTTCTACTTTGAAGGATGGCTTTATCAATTTGACTACTCTGATGGAAGCTCTGGTGGTTGCTCAGAATCAGCCACCGAGTGTTCAACCTCAACCAACAAGGGCAAATGCTAAAGTTCCTACTGTTCCCGTATCTGCTACTCCAATTGTTGTTTAAAACCGTATGCCTCAGGGTTATCCGTGGGGAATGCCAGAGAATTTTGCACCTGAAGGGTTCAATTTGGGCCCCCAATATGCTCTAGTGGTTCAAAATGTTGTTACTCTAGCACCTCCTTCGGTGAATTTGGTTCCGTTTGTTAATGAAGATATGTGTCGTCCTATCCCTCCGCCGAGTGAAGACTTGGGTATTTATGGCAGAATGGATGATTTCCAAGAGCAGTTTGATAGAATGCAAAGAGAGATAAAGGCTCTTAGGGGAAAAGAGCTATTTGGGAAAAATGTGAATGAGCTGTGTTTGGTCCCGAATGTTAAAGTGCCTGCTAAGTTCAAGGTCCCGGAGTTTGAGAAGTACAAGGGCAACACTTTCCCTCATGCTCACTTGGTGATGTATGTGAGGAGAATGTCTACCCACACCAATGATCAGCATCTGCTGATTCACTTTTTCCAGGATAGTCTGACCGGCACCGTGTTGAAATGGTACATGAGTTTAGACATCGCCAACATCCATACTTTTAATTATTTGGGAGAAGCATTCATTAAACAATACAAGTACAACATGGAAATGGCGCCTGATCGTGACCAGCTTAGGGCCATGGTTCAGAAAGACAGAGAATCATTCAAAGAGTATGCACAGAGATGGTGCGAGGTGGCTGCACAAGTGATTCCTCCCATGGAGGAGAAGGAAATGACTACAATTTTTCTGAAAACGCTAGGCGCTTTCTACTACGAAAGAATGGTAGCAAGTGCCCCAAGTGATTTTACAGAACTGGTAGGAATGGGTGTCCGCCTAGAAGAGGCTGTAAGAGAAGGCCGTTTGACAAAGAGTGAAGGATCCAGAGGTGTGAAAAATCCATCTTATGGGTTTGCAAAGAAGAAAGAGGGGGATACAAATGCTGTCATACAAGAGAGGAGAGTGAACGCTCCAAGAAGGAATTATTAGCGTCACCAGCAAGTTGCCTCAGTGACTCCTGTTATGAATGCCGCTCCGACTATAGTTGCTTATCAAAGACAGTCCCAGCAAGGGAACCAAGGGATTAATCAGAGAAGGGAGAACTATGACCCCATTCCCATGAGCTATGCAGAGCTATTACCAGCATTGATTCAGAAGAAGTTGGTCCAGACACGGCCACCTCCCACTATACCATCACCATTGCCTTGGTATTACAAAGCAGACCAGACGTGTGCCTTTCATCAGGGAGCACCAGGGCATAGTGTTGAAAATTTTTATCCTTTGAGGACTGAAGTGAAAAGGTTGGTGAATTCTGGAATTTTATCTTTCAAAGACATGAGACCTAATGTGAAAGACAATCCTCTACCCAAGAACGGGGGAGTGAGTGGTGTGAATATGGTGGCCAGTTGTCCAGGTGACTTCCGGATTTTTGACATTAATCTGGTTAGAGAGGATTTGGTGAAAATGCATGCAGACCTCTGTGAATTCAGTTATTATACGCATGACCACGCCGATTGTTCTATTTGCAGTACAAACATACAGGGTTGCAAGAAGATAAAGGTTGATTTACAGGAGATGATGGATGAAGGTTTAATCCATATAATCAGGCCTAGGGCAGAATATGAAGAGGAAGTGAATATGGTGTCTAGATGTCCGGGTGAATTCAGAATTTTTGATGTGGAGCAATTGAATGAGGATCTCGTTCAGTTGCATGCTACCTTCTGCCGTACTGCTGGTCAGGTGGAACACCAATATGGATCTTACGTAGTTTGCTGTCAAGACCCCCGAGGATGTTCTATTTTGAGAGAGGGTGTTCAATTACTGTTAGACAATAGAACTATCAAGATCACATGTCAGAGAGATGATTATCACGAGATTGATATGGTGGAAGTTTGTTTGATGGAAGAAGAGTAAGAGGAAGAGTATGCCTCCGCGGATGAGTATTTCTCTTCAAACGAAGATTTTTTTGCTGGAAATGACCTTTTGATGGCTGATTGTGTTGAGGAAGGGGTAAACGTCATTATACCTTGTTTTGGTGCACCCGCTCATCTTGAGGTAGAGTACCATAGCAAACCAGCTGTTACCCCATTGAAAATTAGTCTGCCAGGTCATGTTCCCTATAAATCAGATAAGGCCGTGCCTTACAAATACAACGCTACAATCTTAGAAGATGGGGTGGATGTTCCCATCCAACCAATTCCAGATGTTGGAAATATAGCTGATAATAGCGGGGTGACCCGTAACGACTGTGTGTTTGCGCCGATTATTCGAAGAGATGTTGTTACTGGAAAGAAAATTGATGAGAACGATGAGCCTAAGAAGGCTGCATGAGAGACTAGTGGAGCCACATTAGAGAAAGAAGTGGATGATATCTTGAAGATGATTAAGATGAGAGACTACAAAATTGTAGATCAGCTATTGCAGACTCCTTCAAAGATATCCATCCTAGCTTTATTGATGAATTCATACGCTCATAGAGAATCACTGATGAGAGTACTAGACCAAGAGTTTTTGGAGAATGACATGCCGTTAGATCAATTCAACATTGTAATTGGAAACATTACATCATGTAACAACTTGAGTTTCTGCGATGATGAGTTACCAGATGAAGGGAGGAATCACAACCTGGCCCTCCACATATCTATGAACTGCAAGAATGACTCGCTATCCAATGTGCTAATTAATAACGGATCCGCGTTGAATGTTATACCAAGGAGTACCCTCATGAAGTTAAAGTATCAGGGAACACCTATGCGCCCGAGTGGCATCACTGTGAAAGCTTTTGATGTGTCGAGGAAATCTTTCATCGGTGAAGTGGATTTGCCCATCCATATAGGACCACATTTGTTCCTGATAACCTTCCAGGTCATGGACATTATTCCCACATATAGCTGTTTGCTAGGACGGCCATGGATACACGAAGCAGGGGCTGTCACTTCAACTCTACATCAGAAGCTAAAATTTGTGCGTGAAGGGAAGGTAGTGATCATAAATGGGGAGCAGGCATTGTTGATATCCCATCTATCCTCTTTCAGTAGTATAGAAGCGGATGAGGCTGTTGTTGGAACCCAGTTCCAAGCCCTATCCATTGACAACATAAGAAGAAATGAGAATTCCGTGGTTTCACTGAAGGACGCGCATCAGGTTATACGCAATGGTCATAATGCAGTTTGTGGACGACTTATGGATCCACCCGTGAACAAAAACAGAGCTGGTTTGGGTTTCTCTTCGAGGAATGGCAAAGGCGAAAGTTTGAAATCAAAGTCTTCTGTTAACGGTTATCAAGATGTTTTCCGCAGCGGAGGCTACCTCCATCCAATTGGTTCTGGAATTAATGCTGTTGAAGAGGATGAAGCAGAGCAGGAAGTACCAAATTATGTGACGCGTGGAGTCCGAGTTCAGAACTGGGTCACCATTGATGTTCCTTCTTTCAAAATAAATAATAACTGAAAATTAATCTGCATGATCACTTGTTATATGTGTCAGTTTCTAAAAGAAATCATAAATCACATGTGCAGATTAATTAAAAAACTTGTTGAATACAATGACCCTGCACCCTCTCTCAACTTTGAATGTCCTGTGTTTGGGACTGAAGAAGAAGATTATGATGAGATTCCATAAGAGGTCTCACGGTTGCTTGAGCACGAGGAAAATACCATTCAGCCATATAAAGAGCCTTTGGAAGTGATTAATTTGGGTTCAGAAGAAGATCCGAAGGAAGACAAGATTGGAGCATCGTTGCATCCTAATGTAAAGAGCGGGTTGATTGATCTGTTGAAAGAATATGTGGATATTTTTTCTTGGTCTTATCAAGATATGCCTGGTCTAGATACAGACATTGTCGAGCATCGTTTTCTGTTGAAGCCAGAGTGTCCGCCAGTTAAACAAAAGTTGAGAAGAACCCACCCGAATATGGCAGTAAAGATCAAAGAGGAGGTCCTAAAGCAGATTAATGCTGGTTTTCTTGTGACGTCAGTGTATCCTCAATGGATTGCCAATATTGTCCCAGTACCGAAAAAAGACGGAAAAGAACGCATGTGCGTAGATTACAGAGATCTAAATAAAGCTAGTCCTAAAGATGATTTTCCATTGCCTCACATTGACATGTTAGTGGACAGCACAACAAAATTCAAAGTATTCTCGTTCATGGACGGATTTTTCGGGTATAATCAAATAAGAATGGCTCTAGAGGACATGGAAAAAACAATGTTTATCACACCCCGGGGAACATTCTGTTACAGAGTGATGCCCTTCGGGTTGAAGAACGTTGGTGCAACGTACCAGAGGGCTATGAAAACCCTATTCCATGACCTGATGCACAAAGAAATCGAAGTATATTTTGATGATATGATTGCCAAATCCCAGACTGAAGAAGGGCATATAGAAGATTTGTTGAAGTTGTTTCAGCATTTGAGGAAGTATCATCTCCGCTTGAATCCAAATAAATGCACCTTCGGAGTTAGATCGGGGAAATTGTTGGGTTTTATTGTTAGCCAGAAAGGAATTGAAGTTGACCCTGACAAAGTCAAAGCAATTCAAGAAATGCCAGCACCAAGAACTGAAAAGCAAGTCAAGGGTTTCCTCGGGCGTTTGAATTATATCTCTAGATTTATTTCCCACATGACTGCAACGTGTGAACCGATCTTTAAGTTGTTAAAGAAAGATCAAGGTTGTGTGTGGACGGAAAACTGCCAAAGGGCATTTGAGAGTATTAAAGAGTATCTGCTTGAACCTCCTATCTTGCTCCCTCCCGTAGAAGGAAGACCATTGATTATGTATTTAACAATGTTAGATAAATCTATGGGTTGTATTCTGGGACAACAAGATGAAACAGGAAAGAAAGAGTTCGCCATTTATTATCTCAGCAAAAAGTTCACTGATTGTGAGTCGCGGTATTCTATGCTAGAAAAAACGTGTTGTGCTTTGGCCTGGGCGACAAAGCGTTTGCGGCAACATATGTTGAATCATACCACTTGGTTGATCTGCAAAATGGATCCAATCAAGTATATTTTTGAGAAGCCAGCTCTTACTGGGAGAATTGCCCGCTGGCAGATGTTGTTATCTGAATATGATATCGAGTACCGCACTCAAAAGGCTATTAAAAGTAGTGTGTTGGCAGATTACCTTGCTCACCAGCCGGTGGAAGATCATCAGTCTGCAGAATATGAATTCCCCGATGAGGAGGTGATGTTCCTAAAATTGAAAGATTCTAATGAACCGTTGCCTGAGGAGGGCCCTGACCCTGAATCTCGTTGGAGTATGATATTTGATGGAGCTGTGAATGCTTATGGTAAAGGAATTGATGCTGTGATTGTTACTCCTCATGGATCACATATTTCTTTTACTGCGAGGTTAACATTTGATTGCACTAATAATATGACAGAATATGAGGCTTGCATCATGGGTCTTGAGGAAGCTATTGATCTCAGAATCAAAATTCTAGATTTGTATGGTGATTTGGCTTTGGTAATAAATCAGATTAAAGGAGAATGGGATAATCGTCACCCTGGCTTGATCCCTTACAAAGATTATGCTAGAAGATTACTACCCTTCTTCAATAAAGTTGAATTCCATCACATTCCTATAGATGAAAATCAAATGGCGGATGCTCTAGAAACTCTGGCTTCCATGTACCAAGTAAATGCTTGGAATGATATACCCCGAATTACATTTCGGAGACTAGATAGGCCCGCTCATGTGTTTGCAACAAAATAGGTAGCAAATGAAAAACCTTGGTATTATAACATCAAGCATTTTCTTCAGACTCAGGAATACCCGATTGGTGCGCCGAGGGAAGATAGAAAGACACTGAGAAGATTGGCAGGTAGTTTCTTCCTCAGTGAAAATGTGTTATACAAGAGAAATTATGACATGGTCTTGCTCAGATGCGTGGATAGACACGAAGCAGACATGTTGATGCATGAGATCCATGAAGGTTCATTTGGCACTCATGCTAATGGACATTTGATGGCTAAATAGATGCTAAGGGCTAGTTATTATTGGTTGACAATGGAATATGACTATTACAAATTTGCAAAGAAGTGCCATAAATGCCAGATTTATGCAGATAAGATCCATGTGCCTCCGACCCTTCTCAATATGATTACCTCCCCATGGCCTTTCTCTATGTGGGGTATTGACATGATCGGGATGATAGAACCCAAAGCTTCGAATTGACACCATTTCATCTTGGAGAAATTGACTACTTTACCAAATGGGTAGAGGCTGCTTCATATGCCAATGTCACCAAACAGGTGGTTGTGCGTTTCATCAAAAACAATCTTATATGCTGGTATGGTGTGTCGAGCAGAATCAACACTAACAATGGCTCGAATTTGAACAACAAAATGATGACAGAAATGTGTGAAGAATTCAAGATTGTCCATCACAATTCATCTCCATACAGGCCAAAGATGAATGGGGATGTTGAAGCTGCTAATAAGAATATCAAGAGAATTATCAAGAAAATGGTTGTCACTTATAAGGATTGGCATGAAATGCTCCCTTTTGCTCTGCATGGATATGGGACATCTGTTTGCACTTAAACAGGAGCAACCCCGTTCTCCCTAGTGTATGGAATGGAATTTGTACTCCCTGTTGAGGTAGAGATTCCCTCGTTGCGTGTGATAATGGAAACCAAGTTGACAGAGGCTGAATGGGTCCAGAACAGGTTTGACCAATTGAATTTGATTGAAGAGAAGAGGATGACAGCTTTATGTCATGGGAAGTTATATCATAAAATAATGAAGAAAGCATTTGATAAAAAGGTCAAACCTTGTGAATTCAGAGAAGGAGACCTTGTGCTCAGGAAGATCATGTCTTTCAACACTGATTCTAGAGGCAAGTGGACTCCAAATTTTGAAGGCCCGTATGTTATCAAGAAAGCCTTCTTTGGTGGTGCATTAATTCTTGAAACTTTGGATGGTGAGGAGTTCCCACGTCCCATGAATGCTGACGTAGTCAAGAAATACTTCTCCTAAAGAAATAAAAGAACAACTCACTAAGTTGAAAACCCGAAAGGGCGGCTTAGGCAAAAAGGAGTGTCTCAGTAGGCTGAAAACCCGAAAGGGTGGTCTAGGCAAAAATTAGAGACATAAACATAATAAATTTTCCGGTAAGTTGAAAACCCGTAAGGGCAGCTTAGGAAAAAGTTAGGGATTTTCTTGGCAAGTAACTACGTCAGATAAGACTTGATCATTGAAGCAACAATCTTCTCAGATCCTCACCATACTTCAACAAAAGCTGTTGCTCAGGATTTCAAAAGTTGTTAGGGGGGATAGTGGTCATTGTATCTCAATGTATCTTTTCCATTATGTATTACCATTTCCCAAACTTTGTAATCATCCATGGAGTCTCGCCATTCGTAGACTACCATTCTATTAATGAAATTCGATCTTTTACCAAATTCTTTGTGTTCTTATTTTTATTTAGCTTGCAAAGACCTCATTTATTACTGATAATAACTGTTAAAGCAAAAATATTTAAAAAAGCTAAATTAACTTTTAAAAAAAAAAGAGATCTTTACAATTCAATTTACTTTGGGATTTGTGATGAAACAATGACAACAAGAATGGTGATCCCAAGAATGAACCAACTCCGGTTGTTTTGAGAAGATTTACTCCCTTCATGAAGGTTTCCTCAGGTCATTTTGCTGGTTTGTGCATAATCTTTGTGTGTTTCTCAGATAGTTAAAGACGATATCAGTGGGTGCAAGGTACAATATTGGGTTTGTGATCCCCATTATCCCCAGTCAAGTCTTGATTCGCTTTTGACTTTGGGTTCGCATGGTCAGAAGCCTCCGTCCCAGATTCCCCAACAAAGTTTTCCCTCTTATGATGAAAGGTTTTATTCCCTTGGTGTGCTGAAATGTCGCTCTTTTTGCAGTGTTGGCACTAGTGTTTAATTCTTGATTTCTCGGGAAGGTTATCCCAGGGCATCTCTTGTTGGAATGAGTATTCGTGATGAAAAGTTTCAATCCGCAGATTTTTCTCCAGAGAGGTAGGCTTGAATCCCCCAGTGAGGTTTGGTCGTGTCAACGTCAGCCTGCTTTATTTGAGGCTGGTCTTGCCATCTCCAGTAGGCATGTTGCTTTCGAAAAACTGTTTCTCCGATGAAACCGGAAGAAGGATGTTCTATCCCAATATCTGTTTGATTTGGCTACATCCGGATTATGTTTCTTCCCAATAAAGTTAAGGCAGGTAATGGGTTTGGTTTCCGCAGTTTCTTTTACCTTTCTTGGATTGATCTTTCTGGTTGAAGTTTAGCCCAATGTTGTTAGTACCTGAGGCGGTTTTGTTTGTTTGTACTGATTATGTATCCTTTTACCAGCATATGCACGATAGCACTCATACATTCATATATACATCATGCATGACTAAAAACCATTGTTCATTAACATTGTGTTCTGACCATCCTGCAACGCTCTTTGCTTAGTTGAATTTGGGTTTCCCTCTTGAGTTTATTTCTCAAAGGATGTATCTTCATTGGCCGTCTTGCTCCAGTATATTTCTGAATTGGATATGTGGTTGCATGAAAATATCATTTATTTTGGATTTCTGAGAACTTGGAGTTTTTGTTTGTGCATTTTTTTGCACGGGAAGACTTTATCTCCTCAGCAGGAATATCGTGGAATTTCCCCGGGAAGTCATATTTCTATCCCTAAAAAGTCATTTCTCTTTGCAATTCCCCTTGACAATGAGTGGAAGTCTCTTTATTTGAGATAGCTTACATATTACCCTTTCCAGGTAGAGTGCCTTGGTTAAAGAAGAAGTTGAGACCCGTTCTAGGAAAAACACCATAATCTTGGGGAAACTTGATATATTTTCTCTTTCTACCTTCAGTGAATGTTGGTAGTACATCGGCAGTGAACGTCGATGTTTATTATCTTTTTTCTATCTTTAGTGAACGTTGATAGTTCATCATCAGTGAACGACGATGATATGATATATTTTCTGTTTCTACCTTCAGTGAAAGTTGGTAGTGCATCGGCAGTGAATGTCGGTGTTTATTATCTTTTTGCTATCTTCAGTGAATGTTGATAGTTCATCGTCAGTGAACAGCGATGATATAATATATTTTATCTTTCTACCTTCAGTGAATGTTGGTAGTACATCGGCAATGAACATCGGTGTTTGTTATCTTTTTGCTATCTTAAGTGAACGTTGATAGTTCATCGTCAGTGAACGGCGGTGGTATGATATATTTTCTCTTTCTACCTTCAGTGAACGTTGGTAGTGCATCGGCAGTGAATGTCGGTGTTTGTTATCTTTTTTCTATCTTCAGTGAACGTTGATTGTTCATCGTCAGTGAACATCGGTGGTATGATATATTTTCTCTTTCTACCTTCAGTGAACATTGGTAGTACATCGACAGTGAACGTTGGTGTTTATTATCTTTTCGCTATCTTCAGTGAATGTTCATAGTTCATCGTCAGTGAATGGCAATGATATGATATATTTTCTCTTTCTACCTTCAGTGAATGTCGGTAATACATCGGCAGTGAATGTCGGTGTTTGTTATCTTTTTGCTATCTTCATTGAATTTTGATAGTTCATCGTTAGTGAACAGCGATGGTATGATATATTTTCTCTTTCTACCTTCAGTGAACATTGGTAGTACATCGGCAGTGAACGTCAGTGTTTATTATCTTTTTGCTATCTTCAGTGAACATTGATAGTTCATCGTCTGTGAACGGCGATGATATGATATGTTTTCTCTTTCTACCTTCAGTGAATGTTGGTAGACATCGGCAGTGAACGTCGATGCTTGTTATCCTCCTCTCTGATTCTGTTCTTGTGGTTTACCAATGATTTATTTTCCTGGTGGGGTTTCTCCTTTGTTTCTTCATTTTTGTTGCATCCCCAATGTTACCTTGCGTCTCTTTAGTTTTGTTCATATGCATTCATATGCATAAGCATTTGCATGGCATCTTAGGGCCAAAAATAGGGTTTGTTTTATATTTAAGTATCTTTGATCACGTCGACACGAAGATTTTAACCTTCGTATCTTCGGATAGAAGAAACATAAATAAGGGCAGCTGTTGTACCCCAATTTTTGCCCCTAATATTTCTGCATCATACCATATTGTTTCAATCACAACAAAATCACATTAGGGTTTTGGTTCTTCTCCCTATCTTTAGCCTTGCTCTTATGAGGAATTACCAAGCACCTTGACTTGTTTTCTTTTGTGATCATGGATATTTTGCTTTGATTTTCTCTCTAATTAACAAAATGCAACATTGGTTTGTCTTACTTGTTAATAATGTAGGTAAAGGCAATGAGGTTTAGCAAGTTGCTTCATGGGTTCATGAGTCTATTTCCATGCCCTAGTCAATAGCTTGAGAAATTCAAACCTAACCATTGAAGTTGTTTTGGAAGAATTGGTATGGAATTGGTTTTGGTGGCCATGAGTCCTCATCATAATCCTCAACAATTTCTATTCACAAAGGAAGAATATTGGCACAAAAAGTTTGTTCAAACTTGGCAAAGTTCCTCAAAGCATTCTCTTGATCTAGAGGCTAGGGTTTTGGACTTCAAAGGGGCATATCTTGCTCATCTTTTGGTATTTTAGAGTGATTCCAAAAACATTCTTCTCTTTAAAGAGTTACCAACAAATCACTTCAAAAGTTCCAAGGAGTTTCCATGTGGAAGAAACTTGGTGAAGAGGAAAGATTACAAGTCATCCAGATGAATCCCCAATTTTCCATATGTGACTTCAAATGGTCATAAATTAGTCAATTTTTATCACCTTGAGCCCATTAATTTTTCATGATGATCCTAAGGATCTGTACTTCATGCCTTCTTTTATGTGCAAAGTGAGAAAATGGATGGAAGTTGCCTTAAGAATGCAAAAGATTATAGGTCATTTCATGATTTTTTGGCCAACTTCAACAAGTCATAACTTGCTCAATTTTTGGATATTTTGAGTGGTTCAAATTGCAAAATGTCACTCAAGAGATCCACTTCATTCCGTCTTTTTTGGTCAAGAGCAAATTCTAAGTGGAAGGCCATGTTTTAATGCAAAAGATTATAGGTCATTTTTAAAGAAGAACTTGAAATATTTCTAAGTATGCAAAGTCAACTCTTTTTCTTCAACTTTGACTCCATGTAACTTTCAGCTCAAGCATCCATTTGATTCCATTCTTTTTCCACTACAAAGCTTGTAACCTCATCTTTCCAAAGCATCAAGAATTTTGCCCTAATACCCCTTGAGGTGGAAATGCCATTGGATTGAACTTGGTAACTTGGAACTGAAGTTTCTCCATAAGTCAGAGTTTGAAATTCATGTTTTGGCCTCTACACATCAAATTAGCACGCGTTTGTGATCTAAACATGTTTGACCAAGTTGCCAAAGTGGATTATAGCTTTGAAACGCAAGGATTGGATGAGTTTTAATGCAAATCAGATCACACTTTGCTCGTGCATCAGGTTCACACGATTTTCCTCTAAACTTCATCATTTCACACGCTTGAACATTCCATTTGATTCCCTATAAATAGAGGGTCATCCCCCATTCAATTTACCAAGCTTAGATAGCCAGAATCACCCTGCCAAAATTGCTTCACAACCCAGAATTCAGCAACTTTGAAATCTATTCTCAAGCCTTTTTCAATCCAATTTTTCCATGAATTCATCTTCCTTGATCTTTCCTGAAGCTAACCATATAATTTCATTCAAGAATCGTGCCCTATATTGCTCCATAGAAGTCCAGTTTCAGAGCTCTGCAACTCAACTTCAATAGGTAGATTCCTTCATCAATTCTTCAAAACTCTGATATCATTGTGTTACTCTCATTGCCATGGTTCTAGTTGCAACACTTACATTTTACTGAAAGCACGTTTTGACCATGAATTTTCAAATCCTTTTTCAAAACTTTCTTTCCAAATTTCTTGAGCTACAGTTTATATAAATTTGGCGCGAGGGTGTGGTTTTCTTCGTCTTGAAGAGACGAAGCGAATGGCATAGGTCTGAGCTTCTGATTTTACAGTTTGAGAGACCTGCAATTCGTGATGGCTGGAGGTTGAAGATGACCAACGTGTCATCTTCTGACCAATAAAGGCGTGCCATTTGTTATTTTCAAAATCTGATTTTATTAATGATTCTGTATATTATTCATTAAAGACCATGATATGCACAACGCGCCAGATCCATTGGATTTGATTACTAACGCGTTTTGACTCTCATCCAATGGTCCACATATTTTACTTTTATTTTCTTTTTCTGATTTTTATATTTTAATTGTTTTAAATTTCAAAAAATCATAGAAAATTCATTTTTAATCCAAAAAATCTAAAAAAATTATGAAAAATATTTTTGATTATTCTCTTTCTGATTCTTATTTTTTCACAATTTAATTTTGTGTTTTGGTATTTTTTTTATGAATTTTACACTTATTTGATTTGTTTAAAACGTTTAAAAATAATTTTATACATTTTTAAATTCGAAAAAATTATGGAATGATCCAATGATATTGCGACAAATATTGGTGAACTTATTTTATTTTTGTTTCTGACTTTACTATTTTTTACTATTTTTGTTTATTTTACCCATTTATTTTAATGTTTAAAAATAGTTTCTGACTTTTAAAAATTACCAAAAATTTTATAAAATTATTTGGCCTCTTTTCTGATTTTTCTATGGTCTTATTTTTCATTTCTTGATTAATTTGAACATAATTGATATTTTCCTCATTATTTTCCTTTTTTTAAAAAACATTTTTAAACCTTTTAATGTATATATTAATTATATTATTATTTTATGATTATTTTCTGGCTGTCTTGGGTTGATTTTTTGATCATGGCTTTATTAACATCATTGGATCCATGGTGTTGAGTTAAACTCCACAAAAAAATGGATGAATGATTTTAATAATAGTTTGATTAAATATTAATTCAGACGTGGTTTATCTTTTACCCTAAATCCCCTTCATCTCATCCCTTTCTCATTGCACTAAATGTTGTTGGAGCATGATCTCTATATCATGTCTCAAAACAAATGGTGCATAGATTGCTATTGACCGAACTCAAAATAGGTCCAACATCTATATAAGTCCACTTACGATTGCTTAACATAGCGCTAAATTTCATCCCGATTCGAATAAATGATCATTCGTGGCCCAAACTTATGATTGTAAGCCCAAGTATGTTAATTTGATCTCTTTGATCCAATAACCTTGAGATTCATTGTGTGGAGGCTTTGGTTCTACCAATCATCTAATGGATCTACAAAACCTTTGGTCAACGCGGATCACTTAAACATCGTTGATAATTAAATGATACTTATGAGAATTCCAAATGGATGATATACTTGACAAAAAGAAAATGCAACTTGTTGTGTGGAGGATTTGGTTCTACCAATCCTCTAATGAGTTCCAAATGCAAGTTTAAAGATGGTCATCCAACTAACCACTAATTATTGACTTGTTTATGTTATGCCTTTACTCTTTTATGCTTTATGTACTATTTATTTTTTTAGCATTTTTCATTTCATGCCATTTTCATCTTTGCTCATTTGAGCATTTATTTTATTGTCATTTTTACTTTACTCACTTGAGCTTTATGGAGCATGGACTATTTATGGAGCTTTATTGTCATCTTAATGGTACTTGGACTATTTGGTTACTATCCTTGGCATTATGGAGCATGGAACTTTTTCTTGGACTTAGGATTAGAAACCTTGGCCTATCTTGGAGACCTTGTGATCTTATCTATTTTTTTTGTGTCTAGAGTTCTTGAGGTTTACCTCAAGACATTGGGTTGCTTGTTTATTGTTGTGTGCAGGTTTTTTGTGATTACATCCTTTATTTGTAATCTGGAATTCACCCGTATACGGCCGTTACTCTGCCCAATTTTTGTGAAGACTTAACACACTTGAAGAGGTCTAGTATCTTTGCTTGCTTGGTTTCAATCCAAAGAATGGGAATTCTATCTTGGCTCATAATGTCAAGTTTTGGCTCCTTAGCTTTTACCTTATTCTTTAGGATAGTCTCTTCTTCTCCTCCCATCTTCTTTAATTTCAAAAATCTTTTCCCTCCTTTTGAAAGCTCTTCTTGTTTTGAAACTTAAACCACTTTCATAATAAACTTGGACTTATGTCCATGCATTTTCAAAATATTTTCATGAATAAACTCCAATCAATTTAATAATACCTTGACATTTTTTGTGAGAAGACTAAAAGTCAATTAATATCATTTTATACCATTTTGCCTCTTTGGCTTTTATCTTAAAAACTTTTCTCAAAAGGTTAGACTCTTATCAATCCTTGTAGTGATGCAAACAACTATACTTCTACAATATGTTGTGAAGAGAGATATTTTCCACTTGGGTGTTGAGTGAGGCATTGTTGATTTTAAAATCCAAGCCATATCCTCCACTTTGAGATGATGCAAATTCTCCTTTCTCATGATTGTGGGTAGTAAGTATGTTTTCCACACGGACAATGACGATGATGTCTTATCTCTTAAAATTAACCAACACACTTGTGTTTCAAACTTTTAAAAGAGGAACTACGTGTACCTTGATCCTCTATTGCACGAAAGGTGGTACGTAGGCACTAAAGGTTCACAACCGTGGCGGGTGCAAAAATCATAAAAAAATATTTCTCTTCTCACCTCCACCATCCATTTTATATACGACACATTTTTTATAGCCAAAATATACAGATTTTACAAAGAGGTTCCTGCGGAGTACCGTAGATGTTTAGGGTGCTAATACCTTCCCTTTGCATAACCAACCCCCTTACCTTGAATCTTTCCCCCTTTTTTTGGGTTATTCGCTCTTTTCCCATTCCTTTGGAAATAATAAAGCGCGGTGGCGATTTTTATTTTTGATTTATATAAAGTCTAGTCAATCCAATGGCTTAGTCTTGAACATTTCTACCGCTACAGCCGGCTATCTCACTACTTTCTAATGGCCAAGTTTTCTTAACTAAGGTTCTAAGGCCCGTTAGTGCTTTACAAACCCATGCGGCAGCCTCATATTCTCCTCGATTTAACATAAGGGATACCGGTACCAACCAAAGTGTCACACCAACACAACTATCGCTTCTACCATATCGGTCTACACCGTATAATCTCCACAATCTATTGCTATTTATCTAAAAATATGCCCCAGATCCGGGTATAGGATCTTTACAAGAATACCCTAACAAACCCTCAAAGATAAAGCAGGAAAAGAAAACAGAGAAAGCAATTTTAAAATGATCTAGACCCTACGGTGGCATAACCGATTATTAAATACTGGTTTGTGTTTTTTGTTCACAAATGTCGCGGTAAGCAAGAGTCGCCACCGAATTTTCTTTTATCCAACAAAGGAAAGGGTGAAAAGAATAGAAAAAGACCTTTTTCGAGATTTTTTGAGTAAGGGGGGTAGATTATGGAAAGGGAAGATGTTAGCACCCTTTCCATCCGTAGTTTTCTACGGGCTCTTAGGTACTTGCTCATCTTTTGAAAATTGCTTGTGTGTTTGTGGGAAATTTTTTTTGTTTGAAAATACCTTAGTGCGGCGATTCGCTTTATGATAACCCTTGTATCAGTCCTCAAGAGTGTGATAAAGAATTTTTAAAACTTTGTTTGAAAAGTGTTTGAAATTATGGTGTGAAAATTCGTTTGAGCAAGTACCTAACAATTATCTACCTACTCGAAAAAGACTGTTCTTTTCCTCCTATCCTTTAGATCGTGTTATCCTACTATTAGTGAGTAGGTAACCCTAGTCATTGGATGTTGAGGGACTATCGAAAGGGACGTAATGGTCATTGAAGGAAACATGTAAGGATACCTTAGCATTTCGAAGGGACTATCATCATAAGATCATTTCTCGTAGGCAACTCGAGGGACATTTAGGGACTATGATCTTTATGACTTTAAACTAAGGGTCTTTACTAAGAGTATCCCTACGTTCTAGGGACATGACCAATTTCGAAGGAAACTAAAGTGGGAAATACCCTAGGGGTGCAAGTGTGCAATAGTGTGCTATTTTAGATATTTTATCTTGCAGTTTAGTGATCTACTGATTGATTATTTAATTATTGCCATGCACACCTAATTTACTAGCAGTTTATATACAGTCATATAATATAGTGCATAAAGTAAAACCTACAGCTATTACAAAGGTTTGGGATAATTACTTTTATATTTGACTGAAAATTTAAAATGCGGAAATTAAAACCCAAATTAAACTATTACAAACGGGGCACAATTACATAATTAACAAAAAAATTCTATATAAGATAAACGCGCGCATGAATTGAAAATACGTCTAAAATCCTAAGTGAAAGGGATTTTTTTTGTTTGTTTTTGTTATGAAAAGAAATTGAATTAAAAATCCTAAGTCTATTAAATTTTAGTTTTTTTTAAGAAAATATTAAAATAAATAATTAATTAATTGACAAAATTAATTTAATGTAAAAAGTTAAGCCTAATGTCTTTTTGGGGTTTTTCTTTTTAATGTTAATTAAAGCTTAGAAGAAGTAAGGACACAACGACCAAAAGAAAGGAAACAAAATCGAAAGACCAAAAAAAGGAAACGAAAAGAATGCATTTTAGGAAGTAAGGCCTGGATCAAAAAGGCTTGGGTTGCTCTTTGATCCAGTGAGATGATCGAAGACCTCGTTCGAGGGTCTTGGGGGATTCTAGATCTGCAAGCAAATTCGTTAGAAATTGAAAATGCAAGGCCTGGGATTCGAACCCTGGTCCCTTCGATTGCACGAATTCCCTTTCACCACCTGAGCTGCCTGCTCATTTAAATACATAACACCTGCTTTTGGTCCTGCAAATTAGTTAATTCGAAACTAAACAAAACAGAAAAAATATCCCATTCGAAATCAATCCTTGAACCCGGATCTGGTCTGGTTTCGATTTGTCACAGCCGGTATCATGGGTTTCAAAAGTAACCAGCTTCGAAAAACTCTATCCCTGGTGCTCGAACGTATGAACACTGCAACTTGTACACACTTTGTTAAATCACTCACAAATAATAACAAAAACTATGAACATGCAATCATGAGTCTAATTTATGATTAAGTGGGATCGAACATTCTTACCACTGGAGGTGCCTGGATCTGCAGTCCTGGGTGTGAGATGGCTAGGGCATGAACGAGTGTACGCTTGTATGAACTCCAAGAACACGATTGGAGTGTCAACCTGGACTGAAGGTGCCTGTAATGGAGTTTTGACAACTTTGGAATCTGATGCTATTTTCTTGACTTTTGTGGGGCAGGATGGTGTTTTTGCGAGGAAATATATGTGTGTCTCTGTGTGGCAGTCTCCGTGTGCTTTTCGTGTGTTTTTTCTGAGATCATGAGGTTTATATAGACAAGGGAATTTAGGTCAACATTTGTGTATCAAATCTTGGTCCATTATGATGAAGAGATTTGATTTTATTTCTTCATAAAGACTTGCTATATTTGATTCAATCACGTGCCAATCTATTTTCATGCATTACTGCCAGCCTGTTATGAGTTGTTTGGGCCTCCAATATAATGAAAATCGAAAGCTAACCTGCCCCTACAGATCCACTTCCCTTCGAGTTTGCTCTCTTCGATGGCTCTACGCTCTAATTCAAATTACTTAGAGCTTTCCTCATTAGAGAATTGTTTCCTTCGAAAGCTCTAAACTCTAATTTGAATTGCACCAACTTCGATGTCATGGCTCCTTCAATTGAGCCACCCTCTGCTTAGATTGCTTGATTTGAAAAGAATAACTCTGGTCAAATCAACTGTTGTGGAGTTAGGAATATGCAAGGCAAGAATCTGGCCTTTAACTCAAGAATTGAATCCAAAATCAACATTGAACTCTTGCCATATTTGCAAGGAAAACATGCCATTTTCTCATGTTCAGTGTACCTGGACATGTTTTTTGAGTGCCCTCTTGATGGCCTCTTTCGAATGGCCTGGAAGGAGTTCTTCGAATGGCCCTTGTCCAAATACAATCGAAGGGTATTTATTTGAATGTCAATCAAAGAGTCCTTTGCTACGCCAATAGAAAGATCTTGTCCATGCTAATCGAAGGACACGGTTAACATGCCTGTCGAAGCTGCTTTGACACAATGCTAAATTGAAAGATCCTTTATGTTGTACCCCAAAATTTCCCCTCCCATATTTCTCAACACATGGCAAGTGAGGTCCCCAAATTGCTCAAGGAAGTTCAAGAGTTAACCAAACAAACTCTCTCCTAAGGCAGTCTATCTCAAATTAGGGTTTCCATTTTCATCAAGATGTGTGAACCACAAAGGACTCAAATTCTCACCATTTTCCTAATATGTTCTCAAGATCATCCATGTCAAATTTCAAGCCTTGCAGAAGAAGTTTGCTCAGTCAATTGCTCAAATCCCTGAAAATAAACTGTACTAGGTCAAAAGTCAACTGTGACCCACATACAGTCAAACTTAAATATTTTGGGTCAACATACTCATTTTGAAGTATTATTCATCATTTGATCAAGGGTTGATCATGATTCCTCAAGGGTTGCTCACAATTCATCAAAACCCAAAAGTTGCTAAATTAGGGTTATAGGAAAAGTCAACTCAACTTTGACCAAGCATAACTTTCTCATACTTTATCAGAAATGATCCATCCAAAGCTCATTTTGAATAGGATGAAATTACCTACAATTAATCTTCATCTCCCAACTTCATAATGTTCACTCACAAAAATATATGAATTTTGACATTATAGGTCCTTTTGAAAAATCAACAAAAACACCTTTTGGGTCAAAGCTTCATACATGAACATGGAAGACTCAATTGATATGATACCAAAAGGGATGCTTAGAGGACATCCTAAGATTTCTAAAAAGTCCAAGAACACCCTACTAGGGTCAAAATTGAGAGAGTTATGCATTGGCCAAGTTGACCATTTTTGCAAAATTGCCAAAAGTCAAATGTGCTCAAATTTGCATTTTTTGCTAAATGGGCCTAACTTTTTATGCTTGCACCTCACTTATAACATGGTCCACGACCCAAATTTTCACTCACATGTTATTTGCTTCATTATTTATTTTATTTTGATTTTTTATTTATTAAAAATTGAATTAAATCAAATAATTGGTAAGTAATGGAAAATATTTGTTTTGATTGGATTTTTGGACAAAATTACAAGCTCATTATGCTGGCATATCAAGATCAAATCATATCAAAGCTAATTGGCACGAGAATGGAATGATTAGGCCAAATTTGGAAGGATATCATACAACATGAAAACCAAATCAAATCTTCAAAATTTGCAAAGATACTAGTGGTTTTTACAACCCTAATTCACTCTAGTACAAATACATAACGCAACCAAGGCAAGAGAGGAGGGTTAGAGGTCGTGAGAAGCTTGAAAGAAAACTGAAAAATTCAAATAAAAGTGGGAGACAAATCTTCTTCCACAGGCCAATTCAAGGTGCGCTAGCTATCCTAATCGCTTGCTAGGCCTCCCAGGAAGCTATTCCAATCACTCATAGGTCTTGAAACACCCAGAATCGCGCCTTACAGGTACCACGGTTTGCCTAAAAACTTGATTATGATTTCAATTATTTACTCATCATAAGCATGTTTTAATTATATATATTCTTGTTCATCATCATGTTTGCAAGCTAACCATGCCATTTAATTGCATTTCTGATACCTGTACGTGATATTGCCATGGTTAGGGTTTTGTGTTCGTGTTTAAGGGTTTTTTGTACAGGAAAAATTAGGCCTTGATTCTGGTACCATGATGCTCGTGAGGATGAGACGAGTTGATTGGTACCAGTACTTGTCATTTATCTTGCTCATATGCAATTTTAGAGATGAACAAGGTTATACCTACAGTAAAGCGTCTGTAGGTAAAAGTCTTGTTTGCTAAAACGATGGTCCAAGGAAGGATACGATGGCGTGGCAGCGTGTGACTCGTCCGTTTGAATTTCGCTCATTTTGAGATCAATTATTTTTCTTTTCTTATATTATATTGTATTGTTATTATAATAACAACTAAACATCACAGCTCAACTGGCAGCGTGGTATAGGAAGCAAGCATAAGGACCTGGGTTCGATCCCCAGGTCCCAACGTTCATTTATTTAATTTCAGATAAGTGATCCAGCACATCTTTCATCATGAGGCTCACCAGGCTCCATCAACATCCAACCATCAAATTCATCAGCAAGCCAGATCCAACGTGCCAGCATTGAAGGTCCACCATAGTCCTCAAGTCAACCCCCACACCAAGTCAAGCGTGGTCAAACAGGCTTTGACTTGTTGGGCCAAGAAAATCAGATTCAAACCCCCTCTTTGCTAACAACAACACAGGCCCATCTCTTTACTTTTTATTTCTTCTTTTTTTTCTTAATTCTTTTAATTATTTTGCTTAATTATTTTAATAAACAAAATTAATCTTTTTTTATTCATAAAATCAAAAAATCAAGAATTCACAAAAATTTGAATTAGTTTTTTAATCAAGTTTAATTTAATTAGTTTAATTTAATTAGTTTAATTTAATTTAGGGAAATTTTAACTTATTTTTTTCAATTAAAACCAAATAGAAAATTAGGTTAAGTTCTTGATTTAATTCTTTTCTTTTTCTCAAATAAATAAAAATACAAAAATAGGTTGTTTAGAATTAATTAATTTATTTTCAAAAATTAATATTAATTAGAATTTAGAATTTTCTTTTAATTTAATTATTCATTATTTTCTTAAATAACAAAAATGACAAAAAAAACATTTTTTTAATCAATCGCAAATAGGATTAGTCAAAGGGTCAAAACCCTAATCGCCTCGCATTCAATCGCAAATATTTTGTAACTGTTCATGGTTTGTAATAGTTAATTTAGTGTTTTCATTTACTGTTTAAATCCCCGATTTTTTTGGCTATGTAATTAATCCCCCTCCCCGAAGCCTTGTAATAGCGTAGGTTTATTTTCTCGCATTTTTAATTCCTGCAAATATTTAACTGTCTAGATGTATGCTAATAGGATTGTATGGCAAGAATGCATGACAAAATTAATACAGTTAGAAAACCCTAATGTGCCAAGATTAAATAACCAAAACAAATCACTCGCACATATCACTCTTAGGGTATACTCTCACTTCGGTTGCCTTCGGTAAACGATCATTAAGCATAGAGTGTCTCAGTGGTTATCCTCCTGTCTAAAAAGATCAAATGTCCCATTCGAATGTTGCCTCAGAAATGTTACCTCGGAAATGTTGCCTCAAATAAGATCTTAAGACTCTAGGGTTATCACTAAGGTGTCCTAATATTGCTTTAGTGATCGTACGTCCCTTTCAAATTGACCCTTACAAATTCCAACAACGGTGCTACCTATTTCTCAATAGTAGGATAACGTTGTCTAAAGGAAACAAGAATAAAAACAATCTTTTTTCGAGTAGGTAGATGCTAGTAGGTACTTGCTCAAATCAAAACTTTTCACACTTACATCTTTCAAAATCAATTTTCAAAACATTTTCGTCACACCTTTGAAGACTGATACAAGGGTTATCATGAAGTAAAACATTTTCAAAACAAAGCACACAAACACGAGCAATTTAAAAATGAGCAAGTACCTAAGAGCCCAAGGAAAACCATGGATGGAAAGGGTTCTAACACCTTACCTTTCTATAATCTAGCGCCCGTACTCAAAATCTCGAAAAGGATTTTTTTTGTACTTTTTTCCTTTCCGATTGGATAAAATAAAAGTCGATGGCGACTCTTGCTTACTGCGACATTTTGCAAACACAAAACGCAAAACGCAAACCAGTATTAAACCATCGGTTCTGCCACCGTATCACAGAACTAGCGACTTTGCTGGGGAATTATAAGTGGGGTATACCTTAGGATCTAGGTCATTTAAATTGCTTCTCTTGATTGATTTGTTTGCTTTATTTTTGAGGGTTTTGTTTGGGTTTACTATAGATCCTACACCTGGATCTGGGGAATACCTTTTAGGTAAGTAGCAATAGACTGTGAGGGAACTGTACAGCGTAGACCGATACGGTTGAAGCAGTGGCTACATTGGTGTGACACTTTGGTAGGTACCGGTATCCCTTGTGGAGAAACGAGGAGAATACGAGGCCGCTGCGTGGTGTCGTTAAGCATCAACTGACCTTAGAACCTTTGTCGCCCAACTTGGCCATTAGAAAGTAGTGAGATAACTGGCCTCGGTGTAGAGATGATAATTAGTTGATACTCGATGCTACACTCATTGAGATCATACTCTCGGAATATTTCGGCCGCAAGAAAAGTATGCGTGAGCTGAAACCATGACCGATGGAGGATGGTCAGTGATATTGAGATCCTATAGAACCCGGTTACTTTCCTAGGACAGGTTCAAACCCAAATTAACTTCAAGGGGGTATTACCTTTGACCTCATGCAAGCCTTAAACCTAAGGGCTTTGTGTGATTTGTTTGTGTTTGCAATACCTATGTTTGCTATACCTGTTGTTTATCATGACATCATGCATCATAACATGGCATTCATGCTTCATTACACTAACCATTTCAAAGACCAAAGGAATTTATCTTTGTTCTATTTTGCAGATCATGGCTTCCATGCGTAGAAATACTATCCGAATCAGCTTTGTGGAGATACCATCCCAACTCAAAGAGCTAGTATCAAGAGTTTCTGAAACTTCTATGTTCATTAAGGGACACAGTCAACTTCTCAGCCTGGTTACTTCAAACCCTGATGAATAGATGATGAGCGTACTTTTTCAGTTCTTCGATCCCAAGCATCACTGCTTCACCTTTCCAGATTATCAGTTGGTACCCACCTTGGAAGAATTCTCTCATCTATTGGGCATATCCATTCTTAAACAAGTACCCTTCACAGGTATAGAAGAAGTTCCTAAGCCAGAAGTCATTGCCTTAACTTTGCATTTGAAACGGGCCGATGTGGTATCCAATTGGGAAACTCGAAGCGGAGTCGAGGGTTTTCTAGCGAAATTTCTGATAGACCAGGATCAACTATTTTGGGATGATATGGAGTTTCAGGCTTTTGAGGATGTCTTGGATCTTCTTATCTATGGTTTAGTTCTCTTCCCTAATCCGGACTCTTTCATAGATGTGAATGCTATCAAGATTTTCCTTTCTCGCAACCCTGTGCCTATCTTGCTTGGAGATATTTTGCATGCTCTCCATACTCGTACCATGAAGAGAAGAGGGACTCTTATGTGCTGCATGCCGTTGTTGTCGAGGTGGTTTATTTCTCACCTCCCTAGGTATATACTGAAGAACGAAGAAGATTTGGGTTGGTCACACAGAATAATGTCACTCGCTCATACATATATTCTTTGGTGTTCCCAAGCTATAGAAGACACTGCTGTTATTGACCGCAGTGGGGAGTACCCTAATGTCCCATTACTTGGTATCATAGGGGGTATAATTTACAATCCTTGTCTAGCTTTGCGAAAATTTGGTCGTGCTCGAAGGGATGGTCCCCATGAGTTACTTCTCGAGGACATTGTATTCAACTATGAGGATGATGTTAAGGAGTATCGCCGGAGGTTCATACGAGCTTGGGGCATGGTAAACATATCTGACCCCAAATATTTGGGACCAAAGACTTCCATTCCTATGCAGCCTTACCTCCAATGGGTCCGAGCTCGTGCCCAGAAGCTTATGATGCCTTATGTGGCCGCATTGCCAGTGATTGTGGAGTCCACTACTGAAGAAGGCATTCCTTATACGGTTCTCTATCCTTACATGCCCACTGATCTTGAGGAGTTACAGAGGTCTTGGATTCAACTGAAAAATGAGCGGGATACTTACAAGGAACAATTCCATGATCAAGAGAGGAAGGTTTTAAAGCTCACCAGGCAGCTCGAGGAAGAAAGAGTGCTCAATGATTATATCAGCACAAAGAGAAAGCGTCCATGGGACTTTTGATTTTTCTTTTCTAGTTTTAGATTTGTTTTTATTTACTTATTTGTAACGCCTTAAAGGCATTTTGAACCTTCAAATTTAAGCTAATAAAAGTTTTTGTTTATTTTTGGTTTGCAAATTTAAATTTCCCGAAGTCTTTGAAATCATCACATGCGCATCCCATTATCATACACATCATTACAGGTACCACTACAGGTTTCTCATCTTCTTCGCTGTTTATTTCAGCAGAAATGTCTTCCAATCAAGTCATCAAATATCTTCAGGCACATAAAGCCCAGTTCCAACAAATGTTCATCAGTCTGGCAAAGGGGCAAGAGGATCAGAAAGCCCGTATTCTGAAAGAGAAGAAGAAGAAGAAGATGTATATGTTTGAAATGAAAGGAATTTTATTTACATGTTATGCAAGAAATGAAAAGTTCAAGGTTTAGAATAACTTACCTTGCTAGAGGCTAGAGCGTGTGCTGGACCTTGAAGTGGTTACCTTGAATGCTTTTGGATTCGAAGGGAGGGACCAGAGGTTAGGCCTTTGATACTGGATTTGAAAGAGGAGAATAAGCGTGAGGTTCTTCCTGCTGGATTTGAAGGGTAACCAGGTATAGGGATCTTTCAGATTCGAAGAGGATAAGTGTTTGGGATCTGGGTTTGTGTTTGACAAGTGTTTAAGTGTTTGAGAGCTTTTATGGTGTTTGAGAAATTTTTGGAGATTCGTTCCTCTGACCAAAAAGTCCTCCTTAAACATGTGTTGGAGCCTCTTATTTATAGGCAAGGCTATATGAAGCTTTTGGAGGGAAAACAAAAGGTTTGAAAAAATTGAGTAACCTGCTCCTTGTAGATTTCGAGACACACTGCCTTGTATGCTATTTTGGTGCAAGAATGAGACAATGTTTCAGGACTGCTGTGCAGCAGTTTTGGCCAGTGTACCAGGCCTGAAATTGGCAGCAAGCATCTTCGAATACTTCACCCTTTCATTTTGACCCTTCTTCGACCAGACTCTTCTCCCAACAATATTATTTGATTTTCCTCCAACAAGTGCCTTTCAAATGAGTCACTTTTGTGCATCCTTCGAATGGATAAACAAGCATGTCCTTCGAATGGAATGCCCAGAGTTGGATTCGAAAGATGCTGATTTGAAGGGAATACAGTTATAAACAAAACCTTGTGAAGGTGGTTCTGTTCAGTCAAAGGCTTGCCTTCCAAAGGTCCAAGTGGCCAAACTAAGGAGTGTACATAGGGGGTCTCTGCTTTGTGACTTCATGCAAACATGCAAAAGATCTTTGTTCAAACGAAAGCTTGCATGAAGGGAAACATATGCCCAAACGAAAGGTGTGACCAAAAGCTTGTACTGAAGGATTCATGTTCCCAAACGAAGGAAGCATGAAGGGAGTCAAATGCCCAAACGAAGCTTGTAACAAAGGAAACACATGCCCAAATGAAAGGTGCATGTAGGAGGCCAAAATGTAAATCGAAGGATGCCAAAAGGGAGTCTTTTGCCTTGGAGTCGAAGGAGGCTATAAGAGGCTTTGTACCTTGTGAATCCAAACCAGCGTGGCAGAGGCCCACGCCCAGTAGAAGGAAGCAAGAAAAGCTTTCATCGAAAGAGGCCACAAGGCCGATCAAAGGAGCTGAAACGAAAGGACTTATTTTTCTCCAATTTTGTCAAAAGATTATTTTTATCTTTTTTTCTCCCTTTTTGACAGTTTTCCTTTTAATCTTGGTACTAGAAAATCCCAATGTACATGTGCAAGCTTGAACCTTGAGAATCCTTGTGAGAAATGCCTTGAAAAATGAGAGGGCAAATTTTGGGGTACAACAACTGCCCCTATTCAGTCTTCTTAAACTTGAAGAGTTAGATTGGAGAGTCTGCCATTCGTGACTTGAAGGTGGAAATGATTGAACACTAGAGTGCCCATAAATTTGCACTTGATGATGTGGTGGTTGATTGTGTAGGGAATGGGCTTACATATGACATTTGGAGGGATGATGGAGAGTTGTCAGAGATGGGCTTATAGATGGCATCCAAAGGTCATTGTTGATAGAAATTAGACTAAGTCTAAATTTGACTTCAACTGGAAAAGAATCAGAATAAATCTTGGGGCGATTTATCTGAACTGGAGAAAATGTCTACGGGAAAGAATCAGAATAAACCATTGAGAGATTTAAACTGAACCAGTAGAAGTCTAAAGGAAGTATTTTTCATGTGGATAATCACCTAGTCTTGTCTCAGGAATTGATCTACAATCGATTTGTTCACATATATTTATCCTATCTGGTTTCAGGTATTAAGCTTGATGATGATAGATGATGAAGGAATGCTGGATGATTACTACTCCAAAAGGTAATGAAGTAAAATTGGACGATTACTACCTCAACGGATAATAAAGGAATCTTGGACGATTACTACCTCAACAAATGATGAAGGAATCTTGGATAATTGCTACCTCAGAAAATGATGAAGGAATCTTGGATGATTACTACCTCGGCGGGTAATGAAGGAATCTTGGATGGTTACTACCTCAGCAAATGATTAAGGAATCTTGGATGATTGCTATCTCAGAAGATGATGAAGGAATCTTGGATGATTACTACCTCAGCGGATAATGAAGGAATCTTTGATGATTACTACCTCAGCAAATGATGAAGGAATCTTGGATGATTGCTACCTCAGAAGATGATGAAGGAATCTTGGATGATTATTACCTCAGTGGATAATGAAGGAATCTTTGACGATTACTACCTCAGCGGATGATGAAGGAATATGAGACGATTACTACTTCAGTGGATAATGAAGGAATCTTAGACGATTACTACCTCAGTGGATGATGAAGGAATCTTGGACGATTACTACCTCAGCGGATAATGAAGAAATCCAAGCTTGATATTATCTTGGAGAAGTTTACAGATAATTAAATGACACTTTTCTGTTTATCTTTTCCTGAAAAGGTAAATAATTAGTTGTATGCAATGTCATGATGGATGAAATGCATGGCGTAATGATGTTTCTCAAAGTAAATGAGATTATGCTGTATGCATGAAATTTTGTTGGAATGTAATTTTGTCTTTGGAAAATAAATCCTTGACAAAAGCTGGAGAGCTCTGGGAAGCTGCATTTTTGACAGTCGTTGGGGATGAAGTGCAAGCGTGTTGCACCATAAAATTTGCCCTCTCATTTTACTCAATACATACTCCAAGAGATCCTCAATTTGCTCAAGTTTTCCCAAGAGTTGACCAGACAAACTCTCTCCTAAGGCAGTGTGTCTCAAATTAGGGTTTCCATTTTCATCAGGGTGTGGGAAATCCAAAGGCCCCAAATTCTTTACATGGTCCTAATGTGTCCTCAAGAGCATCCATGTCAAGTTTCATGCCTTGCATAAGAAGTTTGCTCAGTCAACTGCCCAAATGCCTACAAATCAACTTTACTAGGTCAAAAGTCAACTGTGGCCCACATACAGTCAAACTTCAAGATTTTTGGTCAACATCAACATTTTGAAGTGATATACATAATTTTATTAAGGGTTGATCATGATTCCTCAATGAATTCCCCAAATTCAACAAAACCCAAAAGTTGCTAAATTAGGGTTTCTCAGGAAAAGTAAACCAAACTTTGACCAGGAATTACTTCTTCATACTTTATCAAAATTTTTCCATCCAAGGCTCATTTTGAAGAGGATGCAATTCCCTACAGTTAATCTTCAGCCCCCAAGTTCAAAATATGCACTCATCAAAAGATATGAATTTCTACATTATAGGTCATTTTGAAAAGTCAACAAAAACACCTTTTGGGTCAAAGCTTCTTACATTAACATGGAAGATCCAAGTGCGATAAAAACAAAAGGGTTGTTTAAAGGACATCCTAAGCTTTCTAAAAAGTCAAAGAACACCCTCTTAGGGTTAAAATTGAGGGAGATATGTATTGTCAAAATTGACCATTTTTAGGAAATGTGCATGAAGTCAATATTGATCAAAATGACTTTTTTTTCCAAATGGGCCCATGTTTTCTTGTTTGAAACTTGTTCCTAAGATGGCCGGGACCCCTGAGCTTATCCACCTATTATTTTATTATTTTTATTATTTATTTTGATTTTTTATCCATTTAAATCAAAATAAATCAATTTAAATAGTAGAATAATAAAATAAAACCAAAGATTTGATTTTATGAGCATATTATGAGTCTATGAACAGCTAGCAAATCAAAAAATTCACGCAAGAGCTAATTGATTGGAAAAAGATCTTAATTTGGTCTATTTTGGAAACAAATCATACAAGGCAAAGAATGAAATCAAATCTCCATAATTTGCAAAGATATGATCAGTTTTTGTTGACCTAAATCATTCTATGATATATACACAACATTTCCAAAGCATAAGGAAGGGTTTGGGGTCGTGAAAAAAAGGAAAGAAGTTGCAAATTTTGGAAGAAAAAGTGCAGACCGTATTCTCTTCCATATGCCGTTTCAAGTAATTCCAAAGCCAGCAATCTATTCCTGGACGTGTTCTGAAGCTATTCCAATCATCCTCAAGGCCAAAAACATCAAGAAACACGACTTACAGATCCACGGTTTGCACATACCATCTTGAACTTGATTTTACAATTTACGCATGATTAATCACTTTTAAGCATAGAATTGTGTTTGTATTATCATTTGGGATGTTCTGGTTTAATTAATTTTGCATTTTTATGCATATATTGATGATCACCATTTTTAGGGTTCGCTTTTCCGTTTTAGGTGTTCTCTATACAGGTTAAATTGGGCCAAGAAAAGAACACCATTGTGATACGGTGGGAGAACTGACTTGAGGTTTTGCGTTTGTGTTCGCAAATGTTTCAGTTTAGCAAGAGTCGCCACCGACTTTTATTTTATCCAAAAGGAAAGGTAAAAAAGTACAGGAAAGACCTTTGAGATGTTTTCTTAAGTTCGGGGTGGTAGATTATGAAAAGGGAAGGTGCTAGCACCCTTTTTATCCATGGTTTTCCATGGGCTCTTAGTTACTTGTTTAGATCACTTGCTTTACTTTGAGAATTGTTTGAAATGGTGCTTTGTGTGGTTTTGAAAGTATTTTGAAAAGAGGCCTTTTTTTAGGCAATCTTTATAATGATTCTTGTTATTAAGAACGTATACAAAGATGTTTGTCTTTTGAAAAATGTTTCAATGTTTTGAAAGTTGTTTGGAAATGTTTGAAAATGTGTGTGTGTTTGTTTGAAAATAGCAAGGATGGTTTTGAAGTTGATCAAGTAACTAGAAGCATATCTACCTACTCAAAAGTCTTTCTTGTACATTTTTATTCCTTTGACATTGTTGATTTACCATTGCTTTAGTAAACAACCCTATCTTTGGATGTTAAACGGGACGGGCGTGGGTCATCGTATGACCATGATAGCAATGGTGCCAAGCATCTTTAGCAAGTTTTGAGGGACCAAGATCATTTGTTTTAGGCAACCTTGTCTAGCGTCATCGAGGGACTATGATCTTTGTTTTGTTTTGTTTTGCCAAGATACCTATCATGGATACCATGGCCATTTTTAGGCAACAAAGTGGGTGAAACCCTAGAGGTGCTTCTGTGCAATGTGTTATCATTTTCATGCATTTGTTTGTCTTGAATTAGGTCATGCTATTTGTTTGATTTTTGTCTTATCATACAAACCCTAATTTTACTAAACATGTATATAATGCGATAAATTGCGCAA
Organism: Vicia faba; assembly: GCA_948472305.1. Taxonomy (NCBI): domain Eukaryota; kingdom Viridiplantae; phylum Streptophyta; class Magnoliopsida; order Fabales; family Fabaceae; genus Vicia; species Vicia faba. The sequence continues at coordinate 964,036,846 of OX451740.1, forward strand.
AGTAAATCTAAGCTATTACAACAATATTATGGGAGGGGGGATACAAGTTTTGAATGGGGGATATTGCTCAAAATAAAACCCTAGAAATTATTACAACCCAATTGAATTTTTGTACAATAAATAAATAGACAATTATTTAAATATGCAATAAAATGTATGGATGCAAAATGTTTTTGTATTTATTTTATATATGTAAAAATAAAATTATTTAAGTCCTAAAAATAAGAAAAAATAATATTATTATTTTTTGAAAGGGGAAACCCTAGTTTTTTGATTTAAAAGAAAATTATGTTTTCTATTATTTATTTTATCCATTTATGTACAAGAAAAATAAATAAAATTATTTACAAGTATTAAAAATTAAAATATATGTGGAAATAATATTTTATGTGTTATGAATAATTAAAATAAAAATGTATAGTATTTATTTAAATATATTCACAATTTATTTAAGAAAATAAAGTATATTATTACTAATAAACTATTTTTTATGCCAAAAAATAATAATAAAAAATAAAATAAAATGCAAAAAATAAAGAAAATATTTGTCAAGATTTTTTCATGTTCAGAAAAATAAATAAAAGAAATAAATATAAAAATGAAAAGAAAATGTGAAAAACATAAGAAAATAGGTCAGGGGGTGCAAATAGGAATATAAGGGGTGTGAGAAACAACAGGCCCAAGGCGCCAGGCCCAGGAACTTCATCTTCATCCCTGTCCTTGGCTTCTTCGCGCGTGTTTATGAGTACAAACTTGTATCTTGCTCTAGCTTGCATAAAATCAAAAATTCATAACACAAAAAATGTATCTTATGATCTCACGATTCCAGTGATATAAAATTCATGACCTAACTCTAAAAGACCAGGGAGAATTTCAGTGGCCCTAATTCCTGACCTAATTTTTTCAGCATGTTCAACAATTAAATACTCTTAGCTCAGTTAATAAAAATGACAACTACACATATGTACAACTTTAGCAAGTTAAGGACTACATTTTTGCTTCACAAATCAAAGCTTAAGGATTCCTAAATAGAGAGATAGAACTCTGAAAAATACCTGGTTCAGCTGAGTTTGGATATGGCAATGTGGGGACTTTGAGTAAGGCCTGAAGATCGTGTGAGCTTCCTTGAAGTTCCCTCAAGCTATCCCAATGCTCAGCTTGCCTTGAGGATGCTTGAAACTTCCTGTAGAAGTCAACCTGCAACCTTCAAAAATGAAAATGGTGAAACTTGAAACAGGGGTTACAGTTGCAAGACAAGGGCCTGGATAGTTTATATGTGATGTATGGAAGGTGTTTCAAGTGTTGAATCAAGAAACGCACGAGCCAATATTGAGTTGGCAAGAAATTTGCAGGAGCTGCCCTGTTTAGACAGAAAAATGTGATTTTTGTGTTTGAGAGTATTTGGGATGTTAGGCAATCATGTATTTGCTTGTGACAAGTTTCTGAAGTTGTTTCAAATGAAGCCAAGTCTTCTCTTTATCAGATAGACAAGTTCCCTTCACTTTTGCCAATTCGCTTGCTTTTGAAGAAAGTTGACATGACTATGCCAAAGGCCTGTACAGGCTTGCTTGCTAGGTGCATAGAGTTGGTACATATTGCCTGATATTTGTGGATCTTGCTTGCAACAAAAGATCAGGTCCATGGCTCAAGAATTGTAAAGTTTGGAAACGCAAGCTTTATGAAAATGGTATTGTGAACTTTATGCCATTTTTGGATTAATTCATTGTGCAATGCTTCAAAAGTCAAAACAAAGCCATTATACATTGAGTTTGCATTTAATTATGGAGTGTATAAGGGATTAGTACCTGTAATGCAAGGTACAAGCATGCTAGGAACTGATTTGCAACTTAAAGCATTGTAAACATGGCTTGAACAAAAGTGACAAATTGCTATTTTCTCTTCTTCGATTCTCCCTAACCACAAATGATCTTGGAGAGTTCTTGGACATTTTGGAAAGCTTGTAACATTCTCTACAATAAATATTTGAAATGAAACTTGAGATAACTCTTGGAACTAGGTGACAAGTTGCCATGAAGTTATGTCAAAAACCTGCCTAAATTAGGGCAAATTTTCACTAAGTTAAAAAGTTTATGGACCCCTATTCACAAATTCATAACTTGAGATCCAAGAATATTTTAGGAAAACTTTGTGAATCAAATTTGTAGATTTCATGTAGGACTACAACTTTCATGTTGGAAGTTTTCTATGAAATCTAATTGCATCATGGTGAAAATGTTGTGGAAAGTTGGGAAAAAATAAGAAATTTTCCATACTTAGAAAAATTCTAAGTTATGAAAATTTTCAAATTAAAACCCTAATTTGCAATTTTAGGTTCCTTGATCAACAAGTTTCACATTTTGAAATATCTTAATGAATTATGACCCTTGGCACTTGATTTTGACTAAAATGTCAAAGTTTGACTTTTCAATGTACAATTGATTTTTGATCAGTTGACTGCAAAATTCATCTGTCAATCCTATGCATTTGAGATCTTTTGAACTATGTGATTAGGTCAAGATGATTCTATTTAGTCCTTTAAATCATGCTTGAACCCCATTGGTCATTGGCTAGGTTAAAAATCATAAATTTCCCTTTCTCTGTCAAAACCCTAATTTTGACCATTTTGCCCCTTTTGATGATTTGATCAAATTTCTTGAAGAGTTGTGGTCCAAACTTGATCAAATGGTACATATGAGTCCATGATGTTGTTGTGGATCAAAAATTATAAAGTTTGACTGTAAATTGGCCATGGTTAACTCTTTCCCTAATACAGCTGATTTTTAGGTCAACTGTCCAATTGACTGGGCAAAAATGTGATTCAAGGCTTGAAACTTGGTATGAGCAATCTTAGGGGTCCAAGATGGTATATGAAAGTCACATGAAGCATTAATGGTCCTAAAATCCTTGTGCACCCTCAAACCCTAATTTCAGGTCATTAGTGCAAGATGATGTCTTGAGCTGAGCGAACCCTAAATTTGTCTTGAGTCCAAGAAGTCTTGTGAGGGGAAATCCTGATAAAATGAGAGGGCAAATTTTGGGGTACAACAGCTGCCCCTGTTCAATCTTCTTGAACCTGAAGATTTAGATTGGCAAGCTTTGTCGTTCGTGGCTCGAAGGTAAAAGATGATTGGACACTAGAGTGCCCATAAATTTGCACTCGTCAAAGTGTAGTTGAGGGAATGGGCTTAGAGATGCCATTTGGAGAGGTGACAGAATCTTGTCGGAGATGGGCTTGTAGATGCCATCCAAGAATGTTTGTTGAAATGTAAGTTGTAAGTCAAAAGAATGAATATCAGAATGGTGTCCGTATTTGGAACGCATCTGAACTGTATCTGGAGACTGAATCTGTATGAGCAAGAGAATAGCAGCCGTGTCTGGAGCGTATCCGAGCTGTAACTAAACTTGAATCTAAATGAATAACAGAATGACTTCCGTGTCTGGAGTGTATCTGTATTGTATCTGAATTTGAAATCTGAATAAGCGATAGAATGGCATCCGTGTCTGGAGCGTATCTAAGCTAGGGAAAATCAGAATAAGTGACAGAATGGCAACCGTGTCTGGAGCGTGTCTGGACTGGAATATGAATAAGTAACAAAATGAATTCCGTTTCTGGAGTATATCTGGACTTGAATCTTTGACTTGAAATCTGAATAAGTATCAGAATGACTTCCGTGTCTGGAGTGTATCTGAACTATTTGTGAAAGTTGTTGAGATCTAAATGAGTATCAGAATGGCATCCTTGTCTGGTGCATATCTGTATTGTATCTAAAATCTTTGAACATTGTTAAAAGTAACTGTTAATCTTATCTTGAAAAAGATAAAATGTTAGCTGAAACACAAAGTTATATTGCATGAAATGTATGATGCAATAAATGTGTTTTGTCAATGTTTATGATATATGTAATGTATGCGCATGTAAGATGAAGAAAATAAATCCTTGACTGCTGCTGGAGATTCAAAATCTTTGGTTGCTGTGGATGAGAAATCCTTGGCGACTGTTGGGGATAATAAATCCTTAGTGACTTCACTAGGGATATGGGGATCCTTCAAGTCTTGAAATTGGAATATTGACAAAAATCTGTTGTGAGAGTAATGCCAAATACTGCTTGAGAAATCTGCTTGGAGAATCCAGAGAATTTTCATGACGTCTACTGGGGGTTACACAAAGGGAATCCTTGTTCTGCTAGGGAATAGAGAAAACTCTGATGACTTCTGTGGGGAATTAAGAATGAGAATCTTCATTCCGGCGACCTTACTGGGGAATAGTAAAACTCTGCGGGGGACAAGGTCTACTACTGGGGAGTAGGTCCAGGAGTTCTCTGTCGTCTGTCACTCTACTGGGGAATTATCCTAGGTTGGGGAGAGACAAAATTTAACTGTTATCTGGTTGATTTCCAGACTTCAATACATCTTGCTGGGGAATTTTGAGAAAATTGAATGGTCTCTACTGGGGATTGATAGTTGGAAATCTTGAATCGACTGAGGAAGAAGGTTTCATCTTCGCTGGTGATCTGTAATTCAAAGTTTTTGCTCCGCTGGGGATTGGGAGTTTGAAGCTTTAACTCTGATGAGGATTAAGCGTTTGAAATTTTAGTTCTATTGTGGATCTAAATAATGTACTACAAGGATTGCTCTTGGAATATCCTAAAGACGTTTTCCTATCCTTTCAGTCTGTCAGTCATTATTCTTTTCCACTTTGTTTATTTGTAAACAGTAATCATGTTCAAATGCATATGTTCATTAATGAATCATTGGACGTTTTTGCAAATAAAAACACAAGTGTAAAAAGAAAAGACAAAAGGTTTTCTGCACTTTAAAGAGGTATCTTTGTATTTAATTTGAATAAGTATTTTTGTAAAAACGAGACAGACATCCTAGTAAGAGGATGGTGTCGTAAAAGTAAGAAAAATTTATACGAAGAAAAGATAACTATGTGTAAAAATCCCTTGGGGTTTCCATTCTGCTATAGCCTTCGTAACTCTGAATATCTTGTCCATTCGTTGCTTCGTCCGAAGATGATTGGATTGATCAGAAGCTCAGAGTTTGTTAGTGAAGAGATTGTCCTTGAAGTGATCCGACGGGACATAGTCATACGATTTAATTCCCTAACTTTTGCATGGACCGCCCTTTCAGGTTTTCAGTCCACCGGGAAACCCTTTTTTGCCCAAGTCGCCCTTTCGGGTTTTCAACTTGCCGGGTGTACAAATTTTTTTGTTTATCCGTAATTTTTACCTGAACCACCCTTTCGGGTTTTCGATTCACCGGGATGCCCTTTTTTGCCTAGGTGTGTCAACCTAGCGGGTCATTTATGCGTAGTATCTTTTGACTATGTCTGCATTCGCAAGGTGCGGTAGGTCGTCGCTGTCCATGGTGGTTAAGATCATTGCCCCACCAGAAAAGATGTTCTTGATTACAAATGGTCCTTCGTAGGTAGGAGTCCATTTGCCTCTGGGATCACTTTGTGGCAAGATAATGTGCTTGATCACTAGATCCCCGACTTGATATGTTTGGCGTCTGACTTTCTTGTTGAAAGCTTTGATCATCCGTTTTTGATACGTCTGACCATGGAAAACAGCAGTAAGTCTCTTTTCGTCAATTAAGTTTAGCTGATCAAGTCGGGTTTGAATCCAATCGTCTTCAATCAAACCATCATCTTTCATGATTCTCAAGGAGGGAATCTAAACCTCGATAGGTAAAACAGCTTCCATGCCATATACCAAGGAATAGGGTGTTGCCCCAGATGATGTGCGTGCCGTGGTACGATACACGTGAAGAGCAAACGGTAACATTTCATGCCAGTCCTTGTAGCTGACTGTCATCTTTTGTATGATCTTCTTGATATTTTTGTTCGCAGCTTCGACAACACCGTTCATCTTTGGCCGATAGGGAGATGAATTGTGATGTTGAATCTTGAACTGCTTGCACAAGCCGGTGATCATAGTATTGTTAAGGTTTGTAACGTTATCAGTGATGATCCTTTCTGGGATACCGTACCGACAGATAAGGTTCTGCTTGATGAAGCGGGCAACAACATTCTTAGTAACAGATGCGAAGGAAGATGCTTCGACCCACTTGGTGAAGTAGTCAATGGCCACCAGAATGAAGCGGTGTCCATTGGATGCTGTAGGCTTGATCTCTCCAATCATGTCGATTGCCCACATAGCGAACGACCAAGGAGCTGTTAAGACATTTAGAGGAACTGGAGGCACGTGTACCTTGTCTGCATAGATTTGACATTTATGGCATGTCCGAGAGTGTTGATATCAGTCAACTTTATGGTAGACCAGTAATAGCTTGCCCTTAGAATCTTCTTAGCCATCGTATGCCCGCTAGAGTGAGTGCCGAAGGTACCTTCATGCAATTTAGCCATGATCTTTTCAGCTTCAATCTTGTCCACACAACGGAGCAGAATAGAATCATGATTGCGCTTGTACAGGATGCCATGTCTTAGGAAGAACTTAGCTGAGAATCTCCTTAAGAACTTTTTATCATTGACTGAAGCTCCTTCAGGATATTCTTGAGCCTCGAGATACCTTTTGACTTCATGAAACCACGACCGGTCCACTATTTCTTCGGTATTAATCTCGTGACAGTGTGCAGGTTCGTCCATCTGTTCAATGGTGATCTGGGGAGCCTCATTATCCCAATTAAGTTTAAACATGGATGACTTTGTAGCTAGAGCATCTGCTAGCTGATTTTCTTCTCGCGGGAAGTGCTCGAAGGTAATCTGCTTGAAATGTGGTAACAATGTCAAGACATGTTCTTTGTAAGGGATGGGGTTTGGATGCTTAGTGTCCCACTCTCCTTTGATCTGACTGATGACCAAAGTTGAGTCCCCAAATACAATCAAAGATTTGATTCCCAAGTCTATGGCAGCCTTGAGTACAAAGATGCAAGCTTCATACTCTGCCATGTTGTTCGTACAGTTGAAGCAAAGTCTGGCGGTGAAAGGAGTATGGAATCCTTCTGGAGATATAAGCACATCACCGATACTGTTACCAAGCGCATTGGAGACCCCATCAAAGTACAAGGTCCATCGGGATCCTTGTTCAGGTCCGTCATATGGTCTGTTCTCTTCAATGTTGTCCAATGTCATGATGTCTTCATCGGGGAAGTCAAACTTCATGGATTGGTAATCTTCTACAGCTTGATGAGCCAGATGATCGGCTAGCACACTCCCCTTTATAGCTTTTTGGGTTGTGTACTGTATATCGTATTCCGTTAGGATCATCTGCCATCTGGCTATCCTTCTGGACAAAGCAGGCTTCTCAAAGATGTACTTTATCGGATCCATCTTAGATACCAACAAAGTGGTATGAGTCAACATATACTGCCTTAGCCGGCGAGCAGCCCATACCAAAGCGCAACAAGTTTTCTCGAGCAGTGAATATCTTGTTTCATAGTCGGTAAACTTTTTGCTAAGGTAATAAATGGCATGCTCTTTTCGGCCAGACTCGTCATGCTGCCCCAGTACGCACCCCATTGAATTCTCTAGGACGGTCATATACATGATTAGCGGTATTCCTTCGACGGGTGGCATCAAGACAGGATGCTCTAGCAAATACTCCTTGATTTTATCGAAAGCAACTTGACATTCGTCGTTCCATCGAACTACTTGATCTTTCTTCAACAACTTGAAGATTGGCTCACAAGTAGACGTTAGGTGAGAAATGAACCTAGCAATGTAGTTTAGGTGTCCCAAGAAACCTCTGACCTCCTTCTCAGTGCGAGGAGCAGGCATTTCTTGTATAACTTTGACTTTGGCAGGATCAACCTCGATGCCTTTGTTGCTGACAATGAAACCCAAGATTTTACTGGACCAGACTCCGAATGTGCACTTGTTAGGGTTTAATCTTAGCTTGTACTCCTTCAACCTGACAAACAGCTTTTGTAAGTGATCAATGTGTTCTTCTTCAGTTTGTGATCAGGCTATCATGTCATCTACGTAGACCTCTATCTCATGATGTATCATATCATGAAACAAAGCTACCATGGCGCATTGATAGGTTGCACCAGCATTCTTCAATCCGAATGGCATCACTTTGTAGCAGAACGTACCCCACTGTGTGACAAAATTAGTTTTCTCCATGTCCTCAGGTGCCATTTTGATCTGGTTATAGCCTTAGAATCCATCCATGAAAGAAAATACTCTGTGTTGAGTTGTGTTGTCAACCAGGATGTCAATGTGCGGAAGTGGAAAGTCATCTTTAGGGCTGGCCCTGTTTAAGTCTCTATAATCCATGCACATTCTCACTTTGCCGTCCTTCTTAGGCACGGGAACAATGTTAGCAACCCATTGTGGATAGGAAGTAACATCCAGAAATCCAGCATTGAACTGCTTCATAACTTCTGCCTTGATCTTCTCTGACATGTCAGGTCTCATGCGGCGGACTTTTTGCTTAACTGGAGGACAGTCTTCTCTTGTGGGTAGACGGTGTACCACAATATCTGTATCAAGTCCCGACATGTCTTCGTATGACCAGACGAAGATCTCAACATACTCATGCAATAGCTGAATTAAGCGCTCCTTGACACTTGGCTCTAGGTTGGCACCCACTCTGATTTCCTTTCTGTCTTCCTCAGTACCCAAGTTGATTGTATCTAACAACTCCTCATGAGGCAGAATAGTTCTCTCCTCTTGTTGAAGTAATCTGGCCAATTCTCCTGGCACCTCACAATCTTCCTCACCTTCGTATTCGGCTTGGTAGATCAAATCTTCAGAGTCACGGAAGGTTATAGCAGTATCGTTACCCATGGGTTCCGGAGTGGAAGAGTATCTTCATTTGTGAGTGTGGGTGTGTGTAAGGGCATAGCCATCTTAAAACAACAAAATGTAAAAGAAAGACAATGAGCACAAAAGGTTTATATATGAAAAGCGTCCATGATTCATTAAAATGACATATGAAATGAAGATAAAAACCCTTACAAATGGACCTATGTGCCTCGGGTAAGACACACGGTTGAAAAAGTACGAATTATTTGTGAATTATTACAGATCCAACAGAAATGGAAAAGATAAATTACTGCGGTATGAAAGTAATCGGAACAAAGTCTTTAGCTTCCCAGTTGCACAGTCCTCCGCCAACAATAGGAAAAATCCAGTCTTCCAAGCTACCCTCTTCTTCACTTTCCTCTAGCGCATTAACCCCTTAGTGGCTGATCTTCATAGGTGGCCCTCCGGCACGGACGCGACGAACAACTTTCTGAGCAGTCGAGGTAAATCCCAATCCAAACTTGTCTGATTTGAAAGGAAAGTCGGGAAGCTGCCCCCAGATGGTGGATCTGCCTTCTTCCACTACTGCCCTTGCATCTTTTAGAGAAGACATCCGAGGTACAGGTCTTGTGATAACAGGAGTTAAGGATATCGCCTTGGTTGCTGCTATTTCCTAGGAAACTTCTTCAAAATGTTGGAAAGGTGTCTCAATGAATTCGCCATCCAATTCTACATATCGAAAAGAATTTAGATGACTAATCATGTATTCCTCTTCACCATGGACAATTATGATTTTCCCTTGGATAAGGTACTTCAGCATCTGATGCAAAATCGAGGTGACCGCACCGGCATTGTGAATCCAGGGACGTCCCAACAGGAAAGAGTAAGGAGGACGTATGTCCATCACGTAAAATGTTGAATTGAACGTCTGGGTACCCACTTTGATTGGGATGTCCACCTCTCCATGGACCATCCTTTTAGAGCCGTCAAATGCTCTCACAATGATGATGATGGGTTTTAAAGTCAACCCCTCACAATCCAGTCTATCCAGGGCTTTCTTTGGCAAGACGTTCAGAGATGATCCAGTATCAACCAAATCATGGGCTAGGGTGGTTCCGCTACACTCCACCGAGACATGTAGTGCATCGTTATGTTTTCTCCCCTTAGAGGTCAAGTCGGCATCGGAGAAACCCAGGCCATTGTCAGCTGTTAGACTGGCTACACACTCTTGGAATTGATCAGCCGAAGTCTCTTGCGGCACGTGCGCTGTCTTTAAAAACTTGACCAAAGCTTTAGAATGTGCCTCCGAGCACAGCGGCAAGGCTAACATAGAGATTTTGGAGGGGGTCTACCCTAGTTGCTCCACCACATTATAATCACTTTTCTTGATGATCCTCAGGGTTTCTTCCATCTCCTTCTTGGATGTCTCAAGAATAACTAGTGATTGAGCCTTTGTCAAGACAGGCTCCTCTTGAACATTCTTTCCTTTATTCTCAGCAGCGGAAGTAGGGATAGGAATTGTATTGTCATTGTTGGCGGGTATACTTGCAGGTGTAATCACCGGTACAACTGTAATCTTCGGAACGGGTCCAGAGACAGCCTTTGATGGCGCAATCTCTGGAGAGAAAATTCTTTCACTACGAGTAATTTTTCTTGTTCCAACAATGTTATTGATGTCAGAATTGTCTTATTCGGAGCTCTCGTCTTCGGTAGTCTGTTCAATCTGTTTGACACAATGGTAGTAGATTTCTCCACCATAGTTCCATGGTACCATTTTATCTGATTTGTATGGGGCAGGCCCGAGCATTGTTATCTTCAACGGAGTAGACATTGGAGCGGATGTAATCCTAACGGGTTTTTTAGGAACCCTGGAAGGATTAGCGTATATGGTTATTATCAAAACTTCTGGAACTGGAATGGGTGAAATAGGAGCTTTCTCAAACAAAATTTCCTTGTTATCAATCAATTGTTAGATTTCTTTCTTCAACAGAGGACAATCAAATGGGGAGTACAGGCAAGTATGGAAATCTTGGTCACAACCTGGGAACACCCCAACTTTTAACAAATTCAACTTGATGGTTAGGAGAGGAGTCAACAGTTTATCCACAGTAGAAACAAACAGATCTTCTTGCACAGCACTGGCATTGTGTCCATGCTTAGGCATTGGAGCGGAGATAACATTTGGCTTTTCGGGAGCTTCAAATTCAAATTCCTTTGTGTCAATTAGATCTTGAATCTTGTTCTTCAGAGCCCAACAGTTGTTGGTGTCGTGCCCTAGACTCTCTGAATGGTAAGCGCACCTGGCATTCAGATGGTAGTGTAGAGATGAAGTATTAGGATTTTTAGAGGCCTCTTTTAGCATGGCAAGGTTCAACTTCAGGAGATGTGGTAGGGCTTGAGCAGGAGTCATGTTTATCTTGGTGAATTGCCTTACAGGCATTTCCACCCTTTGCTGGTTATTCCTCGGCTGATCATTTCTCGGCTGGTTATTTCTTGGCTGGTCTGATGCAGACTTTTGAATCATAACGGCCCCCACAATTGGTCGTCGCTCGGTTCTTCCCTGATTTCTTTGGGAATAGACAGCAGACACCTCCTTCTTTTTGGTGAAGGGCTTTTTGGCAGCAGCAGAAGTAGACGCGTCCTTCTGAATTTTCCCGCTTCTAATACCGGCTTCTATTCTCTCGCCAGTTGGAATCAACTCAGTGAAACCTATAGAGGAGCTTCTAATCAGGTGATTAAAGAAAGGACCTGACAGAGTCCCCAAGAACATGTCCACTAGCTCCCTTTCAGATAATGGTGGTTGTACCCTTCCGGATAAATCCCTCAACTTTTGGGCGTAGTCTTTGAAGCCCTCATTGGACACCATAGCCATACCCTGGAGTTGAGTACGGGTTGGTGCCAACTCGGCGTTGTATTGATACTGTTTATAGAAGGCGGCTGCCAAGTCTTCCCAATTATGCACATCAGACCTTTCCAACTAGTAGAACCAATCAAGCTGCGTGCCTGATAAACTGTCCTGGAAAAAGTGGACCCACAGGTCTTTGTCAGAAGAATATGGTTGAATTTTCCTGACGTAAGATCGTAGGTGCATCTTTGGGCAAGACACCCCATCATACTTAGCAAACAGTTTCACTTTAAACTTAGGAGGGATTACAATTCCAGAAACCAACCCTAGCTCCTCAAAATCCATCCCCGATACTCTTTGTATCTCCATAGCAGCTAGACGCTCTTCCAGATTTTTGTATTTGTCATCGGCCGGAGGGTACTGTTGTTCTGATTAGTCCTCATCTTCCTCTTCTCCTTCTTCAGAATCAGATGGAACTGCAGTCTCTTTACCTTTTCTTTCCCCTTCCTTAGAGGTTGATGGAAATTCTAAGGTCCTTCTGGCTTGACCTTCAAATCTTCTGCCCAAGATAGCCACACCGGCTCGCTTCTTCTTCTTTTTCTCTTTCTCTTTCTCTAGCAGAGTCTTGAGCTCCTCCTGCCCCTTAGCCAAGGTCAAGAGTAGCTGTTGGAATTGTGAATTCTGAGCTTGTAAATCTTTGATCGTTTGTTCAATATCCATCTTGCTGAAATAAACAGCAGAGAGATGAGGAAACTTGATGTGAAGACCTGCTTATGCATATGATGCATGATATGTATTCATGCAATGCATTCAAGGATTCAGAAATTCAAATTTGTTTTAAACAAAAAAGAAACACACGTCATATTAATAAGATAGAATTGTTAGTACATCAATGCCCCTTGGGCAAAATAATACAAAATTCTAAGGTAAAAAGACGTTGCACATCCTCTTTGGTGCAATGTAGGTGTTGAGAGTCTGCTCTTCATGAAGTAACCGAGTAAGTTCCAAAACCTTCTTCTCGCTTGTGTAGAATTGGGCTTCAAAAGTATCGTGTTCTCCCTTGAGTTGTATCCAACTCCTTTGCAGATCTTTGAGTGATGTTGGCATGTTAGGATGTAGGAGGGTGTAGGGAACCTCTCCTTGCATAACAGGCTCTATAATCACAGGGAGAATGGAGGGGTATGGCATCATAAGACTTTGGGCACGGGTTCGTACCCACTTGAGGTAAGGCTCAAGAGGTATGGAATTCTTGTGTCCCAAGGTCTTACTGTCTACCTTGTTTGGCATCCTCCAAGCTCGGATAAACCTTTGACGAAGTCCTTGATTGTCATTGTCGAAGTCGAAAACCAAGTTTGGAATCAGCATATCATGTGGGCCATCCCTTCGGGCATAACCAAACTGTCTCAGAGCCAAGCAGGGGTTATAGGTGATGCCTCCCCTAATTCCAAGTAGAGGGACATTAGGGAATTCCCCATAATGGTCGACAATAATAACATTCTCTTTGGATCGAGAACACCAATGAATATCTGAATGTGTAAGAGTCATCAATCGTTGTGACCACCTCAAACCTTGCTCATTCTTCAAGAATGATTGGGGAAGATGACAAATAAACCATCTTGCCAGTAGAGGAGTGAAACACATGAGAACACCTCTTTTCCTCATTGTACGAGTGTGAAAAGAGTGTAAGATATCTCCAAGCAAAGTAGGCACCAGGTTGCGAGACATGAAGATTTTGACAACACTCACATCTATGAGTTGGTCAGGATTTGGGAACAAGACCATCCCATAAATGAGAAGAGCTACAATCTCCTCAAGAGCTTGTAAGTCCAAAGAGTTCCAGCAGCTTGGGGCCTTCTCAAACAAGAACTTTGCTAAGAAGCCTTTGACACCTCTTCTAGTTTCCCAATGTGTTGTGACATCAGATGAGTGCAAGTGTAAGGCTTGAGCAATCTCTTTTGGCTTCTGATCTCTTTCCGTACCGTTGAAGGGTAGTTGATTGAGAATAGGAATCCTCAAGAGTTGAGAAAGTTCCTCCAAAGTAGGCACAAGCTGGTAGTCAGGAAATGTGAAGCAGTGATGCAAAGGATCAAAGAACTGGAAGAGAACTTTCATCATGTCTTCCTCTGTGTTGGAAGTGACTAAGTTGAGAAGACGACCATGCCTCTCGGTGAATGGAGAATTCTCAGGAATTCTTGAAGCTAGCTCCTTGAGTTGTGGACGAATTCTTACAAGATTGACTTGGATAGTTTTCCTGCGAAGTGAATCCATAACCTACAAAACAGGAACAAAGGTGAAATTCCAAAATCCTTGAAATGGTTAGTGGATGCATATGATGCCTCATGATGTTCATCATGTTATGCACAAGTATATATGTACAAGCAAATCACACAAGTTCCTAGTTCAGGCTTGCATGGGGTTTCATAGGTAAGTACCCTCTTGAAGTTTAGTTGGCTCAACTTGTCCTAGAAATAGTAACCGGGTTCTAAGGAGCTCAATATCACTGGATTGTTTCCTTGTTCATTGTTTCAATTCAGCCTCTTTACTGGCGACCGAAATATTCCAAGGAACCAACCCTCAATGAGTGTAGTATCGAGTATCTACCAACTTCGGACTGCACCAAAGCCGGTCATCTCACTACATCCTAAAAGGCCAAGTTGGTCAAGTAAAGGTTCTAAAAGTCCATTAGTGCTTCATGACATCACTCAGCGACCCCGTATTCTCTTTGATTGACTCAAAGGCTACCGGTACCCACAAATATGTCGCACTAATATAGCTATTGCTTAGACCATGTCGGTATACCCCGCATAGTTTCCACAATGTATTTCTATTTACCTATGATTGTTTCCCAAATCCGAGTAGAGGATTTAAACCCAAACAATAGAACCGAAGTGTAAAGCAAACAATTCAAGCAAGATAAGCATGTAAAGGTGATCTAAAACCCTAAGGTAACCCCACTTTTATGATCGTCCCCTGCAGAGTCGCCAGTTCTGTGATACGGTGGGAGAACTGACTTGAGATTTTGCATTTGTGTTTGCAAATGTTTCGGTTTAGCAAGAGTCGCCACCGACTTTTATTTTATCCAAAAGGAAAGGTAAAAAAGCACAGGAAAGACCTTTGATATGTTTTCTTGAGTTCGGGGGGTAGATTATGAAAAGGGAAGGTGCTAGCACCCTTTTCATCCATGGTTTTCCATGGGCTCCTAGTTACTTGTTTAGATCACTTGCTTTGCTTTGACAATTGTTTGAAATGGTGCTTTGTGTGGTTTTGAAAGTATTTTGAAAAGAGGCCTTTGTTTAGGCAATCTTTGTAATGATTCTTGTTTGTAAGAACGTATACAAAGATTTTTGTCTTTTGAAAAAGGTTTAAATGTTTTGAAAGTTGTTTTGAAATGTTTGAAAATGTCTGTGTGTTTGCTTGAAAATAGCAAGGATGGTTTTGAAGTTGATCAAGTAACTAGAAGCATATGTACCTACTCAAAAGTCTTTCTTGTACATTTTTATTCCTTTGACATTGTTGATTTACCATTTCTTTGGTAAACAACCCTATCTTTGGATGTTAAACGGGACTGGCGTGTGTCATCGTATGACCATGATAGCAATGGTGCCAAGTATCTTTAGCAAGTTTTGAGGGACCAAGATCATTTGTTTTAGGCAACCTTTTTTAGCGTCATCGAGGGAATATGATCTTTGTTTTGTTTTGCCAAGATACCTAGCATGCATACCATGGCCATTTTTAGGCAACAAAGTGGGTGAAACCCTAGAGGTGCTTGCGTGCAATGTGTTGTCATTTTCATGCATTTGTTTGTCTTGAATTAGGTCATGCTATTTGTTTGATTTTTGTCTTATCATACAAACCCTAATTTTACTAAACATGTATATAATGCGATAAATTGCGTAAAGTAAATCTAAGCTATTACAACAATATTATGGGAGGGGGGATACAAGTTTTGAATGGGGGATATTGCTCAAAATAAAACTCTAGAAATTATTACAACCCAATTGAATTTTTGTACAATAAATAAATAAACAATTATTTAAATATGCAATAAAATATATGGATGCAAAATGTTTTTGTATTTACTTTATATATGTAAAAATAAAATTATTTAAGTCCTAAAAATAAGAAAAAACAATATTATTATTTTTTGAAAGGGGAAACCCTAGTTTTTTGATTTAAAAGAAAATTATGTTTTCTATTATTTATTTTATCCATTTATGTACAAGAAAAATAAATAAAATTATTTACAAGTATTAAAAATTAAAATATATGTGGAAATAATATTTTATGTGTTATGAATAATAAAAATAAAAATGTATAGTATTTATTTAAATATATTCACAATTTATTTAAGAAAGTAAAGTATATTATTACTAAAAAACTATTTTTTATGCCAAAAAATAATAAAAAAATAAAATAAAATGCAAAAAATAAAGAAAATATTTTTCAAGATTTTTTCATGTTCAGAAAAATAAATAAAAGAAATAAATATAAAAATGAAAAGAAAATGTGAAAAATATAAGAAAATAGGTCAGGGGGTGCAAATAGGAATATGGGGGTGTGAAAAACAACAGCCCCAAGGCGCCAGGCCCATGAACTTCATCTTCATCCCTGTCCTTGACTTCGTCGCGCACGCTTCTGAGTACAAACTTGTATCTTGCTCTAGCTTGCATAAAATCAAAAATTCATAACACAATAAATGTAGATGATGATCTCACGATTCCAGTGATATAAAATTCATGACCTAACTCTAAAAGACCAGGGATAATTTCAGTGGCCCTAATTCCTGACCTAATTTTTTCAGCATGTTCAACAATCAAATACTCTTAGCTCAGTTAATATAAATGACAACTATGCATATGTACAACTTTAGCAAGTTAAGGACTACATTTTTGCTTCACAAATCAAAGCTTAAGGATTCCTAAATAGAGAGATAGAACTCTGAAAAATACCTGGTTCAGCTGAGTTTGGATATGGAAATATGGGGACTTTGAGTAAGGCTTGAAGATCGTGTGAGCTTCCTTGAAGTTCCCTCAAGCTATCCCAATGCTCAGCTTGCCTTGAGGATGCTTGAAACTTCCTGTAGAAGTCAACCTGCAACCTTCAAAAATGAAAATGGTGAAGCTTGAAACAGGGGTTACAGTTGCAAGACAAGGTCCTGGATAGTTTAGATGTGATGTATGGAAGGTGTTTCAAGTGTTGAATCAAGAAACACACGAGCCAATATTGAGTTGGCAAGAAATTTGCAAGAGCTGCTCTGTTTGGATAGAAAAATGTGATTTTTGTGTTTGAGAGTGTTTGGGATGTTAGGAAATCGTGTATTGGCTTGTGACAAGTTTCTTAAGTTGTTTCAAATGAAGCCAAGTCTTCTCTTTATCAGATAGACAAGTTCCCTTCACTTTTGCCAATTTGCTTGCTTTTGAAGAAAGTTGACATGACTATGCCAAAGGCCTGTACAGGCTTGCTTGCTAGCTGCATAGAGTTGGTACATATTGCCTGATATTTGTGGATCTTGCTTGCAACAAAAGATCAGGTCCATGGCTCAAGAATTGTAAATTTGGAAAAATCAAGCTTTATGAAAATGGTATTGTGAACTTTATGCCATTTTTGGATTAATTCATTGTGCAATTCTTCAAAAGTAAAAACAAAGCCATTATCCATTGAGTTTGAATTTAATTATGGAGTGTATAAGGGATTAGGACCTGTAATGCAAGGTACAAGCATGCTAGGAACTGATTTGCAACTTGAAGCATTGTAAACATGGCTTAAACAAAAGTGACAAATTGCCATTTTCTCTTCTACGATTCTCCCTAACCACAAATAATCTTGGAGAGTTATTGGACATTTTGGAAAGATTGTAACATGCTCTATAATCCAGCTTTGAAATTCAACTTGATATACCTCTTGGAACTAGGTGAAAAGTTTCCATGAAGTTAGGTCAAAAACCTACCTAAATTAGGGCAAATTTTCACTAAGTTAAAATGTTTATGGACCCATATTCACAAATTCATAGATTGAGATCCATGCATCTTTTGGGAAAACTTTGTGAATCAAAGTTGTAGATTTCATGGAGGACTACAACTTTCATGTTGGAAGTTTTCTTTTAATCCAATTGCATCATGGTGAAAAAGTTGTGGAAAGTTGGGAAAAAATAAGAAATTTTCCATACTTAGAAAAATTCTAAGTTATGAAAAATTTCAAATTAAAACCCTAATTTGCAATTTTAGGTTCCTTTATAAACAAGTTTCACATTTTGACTTTTCAGTGTACAGTTGATTTTTGATCAGTTGACTGCAAAATTCATCTGTCAATCCTATGCATTTGAGATCTTTTGATCTATGTGATTAGGTCAAGATGATGCTATTGAGTCCTTGAAATCATGCTTGAACCCCATTGGTCAGTGGCTAGGTTAAAAATCAGAAATTGCCCTTTCTTAGTCAAAACCCTAATTTTGACCATTTTGCCCCTTTTGATGATTTAATCAAATTTCTTGAGGAGTTGTGGTCCAAACTTGATCAAATGGTACATATGTGTCCAAGATGTTGTTTTGGATAAAAAATTATAAAGTTTGACTGTAAATTGGCCATGGTTGACTCTTTCCCCAATACAACTGATTTTTAGGTCAATTGTCCAATTGACTGGGCAAAATGTGATTCAAGGCTTGAAAATTGGTATGAGCAATCTTAGGGGTCCAAGATGTTATATGAAAGTCACATGAAGCATTGATGGTCCAAAAATCTTTGTGCAACCTCAAACCCTAATTTCAGGTCATCAGTGCAAGAGGATGTCTTGAGCTGAGCGAACCCTAAATATGTCTTGAGTCCAAGAAGTCTTGTAAGGGGAAATCCTGATAAAATGAGAGGGAAAATTTTGGGGTACAACAACCATGATGCTCGTGAGATCAAAACGAATTGATCTATACAACTAGAATTAATTTATCACGCATCCTGTGAGTTTTTGAAACTTACAGGATTATAGTATGGAGTTTGGTCTGTAGGTAAAAGTAATTAGTCTAAAACGACGGACAACGAAGAGGATGATAGAGTGGATAACTATTATTGGTCCATTTGAATAATGACATGCGCGTTTGGGAAAGACCACTTTGTTTCCTTTATATTTTATTTATGTTATTATATTTACAACTAACCATCCCAGCGTTTTCTCTATTTTTCTTAACATTTAATTGCAGATTCTGTACATTATGTTACCAGGCGTCTATCATACATCCAACCATCCAGCCATTGGATTCATCATCAATCCAGATCCAACGCCCAACGCTCAAGTCATACCATGGACCATCAGAAAGAGTATCACACTGGATCAAGCGCGTTGACCGGGCTGAGCAAAGGATTTGGGCTCAATGAAATTCAGCTTTACACCCCCAATCTGCTTTCACCACATGCCCAATTACCTTCTTTCTTTATTTTCTTTTTTTTATTTGATTAATTTATTTTTTACAAAACAAAAAAAAATCATTTTTTATTTAATCCAAAAATCAAGAAAACCACAAAAATGTAGAATAGTTTTTTTTTTGGAAAATAATTAATTTAATGATATGACTTGATTGTTTTCATAATTAAAATTAATTAGACAAATTAGGTTTAATTCACAAATATTTAATTTTCTCAATAAAATACCAATAAATATTTTTCTTTAATTAATTAGATTTAAGTTAAGATTTCAAATATTTTTCTCAACAATAAAATACCAAAAATATTTTTCTTTAATTAATTAGATTTAGGTTAAGATTTCAAATATTTTTCTCAACAATAAAATACAAAAAAATATTTTCTCTTTAATTGATTTGATTTTTAGAATTTAAACTTTGACTCCCGTACTTAATTCTCGCGCGCAGTATTTTATTTTCCAATTATTGTATTTTCTTCGGGTTTGTAATAGTTTTTAATTAGGGTTTACCGCATATTATTTACTGTTTAATCCCCGGTTTTTGGTCATAGTGTAGATTTACTTTCCCGCTTTTAATTTCCGCAACTATGAACTGTCTAGATGTATGGATAATAGGCTTGCATGCAAAAGACAAATAAAATTAAAACAATAGATCACCTTAATTGTGCAAAGATTAAATAACTGAAATCAAACACATGCACATGCTCACTCCTAGGGTTTTCCTCACTTGGTTGCCTTGGAAATAATGGTCGTGTCCCTCGAACGTAGGGATATCTTAGCAAAAGACCCTCAATCTAAAAGTCATCATAAAGATCATAGTCCCTTAACGTCCCTCGAGTTGCCTACGAGAAATGATCTTGTCCCTCGATGTTGTCTATGAATATATGATGACAGTCCCTTCGAAATGCTAAGGTATCCTTACATGTTGCCTTCAATGACCATAAATGTCCCTTTCTATAGTCCCTCAAACATCCAACGACTAGGGTTACCTTCTCACTAATAGTAAGATAACAAGGTCTAAAGGATAGAAGGAAAATAACGCATTTTTTCGAGTAGGTAGATAACTGTTAGGTACTTGCTCAAAACAACAAATCTTTTACACCATACACTTTCAAACAAATTTTTCAAACTAAAGTTTTCAAAACACTTCGTAACACTCTTGAGGACAGAAACAAGGGTTAAAAATAAGTATAACAAAACTTTTAAAAACAAGCACACACAAGCAATTTCAAAATGAGCAAGTACCTAAGAGCCCATGGAAAACCATGGATAGAAAGGGTGCTAACACCTTCCCTTTCTATAATCTACCCCCCGTACTTAGAAATATCTCGAAAAATGTTTTTTTCTATTCTTTTTCCTTTTCCTTTGTTGGATAAAATAAAAGTCGGTGGCGACTCTTGCTTACCATACATTTGCGAACAAAAAATGCAAACCAATATCAAAAGTCGGTTCTTCCACCGTATCACAGAATTGGCGACTCTGCTGGAGAGTAAATAAGTGTGGTATACCTTAGGATCTAGGTCATGTTAAAAAATTGCTTTCTTGCTTGCTTGCTTTAATCTTAAAGGGTTTTTGTTGGGTTACTATAGATCCTACACCCAGATCTGGGGGCACTTATTAGGTAAACAACAATAGATCATGGAGACTGTATGACATAGACCGATATGGTTTAAGCGATGGCTGTGTTGGTGTGACACTTTGGTTGGTACCAGTATCATTCATGGGGAAACAAGGAGAATACGGGGCCGCCGCGTGGTGTCGTGAAGCACTAACGAACCTTAGAACCTTAGTTGAACAAACTTAGCCATTAGAAAGTAGTGAGATAGTCGACCTCGGTGTAGATTTGAGGATTGGTTGATACTCGATGCTACACTCATTGAGATCAGACTTTCGGGATATTTTGGGTGCAAGAAAAGATTGCTTGAGCTGAGACAATTCCCAATAAAGGATGGTCAGTGATATTGAGATCCCTTAGAACCCGATTACTATTTATAGGACAGGATGAACCAATCCAACTTCAATAGGGTACTACCTTAAACTCAAGAAAGCCCTAAACCTAAGGACTTGGTGTGATTTGTTTGTGCTTGTTATACCTGTGATTTCTCAACATAATCATGACATCATGACATCATAAACATGGCATATCATACTAACCATATCAAGGATCTCAAGGGTCTGTGGTGTAGGTCATGGCGAACCAGACGACTAGCAACGGGCGAGGGGATTTATTTTCCTCTAGACAATGTTGTCAAAGGATCTTGATATGGCGAGCTTGACTCTTGAAGAAGGACTCTCAACGACACGAAGTTTCTTCAATCAAGCTGCAATCAAATTCTAACAGTTTCTTGTTTACCCCGTGAGATCCTTGAAAACATTGCATGCATATCATACACAACATTACAGGTACCATTACAATTTTCTCATCTTCTTCGCTGTTTATTTCAGCAAAAATGTCTTCCGAGCAAAGCATCATGGACCTTCAGGCACAAAACGCCCAGTTCCAGCAAATGTTCATAAATCTGGCAAAAGGGCAAAAGGATCTGAAAACCCTCAGCCTGAAAGAGAAAAAGAAAAAGAAGAAGGCTTCCAGTATTCTAAATATAGGCAGAAGGTTTAGAGAGTCGTTGAAGCAACAAGTCGATCTGACCTCTTCATCTAAGGAAGGGGAGAATCAAGAAGAAGAGACAAGGGAGAAGGACTCCAGTCCTATAGTTTCTGACAATGATACCGACTAAAATGATGAGCAATATCCTCCTACTGAGGATAAATACAAGCAGTTGGAAGACCGTTTGAGTGCCATGAAAGTTTAGAGGATACTTGGACTGGATTTCAAAGATTTGGGATTGGTGTCAGGAGTGGTCATCCCGTAGAAGTTGAAAGCTCCAGTTTTTGCTAAGTATTATGGGGTGTCCTGTCCAAAACTTCATCACCGTTCTTATGTCAGAAAGATCCAGCCCCACACGGATGATAGAAATCAGTGGGTTCATTTATTTCAAGATAGTCTGTCAGGGGCTCAGCTTGAATGGTTCTACCATCTGGAGGGAGCCAATGTCCGAAATTGGGAAGATTTGGCTACTACTTTCTACAAGCAGTATCAATACAACACCGACCTTGCTCCTACTCGTACTCAACTCCAGAGTATGTCCATGAGGGTAAGTGAAGGCTTTAAAGACTATGCCCAGAAGTGGAGAGACTTGGATGGAAAGGTCCAACCCCCGTTGTCTCATAGGGAGTTGGTTGATATGTTTCTGGGGACGCTATCTGGTCCATTTTTAATCATTTGATCGGCAGCTCGTCAGTGGGTTTCACCAAGCTGATTCTGACTAGAGAAAGAGTAGAAGCTGGGATCCGGAGTGGTAAGATCCAGACAAATATGGCTTCGAGTGCAGAGAAGAAGTCATTTTGTGGAAAGAGGGAAGCCAATGTTGTGCACGGCCAGAAGGGGCGTAGCAAGGCAGACTACCACCAATCTGTGGGGGCAGTGTTGATCTCTAATTCAGCATGCACACAACGACCACAACAACGGAACAATCAACCAAGGGTGGAAAAACCTTAAAGGCAGTTCACCTAAATCAACATGCCATTGTCACAAGCATTGTAACACATGTTGAAGATGAATCTGATTACGGTGATAAACCCTCATCCGAACCCTAAGACTTCTTCTCCTAACTACAACCCGGATGCAAGGTGTGCTAATCATTCTGGTAGCCCGGGGCAGGATACTAACAATTGTTGGGTGCTGAAGTACAAGACTCAGAATATGATTGACACAAAGGAGATCAAATTCGAACCTCCTGAGACTCCCAACGTGATCACTGCTCCCTTGCCAAAACATGGCTAGGATTGAAATCATTTTTGTTCATTTGAATTCTGAAGTTGTATTTTTTTGCTTATTCGAACAATTATTGTCATGTCAAACTTTATTATTTCATTAATGCATTACACATGTTTGTCTTGAATTAATTTGTTTTCATTATGCTTAATCTGCTTTATATTTCCTTTTCGTGATATTCAACTCTCGACTAAAAAAACTGTAAGCCTTTAGAGGGAGGATGACGAAAATGATACCATAATCTCTACAATATGCTTTTGAACAGACCCCGCTAACGATGTACATGCGTTTGTTTCAAATCTCAAACAGTGGAGTCATAAGGAAGATAATCCCCAGTCAACCCCTTTGAACCAAAGAAGTAGGAGTTTTTCTTTCACAAAAATTAAAACCCTTAATCACAACCTGGGGCAGGGTAGTTTCTCAGATAATTCAGATGTGCATCCAGTCGCAATATTCTACTTCATACATAATTAATGGCATCAAAGACGTCCTTCCAAAACAAAAGACGGTGATGGTTCCCTATAATCGTCAAGACAGGAAGTCAAAACCTATGAAGGAGACTTAAGAGAAAAACTAGGGCATCCCACTGACTGTAATCACAAAAAGAAACAGTTCAGGCAAAAGACAGGGATAATAAAATCAAAAAGAAAGAGGTCCTACAAACCTTCAACAAAAAATGACTGCTTATTCAAAATAAACTGTCAGTATCCGAGCCATCACTGGAATATCAGAGCAAAGACTCAAACGGGATCTAAATGCACAATTAATTGAGCTTAGGACTGAAGAACATCACGAAGAGTGGGTGGGTAAAAATAAATTTTGAGCCATTATTCTTTGTTTCTTAAACCGTGAACCAGGCCACGATACAAACCTTAAAAGTCCTAGCTGAAGCATGAGTTAGTTCGAAAGCATACTGTTACAAAAGGTATCCTGACTCCTGAAGATCTGTTATAAATCCTGAGTTGACATCACACTTTTACAAAAAAAAAAGAGCTTGTCTTACTAAAAAATGAATTTTCAAACTTCAAGACAGACATAAGCTTTGGGTTCTTAAAATAACATTGTTTGCATATGACTATTTGTTCAATAGCAGAGAAATTTGCATGACGAATATCTAGTGAAAAAAACCTTCTCAATAAAAAGGATCACCTCAAGTGGAAAAATACTTCCAACCAAGGGGGCACGGCATGATCATTGTCCATCATCTGGGGCAGCCAAGTCAAGATTCAAGGAATCTCTCAAAGATGCCGAATAGCCAGGGGAAGATCTCCATCTGAATCACTGGGGCATTGGGCATGAATTATAGCAACGAATCCTGTACGATCAAACAAACATCTTCTGGTAGTGTGGCAACACTTATGGACAGTGACAATTCTCCGTACTCGGTGAACATGGACATAGTCGGAAAATACTACGCATGAACAAAGACCCGCTAGGTTGACTGGCCTAGGCAAAAATAAGGGCATCCCGGCGAACCAAAAGGGTTCAGGAAAAAGTTAAGGATAAAAACAAAAAATATATGTACACCCGACAAGTCGAAAACTTGAAAAGGCGGCTTGAGCAAATAAGGGTATCCCGGTGGACTGAAAACCCGAAAGGGTGGTCCAGGCAAAAGTTAGGGATTTGAAGCGTACAGCTATGTCCCGTCATCTTATCATTTGCTTATCAATAGAAGACTTATCATCCTGATCAGCATCCACAAAGCCTCCGTGGGTACTTTCTCTAGCACGTACAGGGGCAGAAAAGTCCTGATGCGAAGTCATTGTGGTATCCTTATCATACAACCCTGTGACATCTACACTCCCCATAGAGTAGAGGCAACTAAAGCTTTAACACTGGCTTCCTCAAATAGGAGCTACATTCCCCAGCAAAGTTCCTTCAGAGAATCGACATCTATATTCCCCGAAAAAAATTTCATAATCGCAAGCGGTTCATAAAGTTGCCTCCCAAGAAGAGTTTATTTCTCTGAATACAGAAGCTCAATCCCTAACAGAGTTTATTCCTCCAGCTACGAAAGCTCATCCCCAACAGAGTTTATCTCTCCAAATCGGCAAGATCTTCCAGCAAAGCATCTCCTCTCTCAAACATATTTATTCCCCCATAGAGTTGTTCTCAAGCAGAGTCTCTCCTTGGTAGAATATATGTAAACAAGGGGTAAATCCCAAACATAGTCATCTCTGGTTTACCATCCCTAGCGGAAGTAGAAGAGCCACTTTTTTCATGACGGTCAGGAACTCAATTTCCGTTACTCTCCAGCAGCGGTCAGGGATTTATTTTCCCACTCAGATATGTCACAATAGCATTTCATGTTCATATATCATGACGTGCGAATACACATTGCATACAACATAGTCTCATTTATTTTGAGAAAGTCATCATACAATGCATTTCATGCATCATATACGATTAATCATGTACCTTTTAAGGAAAGATGGTTATTATCAACAACTTCTAGCAAGTTCAAGATTAGCTCCTGAAACTAAACATAGTAATTATCTGCACGGTAAAATGCAGCTTTACGCGGGTTCTTCACAAATCAATCTTACACGGATTTCTCCTAAATGCAGCTTCACACGGGTTTATCCTGAAAAATCTCACACGGGTCCTTTCTCATACATTTCCGAATGAAGTTTTACACGAACTTATCACAAAGTAACCTTACCCAGGTTCCTCATGAAGTTTTACACGAAGTTATCACAAAGTAACCCTACCCAGGTTCCTCCTGAAGTTTTACACGAACTTATCACAAAGTAACCTTACCCAGGTTCCTCCTGAAGTTTTACACGAACTCATCCCAAAGTAACCTTACCCAGGTTCCTCCTGAAGTTTTACACGAACTTATCCCAAAGTAACTTTACCCAGGTTCCTTCTGATGTTTTACACGAACTTATCACAAAGTAACTTTACCCAGGTTCCTTCTGAACTTTTACACGAACTTATCACAAAGTAACCTTACCCAGGTTTCTCTTGAAGTTTTACACATACTTAGCCCAAAGTAACCTTACCCAGGTTCCTGCCGAAGTTTTACACAGACTTATCCCGTAGTAACCCTACCCAGGTTCCTCCTAAAGCCCTACACAGACTCATCACGAGTAACCTTACCCAGGTTCCTTCTGAAGTTTCACTCAGACTTATCCTGAAGCAACCTTACCCAGGTTCCTTCTCAGTTCAGATGCAGTTTTACCCAAACTCCTCACAAAGAAACCTTACCCAGGTTCCTTCTCAGTTTAGATGCAGTTTTACCTAAACTCCTCACAAAGCAACCTTACACAGGTTCCTTCTCAATTCAGATGTAGTGTTACCCAAACTCCTCACAAAGCAACCTTACCCAGGTTCCTTCTCGGTTCAGATGCAGTTTTACCTAAACTCCTCACGAAGCAACCTTACCCAGGTTCCTTCCCATAAGCCCTACTATCCAGGGCATTAATTTCAAAGAAACCCTACTACCCAGGTTCCTTCCCATAAGCCCTACTATCCAGGGCATTCATTTCAAAAAACCCTACTATCCAGGTTCCTTCCCATAAGCCTTACTATCCAGGGCATTCATTTCCAAGAAACCCTGTTATCCAGGTTCCTTCTCATAACCTTGCCATCAGGTTTCTTTTCTCTTACCTCCAGATGACAGTTTACAACACGGTAAAACCTGGACCTGACCAGTTTCGGTCAATTTCACCTTTCCCCAGTAAGTCATGATACAACCTGTACACTGACCAGACATGCAGTTCACCTCCGGAGTTAATTCCCCAGTAGAGTAACAGACAACTGAAGCTCCTAAAATTATATTCAAATACCAACATTCCTCAGCAGATTCCTCCTCAACGACAGAAGCAGGGACTCTTATCGAAGTAATATCTCAGGAAATCAACATCCTCTAGATGGCATCTTTAAGCCCATCTCCGACAATTCTTTAGAAACTTCCAGATGGAATCTTTAAGCCCATCTCCGACGATTCTCTAGCATCTTCCAAATGGCATCTATAAGCCCATTTTCGATATCACAAATCAAGTACCACTTCATGCGAGTGCAAATTTCTGGGCACTCTAGTGTTCAATTATCTTCCACCTTCAGATCACGAATGGCAGATGAGCCAATCTACATCCTCAGGTTTAAAAAGATTGAACTGGGGCAGCTGTTGCACCCTAAAATTTTCCCTCTCATTTTACTCAATACATACTCCTAGAGTTCCTCAATTTGCTTAAGTTTTCCCAAGAGTTGACCAGACAAACTCTCTTCTAAGGCAGTGTGTCTCAAATTAGGGTTTCCATTTTCATCAGGGTGTGGGAACTCCAAAGGCCCCAAATGCTTTACATGGTCCTAATGTGTCCTCAAGATCATCCATGTCAAGTTTCATGCCTTGCATAAGAAGTTTGCTCAGTCAATTGCCCAGATGCCTGGAAATCAACTTTACTAGGTCAAAAGTCAACTATGGCCCACATACAATCAAACTTCAAGATTTTTGGTCAACATTAACATTTTGAAGTGATATCCAACATTTTATCAAGGGTTGATCATGATTCCTCAAGGAATGCCCCAAATTCATCAAAACCCAAAAGTTGCTAAATTAGGGTTTCTCAAGAAAAGTCAACCAAACTTTGACCAGACATAACTTCTTCATACTTTATCATAAATTTTCCATCCCAGACTCATTTTTGAGAGGTTGCAATTCCCTAAAATTAATCTTCACCCCCAAGTTCAAAATATGCACTCATCAAAAGATATAAATTTCTACATTATAGGTCCTTTTGAAAAGTCAACAAAAACACCTTTTGGGTCAAAGCTTCTTACATGAACATGGAAGATCCAAGTGAGACAAAACTGAAAGGGTTGTTTAAAGGACATCCTAAGCTTTCTAAAAAGTCCAAGAACACCCTCTTAGGGTTAAAATTGAGGGAGATATGTATTGTCAAAATTGACCATTTTTTGGAAATGTGCATGAAGTCAATATTATTTATTTTGATTTTTTATCCATTTAAATCAAAATAAATCAATTTAAATAGTAGAATAATCAAATAAAATCAAAGATTTGATTTTATGAGCATATTATGAGTCCATGAACAGATAGCAAATCAAAAATTCATGCAAGATCTAATTGATTGGAAAAGATATTAATTTGGTCTATTTTGGAAACAAATCATACAAGGAAAATAATGAAATCAAATCTCCATAATTTGCAAAGATATGATCAGTTTTTATTGACCTAAATCATTCTATGATATATACACAACATTTCCAAAGTATAAGGAAGGGTTTGGGGTCGTGAAAAGAAGGAAAGAAGTTGAAAATTTTGGAAGAAAAAGTGCAGGCCGTATTCTCTTCCATAGGCCGTTTCAAGTAATTCCAAAGCCAGTAATCTATTCCTGGACGTGTTCTGAAGCAATTCCAATCATCCTCAAGGCCAAAAACATCAAGAAACACGACTTACAGACCCATGGTTTGCACATACCATCTTGAACTTGAATTTACAATTTACACATGATTAATCACTTTTAAGCATAGAATTGTGTTTGTATCATCATTTGGGATGTTTTGGTTTAATAAATTTTGCATTTTGATGCATATATTGATGATCACCATTGTTAGGGTTTGCTTTTCCATTTTAGGGTTTCTCTATACAGGTTAAATTGGGACAAGAAAAGAACACAATGATGCTCGTGAGATCAAAACAAATTGATCTATACAGCTAGAATTAATTTATCATGTGTCTTGTGAGTTTTTGAAACTTACAGGGTTATAGCTATGGAGTTTTGTCTGTAGGTAAAAGTAATTGGTGTAAAACGACCGACATGGAAGAGGATGATAATGTGGCTATCTATTATTGGTCCATTTCAATAATGACGCGCGCATTTGGGAAAGACCACTTTGTTTCCTTTATATTTTATTTATGTTATTATATTTACAACTAACCATCCCAGCGTTTTCTCTATTTTTCTTAACATTTAATTGCAGATTCTATACATTATGTTGCCAGGCGTCTATCATACATCCAACCATTCAACCATTAGACTCATCATCAATCCAGATCGAACGCCCAATGCTCAAGTCATACCATGGACCATCAGAAAGAGTATCACACTAGATCTAGCGTGTTGACCGGGCTGAGTAAAATATTTGGGCTCAATGAAATTCAGCTTCACACCCCCAATCTGCTTTCACCACAGGCCCAATCACCTTCTTTCTTTATTTTCTTTTGTTTTATTTGATTAATTTCTTTTTTACAAATTTTTTTTTTATTTAATCATAAAATCAAGAATACCACAAAAATGTAGAATTAGGTTTTTTTTTATTAAAATTAGTTTTTTTTTGGAAAATAATTAATTTAATGATATTGACTTGATTGTTTTCATAATTAAAATTAATTAGACAAATTAGGTTTAATTCACAAATATTTAATTTTCTCAATAAAATACCAAAAAATATTTTTCTTTAATTAATTAGATTTAGGTTAAGATTTCAAATATTTTTCTCAACAATAAAATACCAACAAATATTTTTCTTTAATTAATTAGATTTAGGTTAAGATTTCAAATATTTTCCTCAACAATAAAATACAAAAAAATATTTTCTCTTTAATTGATTGAATTTTTAGAATTTAAACTTTGATTCCCGTACTTAATTCTCGCGCGCAATATTTTATTTTCCAATTATTGTATTTGCTTCAGGTTTGTAATAGTTTTTAATTAGGGTTTACCGCATATTATTTACTGTTTAATCCCCGGTTTTTATTCATGTAACCCCATCCCCGAAGCCTTGTAATAGTGTAGATTTACTTTCCCGCTATTAATTTCCGCAACTATGAACTGTCTAGATGTATGGATATTAGGCTTGCATGCAAAAGATAAATAAAATTAAAATAGTAGATCATCGTAATTGTGCAAAGATTAAATAACTGAAATCAAACACATGCACATGCTCACTCCTAGGGTTTGCCTCACTTGGTTGCCTCAGAAATAATGGTCGTGTCCCTCGAACGTAGGGATATCTTAGCAAAAGACCCTCAATCTAAAAGTCATCATAAAGATCATACTCCCTTAACGTCCCTCGAGTTTCCTACGAGAAATGATCTTGTCCCTCTATGTTGCCTACGAATATATGATGACAGTCCCTTTGAAATGCTAAGGTATCCTTACATGTTGCCTTCAATGACCATAAACGTCCCTTTCGATAGTCCCTCAAACATCCAACGACTAGGGTTACCTACTCACTAATAGTAGGATAACACGGTCAAAAGGATAGGAAGAAAAGAACGCCTTTTTTCGAGTAGGTAGATAACTGTTAGGTACTTGCTCAAAACAACAAATATTTTACACCATATACTTTCAAAAAAACTTTTCAAACTAAAGTTTTCAAAACACTTCGTAACACTCTTGAGG
Organism: Vicia faba; assembly: GCA_948472305.1. Lineage (NCBI taxonomy): Eukaryota > Viridiplantae > Streptophyta > Magnoliopsida > Fabales > Fabaceae > Vicia > Vicia faba. The sequence goes on from OX451740.1 coordinate 964,067,010, forward strand.
ACAAAAACAAGGGTTAAAACGAAGTAAAACAAAACTTTTCAAAACAAGCACACACAAAAAATTTCAAAATGAGCAAGTACCTAAGAGCCCATGGAAAACCATGGATAGAAAGGGTTCTAACACCTTCCCTTTCTATAATCTACCCCCCCCCCCCCCCCCGTACTCAGAAACATCTCGAAAAAGGTTTTTTCTGTTCTTTTTCTTTTCCTTTGTTGGATAAAATAAAAGTCGGTGACGACTCTTTCTTACCGCACATTTGCGAACAAAAAACGCAAACCAGTATCAACATTCGGTTCTAACACCAACCTTGCTTAGAGTGTTTCCGCTAAGGAATCCTATTTTGTTGTTTGAGGAGAACTTCATTTGGGAATGTTGATTGTGCTTGAGAAGAAAATTCTTTGGAGAGTGATGATTTTTTCTTGGGGAAAAGAGTCCAGGCGTCTTCGTTGTTCATTTCTCTACTGGGGAAGAGGAGTTGTGGTCCCTTGATGTATGATAGTCTGAGAGGCAAATTCAAGCTAGGAAGTCTTGCCGTTTGTTGGGGAAATAAACCCTGTCGCCAATTTGTTGGAGAGGTGTTTTCTTTCGGCAGAACTCCTCGAGGATTCTTGAGATCAACTCGGTTGGGGAGAAGTTTTCAGAGATTGAAACTCTGGCTGAGGATCACCCTATGAAAAGGACTTTGTGGGAGATTTGTCAATGCCCCTAGTAGCCAGTGTTTGTAGTATTTCCAGGAAATGTTTGCCTGGCTGTACGTAACCCTTTGTTGGAGTTCATGTTCATTTCCCTAAGTGATTCAGATACAAACTTGCCCCTGGTTATTCAGCACCTCTCGAGAGATTTCTTGCAATCTTGACTTGACTTCCCCTGGATAGTGATCATGCTGATGCCCCTTGCTTACATGAGATCTGTCATTGGAAGCGTTATTCCATTTGAGGTGATTTTGTTTCCTGAGAGAATTTCTATTTTATGGATATTCGCTGTGTGAATTTCTCTATTGTCAAAAAATTAGCCATATGCAAACAACGATATTTAAATAATGCAAAGTTTATGCTTGTCTTGAAGTTTTGAAAATGCATTTTAGCAGATAAAAGAATTTTTGTAATAAAATTCAACACATGATTTGGAGTAAAGCCTTACAAGAGTCAGGATACCTTATGTAACAGTATGCTTTCGAACTAACCCATGCTTCAATTAGAACTTTTGAAGGGTTGTAACGTGGCTTGGCTCACGGTTTAAGAAACGAAGGATAAGGCTCAAAGTGTATTTGTACCCGCCCGTTCTTCGTGATGTTCTTCAGTCCTAAACTCAGTTAATTGTGCGTTTGAACTCCAATTAAGTCTGGAATGACGTTTTAGTGATTGTTCAGACAAGTTAATTTTGTCGGAAGGCAGTTATTTCTGCAACATTTTTCATGTTGTTGAGGATTTATAGTGACCTCTTTTTGGATTTATTATCCCTGATTTTTGCCCGACCGTTCTTGTTTTTTTTAGAATACGGTCAACGGGATGTCCCAGTTTTTCTTAAGTATCCTTTGTAGGTTTTGACTTATTGGGTTTTTCTCTTGAGAGATAATGACTGCCTATTTGGATGGGAATCATCATCGTCTTTTTATTCCAGAGGAATGTTTTTGATGTCCTTCGTTGTATACGAAATGAGAGTTTGCGGCTGAACACGCGTTTGAATTAACTAAGAGACTACCCTACCCCAAGTTTTGATTAAAGGTTTACGCTTGTGTAAAAAAAGAAAACTTCTACTTCTTTGGCTCGAAGAGGTTGACTAGGGATTATCCTCGTTATAACTCCAGTGTTTAGGAAATGAAAGAAACGCCTGTACATCATCAGCAAGGTCTGTCCAAAAGCATACTGTATGAGATTATGGAATTGTTTTCGTCATCCTCCCTCTAAAGGCTTGTGTTGTACCCCAAAATTTTCCTTCCAATTTTTCATGCAAGATGTTTACCCTAGGGTTCCTGTACACTCAATTGGTTCAAAGGTCGACCAGACAGTTTCTCTTCCTAGGCAGCAAATCAATAATTAAGGGTTTAGGATTTTCTCAGAGGTAATTGAGTCTTAAAAATCTCCAATATTTTAAATACAATTTGCTGAAGTTTGTTAATCCTACAAGGCTAGCTAATGTTCTTGAAACATATTTGATAGACAATGAAGTCCTGTTGGAATCAAGAGTAACATGCGATTTCATTATGCTTACCAGTTAGCTTTTAAATAAGAATTGAAGATTAAGACTTTTTGATCATAAGCCTTTGAGGTTAAGTTAATAAAATGGAATTGAAATTCTCAAACTTTCATTTTGTTTTAAAATTTTGATTGGAGTGAAAAGTGTTTTGTTTTGTTTGATCATCTTTGGTGGTTGCTTGAAATACAAGTTACCTAAAATGAGGTTTCTTACTCAAAACATCCAAATAATAATTCCAAGATTTAAAGTTGAAATTGGTATAATATTTTCACAAGTTTATTCAGAAGTACTGTATTCATTACATTACAAGTTTGAATTTTTACAGAAGAAATATCTACCAATGCAATAAATTACAAGATTTGTTTATGGAAAAAAAGGGGAAGAGAGAACTCCTAAGTCTTCATCCACAAGCAATCTCTCCAACCTTTGCTTGCCATCCATGCTTCATGTTCATGAAATGAGAAATGGAGAAGTTTGTTAGTAATTCAAATATTCAGAAATGAACAAAACATACAAGGTAATCCTAAATTCATCATCAGGGTGGTTTCTGCTGAATCCGAAAAGAAGGGTTTGTATTCTAAGGCCTCATGCAATCTTTGCTTAATCATTGGCCTGAGAATTTCTGGTTTGCAAATCACAAAGTACATATTTGGTTAACAAACAAGCAACAAAACAAGGCAAGCTGCCACAAACTGCAGGGCAGGCAAGCAAGGCCAACAAAGCAAACTGCCAAAACAAGCATCAAAACAAAGCCAACTGCAACCAACTATAGGGCAGGCAAGCAAGGCCAACAAGGAAAACTATCAAAATAGAACCGACAAACAAGGCAAACTGCTGAAAAAGAACCAACAAATAAGGCAAACTGTCAAAATAGAACCAGCAAACAAGGCATGCTGCAACCAACTGCAGGGCAGGAAAGCAAGGCCATCAGTTGCAAACTGCTAAAAAACAAAACTTATGCAACAATCTACAAAGTATAAAAAATGTCAAAAAAGAGGGTTTTTGATTCTAAAGACCTCAAACCATTTCAAATTCTATGCTAGGCCCATTATCATTGCAAAACAAAGCTTGGCCCACAATAAAAAATTCCAACCATATTCCCAGCGTATTAGCCAAATCCAAATCAAGAAATTCAAGACCAATAGAGGCCTCAAAGCAGTGTCCTATCACTGGCCTAAAAGTGTGTTTGCAAATCACAAAAAAACTTGGTTCACAAGCAAAGGAAAACAGAAGATCAAGCCTCATACATAACTACATCATTGGCTAAGAAGTAATCTGTTGCAAATCTCAAGCATTTGGTTCACAAAAAGTAAAGAGGAAATCAGAAAGCAAAAGCATCGTGTTGTTTCAAATCAGAAAAATATCAGACCAACAATAGCCTCAAATTTGCAAAGTCCTGTCATATGTGATACGGTGGGAGAACTGACTTGAGGTTTTGCGTTTGTGTTCGTAAATGTTTCGGTTTAGCAAGAGCCGCCACTGACTTTTATCTTATCCTAAGGAAAGGTCAAAAAGCACATGAAAGACCTTTGAGATGTTTTCTTGGGTTCGGGGAGTAGATTATGAAAAGGGAAGGTGCAAGCACCCTTTTCATCCATGGTTATCCATGGGCTTTTAGTTACTTGTTTAGATCACTTGCTTTGCTTTGCCAATTGTTTGAAATGGTGCTTTGTGTGTGGTTTTGAAAGATGTTTTGAAAAGAGGCCATCGTTGTGGCAACCTTTGTAATGATTCTTGTTTGAATGTATACAAAGGTGTTTTTTTCTTTTGAAAAGGTTTCAATGTTTGAAAGTTTGATTTGGATAATGTTTTGAAATTGTGTGTTTGAAAATAGCAAGGATGTTTTGCAAGCTTTTTGATCAAGTAACTAAGAGCTATCTACCCTATTTTACTCAAAGATCTTTCATAATGTTTTTAACCCTTTTGACAGTGTTGTTTCACCATTGCATTTGGTGAACAACCTTGTGTTAGGATGTTAAACGGGATAGGCGCGGGTCATCGTATAGACCATGATAGCAATTGTGTTAAGTATTTTTGGCAAATTTCTGAGGGACTTGATCATTTTGTTTAGGCAACCAAGATAGCGTCATCGAGGGACCATGATCTTTTGTTTTGTTTTTGTTTTGCCAAAGTACCCAACATGCATACCATGGCCCATTTTTGAAGGCAACAAGTGGATTGTAACCCTAGGAGTGCAAGTGTGCATTGTGTTTGATTTTCATGCATTTTTGTCTTTGATTAAGTCAAACTATTTGTTGATTAGGATTTTTGCATACAAACCCTAATTCTCTAATCATGGCATAATTGAAAGCGTAAAGTGCGAGAATTAAAATTCTAAGCTATTACAACATGATTATAGGGATGGGGGGTACAATCTTTGAATGGATATTTGACAAGAAATATAAACCCTAGTTTACTATTACATCCAAATTGAATCACAATGCATAAATATTTAAATGGACAATATTTAAATAAACAAAATAAATAAATATCAAATAATATGTATTATGCAAAAAGGTTTTTTGTTTGTTTATGTATGTAAAAGTATTTAATGTAAAAAATAAAGAAATAAATAAATGATTTATTTTAATTGTTTAAGGGTAAAACCCTAATTTCTTTAAGGATATAAAATGTTATATTATTTATATAAAATAAAATATATTAATATATATAAAATGAAATATATTTAGAAAAAAGTAATTTTTAGTATAAATAATAATAAAAGTAAAAATTTAATATTTTTTATTTTTGATTCTAAAGTTTTTAATAAGATAAAAATATATATGTATATATATGTATATTAAATATATTAAATATGTATAATATAAAATAAAATATGTACAAAAATAAATTATATTTATAATAATATTTTCAGTGTGAATAAAAATAAGAAATAAAAATAAAAGTATAATTTACATATTATTTTCAAGTTTAAATAAATAATAAAAGTATTCAAATGCTTTTTATGTTAGAAAAATTAAAATAAAATGCCAAATAAATGTGAAAAAATTGTAAAAATATTTTTGAGCATTTTTTATATTTGGAAATAAATAAACAAAATCAAAAATGAAAACAAAAATGCAAAAATATGAAAATACAAGAAAATGGGCCAGGGGTGCAAAAATGAAAAGAGGGGGTGTCAAGAGTGAGCCAGGCCAAGCCCAGCCCACCATTTGATCTTCAACCTCCAGATTTAAAAAGACGCGCGCGCCTGTACAAACTTGGGACATCCTGCATATGAGCTATATTGCAAAAACTCACTACATCAAACTTGTAGAGAATTTCAAGACGATTTTAACCATATAAAAAACTAATCCTAACTCTGAAAGACCAGAGAGAATTTCTCTGGCCCGACCTAGTTTTTTCAGCATGTTCATGGATGAAATTCTCCTAGCACACTTAATATAAATGGAAACTGAGCATATGTACAGCTTCTTGGAAATGAACACTACATTTTTTATTCACGAACCTAAGGCTAAATGTTCCTAAATAGAGAGATAGAAAGTGGAGAAAAACCTGTTTCAGTTGGATTCGTGTAGGTCAAGGTAGTGTCTTTCAGCAAGGCTTGAGATGTCTGGTAGCTTGCCTGAACTTCACTTGACCTTCTCCAATAGCTAGCTTGCCTTGAATGTCCTTGAATCAGACTATAGAACTCAACCTACACAAGCTCAAAATGAAAATGGTGAACACTGTAAATGGAGTTATAGTTGGTATTTGAGGTTTGGGATAGCTTGAGTGAGTTGAATGAAAGGTGTTTGAAGTAACTTGGGGCAAAACGCACGAGCCAAATGAGCTATGGCACTCAAGTTGCAGAACTTGCCCTGTTTTTCCAAAGGAATGTGATTTCTAGCTATGGGGTGTTTAGAGGCTCAAGCAATTGTGTTTCTAGCTCAAAGGGGTGTGAGAAAGATGTTTAAACTGTTTGTGTAAGTTAACCTTGGCTGGTTTTCAAGTTCTTAAGTTTTTGACAAGTTTCTTGTTTTTGAAGTAAGAAAGTGGATTTGCATTTTTCTTGTTAGGGCCTAATCTTGTGTACAATATCCAAATGACCAAAACAAAAGCTTAGACTGATGGATTTGCATTAAATTATGGAGTGTGAAGTGGTTTAGAGGCCTGCAAACTAGTGTAAGGCATGCTGATTTGAAAATTCAACTTGTATGAACATGAATATGCCATGGATGAAAAGTGAGTTTTTTCCAACTTCAAGCCTTCAATTCTCCATAACCAAAAATGTGTTAGATGAGTTCTTGGACAATTTGGAAAGCTTGCAACATGATCTATAATCCATCTTTGAAATGTAACTTGAGATTCCAAGTGGAACTATGTGAAAAATGGCCAAGAAGATAGGTCAAAATCCTGCGTAAACTTGGGCAAAATTTCACTAAGTTAAAAGTTTTAGGGACCCTTGTTCCAAAAATCATAACTTGAGATCTATGCTTCTTTTGGGAAAACTTTGTGATTCAAAGTTGTAGACTTTGTGGAGTACTACAACTTTCATGTTGTAGGTTTTGTTTGAATCCATTTTCATCATGGTGAAAATGTGGGGAAAAGTTAGGAAAAATTAAGAAAATTTCATAACTTAGAAAATTTCTAAGTTATGAAAATTTTCAACTTTAAACCCTAATTTGCAATTTTGGGTTTCTTGATGAACAAGTTTCATAATTTTACACATCTTGATGAAAAATGACCCTTGGCACTTGATTTTGACTAAAAAGTCAAAGTTTGACTTTTCAGTGTACAGTCAAATTTTGATCAGTTGACTGAAAAATTTACCTGTCAATCCCATGCATTTGAGATCTTTTGAACTTGTTCAATAAGTCAAGATGATGTCATTGAATCCTTGAGTCCATGGTTAAACCTAATTTACCATTGGCTAGGTCAAAAATTCAGAAATTGCCTTTGTATAGTCAAAACCCTAAAAATGACCATTTTGCCCTTTTGGTGATCTGATCAAATTTCTTGTGGAGTTTTGGTCCAAACTTGATCCAATGGTTCATATGTGTTCATAATGTTGACGTGGGTCAAAATTCATGAGGTTTGACTGTAAATTGGCCACAATTGACTTTTTCCCCAATACAGCTGATTTCTAGGTTAATTGTCCAATTGACTGGGCAAAAATTTGATTCAAGGCTTGAAACTTGGTATGGACAAACTTATGAGTCCAATATGATGTATGAAAGTCAATTTGAGCATTGAAATTCCAAAAATCCTTGTGCAAACTCAAACCCTAATTTAGGTGATCAGTGCAAGGAGATGTCTTGAGCAGAGCAAACCCTAGCTTGATCTTGAGTTCCAAGAGCCTTGTGATGAGAAATATTGATAAAATGAGAGGGAAAATTTTGGGGTACAACAGTTGCCCATGTTGAATCTTCTTGAACTAGAAGAGTTAGATTGGCAAGTTTGCCTTTCGTGACTCGGAGGTAAAAGAGGACTGGACACTAGAGTGCCCGTAAATTTGCACTCGTCAAAATGTAGCTGAGGGAATGGGCTTAAAGATGCCATTTGGAAATGGTAGAATCTTGCTGGAGACGGGCTTAGAGATGCCATCCAAAACTTGTTTGTTGAAAATCAGTAGAATGAACATCAGAATGGTATCCGTATTTGGAACGTATCTGAGTTGTATCTGGAGACTGGGTTCGTATGAGCAAGGGAATGGCGTCCATGTCTAGAGCGTATCCGAGCTATAACTGTATTTAATTCTTAAATGAATATCAGAATGACTGCCGTGTCTGGAGTGTATCTGTATTCTGAATGGGTAACAGAGAAACATATGTGTATGGAGCATCTATGTGCTGGGGATAAATTCCGAATGAGTGACAGAATGGCAACCGTGTCTAGAGCGTATCTGGATTGTATCTTAAGTTAAGATCTGTATGAGTAGCAGAATGACTTCCGTGTCTGGAGCATATCTGTACTGTAACTGGGATTCGGACAAGTCACATAATGACTTCCATGTCTGGAGTGTATCTGAACTTTGAAGTTGATAATTGAATCTGAATGAGAAATAGAATGGCCACCGTGTCTGGAGCGTATCTAGTCTGTATCTGATTGCTGAAGTCTGAATGAGTAATAGAATGACCGCCACGTCTGGGGTGTATCCATACTGTATCTGGACTTGAAATTCTGAATGAGTAATAGAATGACCGCCACGTCTGGGGTGTATCCATACTGTATCTGAAATCTATGAATAGTTGTTAACGATAGCTTTTTAATCTTATCCTGAAAAGGATAAAATGTTAGCTAAAGCACAAAGTTATGTTGCATGATATGTATGATGCAATAAAATGTGTGTTCCATCAATGTTTATGATATATGAATGTAATGGATGTGCATGTAAGCTGATTAGCTGTCTTGCTGAGGAAAATAAATCCTTGATAGCTGGAGATAATGAAATCCTCGATTGCTGCGGGGAAAGTAAGTCCTTGACCGATGCTAGGGATTCCAAAAATCTTTGATTGTTGAAGATGAGAAAAACTTGCTGATTACTGTTGGTGATAGAAAATCCTTGGCAACCTGCAAGGATGTGAGAATCCTTCAAGACTTTCCTGGGGAAATAAGGAAAAATCCGACGACCTCTATTGGGGAATTAAAACCTGGGAGGCTTCAAATGGAGAAAAGGGAATTAGAATCTTCGTTTTGTCGGGAAATAACTCTGTGGGGAGAGTGTTTATTCTGCCGAGGAAATTAGGAGCTTGGGGTTGTATGCCAATCTACTGGGGATTCCTTGTTTTGTGGAGAACTCTGCTGGTGAATCGTAGGAAGTTGGATAGTATTCCATCGGGGTTTAAGATTTGAAGTTTTGGACTCCGCTGGTGATGATAGTTTAGAGCATTCTGGCTCCGATGAGGATCGGGAGTTTTTTAGAAACTTAACTCTGATGGGAATTTTGAACCTTAACTCCGCTGGGGATATGCATTTCAAGGTTTTAGCCCTGTTGAGGATCTGAATGACATACCGTAGGGGATTTCTTCTGGAATGGCCTAAAGTCGTTTTCCTATACTTTCGACATATCAGTAATTATCCTTTCTCACTTCGTTTTATTTGTAAGCAGTGATTATATTCAAATGCATATGCTTATTTAACAAACCATTGGACGTTTTCAAATAAAACATAAGTGTAAAAAGAAAGAAAAGGCAAGCAAATTTCTGCACTTTGAAGTATCTTTGTATTAACTTTGTAAGTGTTTTTGTACAAAGCAGACAGTCATCCTAGTAAGAGAATGTTGTCGTAAAAATTGAGAAAAATTTTATACAAAAAAGAAAGATGGCTATGTGTAACAATTCCATGGGGTTCCCATTCTGTTATAGCCTTCACAACTCTGAGTATCTTGTCCATTCGTTGCTTCGTCCGCAGATGATTGGATAAATCAGAAGCTTGGAGCTTGTCCGTGAAGAGATTGTTCTTAAAGTGATCCGACAAGATATAGTCATACGCTTTAATTCCCTAACTTTTGCCTGGACCGCCCTTTCGGGTTTTCAGTCCACCGGGAAACTCTTTTTTGCCCAAGTCGCCCTTTCGGGTTTTCAACTTGTCGGGTGTACAGATTTTTTTTATTTATCCCTAATTTTTGCCTGAACCGCCCTTTCGGGTTTTCGATTCACCGGGATGCCCATTTTTGCCTAAGTCGCCCTTTCGGGTTTTCAACTTGTCGGGTTATTTTATGCGTAGTATCTTTTGACTATGTCTGCGTTCGAAGGGTGCGGCAAGTCATCACCGTCCATGGTGGTCAGAATCATTGCCCCACCAGAAAAGATGTTTTTGATCACAAATGGTCCTTCGTAAGTAGGAGTCCACTTGCCCCTGGGATCACTTTGCGGAAAGATGATCCGCTTGATTACAAGGTCTCCGACTTGATGTACCTGACGCCTGACTTTCTTGTTGTAATCCTTGATCATCCGTTTTTGATACGTCTGACCATGACAATTAGCAATAAGTCGCTTCTCGTCGATCAAATTAAGTTGATCAAGCCGGGTTTGAATCCAATCGTCTTCACTTAAACCAACATCCTTCATAATCCTTAAGGAAGGAATCTGAACTTCCATAGGTAAAACAGCCTTCATGCCATATACCAAAGAAAAGGGGGTTGCCCCAGTTGAAGTACGCGCCGTGGTACGATATCCGTGCAGAGCAAACGGTAACATCTCATGCTAGTCTTTGTAGGTGACTGGCATCTATTGAATGATCTTCTTGATATTTTTGTTTGCGGATTCAACAAAATCGTTCATCTTTGGCCGATAGGGAGATGAATTATGATGTTGAATCTTGAACTGCTCGCACAGAGAGGTGATCACAATATTGTTCAAATTTGTACCGTTGCCCATGATGATCCTGTCGGGGATACCATACCGGCATATGAGGTTTTGCTTGATGAAGCAGGCAACCACATTCTTTGTAACGGAGGCGAAGGAAGCTGCTTCGACCCACTTGGTAAAATAATCAATAGCGACCAAGATGAAGCGATGTCCATTCGATATTGTAGGCTTGATCTCTCCAATCATGTCAATTCCCCACATCGCGAATGGCCAAGGAGCTGTTAGAACATTGAGAGGAACTGGAGGAATATGCACCTTGTCAGCATAAACTTGGCATTTGTGACAAGTACGGGAATGTTGATGACAGTCAGCTTCCATGGTAGACCAGTAGTAGCCTGCCCTTAGAATCTTCTTAGCCATCGTATGTCCGCTCAAGTGGGTGCCAAATGTGCCACTATGTATTTCAATCATGATCAACTCAGCTTCAACTTTTTCCACACAATGAAGTAGAACACAATCATGGCTGCGCTTATATAAGATACCATTGCTCAGGAAGAACTTGGCAGCAGATCTCCTTAAGAACTTTTTGTCATTTACTGAAGCTTCTTCAGGGTATTCTCGAGTCTGGAGATACCTTTTGATTTCATGAAACCAGGGTTGTTCCACTACTTCTTCGGTATTAATCTCATGACAGTGCGCAGGTTCGTCCATTCGCTCGATGGTGATTTGGGGAGCCTCATTATCCCAGTTGAGTTTAAACACGGAAGACATTGTGGCCAGAGCGTCTGCTAGCTGATTCTCTTCTCGCGGGAAGTGTTCAAAGGTAATCTTCTCAAAATGAGGCAACAATGTCAAGACATGTTATCTTTATGGGATAAGATTAGGATGTTTGGTGTCCCACTCCCCTTTGATTTGACTGATAACCAAAGCTGAGTCCCCAAATACAATCAGAGATCTGATTCCCAAGTCAATAGTAGCCTTGAGACCAAAGATACAAGCTTCGTACTCGGCCATGTTGTTGGTACAGCTGAAGCACAGTTTAGCAGTGAAAGGTGTATGGAAACCTTCTAGAGAAATAAGTACCGCGCCGATACCGTTGCCAAGTGCATTTGAGGCACCATCAAAGTACAGGGTCCATCGGGATCCTTGTTCAGGTCCATCATACGGTCCGTTACCTTCAATGTTGTCCAATGTCATGATGTCCTTGTCAGGGAAGTAGAACCTCATAGATTGGTAATCTTCAACGGCTTGATGAGCTAGATGGTCAGCTAGTACACTCCCCTTTATAGCTTTTTGAGTTGTGTATTGGATATCATATTCAGTCAGGATCATCTGACATCTAGCGATTCTTCCGGATAAAGCAGGCTTCTCGAAGATGTACTTAATCGAATCCATTTTAGAAATCAGCAAAGTGGTATGTGTCAACATATACTGCCTTAGCTGGCGAGCAGCCCATACCAAAGCGCAGCAAGTTTTCTCGAGCAGTGAGTAGCGAGTCTCACAGTCGGTAAACTTTTTGCTAAGGTAATAAATGGCATGCTCTTTTCGGCCAAACTCGTCATGTTGGCCCAGTACACACCCCATTGAATTATCCAAAACAGTCAGATAGGAGGTTCCAACAAATACTCCTTGATCTTATCAAAAGCAACTTGATAGTCATCGTTCCATTCAACCACCTGCTCTTTCTTTAACTGCTTGAAGATTGGCTCACAGGTAGATGTTAGGTGAGAAATGAACCTTGCAATATAGTTTAAGCGTCCCAAGAAACCTCTAACTTCCTTTTCAGTCGGGGGCAGGTATTTCTTGTATAGCTTTGACTTTAGCAGGATCAACCTCAATGCCTTTGTTACTGACGATGAATCCGAAAATTTTATCGGACCTGACTCCGAAAGTGCACTTGCTAGGGTTCAGTCTGAGCTTGTATTCCTTCAATCTGACAAACAACTTTTGCAGATGGTCGAGGTGTTCTTCTTCTGTTTATGAACATGCTATCATGTCGTCTACGTAGACTTCAATCTCATGATGTATCATGTCATGAAACAAAGCTACCATGGCTCGCTGATAGGTTGCCCCGGCATTCTTCAGTCCGAATGGCATCACTTTATAGCAGAAGGTACCCCACTGCATAACAAAAGTAGTCTTCTCCATGTCTTCGGGGGCCATTTTGATCTGGTTGTATCCCGAGAATCCATCCATGAAGGAAAATACCTTGTGTTGAGCTGTGTTGTCAACCAAGATGTCAATGTGTGGTAGTGGAAAATCATCTTTAGGGCTAGCCCTGTTTAGGTCTCTGTAGTCCGCACACATTCTGACTTTGCCGTCCTTCTTAGGTAAGGGAACAATGTTAGCAACCCATTGTGGATAGGAAGTAACGGCCAGAAAACTAGCATTCAATTGTTTCATCACCTCAGCTTTGATCTTTTCAGACATGTTGGGCCTCATTCGGCGGACTTTCTGTTTGATTGGTGGACAGTCTTCTCTTGTAGGGAGATGGTGAACCATAATATCCGTATCCAATCCCGTCATGTCTTCATAGGACCAGGAAAAGATCTCAACATATTCATTCAACAGCTGAACTAGACGCTCTTTGACACTTGGCTCCAGGTTGGCGCCCACTTTAACCTCTTTCTTGTCCTCCTCTGTTCCCAAATTGATAGTCTCTAGCAATTCTTCATGGGGCAGAATAGCCCTTTCCTCTTGTTGCAAAAGTCTAGCTAACTCTCAAGGCACTTCATAGTCCTCATCACCTTCGTACTCGGCATGATTGGCCAAATCTTCAGAGTCACTGAAGGCCAAAGCAGAATAGTCACCCATGGAATCCGGAGTGGATGGGTACCTGCATTTTGTGAGTGTGGGTGTGTGTAAGGGATAGCCATCCTTAAACAAAACAAAATGTAAAAGGAAAGAAAATGAACACAACAGTTTATAGATGAAAACGTCCAATGATTCATTAAAAATGGCATATGATAATGAAGAAATCAAGCCCTTACAAATGGACCTATATGCCCCGGGAAAGGCACAAGGCAAAAAGAGTGTACGAATTGTTTAATTATTACAGACCAAATAGGAAATTGTTCAAAGATAAATTACTGATTAATGAAAGTGATGGGAACGAAGTCTTTCGCCTCCCAATTGCTTAATCCTCCTTCAACAGTTGGAAAGATCCAATCTTTAAAGTTGTCTTCTTCATTAACATCTTCTAAGGCATGAATTCCATGGTGAGTGATTTTTAAGGGTGGTCCTCCAGCCCGGGAGCGACGCACAGCTTTCTGGCCAACATCAGTAAAACCTAGTCCGAACTTGTCTGTCTTGTGAGAAAAATCAGGCTGTTGCCCCCACACCGTACACCTTCCTTCTTTGATTACAGCCTCCTCATATTTAAGGGATGCCATCCGAGACACATGCTTGGAAATGATAGGCACATCAGTCATTGTCTTTGCAACTGCGACTTCAGGAGAAACCTCTTCAAAGTGTTGGAAAGGCGTTTCTATGAATTCGCCATCTAACTCCACATAACGGAAGGAGTTAAGGTGACTTATCATATACTCCTCCTCACCATGAACCGTTATGATCTTACCCTGAACTGGATACTTTAGCATTTGGTGTAGAGAAGAAGTTACAGCCCCAACGTTGTGGATCCATGGCCTTCCCAACAAGCATGAATATGAAGGATGAATGTCCGTCACATAAAATGTAGAGTTGAAAACTTCTGTACCCACTTTGATTGGAATGTCCACTTCTCCGTGAACCATCCTCTTAGAACCATCGAAGGCTCTAACAATGATGTTACTGGGCTTTAGGGTCAAACCTTCGCAGTCCAATCTGTCCAATACCTTCTTTGGTAGAACATTTAAGGATGAACCGGTATCTACCAGAACATGAGCAAGTGTGGTTCCCCTGCACTCTACCGAGACATGCAGTGCATCGTTATGCTTTCTTCCCTTAGGGGTCAAATCAACATCAGAAAAACCAAGACCATTATCGGCTGTAAGGCTAACCACGTACTCTTGAAACTGGTCCACAGAAGTTTCTTGAGACACGTGTGCCGTCTTCAGAAATTTGATCAAGGCTTTGGCATGAGCCTCAAAGCAGAGTAAGAGAGCCAGCATAGAGATTTTGGAAGTGGTTTTCCATAGCTGCTCCACGACATCGTAGTCGCTCTTCTTGATTATCTTTAAGATTTATTCCATCTCTTTTTGGGTGGTCTCGGGGATAACCACAGTCTGAGCCTTCGTCATGACAGGCGCTTCTTGTATCCCCTTACCCTTATTGGTAGTAACATCAGAGGGTCTAGCTTCGGGAGCATCTAATTCTTCAATTACCGGGCTTTGCACGGATGGCTTGACAGGTACATAAACTCTCGAGGGTCCGAAGACTGCCCGAGGAGGAGCAATCTCCGGAGAGAAGATCCTTCCGCTGCGAGTTATCTTGCTCATTCCTACAATATTCCCTTATGAGTCCAATATGAAGTATGAAAGTCAATTTGAGCATTGAAAGTCCAAAAATCCTTGTGCAAACTCAAACCCTAATTTAGGTGATCAGTGCAAGGAGATGTCTTGAGCAGAGCAAACCCTAGCTTGATCTTGAGTTCCAAGAGCCTTGTGATGAGAAATATTGATAAAATGAGAGGGAAAATTTTGGGGTACAACAACAAGCAAAGGAAAACAGAAGATCAAGCCTCATACATAACTACATCATTGGCTAAGAAGTAATCTGTTGCAAATCTGAATCATTTGGTTCATAAAAAGTAAAGAGGAAATCAGAAAGCAAAAGCATCATGTTGTTTCAAATCAGAAAAATATCAGACCAACAATAGCCTCAAATTTGCAAAGTCCTGTCATATGCCTAGAGTGTTTCACTATAAGTCTCAAGAACATTTTGTTTGGTTCATAGCAAATACAAAATACAACAAAAGCAGCCAGCAAAGTCAGAAAAGTATAAACAAGTACAAAAAAACTGTAAAAGGAAAAGTAGCAGTCATCCAACCAAAGGACAACTACTTGAGTTGTTAAAACATAGCAAGTACAAAGCCATCAAAAGTCAGCATCCACCATAAATGAATAACACAACCAACAAGCAAATTCAACTGGAAATTTGATTTATCAGAAAAAAGGTACAAGCAGCAAAAGCCAGTATTTCATCTATCACTAAATCAATATAAGAGAGGTAAACAATACTAAGCAGAAAGGAGGAGTTTTTGGGCCAACAAGAAGAAAACACAGAAAGAAAAGTCTAGCCATTGTTCTCATCTTTCAAAACATACTATCAACAATTCACAGCATACCAAAACACAACAAAGGAAGGTAATTTCTTAAAACTGTTTCAATATGCAAATATTCTGAAAAGTTTTCTTGCACCAAGCATACAACTTAGGGCCAATCAGAAACCAAAGTAGGAGAAGGTAAACAGAGCCAAAACCCTAAGTAAGATCATCATCACCAAAATAGAAACAAAGCCAAAACCCTAAGTAAGATCATCATCACCAAAACAGAAACAAAGCCAAAACCCTAAGTGAACCATTATCAAGTTTCGCCAAACCCTTTATCAAAAAGAAGAGAGAAACATTCAAAGAGAAACATTCAAATGGAAACATTCAAATAGAAAAACGCAAACATAAGTACAAACCCTAAACCCTTTTTATCATCATCTTCAAGGTAAACCTAACCCCTCAGAACTAGCGAAGAGATAAGAAAGGAAAGATCTCACCAAATCATGTAGAAGAAGCAAATCGGAACCCCTAGGGTTCCGGTCGTCCCCTTTTAGATCTAGGCTAAATCTTGTGTTTTATGCAAAATCAAACGCTAAATTAGTAATTAGGAGGAAGGGAGGAAGATATTGATGTAAAAAAATTGATGTTTTGAACCCAGTCGCCGCCGTCACCGCCGCGAGGCGATTTCCAGCGCGACCTCTATTTCTTCTCCGGTGAAGGAACCTCAGAGAATGAGCGAGAGAATCAGAGAAGTGAGAGAGAGAAACAATTAGTCAAATGAGACCACGTCCCATGAACCTGGTTGTTTTGTTTAAAACAACCAGGCCTTCTCATATCAGGCCCAAACCAATGAAACTAAGCCCAACCCCCCATAGACTCGCTACACCCCCATCCCTTCATAAAATCTGATTTTTTTTTAATTTATTTTTCTAGCCATGAGTTTTGTGGGCTGAAATCCCAACATATTTTTTTTATTTCTTTCTCCAAACACCCTTTTTAATTGTTAACCCCCCTGACTTATTTTATATATTTTATTTTTCTTTACTTTCTTTTAATTACTATTATTAACATTATAACAATATTTATTTTTATAAATAAAAATTTTAAAAAATATTATTTATGCATACATATTAAATGTATTCATATTTGTTTAATAGACTAAACCATTTTCTTGTTAAAATTCTTTTTTTCCAAAATTAATTAAATAATTAGATTATGTTTATGATTATTATTTATTTAGAAATTTGTTTCTTTTAACTTGGTTTCGTTGACTAACTTATTTCTAATTTTCTTTTTTTAGTTAATTATTTTTTCTTCTAAGTTAATTAAGTTAAAACAAAATCCACGACCTTATTCATTCATACTTGTACATTATATTCATTTCACTTCTTATACATTATATTTACATTTGTTTATTTGTACATTTGATAAATTCGATATGGTTGTAATAGATAATTAGGGTTTTACTTTCATGCAAATCCCCATTCATGAATTGTATACCCCTCCCACCAAGTGTTGTAATAGCGTAGTAATCTTTAAATTTCGCAATTTATCGCTTTTATATAACATGATAGTAATTAGGGTTTGTATGGCAAGATAAAACCAATCAAATAGAAAACCCTAATTCAAGACAAAATCAAGCATGAAAATGGCACACTTGCACACAAGCACCCTTAGGGTTACTCCACTTGGTTGCCTTATATAAAAATGGCCTTATTACGCATGTAAGGTATCTTAGAAAAACAAACAAAAACAAGATCGTAGTCCCTCGATGATGCTATTCATGTTGCCTTACAAAATGATCTTAGTCCCTAAAAAATGCTAAGATACTTTGCGACATTGCTAATCATGGTTATACGATGACCCACGCCCGTTCCGTTTACATCCAAAGATAGGGTTTCTTACCAAATCAATGGTAAGACCACAATGTCAAAGGAAAAGAAAATGAACAAGAAAGACATTTGAGTAGGTAGTTTGCTTTTAGTTACTTGGTCCATTTCAAAACAAGTATCCTTGCTATTTTCAAAACAAACACCTACACACTTTCAAAAACATCTTACAAATATTGAAAACATTTTCAAAAAGACAAACATCTTTGTATACATTCTTACGAACAAGAATCATTACAAAGATTGCCTAAACAATGGTCTCTTTTACAAAATACTTTCAAAACCACAAAAAGCACAATTTCAAACAAAAGCAAGTGATCTAGCATGTAACTAAGAGCCCATGGAAAACCATGGATGAAAAGGGTCCTAAAACCTTCCCTTTTCACAATCTACCCCCGAACTCAAGAAACAATCTAAAAGGTCTTTCCTGTGCTTTTTTACCTTTCCTTTTGGATAAAAGAAAAGTCGGTGGCGACTCTTGCTAACTGCAATATTTGCGATCAAACGCAAAACCTTCAAGTCAGTTCTCCCACCGTATCACAGAACTGGCGAATCTGCTGGGGACAATTCTAAAAGTGGGGTTACCTTAGGGATAGATCACATTTACTTGCTTACATTGTTTGACTTGTATGCTTTTACATTATGGTTCTTTGTTTGGGTTTGAATCCTCTACCCGGATTTGAAATACATTATAGGTAAGTAGCAATATGTTATGGAAACTGTGTGGGGTATACCGACATGGTCTAAGAAATAGCTATGTTAGTGCGACATATTTGTGGGTACCGGTAGCCTTTGAGTTAATCAAAGAGAATACGGGGCCGCTGAGTGATGTCATGAAGCACTAATGAACTTCTAGAACCTTTACTTGACCAACTTGGCCTTTAGGATGTAGTGAGATGATCGGCTTTGGTGCAGTCCGAAGTTGGTAGATACTCGATACTACACTCATTAAGGTTTGGTTTCTTGGGATATTTCGGTTACCATTAAAGAGGCTTGAGCTGAAACAATGACCAAGGAAACAATCCTGTGATATTGAGCTCCTTAGAACTCGGTTACTATTACTAGGACAGGTTTAAGCTAACTAAAGTTCAAGAGGGTTCTTACCTATAAAACTCCATGCAAGCCTAAATTAAGAACTTGTTTGCTTTGCTTGCATATGCATACTTATACATAACATCATGGACATCATGAACATTATATACATCTACTAACCATTTCAAGGATCTTGGGATTCATCTTTGTTCTTGTTTTGTAGGATATGGATTCACTTCACAGGAAAACTATTCAAGTCAACCTTGTAAGAATTCCTCCACAACTTAAGGAGCTAGCTTCAAGGATCCCTGAGAACTCTCCATTCACCGAGAGACATGGTCATCTACTCAATTTAGTCACCTCCAACACATATGAGGATATGATGAAGGTGCTCTTTCAGATCTTTGATCCTTTGCACCATTGCTTCACATTCCCTGACTATCAACTTGTGCCTACTTTGGAAGAATTCTCCCAACTATTGAGGATTCCCATTCTCAGTCAATACCTTTCAATGGTACAAAAAGAGATCCAAAGCCAGAAGAGATTGCTCAAGCTCTACACTTGCACTCATCTGATGTCACAACCCATTGGGAAACTAGGAGTGGTGTCAAAGGTTTCTTAGCAAAGTTCCTGTTTGAGAAAGCCCAAAGCTGTTGGAATTCCCTAGACTTGCAAGCCTTTGAGGAAATTGTGGCTCTCCTCATCTATGGGATGGTTTTATTTCTAAATCCTGACCAACTCATAGATGTGAACGCCGTCAAAATCTTCATATCTCGCAACCCGATGCCTACATTACTAGGGGATATCCTACACTCTTTTCACACTCGCACAATAAGGAAAAGAGGTGTCCTTATGTGTTACATTCCTCTCTTGGATAGATGGTTTATTTCTCATCTTCCCCAATGAGCCATAAAGAATGAGCAAGGATTACGGTGGTCACAAAGGTTGATGACGCTCAAACATTCAGACATTCATTGGTGCTCTTGATCCAAAGAGAATGTTATCATCGTCGACCGTCATGGAGAATTCCCTAATGTCCCTCTACTTGGAATTAGGGGAGGCATCACCTACAACCCATGTTTAGCCGTAAGACAGTTTGGTTACGCCCGAAGGGATGGCTCGCACGAGATACTGATTCAAGGTTTGGTATTTGACTATGACAACGACGATCAAAGTCTTCTCCAGAGATTTATCCGAGCTTGGAGGATGCTTAACAAGGTGGATAGCAAGACTTTGGGGCACAAGAATTCCATCCCACTTGAGCCTTACCTCAAATGGGTACGAACTCGCGCTCAGAGTCTTATGATGCCTTACCCCTCCATTCCCCCAGTAATCATTGAGCCTGTTAAGGAAGGAGATGTTCCATACACTATCCTACATCCTGACATGCCCACATCTCTTGAAGACTTACAAAGGGATTGGAAACAACTCAAAGGAGAGCGAGATACTTTTGAAGCCCAATTCTACGCAAGTAAGAAGAAGGTTTTGGAACTTACTAGGCTACTTCATGAGGAGCGGACTCTGAATGCCTACATTGTACCAAAGAGGATGCGCACTACCTTTTTATCTTAGAGTTTTGTATTATTTTTTATAAGGGATATTGATGTACTCAAACTTTATCTTATTAATATGACGTGTGTTTCTTTTTGTCTAAAACAAACTTGAATCTTTAAAATCCTTGAAAACATTACATATGCATATATCATTCATCATAACATAAACAGGTATTTTGCAACAAGTCTCCTCGTCTCTCTACTATTTATTTTAGTAATATGGATATCAAGCAAACAATGAAAGATCTCCAAGCTCATAACATGCAGTTTCAACAGTTGCTCATGACCCTAGCCAAGGGGCAAGAAGAATTGAAGACTCTGCTAGCTGAAGAGAGGAAGAAGAAAACAAAGAAGGTAACTGGAGTCTTAAACATGGGGAGAAGGTTTCAGGGGCATAAAAGAAGGACTTTGAACTTTGCAACAACATCCGGTGAAGGAGAGGGGAAAGGCAAGGAAACAACTGTCCCGTCAGAATCAGAAGAAGAGGAGGAAGAAGAGGAAGACTACTCTGAGGAACAATATCCTCCAGCTGGTGACAAGTACAAACATCTTGAAGAGCGTTTGAGAGCGATGGAAATACAAAAGGTGCCAGGCTTAAACTTTGAGGATTTGGGACTAGTTTCGGGGATTGTGATTCCTCCGAAA
This sequence comes from Vicia faba, assembly GCA_948472305.1. Lineage (NCBI taxonomy): Eukaryota > Viridiplantae > Streptophyta > Magnoliopsida > Fabales > Fabaceae > Vicia > Vicia faba. The sequence goes on from OX451740.1 coordinate 964,087,786, forward strand.
TTCAAAGTGCCTATGTTTGCAAAATATGATGGAGTTCATGCCCTAAATGCATCTCCGGTCATATGTGAGAAAAATCCAACCCCACACCGCTGATAAAGACTTATGGGTGCACTTTTTCCAAGACAGTTTATCTGGAACACAACTCGACTGTTTTTACCAACTAGAAAGGGCCAACATCCACAATTGGGAAGATCTTTCCGCAACTTTCTACAAGCAATATCAATACAATACTGATTTGGCGTCGACCAGTACTCAACTCCAAAGTAAGGCCATGGCTTCCAATGAAGGTTTCAAGGATTACACACAAAAATGGAGAGATTTGGCTGGAAGAGTTCAACCCCCTCCATCTGAAAGGGAATTGGTGGACATGTTCTTAGGCACCTTATCTGGTCCCTTCTTCAACCACTTAATCAGATGTTCATCTGCAGGCTTTACTGAACTAATACTAACCGAAGAGAGGGTGGAAGCTGGCATAAAAAGTGGAAAGATTTAGAAGGATTCATCTTCTTCTACAGCTGTAAGGAAGCCTTTCATCGGGAAGAAAGACGTAGCTGCTGTATATCCGCAAAGGAACCAAGAGAGGCCGAACGTCGACCAATGGTGGGGGCTGTTATGATTCCCAAGCCTGCATCTGATCAACAAAGAAGTAATCAACCAAGGGTGGAAAGGCCAGTCAGGCAATTCACCAGAATTAACATGACTCTGTCTCAAGTATTACCGCATCTTCTGAGATCCAACTTGGCAACCTTGAAAGAAGCTCCGAAAAACCGAAATACAACATCCCCTCATTATCACCCCAATGCCCGTTGCACATATCACTCTGAAAGTCCTGGTCCTGATACTAATAATTGTTGGGCCTTGAAAAACAAAATACAAGACCTCATTGAAGCAAAAGAAATTGAGTTTGATGCGCCCGAGAAGCCAAATGTCATTTCTGCTCCTATGCCCAGACATGGTCATAATACCAATTCTATTGAATAAGATTTGTTTGTTACCATAATTGATGAACTCATAACTCCACTTCCAACCATTAAGATAAACTTGTTGAAAGCCGGTGTGTTCCCGGGCTGTAATGAAGTTTTCCATCTCTGCTTGTCCTCACCAACTAATTACCCTTTGTTGAAAGCAGGCATTCAGCGCATGATAGATAAAAAAGAAATTTTGTTTGAAAGTACTCCTGTTTCACCTATTCCTGTTGAAGATGTTTCAATCATTACCATTTCCGCCAATTCTTCTAGGGTCTCCACCAAAAGACTCGTTAGAATTACATCAGTTCCGAAAGAAACTCCTTTAATAATCACAATGCCTGGGCCATTCCCATATGAATCAAATAAAACTATGTCGTGGAATTACGGAGGGGACATTTACTACCATGGCATCAAACAAGACTGGCCGGCCGCCGAAGGGATAAACTCCGAAGAAGAAGATTCTGACATCAACGAACAAGATCTAGTAAAATTACCCGAAGCGTTAGGATATTTTCTCCAGAAATTGCTCCCCCAAAGGCAGTTTCTGGACCCGTGGTTGCTCCAAAGGTTACTTTTGTACCCATAATCATCTCTACAAGTGCTCCTATTGAAGAAGCCGTCACAACTCCTGTTATCATTTCTACCGACGCTCCTGTTACTGAAACACGAGGGAAAAGTATTTTTGTCGAGCCTGTCCGGACGAAGGCCCAGCCATTGACTATCCCTGAAACTTCCAAGAAATAGAGGAGATCCTAAAAATTATAAAGAGGAGCGACTACGACGTATTTGAACAATTGGGGAAAAATCCCTCCAAAATCTCCATGCTGGCATTACTACTGTGTTCCGAGGCACATGCGAAAGCCTTGTTGAAATTCCTAAAAACAGCCCATGTACCTCAAGAGACGTCTGCTGATTAATTCCAAGACTGCGTAGCCAGTTTGATAGCGGATAACGGCCTAGGATTCTCGGATGCTGATCTGACACCGAGGCGAAGAAAGCACAATGAGGCATTGCATGTCTCTGTGGAATGTAGGGGCACAACTCTGGCCCATGTTTTGGTGGACACAGGCTCATCCTTGAATGTATTAACGAAAAAATCTCTTGATAGACTTGACTGCGAGGGACTGACGTTAAAGCCAAACAACATAGTAGTAAGGGCATTTGATGGATCGAAGAGGATGGTACACAGGGAGGTGGATATACCCATAAAGGTTGGGACTCAAACTTTCAATTCAACCTTTTATGTAATGGTTATCCACCCTTCTTACTCCTGTCTGCTAGGACGGCCATGGATCCATAATGCTGGCGCTGTTACCTCTACATTGCACCAGATGCTGAAGTATCCGGTTCAAGGGAAGATTATCACTGTTCATGGAGAGGAAGAATACATGATCAACCATCTCAATTCCTTTAGATATGTGGAATTGGACGGCGAATTCATTGAAACTCCATTTCAACAGTTCGAAGAGGTCCCCCAAGAGGTGGCAGTAACCAAGACTGCGTCCCAGGTTCCCAAGATCACAAGACCTCCACTCCGAATGTCATCACTAAAGGACGCCAAAGCAGTGGTAGAGGAAGGTGGATGCACTATGTGGGGGAAACTTCCAGATATCCCGTATAAGTCTGACAATTTTGGCTTAGGTTTCACTTCAAGTGCTCAAAAGGCTGTACGTCGTGCCCGTGCTGGAGGGCCACCCTTGAAGATTAGCAACCGTGAGGTCAACACGGTAGAAGATGGTGAAGATGATTGCAACCTGGAGGATTGGATCTTTCTGACTGTCAATGGAGGGCTCAGCAATTGGGAGGCTAGAGACTTCGTCCCAATCACTTTTATCCCACAATAATTTATCTTTACATTTTGTTGGATCTGTAATATTCAAAAACAATTCGCACTCTTAAAACCTTGTGTCTTACCTGAGGCACAATGGTCCATTTGTAAGGGTTATTATTTCATCTTCATATGACATCAATGAATCATGGACGTTTTCGCATACAAACTTTTGTTCTCATTGTATTTCTTTTACATTTTATTTTCTTTCAAAGATAGTTATACCCTTACACACACCCACACTCACAATGCAGGTACCCATCCATTCTGGATCCCATGGGTAACGATACTGCTATGGCCTTTCGTGACTCTGAGAATCTAATCTACCAAGCCGAAGACGAAGGTGAGGAAGATTGTGAAGTACCAGGGGAACTGGCCAGGCTACTACAACAAGAAGAAAGAACCATTCAGCCTCACGAGGAACCTGTGGATACAATCAACCTGGGTATCGAAGAAGACAAAAAAGAGGTCAAGGTAGGTGCCAATTTGGAACCCAGTGTCAAGGAGCGTCTGATTCAGTCGTTACATGACTATGTTGAAATCTTTTCCTGGTCATATGAAGACATACCGGGACTTGATACAAACATTGTGGTACATCGTTTGCCTACAAGAGAAGATTGTCCGCTAGTAAAACAAAAGGTTCGCCGCATGAGACCTGATATGTCAGAAAAGATTAAAGCAGAGGTTATGAAGCAGTTCAATGCTGGATTCTTGGATGTCACTTCCTACCCTCAATGGGTTGCCAACATTGTTCCCGTACCTAAAAAAGACGGCAAAGTACGAATGTGTATGGACTACAGAGATTTGAATAGGGCGAGTCCTAAAGATGATTTTCCACTCCCCCAAATTGATATCCTAGTTGACAATATGGCGGAACACAAAGTGTTTTTCTTCATGGATGGCTTCTCAGGTTACAACCAAATCAAAATGGCACCTGAGGACATGGAGAAAACAACATTTGTCACACAGTGGGGCACATTCTGCTATAAGGTGATGCCATTTGGACTGAAGAATGTTGAGGCAACCTATTAGCGCTCCATGGTAGCTTTATTTCATGACATGATACATCATGAAATAGAAGTCTACGTGGATGATATGATAGCCAGATCTCAAACGGAGGAAGAGCATCATGATCACTTACAAAATCTATTTGAGAGACTGAAGAAGTACAAGTTGAGGTTGAATCCAAACAAGTTCACATTCGGGGTACGGTCCGACAAACTCCTAGTCTTTGTCGTCAGTAAAAAAGGTATAGAGGTCGATCCTGCCAAAGTTAAAGCAATACAAGAGATTCCTGCTCCTCGGATTGGGAAGGAAGTCAGAGGATTCTTGGGACGTTTGAACTATATTTCCAAATTCATTTCTCACCTGACAGCTACTTGTGAGCCAATCTTCAAGCTCTTGAAGAAAGATCAAGTAGTCAAATGGAATGATGAGTGCCAAGTTGCTTTTGACAAAATCAAAGAATACTTACAAGAGCCTCCTGTATTGATGCCATAAGTCGAGGGAAGACCGTTGATCATGTATCTGACTATTTTAGAAAACTCAATGGGGTGTGTATTGGGGCAGCATGACGAGTCTGGCCGAAAAGAGCACGCTATTTACTACCTGAGCAAAAAGTTTACCGACTGTGAAACCCGATATTCACTGCTCGAGAAAACTTGCTGCACTCTGGCATGGGCTGCTCGCCGGCTAAGACAATATATGCTGACACATACTATCTTGTTGATATCTAAAATGGATCTGATAAAATACATCTTCGAAAAGCCTGCTCTTTCTTGGAGAATAGCGAGATGACAGATGATCCTGACAGAATACGACATACAATATACTACCCAGAAAGCTATAAATGGCAGTGTACTAGCTGATCACCTTGCTCACCAAGTTGTAGAAGACTATCCATCCATGAACTTTGAATTCCCGGACAAAGACATCATGACATTAGATAACTATGAAGGAATCAGGCCATATGACAGACCTGAACAAGGATCTCGATGGACCTTGTTCTTTGATGGAGCATCTAATGCACTTGGTAATGGTATCGGTGTTGTACTCATATCTCCGGAACGGTGTCATACTCCCCTTACTGCCAGACTTTGCTTCAATTGTACAAACAACATGGCAGAATACGAAGCGTGCATCTTTTGTCTCAGAGTTGCCATAGACTTGGTGATCAAATCATTGGATGTATTCGGAGATTCAGCTTTGGTCATCAGTCATATCAAAGGGGAATGGGACACCAAACACCCTAACCTTATCCCTTACAAAGAACATGTTTTGACATTACTACCACATTTTGAGAAGATTACCTTCGAGCATTTCTCGCGAGAAGAAAATCAGCTAGCAGACGCACTTGCCACAATGTCATCTATGTTTAAACTTAATTGGGATAATGAGGCTCCCCAGATCACCATCAAACGGATGGATGAACCAGCACACTATCACGAGATTAATACTGAAGAAGTAGTGGACCAGCCTTGGTTTCACGAAGTCAAGAGGTATCTCGAGGCTCAAGAATATCCAGAAGGAGCTTCAATCAATGATAAGAAGTTCTTAAGGAGATTCTCTGCTAAATTCTTTCTTAATAATGGCATATGTACAAATGCAATCATGACTCCGTATTGCTTCGGTGCATAGATAAGGTTGAGGCTGAAAGGATCATGGCTGAATTACATGAAGGTACTTTTGGCACCCATTCCAGTGGGCATACGATGGCGAAGAAAATCCTACGGGAAGGCTATTATTGGTCTACCATGGAAGCAGATTGCTATCGACACTCTCGAACCTGTCATAAATGCCAGATCTATGCCGACAAAGTGCATGTACCCCCAGTTCCTCTGAATGTCTTGACGGCTCCTTGGACTTTTGCTATGTGGGGAATTGATATGATTGGGGAAATCAAGCTGATAGCCTCCAATGGACATCGCTTCATCCTAGTGGCCATTGACTATTTTACAAAGTGGGTTGAAGCAACCTCCTTCGCCTCCGTTACCAAGAATGTTGTTGCCCGCTTCATCAAGCAAAACCTTATTTGCCGGTATGGTATCCTGGAAAGGATCATCACTGACAATGGTACAAATCTCAACAATACTATGATCACCGCATTGTGCGAGCAATTCAAGATTCAGCATCACAATTCTTCTCCTTATCGACCAAAAATGAATGGTGTTGTCGAAGCTGCGAATAAGAACATTAAAAAGATCATACAGAAAATGACAGTTACATACAAAGACTGACATGAGATGTTACCATTCGCTCTCCATGGGTATCGTACCACGGCTCACACATCAACTGGGGCAACACCTTATTCTCTGATATACGGCATGGAAGTTGTCTTGCCTATTGAGGTTCAGATCCCCTCTATGAGGATTATGAAGGATGCAGGGTTGAACAAAGACGATTGGATCCAGACTTGACTTGATCAACTGAATTTGATTGATGAAAAGAGACTTACTACTGTTTTCCATGGTCAAATGTATCAAAAACGGATGATCAAGGCTTTCAATAAGAAAGTCAAACGCCAAGTATATCAAGTTGGGGATCTAGTGATCAAACGCATCATCTTGCCACAAATTGATCCCAGGGGAAAATGGACTCCTACCTATGAAGGACCATTTGTAATAAAAAACATATTCTCTGGTGGGGAAATGATCTTGACCACCATGGATGGCGACGACCTGCCACACCCTGCGAACGCGGACATAGTCAAAAGATACTACGCATAAAAGACCCGCTAGGTTGACACACCTAGGCAAAATAAGGGCATCTCGGCGAACCAAAAAAAGGTTAGGGCAAAAGTTAGGGATAAAAAGAAATTTGTACACCCGTCAAGTTGAAAACCCGAAAGGGCGACTTGGGAAAAAAAGGGTTTCCCGGTGGACTGAAAACCCGAAAGGGAGGTCCAGGAAAAAGTTAGGTAATTAAAGAGTCTGACTATGTCCCGTCGGATCACTTTACAAATAAGCTTTGACTTCCACTGACAAACTCAGTTTCTGATCAATTCAGCAATCTTCGGACAAGGAAACAGATAGACAAGATGCTCAGAGATATGAAGGCTATAGCAGAATGGGAACCCCATGGGATTATTACACATAGCTATCTTTCTTTGTATCAAATTTTTCTTGTTTTACGACAGCATTCTCTTACTAGAATGTTTGTTCCCTTTGTACAAAAATATTTACTCAAAGTCAATACAAAGATATCCCTTTGAAAGTGAAAAACTATCTGTTTTTCTTTACGCTTGTGTTTTGTTTGCAAAAACTTCTAATGATTCTTTGTTTAACATATGCATCTGAACATAATTATTGTTTACAAGTAAACAAAACGAGAAAGAAAATTACTGATAGGTTGAAAGGATAGGAAAATATCTCTAGGCTATTCCATAAGTAATTCCCTGCAGTACGTCATTTAAATCCCCAGCGGAACACAATTTCAAATTGTTGATCCCCAGTAGAAGTTGTCAAATTTCTCGGGACTCCCCAACAGATTTTACAAGCAATACATGGCATTGCCCTTACAAAAGAATTTATTTCTCTCGGCAGAAATTCATCAATACTTCAACTTCAAGACTTGAAGACTCACACATCCTCAGCGATATTCAGGGATTTATTTTCCTCAATCCAACAACAATACAGTAGATTAGCTCACATATGCATACATTGCATCCATATATCATAAACATTGACAAAGCAAATACATTACATCATACATTTCATGCAACATGAATTTTCATTTTAGCTAACATTTTACCCCTTTCAGGATAAGATTAACAACTACTATTAACAATGTTCAAAGATTGCAGATACAGTACAGATACACTCCAAACACAGACGCCATTCTGATACTCATTCAGATGCAACTTTCAGATACAGTTCAAATACGCTCCAGACACGGACGCCATTCTGATACTCGTTCAGATACAACTTTCAGATACAGTTCAGATACGCTCCAGACGTGGATGCCATTCTGATACTTATTTAGCTCCAGATTTCAGATACAGTTCAGATACGCTCTAGACACGGACGCCATTCTGATACTTATCCAGATTCAGACTACCGATACAGTTCAGATACGCACCAGATATGGATTCCATTCTGATACTTATTCAGATTCGACTTTCAAGCAAACCTCTCAATAATTATTCTGATTTATTCTCGTGTGAAATCAAGGCTGGACTTGGTCCATTTTCTGTTAAGCAGGTCACCCTTGGATGTCATCGGTACGCCCATCTCCAATAGTTATCCCTCAGTTCATCCAATGGCATCTTTAAGCCCATTCCTGATCCAATAGATTCAAGACATCACTTCGTACACCAGCAAGTGTAAATTTTTGGACACTTTAGTGTTCAATCATCTTCCACTTTCAAGCTACGAACGACGAGCATGCCAATCTCGCTTTTCTAAGTTTAAGAAGATTGAACAGGGGAAGCTGTTGTACCCCAAAATTTTCCTTCCAATTTTTCATGCAAGAGGTTTACCCTAGGGTTCCTGTACACTCAATTGGTTCAAAGGTTGACCAGGCATGTTTTCTTCCTAGGCAATAAATCAATAATTAAAGGTTTAGGATTTCTCAGAGGTAATGGAGTCTTAAAAATCTACAATATTTTAAAGACAATTTACTGAAGTTTGTTAATTCTACAAGGCTGGCTAATGTTCTTTAAACATATTTGATAGACAATGAAGTCCTGTTGGAATCAAGAGTAACATGCGATTTCATTATGCTTACCACTTAGCTTTTAAATAAGAATTGAAGATTAAGACTTTTTGATCATAAGCCTTTGAGGTTAAGTTAATCAAATGGAATTGAAATTCTCAAACTTTTATTTTCTTTTAAAAGTTTGATTGGAGTGCAAAGTGTTTTGTTTTGTTTCATCATCTTTGGTGGTTGCTTGAAATACAAGTTACCTAAAATGAGGTTTCTTACTCAAAACATCCAAATAAGAATTCCAAGATTTAAAGTTGAAATTGGTACAATATTTTCACAAGTTTATTCAGAAGTAATGTATTCATTACATTACAAGTTTGAATATTTACAGAAGAAATGTCTACCAATACAATAAATTACAAGATTTGTTTATGGAAAAAAAGGGGAAGAGAGAAATCCTGAGTCTTCATCCTCAAGCAATCTCTCCAACCTTTGCTTGCCATCCATGTTTCATGTTCAGGAAAAGAGAAAAGGAGAAGTTTATTAGTAATTCAAATATTCAGAAATGAATAAAACATACAAGGTAATCCTAAATTCATCATCAGGGTGGTTTCTGCTGAATCAGAAAAGAAGGGTTTGTATTCTAAGGCATCATGCAATCCTTGCTTAATCATTGGCCTTAGAATTTCTAGTTTGCAAATCACAAAGTACAAATTTGGTTCACAAACAAGCAATAAAACAAGGCAAGCTGCAACCAACTGCAGGGCAGGCAAGCAAGGCCAACAAGGCAAACTGCCAAAACAAGTAGCAAAACAAGGCAAGCTACAACCAACTGCAGGGAAGGCAAGCAAGGCCAACAAGGCAAACTATCAAAACAGAACCAGCAAACAAGGCAAACTGCTGAAACAGAACCAGCAAATAAGGCAAACTGTCAAAATAGAACCAACAAACAAGGCAAGCTGCAACCAACTACAGGGCAGGCAAGCAAGGCCAGCAGCTGCAAACTGCTGGGAAAAAAAACTTGTGCAACAATCTACAAAGTATCAAAAAGGTCAAAAAAGAGGGTTTTTGATTCTAAAGGCCTCAAACCATGTCAAATTCTATCCTAGGCCCATTATTATTGCAAAACAAAGCTTGGCCCACAATAAAAAATTCCAACCATATTCCCAACCTATTAGCCAAATCCAAATCAAGAAATTCAAGCCCAATAGAGGCCTCAAAGCAGTGTCCTATCACTGGCCTAAAAGTGTGTTTGCAAATCATAAAAAAACTTGGTTCACAAGAAAAGGAAAACAGAAGATCAAGCCTCATACATAACTACATCATTGGCTAAGAAGTAATCTGTTGCAAATCTCAAGCATTTGTTTCACAAAAAGTAAAGAGGAAATCAGAAAGCAAAAGCTTCATGTTGTTTCAAATCAGACAAATATCAGACCAACAATAGCCTCAAATTTGCAAAGTCCTGTCATAGGCCTAGAGTGTTTCACTACAAATCTCAAGAACATTTTGTTTGGTTCATAGCAAATAAAAAATACAACAAAAGCAGCCAACAAAGTCAGAAAAGTATAAACAAGTACAGAAAAACTGTAAAAGGAAAAGTAGCAGTCAGCCAACCAAAGGACAACTACTTGAGTTGTTAAAACATAGCAAGTACAAAGCCAGCAAAAATCAACATCCACCATAAATGAATAACACAGCCAACAAGCAAAGTCAACTGGAAATTTGATTTATCAGAAAAAAGATACAAGCAGCAAAAGCCAGTATTTTATCCATCACTAAATCAATATAAGAGAGGGCAATAATAATAAGCAGAAAGGAGGAGTTTTTGGGCCAACAAGAAGAAAACACAAAGAAAAGTTTAGCCATTGTTCTCATCTTTCAAAGCATACTGTCAATAATTCACAGCATACCAAAACACAACAAAGAAAGGTAATTTCTTAAAAATGTTTCAATATGCAAATATTCTGAAAATTTTTCTTGCACCAAGTATACAACTTAGGGCCAATCAGAAACCAAAGTAGGAGAAGGTAAACAGAGCCAAAACCCTAAGTAAAATCATCATCACCAAAAAAGAAACAAAGCCAAAACCCTAAGTAAGATCACCATCACCAAAACAGAAACAAAACTAAAACCCTAAGTGAACCATTATCAAGTTTCGCCAAACCATTTATCAAAAAGAAGAGAGAAACATTCAAAGAGAAACATTCAAATGGAAACATTCAAATAGAAACACGCAAACAGAAGCATGCAAACAGAAGTACAAACCCTAAACCCTTTTTATCATTATCTTCAAGGTAAACCTAACCCCTCAGAACTAGCGAAGAGATAAGAAAGGAAAGATCTCACCAAATCATGTAGAAGAAGCAAATCGGAACCCCTAGGGTTCTGGTCGTCCCCTTTTAGATCTAGGCCAAATCTTGTGTTTATGCAAAATCAAACGCTAAATTAGTAATTAGGAGAAAGAGAGGAAGAGATTGATGTAAAAAAATTGAAGTTTTGAACCCAGCCGTCGCCGTCACCGCCGCGAGGCAATTTCCGGTGCGGCCTCTATTTCTTCTCCGGTGAAGAAACCTTAGAGAATGAGCGAGAGAATTAGAGAAGTGAGAGAGAGAAACAATTAGCCAAATGAGACCACGTCGCATGAACCTGGTTGTTTTGTTTAAAACAACCAGGCCCTCTCATATTAGGCCCAAACCAATGCAACTAAGCCCAACCCCCCCTTAGATTCGCTACACCCCCCATCCCTTCATAAAATATGATTTTATTTATTTATTTTTCTAGCCATGAGTTTTATGGGCTGAAAGCCCAACATATTTTTTTAATTTCTTTCTCCAAACACCATTTTTAATTGTTAACCCCCCCTGACTTATTTTATATATTTTATTTTTCTTTACTTTCTTTTAATTACTATTATTAACATTATAACAATATTTATTTTTATAAATAAAAATCTAAAAAAATATTATTTATGTATACATATTAAATATATTCATATTTGTTTAATAGACTAAAACATTTTCTTGTTAAAATTCTTTTTTTTCCAAAATTAATTAAATAATTAGATTAGGTTTATGATTATTATTTATTTAGAAATCTGTTTCTTTTAAACTGGTTTCTTTGGCTAACTTAATTCTAATTTTATTTTTTTAGTTAATTATTTTTTCTTCTAAGTTAATTAAGTCAAAACAAAATCCATGGCCTTATTCATTCATACTTGTACATTATATTCATTTCACTTCTTATACATTATATTTATATTTGTTTCTTTGTACATTTGATAAATTCGATATGGTTGTAATAGATAATTAGGGTTTTACTTTCTTGCAAATCCCCATTCATGAATTGTATACCCTCCTCCCATCAAGTGTTGTAATAGCATAGTAATCTTTAAATTTCGCAATTTATCGCTTTTATATAACATGCTAGTAATTAGGGTTTGTATGGAAAGATAAAATAATCAAATAGAAAACCCTAATTCAAGAAAAAATCAATCATTAAAATAGCACACTTGCACACAAGCACCCTTAGGGTTACTCCACTTGGTTGCCTTATATAAAAATGACCTTATTACGCATGTATGGTATCTTAGCAAAACAAACAAAAACAAGATCGTAGTCCCTCGATGATGCTATTAAAGTTGCCTTACAAAATGATCTTAGTCCCTCAAAAATGCTAAGATACTTTGCGACATTGCTAATCATGGTTATGCGATGACCCACGCCCGTCCCATTTACATCCAAAGATAGGGTTGCTTACCAAATCAATGGTAAGACAACAATGTCAAAGGAAAAGAAAATGAACAAGAAAGATATTTGAGTAGGTAGTTTGCTTTTAGTTACTTCATCCATTTCAAAACAAGTATCCTTGCTATTTTCAAAACAAACACCTACACACTTTCAAAAACATCTTACAAATATTGAAAACATTTTCAAAAAGACAAACATCTTTGTATACATTCTTACGAACGAGAATCATTACAAAGATTGCCTAAACAATGACCTCTTTTACAAAATAACTAAGAGCCCGTGATCTAGCACAATTTCAAAGCACAATTTCAAATAAAAGAAAGTGATCTAGCAAGTAACTAAGAGCCCGTGGAAAACCATGGATGAAAAGGGTGCTAAAACCTTCCCTTTTCATAATCTACCCCCGAACTCAAGAAACAATCTCAAAGATCTTTCATGTGCTTTTTTACCTTTCCTTTTGGATAAAAGAAAAGTCGGCGGCGACTCTTGCTAACCGTAACATTTGCGATCAAACGCAAAACCTTCAAGTCAGTTCTCCCACCGTGTCACAACTTGCAAATTTTAAATGAAGAGTTGAATATCATAAATGGAGTAAAAAGCATAGTTTAAATGTAATGAAAATGAATGGATCAATTCAAGACAAACATATGCAATGCATTAATGAAACAAAGTTTGACATTAATAGATAAATGTTTGAACAACAAAAGAGATTATAATTTAAAATTCAAAATGAACAGGATGCTCTCAATGATTTGGCATAGGAGAAGTGATCTCATCCGGAGCCTCTGGAGGGTCGTACTCAATTTCCTTGTCATCAATCATGTCTTGAATCTTGTTCTTTAAAGTCCAACAGCTATCGGTGTCGTGTCCAGGGCTATCGTAATGGTAGGCACATCTTACATTTGGATTGTACTTGAGAGAGGAGGTATAAGGGTTTTGAGGAGGATCCTTTAGTGTGATCAATTTCACCTTCAACAAATGTTGTAACACTTGAGACAATGGCATGTTGATATTGGCGTACTGCCTTTCTCGGTATTTTATCCTATGCCTATTGCCCTGTCATTGTTGAACAGGTGTAGGATTAGAGATCATGGTGGTTAGTATCATAGCACCGCCCAAAAATACTTTCTTTACAACAAATGGCCCTTCGTAGGTGGGAGTTCATTTTCCCCTGGGATCACCTTGCGGTAGAATGATGCGCTTTATTACCAAGTCAACAACCTGATATACCTAGTGTTTGATTTTCTTTTTGAATGCCTTGATCATACGTTTTTGATACACCTGACCAGGACAAACAACCGCAAGCCTATTTTCGTCAATCAAGTTCGACTGATCCAACCTAGTCTGAATCCACTCTTCTTCGTCTAAATCTGCATCTTTCATAATTCTCAGAGAAGGAATTTGAATTTCGACAGGTAGGACAACTTCCGTGCCGTAGACCAAAGAGAAAGGGGTTTCCGTAATTGATGTTCATGCCAAAGTGCAATATCCATAAAGAGCAAACGGTAACATCTCGTTCCAGTCTTTGTAAGTCATAACCATCTTTTCTATGATCTTCTTAATATTTTGTTGGCGACTTCCACTGCGCCATTCATCTTTGGTCGATATGGAGAAGATTTGTGATGCTTGATCTTGAACTGCATGCAGAGTTCAGTGACCATAGTGTTGTTGAGGTTGGTACCATTGTCTGTGATAATTCTCTCGAGGATGCCATACTGACAGATAAGATTATGTTTAATGAATTGATCCACCACATTCTTGGTAACAGATGTGAACGAGGATGCTTCAACCCATTTTATGAAGTAATCAATGGCGATGAGAATGAAGCGATGTCCGTTAGAAGGAGTAGGCTTGATTTCTCCAATCATATCAATTCCCCACATTGCAAATGGCCAAGGAGAAGTCATGACGTTCAAAGGTACTCTAATGTAACACCCTTCTAAACCCAATGAAATATTCATAATTATTTAAAATAATATCAGAGTGATACAACAAAAGGGCGTCACATTTTATTCGTGAAATAATCATATGTGCTAGTCTTGCTCCGTAACATGGGTTTTCAAAATCATTTGTGACATATGCAATTATCAACACTTCATATAAATGCAAAGGAATCATAGTTCAAAATAAGCTTTATTAAATACACTTCATAATACTTCATAGTTCATGGTTCACGACTCAACACAACTTAAACTCTGAAAATAATTTGAAAATGTCATAACAAAACAAGAACAAAATAGTTTTCAAAACAAAGTGTTCCCGTCCCCAGTGTTACATATCAGAGCAAGACCTTCTAGACTCAACAAAAATAAATCATGCTCCAAATCTATTCTTCCAATCCTTTAGGAACTACTTCTGATTACCTGCATGTTACCCACGTAGAGGTAACATTCAAGAAGAAAGGGTGAGTAAATCATAATCATTATAAAAGACATAAGGAACAGACATAGTAAAATAAACCAAAAGTATCACAACATAAACTCAACACTATTATATTCCAATTACATCAAAAATCATACAAATTCCGCAACACAACAACTAATCATCAATTAAAGAATCTACAATGCCACATAGGATGTAGTGCAAGGACAATGACTCATGCATGTGGTACCAGTCCATTTGATGGAAACTGGGCCATCACCCTCCAAAGACCCCAATCATAGGATCGATCCCCACTTGGAACTGGAGAAAATATTAGACATCCCAAATCCACGCAATGGGATTAAGACCAAATCACTGGACCTAAGTCCTAAATCATCAAAACCAAATCACTGGACCAACGTCCTAAATCATCAAAATGGACCAAGGTTGTCCCATGAATGCATGATGTGCAACAACAAATATAAATGACCACCTCCAGTAAATACGTATCATCATTCATGTATTAATCAACATCATCACATCAACATCATCATGTATACTCATGTAATCAAGGCATCGTCAGAACATCATCACATAATCATAATAACAACAAATCATCATAGTTAATAGATCATCATTGTGATTTAACGCGGGGAACCTATTCTTACTCTAGCGTAGTTCTTATATAGATACCCCTAAGTCATCATTTTATTTCAACTAACTATAATATACTACGTTAGCTACGCACAACTTCGAACAACACTTCATTCTGAGCTCTAGAATTAAATTTATGCTCGTTTCAAGATCTCAATCCAACATTCCAGTTCTGTCTCCCATCGCCCGAAGAAACCCACCCATCACCCGATGACACACCACAGAGACCAACACCCTATTTTCCTTCCTTGGCTCGCCCCGTCTTCACCTGTCGACGACTTAGAAAAGCTTCATCGCTCGGTGACACAACCTCCGTCGCCCGATGATGCACACAAGGTAGCAACTTTCTGTTGTGATCCGGCACCTATTAAGTCCCAAATACTTTTGAAACCTTACACCAAAACAGTCACAATCCTCATAGTTTTCAATATAGAATCACTATAGAACAACTACACCATATTATAAACATTATATACACCAACTCATGACAATTCAACATAGTACTTTCATCAATTTCAACACGAGTTCTTCATAATATAACATATCACCAAACCCATCATAAAATCACCATAATAGCATGTATTATATTTGCACACACATATTACCAAATTATCATCATGAATCACATCATTTATGTCACTACAACAACATTAACAAATCACCACGGTAAAACATCATAATCAACATCATGTTTATCATTAAAATAGCATATCATGGTATAACAACATGTAAAAAATCAATCTCATAAATATATAGATACTGGAATCATGCATCAAACCACTCATATAATTCAATCATAATATAGTTCATCATGTTAGCTTTCCAATGCTTCATACGACGCATCAATCAGACTCTTGAAACTCAAGTTATGGCATTTTAAAGAAAATTAGACAGCCATTCAATTCTGCCATCGGCGCCCGAAACCACCTTAGAGTCACCCGGTGATGCATCACTTTTGCGTCGCCTTTGTGTCGCTCGGCGCTGCATCATAGACAACACTTTTCCTCTTGCAATTTTCCAACATTGGAGGCCTTCCGGAACTCTGAATTTGATTCCGTAAAAAGTACCGGTTTCAAAATTCAAAGTCCTATGTTTATACAACATTCTTAACATCCTATAACACTTGTTTAAAGGTTATAACATCACACATTCACCAAGGATTCATTCCTCCATTCATTCAACACACGATTTTCGTTAATTTTATCAATCTTTATCCCAAAATCATCACACAAAACACAATCCTAAAATTATCTAAACCTTAGATCGATTATACTAACAATGATAAACACCCCTTACCTTAGAAATCTTTGCTAGCTTCCAAATCCTCTTTGCAATCTACCATTCCTCTTTGCCTTTCCAGGCCCTAACTTTTATCCTCTCAGTGTTTGTCTCCAATATTTCACGATCGTTCTAATGAAACAATTTCTCCTATTATTCGTTTAACAATAGGACCCCTAATATTTTCCCATATTGTCCTCACTTAACCTTCTACCAATTACCATCTTACCCTCAATGATCCACGTGACATTACCATTTAGCCCTTCTTATCTCTACATCATTATTCCTTCTTTTATTAATATTAATAATTCTAAATATTATTACTAAATCCAATAAATCCAGAATAATTATTTAAATTCTAAATAATTAAAAACTAATCAAATAATCCTCATATATTATTATTCCAACACTAACCGACAAAATATCATCACCAAACACCACGATACATCATATAAATCATAATAATTCCCAAATAATCACAAATAACTAATTAAATAATTGATTATGATTTTTGGGATGTTACAAATCTCCCCCACTTAAATAATTTATGTCCTCGAAAATTTATTTGATATACACAACTCTTGATACGAATCTTGCATCTTCTTCTCCAACTCCCGATAATGAGGAAATAACATAATTTAAGAACGTAGAGTTCCATGACAAGATCATCATCTCTATCATTTTATCACACAATAACACCGTCATAAGAACATCAACATAACCATAACACTGATGACATTAACAAACAACATCAGTACAACAATGCTACAATTTATCAATTGAACAAATTAACTCGATACATCTGTTGACATGGCAGTGTCTCGAATAATATATATAAACCCTTTACTCATCGCTTCCATTATGGATATACCAATGGTTTGCATCATTCTCGTAGGCTTCTGTAGTTTAACTCTTAACTCCTAACAAGTCTCACACGCATAACAACTTGCGCCACATCACGCTTGACCTGTGTTACTCTGATCATCTACATTAAAGCCACCATCTTCATTTGTATTTCCCATCAACTATCAGATCCACAAGTCTCACCTCTAACTCCTGATTCTCTTTAATGTCCACCAGAAAATCATCGTTCACTTTTGATAACCTCAACCTTCCAATTTGCGGCGTTAGCTCGCATACAACCTCGAGTCTCCAAACTATTCATTAAGTTCTAATTCTTTCACAGTCACTTATCCATTTGGTTCACCCGAAATGATGAACGAATATCCTCTTGATAGAACTTCAAACACTTCACACACTATTAATCCGGTAATACAATTCTATCACATCCAACACGATCCCGTATACTATCAACAAGAGATTAAGGGTGATCAGTCCCTCAATTTGTCAATAGGTAGCCGACAACCATGATGGCGCATAAACCATCGTTATTAAACTAGAATAGTGTTTATTTAGAACTTATGCTCAAAGCTACCCAAAGCACCATGGTCCAATTAATCTTCGTCATTCTAATCATTCTTACTCGGCATAAGTTGCATTTCCATGAGCTTATCCAACATCTTAATATCCTCCCTAGTACCAAACATCTCATTCCCTCAATTCATTCATTAACAACATATCGTACTTGACCTCGTCTCAATTAAGTTGCGACAATAACTAGTTAATCCCAAGAAGTTTCTAGTCTTTGTAACCAACTTGGGAGTATCCCAATGTAAAATTGCATCTACTTTGGATGGATCCACATATACCATCATTTAAAACAACATGCTAAAAAAAATCACCTACTCAAACAATGACCTACACATTGACAACTTAGCATAGGGTTTCTTCCCTTTTGACACTGTAATTCAAATCACAATGTTCAACATTTGCTTATTCTGACTTAGATTAAACCATAATGTCCTCAATAAACACCACAACAAACTAATCCAAATATTCTTAATGACTACAGAAGATCCAAAATATCCCCTAGTTATCCTTACTCTTCATCTGAATCTGAAGGTAACTTGATCTCAATTTGATTATATCGAAGACATACTCACCTACTAGTTGGTCCATCAAATCGTCAATTCCTATAAGTGGATATTCACTCTCAATCATTACCTTAATCAATTGCCGATAATCCACGACCTCATTCTACTGTTTTCTTAGACATGCAAACATCTGAGCATCATATCCCAAGAGTTATCCTACTTGTTTAGCAGATAAAAACACTAGTCCTTTACTTTCACCCAACTCAGATCCATACTCTGGGGGAAAGTCACAAATATCTTAGAGAAAACATCAGGAATCACACAACACTGGTATATCACTAGCCATCACATTGCTCTCTATTATTCAAGAATAAGACATCAATAATACCTGATCATTCTCCCTCAAAGATAATCCTAACTTGATAGGCAGAGAAAAATTATGAATCCATACTCTCTTCAGTTTTAAGAAAGAACATAGCTCCAACAACCCTTGTGCTCTTGCAACTTAGCAGTATACTACACCAACTCCTATACCTGAAACATCTCAGAGAAGCAAAATCTTCTCCTGACTTGTTTCAAACCAACCTCTGCAGACAAACATTTAGAAAAACAAGCAAGTATCGACAGTGTTTCACACACATGTCGCATACTAAGGAACAAACAACATTAGACAACCTGGTCAGACAGACTGACCTTCTCTGATACTACTAACGTAACACCCTTCTAAACCCAATGGAATATTCATAAATATTAAAAATAATATCAGAGTGATACAACAAAAGGGAATCACATTTTATTCGTGAAATAATCATACGTGCTAGTCTTACTCCGTAACACGGGTTTTCAAAATCGTTTGTGACATATGCAATTGTCAACACTTTACATAAATGCAACAGAATCATAGTTCAAAACAAGCTTTATTAAAGAAACTTCATAATACTTCATAGTTCATGGTTCACGGCTCAACAAAACTTAAGCTCCGTGAAAACAATTTAAAATGTCATAACAAAAAAAGAACAAAATAGTTTTCAAAACAAAGTGATCTCGTCCCCAATGTTACATATTAGAGCAAGACCTTCTAGACTCAACAAAAATAAATCATGCTCCAAAGATATTCTTTCAAGCCTTTAGGAAATACTCCTGATTACCTGCACATTACCCACATAGAGGCAACATTCAAGCAGAAAGGGTGAGTAAATCATAATCATTATAAAAGACATAAGGAACAAACATAGCAGAATAAAGCAAAAGTATCACAACATAAACTCAACACTATTATATTCCAATTACATAAACAATCATACAAATTCCATAACACAATAACACATCATCAATTCAAGAATTATGCAATTCCAGATAAGATGTAGTGCAAGGACAAAGGCTCATGCATGTGGTACCAGTTCATTTGATGGACACTGGGCCATCACCATCCAAAGACCCCAATCATAGGATCGATACCCACTTGGAAGCAGAGCAAATAATAGACATCCCAAATACACACAATGGGATTGAGACCAAACCACTAGACCGAAGTCCTAAATCATCAAAACCAAATCACTGGACCAACATCCTAAATCATCAAAACGGACCAAAGTTGTCCCATGAATGCATGATGCGCAACAACAGATATAAACGACCACATCTAGTCGATACGCATCATCGTTCATGTATTAATCAACATCATCACATAAACATCATCATGTATACTCATATAATCATCATGTATAATCATGTAATTAATGCATCATCAGAACATCATCACATAATCATAATAACAACGCATCATCATAGTTAAATAGATCGTCATTGCAATTTAATGCGGGGAACCTATTCTTTCTCTAGCTTAGTTCTTATACAGATACCCCTAAGTCTTCATTTTATTTCACCTAACTATAATATACTACGTTAGCTACGCACAACTTCGAACAGTACTTCATTCTAAGCTCTAGAACTAAAGTTATGCTCATTTCAAGATTTCAATCCAACATTCCGATTTTGTCTCACATCGCCCGTCGAAACCGATCCATCTCCTGGAGACACATCACATAAACCAACACCCCATTTTCTTTCCTTGGCTCGCCCCGCCTTTTCCTTGCGATGACATAGAAAAGCTTTATCGCCCGACGACACCACCTCTGTCGCCCAATGATGCACACCAGGTAGTAACTTTCTGTTGTGATCCTGCACCTGTTCAGTCTCAAATACTCTTGCGACCTTACACAAAAACAGTCACAATCCTCATAGTTTTCAATATTGAATCACTATACAACAACTACAAAATATTATAAACATAATATATACCATCTCATGACAATTCAACATAGTACTTTCATCAATTTCAACACGAGTTCTTCACAATACAACATATCACCAAAACCATCATAAAATCACCACAATAGCATGTATTATTTTCACAGATGCATATTACCAAATTATCATCATAAATCACATCATTTATGTCACAACAACATTAATAACAATTGACCACGGTAAAACATCATAATCAACATCATGTTTATCATTAAAATAGCACATCATGGTATAGCAACATGTAATAAATCAATCTCATAAATATATAGATACTGGAATCATGCATCAAAACACTCATATAATTCAATCATAATATGGTTCATCATGTTATCTTTCCAACGCTTCGTACGACGCATCAATCAGACTCCTGAAACTCAAGTTATGGCATTTTTAATAAAATTAAACAGCCATTCAATTCTACAACTCGTCGCCCGGCGATGCATTACTTTTGCGTCGCCTTTGCGTCGCCCGACGCTGTGTCGCAGACAACACTTTTCCTCCTGCGATTTTCCACCATTTGAGGCCTTTAGGAACTCCGAATTTGATTCCGTAAAAAGTTTCGGTTTCAGAATTCAAAATCCTATGTTTATAAAACATTCTTAACATCCTATAACATATATTTAAAGGTCCTAACATCACACATTCATCAAGGATTCATTCCTCCATTCATTCAACGCATGATTTTCATCAATTTTATCAATCTTTATCCTAAAATCATCACACAAAACACAATCCTACAATCATCTAAACTTTAGATCAATAATAATAATAATGATAAACACCCCTTACCTTAAAAATAGTTGCTAGCTTCGCAATCCTCTTCGTAATCTACCATTCGTCTTTGCCTCTCCACGCCCTAACTTTTCTCCTCTCAGTGTTTGTCTCCAATATTTCACGATTATTCTAATGAAACAATTTCTCCTATTATTTGTTTGAAAATAGGACCCCTAATATTTTTCCCATATTGTCCTTACTTAACCTTCCACCAATTACCATCTTACCCTTAATAATCCACGTGACATTACCATTTAGCCCTTCTTGTCTCTACACCATTATTCCTTCTTTTATTAATATTAATAATTCTAAGTATTATTATTAAATCCAATATATCTAGAATAATTATTTAAATTCTAAATAATTATAAACTAATCAAATATTCCTCATATATTATTATTCCAACACTACCCCATAATATACCATCACCAAACACCACGATGCATCATATAAATCATAATAATTCCCAAATAATCATAAATAACTAATTAAATAATTGACTATGATTTTTGGGGTGTTACAAGGCACATGAACTTTATCAGTATAATTCTGGTACTTATGACAAGTTCTCGAGTGGTGATGACAATCGGTTTCCATAGTCGACCAATAGTAACCTACTCTCAAAATCTTCTTAGCCATAGTATGCCCATTGGAGTGAGTACCAAATATGCCTTTGTGCATATCCTCCATAATCTTCTCTGCCGGATTTTTGTCTACACAGTGAAGCAAAATTGAATCATGATTACGCTTATACAAAATCCCATTGCTCAAGAAGACTTAGCCGAGAACCTCCATAGGAATTTCTTATCATTAATCGATGCCCCTTCAGGATATTCTTGAGCTTCAAGGTACCTTTTCACTTCATGAAACCAAGTTTTGTACCCCAAAATTTTCCCTCTCATTTATGAAGTATTTTCTCACAAGATCTCCTTTGGTTCAAGACTGCACAAGGTTTGATCAGCTCAAGACACCTCCTTAAGCACTGATGACTAAAATTAGGGTTTGAGATTTCAAAAGGATAATTGAACTTTAAATGTCTCATATGGAATTCATTGATCATTATTGACCCCCAAGATTACTCATGTCAAGTTTCAAGCCTTGGATCACATTTTTGCTCAGTCAATTGAGTAGTTGACCTAAAAATCAGCCGTATTAGGGAAAAAGTCAACTAGGGCCAATTTAGAGTCAAACTTCATAATTTTTGATCAACATAAACATTATAAACTCATATGTATCATTTGATCAAGTTTGGACCATAATTCCTCAAGAAATTTGATCAAATCATCAAAAGGGCAAAATGGTCAAAATTAGGGTTTTGATTGAGAAAGGGCAATTTCTGATTTTTGGCCTAGCATATGGTTAATTGATTTGAGGCATGATATTAAGAGTTCAATTGAATAATTTTTACCTAATGGCATGACTCAAAACATTGCTCAAGATCAATTGGATTGATAGTTGATTTTCAGTCAACTGATCAAAAGTCAATTGTACACTGAAAAGTCAAACTTTGACTTTTTGGTCAAAATCAAGTGTCAAAAATCACAATTCATCAAAACATGTAAAAATATGAAACTTGTTCATCAAGAAATCAAAAAGTCATGATTTCATTTTGAGAAGTCAAAGTTTTCAAACTTAGAAAATTTTCTAAGTGTTGAAAACTTCATATTTTTTCACAACATTGAGCCAATTTTTCACCATGATGCAAGATGACTCAAAAGAAACTTTCAACATGAAATTTGTAGATCTCCATGAGATATAAAACATAGCTTTACACAACGTTTCCTAGAAATTCATGGATTTGAAGTTATGATTTTGTGAATACATGTTCATGAAACAAAACACTTAGTAAAATTTTTGCCCTAGTTTAGGCAGGATTTTGACCTAACTTCATGGCAATTTATCACATAGTTCCAAGGGGAATTTTCAAAAGTGATTCAAATAGGGGTTTTAGAGTACATTACAAGCTTTCTAAAATGTCCAAGAACTCATTGAGATCATTCTTGAGCAAGGAGAATCGAAGAGAGGAAATTAGGGTTTCAAGTTGGAATTATAGGTCATTTTGTGATGAACAAGAATTCAAATCTCAAGCCTATGCTGCATAATATTTACTTTGCAGGCCTCAAAATTGTTAGGCACTCCATAATTAAATGCTTGCTCAGCTTTTAGAGGCCTTAACTCAAGCATTCAATGCAATGCCCATGCTTTATGTGCATTTTAGGAATAAAATGCACAATGCCATTTTGAAAAAGTAGCTTTATGCATAAAACTTGTTCTTGAGCCTTGCAATTGTTTTCTTATGATTGTACACGTCCTATAAATCACGATAAGTTTATCTCAAGCCTTACAATCACTCAGCCCATGCTTGTACTTCATCTTGGGACCATACTTTCACTTTTCTTCAAAATCAAGCAACCTAGCCATAACCCTATAACTCAAATCCTTTGTGCAAAACAGCTCCTGAAGGGTGAGAAGACACTTAGAAGGTGTGTGGGGGGGGGGGGGGGGGGGGTGAATAAGTTTTTATTTTTCTAGCGCAATACTAATGGAAGGACACTGGTATTTTTATCCTGGTTCGTTTGAAACTCAAACTACTCCAGTCCACCCGCCAAGGTGATTTTTCCTCTCTCAACGAGGACTTAATGCACAACCAAACTGGTGTGACTAACAATACAATGCACAAGCCAACTACAAGTGACTAACACCTCTAAGACTTAAACTAGTCCTAGCCCTCTTGAGAAATCTGGCCCAACTGGTCTCTCAAGGAACACTTACAAAATTATCTCTTAATAGTAGTGAAACAGATTTGCTTCTAAAAAGCTTTATCACAACTGTGACTAATCACTAAGATTGTTGCCCAATACTTAAGATCTGCCCACTATACAGTATTAGTTTACAAGTATGAAAATAGTGAGTGTAAGTATATTTCACGTAAGTCAGTAACCTTTCTTTGAAACAAAAGGTCTTCTATATATAACTTCCAATTCTTGACCGTTAATGCCTTGATGATAGTGCATGCATTTAATAAAGCGTGTTTGCAATGATGTGTGTTGCGTGTAGCGAGTAGGCTTGGTCTTTTCTTTTCCAATGCTCGTGCGCGTAGTACACTTGAGTGCGTTATCCGTCTTAGCATTTAATAACCAACGGTACTGTCAGAGCTTGTCTCTGGAAGTTGAAGTGTTTTTTCGCAGGGTTTCCATTTCAGAGTTTACTTGATCTTTTCTTCTATCAGAGTATTCTTCAATATGTGTTCATCAGAGTTTGCTTTAATCTTGCATTTATCAGATGTTTTTTTCAGCTTACTTCTATCAGAGCTTTGCTTCAGCTAGCTTTATCATAGGTTTCTTAGGATTGCTGTTCATCAGAGTTTGCTTTGGAGTGCTTCCTTCTGAGTTTGCTTTATACTTACGTAGAATGTTATTTCTTTCTAAGATGCGTAAGTTAGAACTTCATCTGAACTTAGAGAACATACAAGTCAGAGTATAAAATATATATCACAAAATTTATTTCATTGTTATCATCAAAACTCTAAGATATGAATAGAACCAAACTTTGTTGTAACAATCTCCCCCTTTTTGAAGATGACAAAATAATTCAGATTTTGAAAAAAAAATTTGTGCAAGTATGAGGATCTCCCCCTGAGATAAATAATCTCCCCCTGAGATAGATATTTCTTCTTCCGAAATAAAGAATAATTAAAGAGTTTAAAAGCATAAGGGAAGATTCCTGAGATTTATTCTTCAGAGCTTTTAGACTTTTTCTTTCAGAGTTTCTTTAGCAATACTTTTCTTGATGATGTTCAGAGATTCGTCTTTTAGAGTTTCTTGAGTTCCTTCGTATCTCTTAAATAGAAAAAAACATTGTATTTTGTTAGAAATGTTTGAGACTTAGTCCCATAACTATTTTCATGGATCAGATCAAAATTTTATTTTCTCCCCCTTTTTGTCATAATCAAAAAGTAAAAAATAAAGAAATTCAAAAATTGTCATATATTAAAGATTCAAAAGAAAACAGAGTTACAAAACAAAAACAAGAAGAAAAAATTTAGAAATAAAATCTAAGAGCGACGAGAAATAAGAGAAAGCAGAAGATTCTTGATTTCATTTAGGAATCCTCTTGTTTCAGCATCCAAGATCTGATTTCCTTGTTGTTTCATCTTGTTTATCCAAATGTTCATGGATGGCCTTATTGTCCTTATTTAGTTCATTCAGAGTGTCCAGCAACAGCGAAGGTGAATCAGAAGTTGAAGCAGCTTCAGAGGAGACAACCTTTGGAGCAGAAGTAGCAGAGCCTAAGTTCACAACATTTGAGAGAAGGGTGCCGGGATCAATCAGCAGAGTAGGCACTTTCCCAGAGGCAGCTTCATCAGAAGGTTGGTGAAACAGAGTCATGGCCAAAGGATTTGGTTCAGACTTAACGTCATCTTCAGATTCATCCTCTGATATCTCCATAGAGTCAGCAGGTGGTAATGGAGCACCAGTAATCTGTAGTGGAGACTTTTGATCCCAGATGTTTACCACTTATATCAAGAAGGTATTCAGATACTTTGTGAAATTATCAAGAACCTAAGCATAGCACAATTCTTACAAATTGAGGGTTTCATCATTGAGTTTCCTTCTGAATGCTTCCCACATAAAATCACATGCTGCTGGATTCAGGTTGCTGGCACTGTTTGCTTTCAGCAAGTCAATCCACGTCTGCATTTCTGTTACAAAATTTCGACAACATACATGAACATCTGAATGATTAGGTTTTAGGGTTGGTTTGGGAATGGCCTTTTTGGTGGATTTTATTTGTAGATAACATAGTGATTCAAGATCAACTACAGTTCTGAGAAAGTCAGAAGGGACAGAGGGTTCAGGAGGTTCTGATGAGGATGGACTAAGGGTTTGTTCTAGAGAGAGAGGCAAAGAGGGTTCTGGTGATGAAGGTGAGGGAATTGCTGGTGAAGAAGGTGGTGTGACATCAGGAGAGATAATGATTGTGGTTTGAGGTGAGGAAGGAAGAGAAGGTGTTGGTGATACATTTAAGGAAAAAATGTTTTCAGAGCGTAGGATGAAGGATGGAGGTTGTGTAGCCAGAGAAACATTTATTCCAGGTAGTCTCCAAGAACCATCATACCACTCAGAGGGTCTTGGTGATAAAGGTATGATGGGGGATGCTGAAAGAGGGTTTTCAGTAGGGGTATTTGGATTTTTATGGTGGGGAGCAGAAGGAGGTATGTCAGATTGAGGTTGAGTTTGTTGAGCTACTTCAGCAGCAAAATTATCTATGTCAGATAATACTTGATCAATTTCAGGTTGTTATCTAGGGGCTCAGAGGATTGTGTTAGGTCTATGTCAACTGCTATATTTTCTAAGGTTTGAGGTTCAACAGATGTTTCCATGCGCACAAAATCATTAACAGAAATGGTTTCAGAGGATGTACCTGCAGATTTCTTCTTCTTCTTCTTCTGAGGTAGAGAAGAGGGGCCTTCTCCAGCTTGCCTTTTCTTCTTCTGGAAGAAAACATCTGGTGCAGGGATATTTATTCCTTGAAGCCAAGTAGGGTCAATGGGGATACCACTTTCTTTGCATGCTTCAATGAAGTGCATAATGATCTCCGGATGATCACCAGAGTTGAACAAAGGAATATCTTCAATGGGGATTCTCCTTCTGGTGACTGTTGCTGAGACGTATGGTGTAGGATCCATCAGAAGTTTCTCAATTAGCTTCCTTTTCAACAGGTTCTTCCCAGTCAGAGCTTTTCCACAAGTAGGCTCCAACTCTCCAAGCAAGTTTGCATCTTTTAAGTGAGCTATTAGACCATTCTCCGTCAGAATGTCTGAGATTAGTCTTCCCAGAGGGATCCAGTTTCTCTTTGATTTAGGGTTTCTGACCCTTTCAGCTTCCCTAGTTTCCTTCACATGCGTTCACAGATGTTTGAACAGAAGGTATGGCAGATCAATCTTCACATTTGTTCCAAGACAGAATAAAAGTTATTGTTGGTCAGCATTAATGTAGTAAGGGGAACTAGTTTCCTTCATGTGATGAATGCAGTCATGGATGATTCTTGCCCAGATTTTATAATAGTTCATCAAGTCTTTGACCTTGTTTGAAGCTTGCCCAGTAGTAAAGATTTCAGCATAAACCTTGGACATATCCATTCGTCCACTAGAGATTCCAGTAACGCCATTTCCTTCAAAACCTAGAAGCTTTCTGATGATATTCTCAGTAATGGAAATCTTTTTGCCCATGACAAACGAAAGGATGACTTTTGGGGAAGCAATAGCATGAATCCAAAATTCCTTAACTAGATGAGGGGATACTGGTCTAACAAGACGATCAATGAAATTTTTCCAACCTTGGAACTCCACGGCTGGGAACAAGTCAAACCCATTTTCCTTCAGATTATCAAAATCTACCATAAGTTTAGTCACCACTTCCAAGCTATCCACATGTATCAGCATAGTTCTCTCAGGAGTGACATACCCTTCTGCTTGTTGAGCGCTGCTTCAGGACACATGAATGCTTGAGGAAGGAGATGAAGATGAAGCCATTTGAATGTTTAGGTTTAGAATTTTGAGAAGGGAGTTGAGAGAGTTTGCACAAAAACGTAGAGGCGATTGAAGTTTGAGAAAGAGAGTAAAAAATAGAACAGGGATTTTGCAAGGGTATTTATAGATAAAAAGAATCTTTAAATTAATGAGCAGTTTAATAAATTTGAAAATATTTACAAACATAATAATTATAAACAATTAATGAGATTTTGCATTAAGGGGATGTGTGATTTTGATCAAATCTAAAAAGTTACCTAGGAACGACGTCTCAATAGCAGTGCACGCATGCGTGACCTTTCAGAATTGAAACACGCGTTCAACTTCTGAGGGTAGCGTGAGACAACTGGTTTAATATAATGAATTTTTGACCATTCTAGTAATGAAACATTAGACACATTTCAGAACATGATGAATGGCTTCTGATGTAACTCCTCTTCTAACTTATGAAGAGCAGTCAATTAGAACATTCATTTCAGAACATTCTGGAAACACATATAGAAGAAAAAAATATTTTCATTCAGGACAAAATTCCATGCTGATGTTTTTCAGAATGAATTTGAATCTATCTTCAGCAAGGGGTTTGGTAAAAATGTCATCCCATTGATGGTCTGTGTCTACAAAATTTAAGTTTAAAATTCCCTTCTAAATGTAGTCCCTTATAAAATGATGTTTAATTTCTATATGTTTTGATTTAGAATGTAGGATGGGATTTTTTGAAAGACAAATAGCAGAGGTATTATCATATAAGATATGAATATTACTTTCATATAGATGATAATCTTCCAACTGGCTCTTCATCCAGATCATCTGAGTGCTACATCCAGCAGCAGATATATATTCAGCTTCAATGGTTGATAGTGAAATAGTGGCTTACTTCTTGCTGTACCATGAGATAACGTTATCACCCAGAAACTGAAAGCTCACAGGTGCTTTTGCGTTCTATTCTATCTCTAGCACAGTCAGCATCACAATAACCTACTAGTTTAAAATCTTTGGATCTTCTGTAACACAACCCAAGGTTAGTAGTACCTTTCAGATACCTCAGAATTCACTTAACAACAATTAAGTGAGATTCTCTAGGATCTGATTGTAATCTTGCACATAAGCATACACTGAATAGAATATCTACTCTAGATGCAGTCAGATAGAGAAGAGATCCAATCATACCTCTGTAAAGTTTCTGATCTACCTTCTTACTTACCTCATCTTTTCCTAGAATGCATGTAGGGTGCATTGGGGTCTTGGCTTCTTTACTTTTTGATAGCTGGAATTTCTTCAGAAGTTCTTTAACATACTTTGTCTGAAGTATGTAAGTACCTTCTAGAGTCTGATTTATTTGAATTCCCAGAAAGAATTTTAGTTCTCCCATCATGCTCATCTCAAATTCAGCCTGCATAGACTCAGCAAATTCTCTTCCAAGAGAGACATTAGAAGTTCCAAAAATAATATCATCAACATATATTTGACAGATTAAAATGTCATTTTTAAATGTTTTTCTGAATAAAGTTGTGTCCACTTTGCCTCTGGTAAAATTATTTTCTAAAAGAAAATTACTCAGACGTTCATACCAAGCTCTGGGAGCTTGTTTCAGACCGTACAGAGACTTTTTCAGTTTGAAAACATGTTCTGGAAATTTTGAGTCATCAAAACCCGGAGGTTGGTGGACATAAACTTATTCTTCTATGTAACCATTTAAAAAGGCACTTTTAACATCCATTTGATATAATGAGATGTTGTGTTGAGAAGTAAAAGAAATTAACAATCTAATTGATTATGAAGACCCGTTTAGTTCCAATGATATTAAATCCTTTAGGTTTTGTAACAAGATCCCACACATCATTTCTTGAAAATTGATTTAATTCTTCTTGCATAGCTAGGATCTATCATTATCTTTCAGAGCTTCCTCTATTGAAGTTGGCTCAATCAGAGAGACCAATCCAAACAGTGATTCTTCATTGTTTCTGAAGGAGGACCTTGTTCTAATGGGATCTTCTTTCTTTCCTAGAATCATATTTTCTGGATGTGCAGATGTGATTCTGGAGAATTTATTTTGTGAGGATTGTTCAGAAATTCTTAGATTTTCTAGAGCATTTTCAATAGGAGGATCTTCTAAGTTGTCTTTTGCTTCTGACTCTTCAGAGTTTGTAAGATGACCTTCTATACCTGCAGAATTTTCATTTTGCTTTGGCTTTTGCTGGCCAAGATTATCATCAAATCTGACTTTGATTGATTCTTCAACAATCAGAGTTTCTGTTTTGTATACCCTATAGTCTTTTGAGCGTTCAGAATATCCAAGTAGAAAACACTTTTGTTCCTTAGAATAAAACTTGTTCAGATTATCTTTAGTATTCAGAATATAGCAAGTGCATCTAAAAGGATGGAAATATGAAATGATGGGTTTTCTGTTTGTCCACAATTCATAAGGAGTCTTTTCAAGAATAGGTCTTATAGAGACTCTATTTTGAATATAACACGCTGTGTTCACAGCTTCTGCCCAAAAGTGTTTAGCCATATTAGTTTCATTAATCATGGTTCTGACCATTTCTTGCAAAGTTCTATTCTTTCGTTCTACAACTCCATTTTGTTGGGGAGTTCTGGGACAAGAGAAATCATGAGAAATGACATTTTCTTTAAAATACTTTTCAAAATAATGATTTTCAAATTCTCCTCCATGATCACTTCTAACCTTTATGATTCTAAAATCTTTTTTATTTTGAACTTGGATGCAGAAGTAGAAGAACACAAAATGTGACTCATCCTTGTGTTTTAAAAACTTAACCCATGTCCATCTGCTGTAGTCATCAACAATGACCAATCCATACTTCTTGACTCTGATGGATACAATTTTAACTGGTCCAAACAGATCAATATGAAGAAAATCCAATGGCCTAGAGGAAGAAGCAACATTTTTTGACTTAAAAGAAGGTTTTGAAAATTTTCCTTTCTGACAAGCTTCGCACAGAGCTTCTGAGTTAAACTTCAGATTTGGAAGTCCTTTGACCAGATTGAGTTTGTTAATTTGAGATATTCTTCTCATGCTAACATGTCCTAATCTTCTGTGCCAGACCCATTACTCATCGCTAACAGACATAAGGCATTTTACATTTTGATATTTAAGATCAGAAAGATTAATTTTATAGATGTTGTTATTTCTCTTGCTAGTAAAAAGGATTGTTCCATCTTTTTTATTAACAACTCTACAGGATTTTTGATTGAAGATAATGTCATAACCGTTGTCACTTAATTGACTTATGGACAACAAGTTATGTGCTAATCCTTCTACTAATAGAACATTAGTTATAGAAGGGAGGTTACCGTTTCCAATGGTTCTAGAACCAATAATCTTTCCTTTTTGATTTCCTCCAAATTTGATATCACTTCCAGATTTAAGTTCCAGACTTTGGAACATAGAATTTCTTCCCGTCATATGACGCGAGCATCCAGAGTCCAGGTACCATGATTGGTGTTTCAACTGAGCTGTTAAGGACATTTACAACATAGATTATTTTCTCCTTAGGTACCCATTTCTTTTTGTGTCCTTTTTGGTTAGAGTTTCTATAGTTCAAATTGAACTTTGATTTTGCATAAGAATTTTCAGAGTGAGAAGTGTATTTGATATCATGTGTGTGCCTAAAACTAAATTGTTTGTGTAGTGGTTTATATGATATAACCATTTCCTCAACGGGCTTAGGTTTATATATTTCTTTCCCTCTGGGAGCTTTATATCCAATACCTCTTCTGTCATTTCCACTAACACCATAGATCATTGAAGCCATTTTGCTTCTATCTATGCTTTTAGCAAGAAACGTTTGAAAATTAGAGTCATATTCTTTTAGAATATCTTTTGAACTTGAAGCAGAATCTGAAATAGAATTGTTTTCAAATTTTTGAACATCCTCTTTGAGTTTAAAAATGTTTTCTTTAAGTTCAGAGTTTTCTGTTTCATGTTTCTCAAAATCAGATGCAAGATTCTTTTTGAGTTTCTTGTATTTGATTTTGAGTTTACTGTAGTTTTCAAGCAGTTCAGATAAGCTTTAAGCAAGTTTAATTCTAGAAAATTCAGAGAATACCTCTTTTGGTTCTGAGTCAGAGTCTGAGTCATCGTCATCTACTTTGGTAGCCATAAACACTAAATTAGCGTGTTCATCTTCTGAGTCAGATTCAGCTTCAGAAGATTCTGAATCATCCCAGGTGGCCATCATGCCTTTCTTTCTTCCAAACTTTTTCTTTGGTCTTTCTCTTTGCAGCTTAGGACAATCACTTCTGTAGTGTCCATGTTCTTTGAATTCATAGAAGACTATATCTCTTCCGCTTGACTTCTTATGTCCAGAAGATTCTAGTTTATCTTCTGACCTCTTGTAGTTCCTGAACTTCGTTTTTCTATGCTTCCACATCTGATTGATCCTTCTAGAGAGCAGGAATAACTCATCTTCTTCTGATGCATAATATTTAGAGTTTCCTTCTTCTTCCTGAAAAGCGTTAGTTTCAAATTTTTTAATGGATTTTAGTGCTATATACTTACCTTTTTCCTGAGGCTCATGTTCATTAAGTTCTATCTCGTGACTCCTTAAAGCACTGATAAGTTCTTCAAGGGAAACATCATTCAGATCTTTTGACACTTTGATTGCAGTGACCATAGGTGCCCATCTTCTGGGTAGACTTCTGATAATTTTCTTAACATTGTCTGCCTTGGTGTATCCTTTTTTCAAAACTCTCAGGCCGACAATCAGAGTTTGGAATATCGAGAACATAGCTTCAATAGACTCATTTTATTCCATTTTGAATGCTTCATACTTCTGGACAAGAGCCAGAGCTTTTGTCTCTTTTACTTGAGCATTTCCTTCATGAGTCATCTTGAGGGATCAAACATGTCATGTGCTATATCTATGTTGGTGATTTTCTCATATTAATTTTTAGTGATAGCATTCAGAAAGATGTTTCTGGCTCTGTGGTGATTCTTGAAATCTAACTTTTGTTGTTTATCCATGTTCTTTCCGTCAATTTTGTTTCCGTCTTTATCTTCTGGATGGGTGTATCCATATAGGACCAAATCCCATAGATCAGTATCATGACCTAGAAAGAAAATTTCTAGTCTATCCTTCCAATATTCAAAGTCTTCTCCATCAAACACATGAGGTTTGGTGCAGTTGTTGTTGTTTTGTTCAGATGCCATAGTGTTTTCCTTCTGGATCTTTTTCTGACACTGTTAGGTGTTTGCACCCAGAACTAGAGCTCTAATGCCTATTGAAGGGTGAGAAAACACTTAAAGGGGTTGGGGTGGGGGGGGTTGAATAAGTTTTTCTTTTTCTAGCGTAAAACTAATGGAAGGACACTAGTATTTTTATCCTGGTTCGTTTGAAACTCAAACTACTCCAGTCCACCCGCCAAGGTGATTTCGCCTCTCTCAACGAAGACTTAATCCACTATAATCAAACTGATTACAAATGCACAACCAAACTGGTGTGACTAACAATATAATGCACAAGCCAACTGCAAGTGACTAACACCTCTAAGACTCAAACTAGTCCTAGCCCTCTTGAGAAATCTGACCCAACTGGTCTCTCAAGGAACACTTACAAAATTATCTCTTAATAGTAGTGAAACGGATTTGCTTCTAAAAAGCTTTATCACAACAGTGATTTATCACTAATATTGTTGCCCAATACTTAATATCTACCCACTATACAATATTAGTTTACAAGTATGAAAACAATGAGCATAAGTATATTTCACGTAAGTCAATAACCTTTCTTTGAAACAAAAGATCTTCTATATATAGCTTCTAATTATTGACCATTAATGCCTTAATGATAGTGCATGCATTTAATGATGCATGTTTGCAATGATGCGTGTTGCGTGTAACGAGTAGGCTTGGTCTTTTAGTTTCAAATGCTCGTGCGCGTAGTACACTTGAGTGCATTAGCCGTCTTATCATTTAATAACCAACGGTACTGTTAGAGCTTGTCTCTGGAAGTTGAAGTGTTTGCTCGCAGCGTTTCCATTTCAGGGTTTAATTGATCTTTTCTTCTATCAGAGTATTCTTCAATATGTGTTCATCAGAGTTTGCTTTAATCTTGCATTTATCAGAAGTTTCTTTCAGCTTACTTCTATCAGATCTTTGCTCTAGCTAGCTGTATCAAAGGTTTCTTAGGATTTCTCTTCATCAGAGTTTTCTTTGGAGTGCTTCCTTCTGAGTTTGCTTTATACATGCGTAGAATGCTATTTCTTTCTAAGATACATAAGTCAGAACTTCATCTGAACTTAGAGAACATACAAGTCAGAGCATAAAATATATATCACAAAATTTATTTTATTGTTATCATCAAAACTCTAAGATATGAAAAGAACCAAACTTTTTTCTAACAGCTCCAACCTTTTGCTTATAGATACACAAGTCATTTGCAAGAAAACACACGCATACACAAGCCTAAAAACTCCCAAGAACTCAAAAGTGTATCACATACCTCCATTCTTGCATAACCTGACCAAAAGTTTGAAACTCACATCTCCCTCATGTGTTTTCAAGCCTTTTTGTTCCTAAAGCTTCTAAACATCATTTAAAACTCATCCCACACCCTATTACAAGACTGTAACACCATTAACACCATCCTCCATTTTTAAAAATAGAGCTTTGCACTTGGACTTCTCCAGCACGATTCAGCCATCTCCAGTACAAACTAAACATCGCATTAGCTTCCTGGGACCTCAGTGGAGCTATTCTGATCATCGCAACACCTTGAGGAGTGCTCAAACTCAGAATATGATTTCCAGTTTTGAGGTAAGTTTCCTTAACTTGGAACTCTTCATACAAGCATCATTAATGTTTAATTTGTGAATGAAAAATGTAGACATCATTGTCCTGAAGCTAACCATGTCTTTAGATTTCATTTATATTGCTTAAGTAGTTAGAATTTTAAATCTGAACATCTTGGAAAAGTTAGGTCAGAATTTAGTACCATTCAAAATTCATGCTCATTTTTGAGAATTAGTTTAAGTTATTTACATTTCTAGAATCGTGGTGAAGTTTGACACAAGTTTCATGTTTACATTTTTGCAAATGGATGAGAAATGAACAAGATGCAGGTGGTCTGGCTAGAGGTTGAAGATGAAGTTGTTTTCAGGAAGCAGTTTCTAATATATATTTATGGTTTGACATAAGTTAACAAATGTATCACCACCCCCGTGGTTAAAGCTCGCGCCTGTCACCCTTAGGTCTTGGGTTCAAGCCCCAGTGTGACCTTTTTGCATTTTTTCACTTTTTTTGACATCTTATTTTTTTGCAGCGCCTGGGCCAACCACTTTGGGCCTTTGTTTTTTTTACCTTCTAACCCCTTTAATCATTTCCAAACCCCCATGACTTTTCTTTATATTTTATTTTCTTTATTATTTTCATTACCATTATTATTATTATTATTATCTATTTTTTTTATTAATAAAAACAAACCAAAAATATTTATATTTTATGACTTATATTTATTTAGTTTATTTTCTTCATAAAAAAAACAAAAGAACAAAAAACATTTTCATTTAGTAAATTAATTTCTTTTTTTATTCAATAAAAACTTTGACTAAATTTTCATCATTATATTATATTATTTTTCTTGTAAATTAAAATAAATTTAGAATTTAGGACTTTTATTTAATTATTTTTATTTACTAATTTAATTAAATTCACAAAAAAACCCTAAAGAACTTGTTTTCCTTAAATTAATTATTTTACTAACTTAATCTTAATTTTCTTATTTTTAGTTAATTATTTTATTTCTATTTAATTAGGTCAAAAATCCTTTTTCATAAAAACCAAACAAAAATCATATTTCTTTATACATTTACATTCTTGTATTTTATTTGTTCATTTTGTACATTTATTCAAATTCAATATGGTTGTAATAATTATTTAGATTTAATTTCTTGCAATATTCCTCATTTGTAATTTGTATACCCCTCCCCTAAAAGATGTAATAGCTTAGTATTTTTATTTTCCGCAATTTAAATACTTTATATACAAATGCTAGTAATTAGGATTTTGTATGGAAAGACTAAAACCAATAAATAGCAAACCCTAATCAAGATAAAACAACACATGTAAATCAATACACTTGCAAACATACATCCTTAGGGTAAATCCACTTGGTTGCCTTACAAAAATGGTCATATGATGCATGTGAGGTATCTCAGCAAAAAAAAAAATACAACATCATAGCCCCTCGATAACGTTATCTATGTTGCCTTTCAAAATGATCTTAGTCCCTAAAGAAAAAATGCTAAGATATCTTGCAATATTGCTAATCATGGTTATACGGTGACCCACGCCCGTCCCTTTTACATCCAAAGATAGGGTTACTTACCAAGTCAATGGTAAGATAACAATGTCAAAGGAAAAAGGAAATGAACATGAAAGAATTTTGAGTAGGTAGAATTTTCCTAGTTACTTGCTCAATTTCAAAACCAAAACATCCTTGCTATTTTCAAAACAAACACCAACACTTTCAAAAACATCTTTCAAACTTGAAAACATTTTCAAAAGATTAAACACTTTGTATACATTCTTATGAACGAGAATCATTACAAAGTTTTCCTAAATAAATGGCATCTTTACAAAATACTTTCAAAAAAACCACATAAAGCACATTTTCAAACAAAAGCAAGTGATCTAGCAAGTAACTAAGAGCCCATGGAAAACCATGGATGAAAAGGGTGCTAGCACCTTCCCTTTTCATAATCTACCCCCCGAAATCAAGAAAACATCTCAAAGGTCTTTCCTGTGCTTTTTCATCTTTCCTTTTGGATAAAAGAAAAGTCGGTGGCGACTCTTGCTAACTGCAACATTTGCGATCAAACATAAAACACCCAAGTCAGTTCTCCCACCGTATCAAAGAACTGGCGACTCTTCTGGGGAAAATTCTTAAAGTAGGGTTACCTTAGGGTTAGATCACATTTACTTGATTTCATTGTTTGACTTGTATGCTTTACATTATGGTTCTTTTTTTTGGGTTTGAATCCTCTACCTGGATTTGGGATACCTTATAGGTAATACCAATACATTATGGAAACTGTGCGGGGTATACCGACATGGTCTAAGCAATAGCCACGTTAGTGTGACATATTTGTGGGTACCGGTATCCCTTGAGTAGTCAAGGAGAATACGGGGCCGCTGAGTGATGTCATGAAGCACTAACTAACTTCTAGAATCTTTACTTGACCAACTTGGCCATTAGGACGTAGTGAGATGACCGAATTTGGTGCAGTCTAAAGTTGGTAGATACTCGATACTACACTCATTGAGGTTTGGTTTTTTGGGATATTTCGATCGCCATTAAAGAGGCTTGCGCTGAAACAATGCCCGAGAAGACAAACCAGTGATATTGAGCTCCTTTAGAACCCAGTTACTATTGCTAGGATAGGTTTGAGCCAACTAAACTTCAAGAGGGTACTTACCTATGAGACTCCATGCAAGCCTAAACTAAGGACTTGTTTGTTTTGTTTGTATATATTTACTTTCACATAACATCATAAACATCATAACATCATACTCATACTGACTAACCATTTCAAGGTTTTTCGGATTTATCTTTGTTCTGTTTTGTAGGACATGGATTCTATTCGCAGAAAAACCATTCAAGTCAATCTCGTAAGGATCCCTCCTCAACATAAAGAGATAGCATCAAGAATTCCTGAAAATTATCCATTTACCGAAAGTCATGGTCGCCTCCTAAACTTGGTCATCTCTAACACTGATGAGGACATGATGAAGGTGTTCTTCCAGTTCTTTGATCCTCTACACCATTGCTTCATATTTCCTGATTATCAACTTGTGCCAACTTTGGAAGAATTATCCCAACTCTTGAGGATTCCCATTCTCAATCAACTACCTTTCAATGGTACGGAAAGATATCTAAATACATAAGAGATTGCTCAAGCTCTACACTTACAACCATCTGATATCACAACTAATTGGGAGATAAGGAGTGGTGTCAAAGGTTTCCTGGAAAAGTTATTGTTTTGGAAAGCCCAAAACTGTTGGAACTCTTTGGATTTGCAAGCTTTTGAGGAAATTGTGGCTCTCCTCATCTATGTGATGGTTTTGTTTCCAAATCTTGACCAACTCATAGATGTGAACATTGTCAAAATCTTCATGTCTTGTAACCCGATGCCTACATTGTTAGGAGACATCCTACATTATTTTCACACTCGCACTATGAGGAAAAGAGGTATCCTTATGTATTGCACTCCTCTCTTGGCAAGATGGTTTATTTCGCATCTTCCCCAATCAATATTGAAGAACGAGCAAGGTTCAAGGTGGTCACATAAGTTGATGACACTCAAACATTCAAACATTCATTGGTGTTCCCGATCTATAGAGAATGTTACTATTGTCGGCCGTTGTGGAGAATTCCCTAATGTCCCTTTACTTGGCATTAGAGGAGGTATCACCTACAACCCCTGCTTAGCCTTAAGACAGTTTGTTTACGCCCGAAGGGATGGCCCACATGAGATGCTTATTCAAGGTTTGGTATTTGACTATGAGAACGAAGATCAAGGTCACCGCCAGAGGTTTATCCGAGCTTAGAGGATGGTAAACAAGGTAGATAGCAAGACATTGGGGCAGAAGAATTCCATCCCTCTTGAGCCTTACCTCAAATGGGTACGAGCTCGTGTTCAAAGTCTTATGATGCCTTACCCCTCCATTCTCCCGGTGATCATATAGCCTGTTGTGGAAGGAGATGTTCCATACACTATCCTGAATCCTGAAATGCCCACCTCTCTTGAAGACTTACAATGGGATTGGATACAGCTTAAGGGGGAGTGAGACACTTTCAAGGCCCAATTCTATACCAGCGAGAAGAAGGTTTTGGAACTCACCAAGCAGCTTCATGAGGAGCGAAGTCTGAATGGCTACATCGCACCAAAAAGGATGTGTACAACTTTCTTATCTTAGAGTTTTTGTATTTCTTTGTAAGCCCAAAAGAGGCATGATGTACTCAAACTTTGATTTATTAATATAACGTGTGTTCCTTTTTGGTCTAAAGCAAACTTAAATCTCTAATTTCCTTGAAATCATTGCATGTGCATCTACCATTCATGATAACATAAGCAGGTTTCTTACAACAAGTCTCCTCATCTTTCTACTGTTTATTTCAGTAAGATGGATCTCGAGTAGACAGTAAAAGACCTCCAGGCGTAGAATTCTCAATTTCAACAGATGTTCTTGACTCTAGCCAAAGTACAAGAGGATTTGAAAACTTTGTTGATTGAAGAAAAGAAGAAGAAAGCAACAAAAGTAACCGGTGTTCTGAATCTAGGAAGAAGGTTCCCAGGGGAAGCCATAAAGATCTTAGACTTTGCAACATCATCTGGTGAAAAAGACAATCAAGAGGGGAAAGGAAAGGAAGCAACTGCCCAGCCAGAATCTGAAGAGGAAGAAGAAGAGGATTACTCTAAAGAGCAATATCCCCCGGCCGACGATAAATACAAACATCTGGAAGAGCGTCTAAGTGCAATAGAGATTCAGAAAGTACTCGGGCTGGTCTTTGAAGAGCTGGGTTTGGTGTCTGGGATTGTTATTCCACAAAAATTCAAGGCACCGGTATTTGCTAAATACGATGGGGTTTCGTGTCCCAAAATGCATCTCTGATCTTATGTGAAGAAGATACAGCCTCACACTGCTGACAGAGATTTGTGGGTCCACTTCTTTCAAGACAGTCTATCCGGGACTTAGCTAGATTGGTTCTATCAACTGGAAATGGCCAATTTTCATAATTGGGAAGACCTTGTTGCTGCTTTCTATAAATAATATCAGTATAACGCAGATCTTGCTCCCACCCGTACTCAACTCCAGAGTATGGCTATGATTTCAAGTGAAGGTTTCAAAGACTATGCTCAGAAATGGAGGGAATTAGCAGGAAGAGTTCAGCCTCCCCTTTCCGAAAGAGAGTTAGTAGACATGTTTATGGGTACCCTGTCCGGTCCTTTCTTTAATCATCTAATTGGAAGCTCTTCAGCAGGCTTCACTAAATTAATCTTGATCGGAGAAAGAGTGGAAGCTGGGATTAAGAGTGGGAGGATTCAAAAGGATGCATTCTCCAGTGCCGTGAGAAAACCATTTATTGGGAAGAAAGAAGTTGGTGCTATGTATCATCAAAGGAATCAAGAAAGAACTGAACACCGTTAAATGGTGGAAGCTGTCATGATCCCTAAGCCTGCACCTACTCAACAAAGGAGCAATCAGCCTAGAATAGAAAAACTGGTAAGACAGTTTACCCAGATAAATATGAAACTATCTCAAGTCCTGCCACATTTAATGATATCCAATCTGGTAACTTTGAAAGAAGCTCCGAAGAATCCCAACACAACCTCTCCTCATTACCATCCTAATGCTCGATGTTCTTACCGTTCAGAAAGTCCAGGCCATGATACTAACAACTGTTGGGCTTTGAAAAACAAGGTGTAAGACCTTCTTGAAGAAAAATAAATTGAATTCGATGCTCCTGAGATCCCAAATGTTATCACCGCTCCTATGCCCAAGCATGGCCGTGATGTTAACGCTATTGAAGATGATATGTTTGTTACCATTGTTGATGAACTTGTTACTCCTCTGCTGACTATCAAGTGAAACCTATTGAGGGCCGATTTATTTCTGGGCTGTGACGAAAGCTGCCACCTCTATTTATCCCTACCAACTGGTTGTCATTTATTTAAAGCAGGTGTCCAACGCCTAATGGATGACAAAGAGATTTTGTTTGAAAAGACTCTCATTCCAACCATTTCTTACAATGATGTTTCAATAGTAACCATTTCCGCCAATCCTTACAGGGTCTCCACCAAAAGACTCGTTAGGATTACATCAGCTTCTGAAGTGACTCCACTTATGATTACTATGCCTGGACCAATCCCGTACACATCATATAAAAATGTCCCATGGAATTATGGGGCGACGTTTACTATCACGGCGTCAAGCAAGATTGGCTGGCTGTTGAAGACTCAATTTTTGAGAAGGCTGACCCCGACATCGGCAACATTGCAGGAACCGGCAAGATAACCCGAAGTGGCAGAGTATTATCTCCAGAGATTGTTCCTCTGAAGACTGTTACCGGTCCTGTAATCATCCCTGCTTTTATTCTTGTTGACATAACTACTACAATCCCTATGGTTACCCCTACTGAAACCTTTACCACCGAGTTAACCGAGACTCGGGGCAAAGGCATTCTGGTTGAGCCTGTCCAGATGAAGGCGCAATCAGTATCCATCCCAGAAGCCTCCTAAAAGGAGATGGAAGAAATTCTGAAAATTATAAAGAGATGCAACTATAACGTAATCGAATAGCTAGGGCAGACTCCATCAAAGATTTCCATGCTGGCTTTATTGTTGTGCTCTGAGGCTCATGCGAAGGCCTTGGTGAAATTTATTAAAACTGCCCATGTGCCACAAGAAACCTCTGTTGATCAGTTCCAAGACTGCGTGACCAGTTTAACCGCTGACAACGGTTTAGGCTTTTCTGATGCTGACTTGACACCTAGGGGGAGGAAGCATAACGAGGTATTGCATGTCTCTGTCGAATGCAGGGGCACAACTTTGGACCATGTCTTAGTTGATACCGGTTTGTCTTTGAATGTGCTGCCTAAGAAGGCTCTTAATAGACTCAACTGTGAAAGTTTGACCTTAAAACCCAGCAACATAGTGGTAAGGGCCTTCGACGGGTCAAAGAGAATGGTGCATGGGGAGGTGGACATCCCCATAAAAGTTGGAACTCAAACCTTTGATTCAACATTTTACGTGATGGACATTCACCCTTCCTATACCTTCTTATTGGGCCGACCATAGATTCACAACGCTGGTCACCTCTACATTACATCAAATGCTGAAATACCCGACCAAGGTGAAAATCATTACTGTCCATGGAGAAGAGGAATATATGGTCAGTCACTTAAACTCCTTCAGATACATGGAATTGGATGGTGAATTCATTGAAACTCTGTTTCAGCATTTCGAGGAAGTCCCATAAATCTAGGCAGTAACCAAGGATGTTTCCCAAGTCCCAAAGATTACAAGACCTCCGCTAAAGATGTCTTCTCTGAAAGATACCAAGGCAGTCATCGAAGAAGGTGGGTGTACTATTTGGGGCCAACTCCCAGATATCCCTTACAAATTTGACAAATTTGGTTTGGGTTTCACTTCAGGAGCCCAAAAAGCTGTACGTCGTGCTCGTGCCGTGGGACCACCTTTGAAGATCAACAACCACATAGTCAACGCAGTGGGGGATGATGAGGAGGATAGCTGCGACCTGGAGGAATGGATTTTCCCAATTGTCAATGGAGGACTCAGCAACTGGGAAGCTAAAGATTTTGTCCCAATTACTTTTATCCAACAATAATTGTCTTTAAATTTTTGTCGGACCTGTAATAATTAAACAATTCATACTTTTAAAACCTTGTGTCTTACCCAAGGCACAACGGTCCATTTGTAAGGGCTGTTACCTCATTTTCATATGTCATCAATGAATCATGGACGTTTTTGCATACAAACTTTGTGCTCTTTGTATTTCTTTTTCTACATTTTTATTTATTTCAAAGATAGCTATACTCTTACACACACTCACATTCAAAATGCAGATCTACATCCATTCGGGATCCCATGGGTAACGATTATGCTATGGCCTTCTGTGACTCTGAAAATCTAATCTACCAAGCCGAAGACGAAGGTGAGGAAGATTGTGAAGTGCTAGGGGAACTTGCCAGGTTACTACAACAAGAAGAAAGGACCATACAGCCCCACGAAGAACAAGTGGATACAATGAACCTAGGTACCGAAGAGGACAAGAAAGAAGTCAAGGTGGGTGCCAATCTGGAACCCAGTGTCAAGAAGCGCCTGACTCAGTTGCTACATGATTATGTTGAGGTCTTCGCCTGGTCGTACGAAGACATGCCAGGACTTGATGCTGATATCGTAGTACATCTTCTACCAACAAAAGAAGACTTCCCTCCGGTAAAACAAAAAGTTCGTCGCATGCGACCAGACATGTTAGAGAATATTAAGGCTGAAGTCATGAAAAAATTCAACGCCAGATTCTTGGCCGTCAACTCCTATCCACAATGGGTCGCCAATGTTGTTCGAGTTCCTAAAAAGGACGGAAAAGTACACATGTGTATGGAATACAGATATTTGAATAGGGAAAACCCTAAGGATGATTTCCCACTTCCCCATATCGATATTTTAGTTGATAATACCGCACAACATAAAGTGTTTTCCTTCATGGATGGTTTCTCAGGTTACAATCAAATTAAAATGGCGCCTAAGTACATGGAAAAAACAACCTTCGTCACACAGTGGGGAACATTCTGTAACAAGGTTATGCCATTTGGGTTGAAGAACGCTGGGGAAACCTATCAGCGTGCCATGGTAGCTCTATTTCACGACATGATACATCACGAAATAGAGGTCTATGCGGACGACATGATAGCCAGATCTCAAACTGAAGAGGAACACCTTGACCATTTGCAGAAATTGTTTGAGAGACTAAAGAAATATAAGCTGAGGTTGAACCCGA
The DNA here is from genome assembly GCA_948472305.1 of Vicia faba. Taxonomy (NCBI): domain Eukaryota; kingdom Viridiplantae; phylum Streptophyta; class Magnoliopsida; order Fabales; family Fabaceae; genus Vicia; species Vicia faba. Next base: position 964,131,361 of record OX451740.1, read on the forward strand.
ATAAATGCACATTTGGGGTGAGGTCCGGTAAACTCCTAGGCTTCGTCGTCACCGGTAAAGGTATCAAAGTATACCCTGCCAAGGTGAAAGCAATACAAGAAATTCCTGCTCCTCGTACTGAGAAGGAAGTCAGAGGATTATTATGACGGCTAAACTATATTTCCAGATTCATTTCTCACTTAACAGCTACTTGTGAACCATTTTTCAAATTACTAAGAAAGATCAAGTAGTCAAATGGAATGATGAATGCCAAACTGCCTTCGACAAGATCAAAGAGTACGTACAAGAGCCTCCTGTTTTGATGCCACCAGTCGAGGGAAAACCCTTGATTATGTATCTAAATATTTTAGAAAATTCAATCGGGTGTGTGCTGGGGCAGCATGACGAGTATGGCCGAAAAGAGCATGCTATTTACTACCTGAGCAAAAAGTTTACTGACTATGAAATAATATATTCACTACTCGAGAAAACTTGCTACGCTCTGGCATGGGCTGCTCGCCGGCTAAGACAGTATATGCTGACCCATACTACCTTATTGATATCCAAGATGGATCCAATAAAATACATATTCGAGAAGCCTGCCCTCTCTGGGAGAATAGCAGGATGGCAGATGATCCTGACGGAATATGACATTCAGTACACTACCCAGAAAGCAATAAAGGGCAGTGTGCTAGCCGATCACCTTGCTCATCAAGTTGTGGATGACTATCAGTCCATGAAGTTCGAATTCCCGGATGTAGACATCATGATGGTAAACAACTGTGAAGAATTCAGACCATATGACAGACTTGAACAAGGATCCCCATGGACCCTGGTTTTTGATGGGGCGTCCAACGCACTCGGAAATAGCATAGGTGCTGCACTCATATCCCCTAGAGGATGTCACACTCCCTTCACTGCAAGACTTTGCTTCAACTGTACAAATAACATGGCAGAGTATGAAGCGTGTATTTTTGGTCTTAAAGCTGCCATAGATTTGGGAATCAAGTCTTTAAGTGTATTTGGAGATTCAACCTTGGTCATCAGTCAGATCAAAGGAGAATGGGATACGAAACACCCTAACCTCATCCCCTACAAATAACATGTTTTGACATTAATCCCACATTTTGAGGAGATTACCTTCGAGCATTTCCCGCGAGAAGAAAATCAACTAGCGGATGCGCTAGCCACAATGTCATCCATGTTTAAACTTAAGTGGGGTAACGAGGCTCCCCAGATCACCATTGAACGGATGGATGAACCAACTTACTATCACGAGATCGATACTGAAGAATTAGTGGACCAGCTTTGGTTCCATGAAGTCAGGAGATATCTAGAGGCTCAAGAGTATCTGGAAGGAGCTTCAGTCAATGATAAAAAGTTCTTAAGGAGTTTCTCTGCTAAGTTCTTCATTAGTAATGGCACCCTCTACAAACGCAACCACGACTCTGTATTGATTCGTTGCATAGACAAGGTTGAGGCAGAAATGATCATGGCTGATCTACATGAAGGCACTTTTGGCACCCATTCCAGTGGGCATACGATGGCTAAGAAGATCCTACGGGTAGGGTATTACTGGTCTACCATGGAAGCCGATTACTATCAACATTCAAGAACCTGTCATAAGTGTCAGATCTATGCTGACAAAGTACATGTGCCTCCAGTCCCTCTAAATTTCCTGACTGCTCCATGGCCATTCGCGATGTGAGGCATCAATATGATTGGAGAAATCAAACCTACGGCTTCTAATGGACACCGCTTCATCTTGGTGGCCATTGACTATTTTACAAAGTGGGTTGAGGTGGCTTCTTTCGCTTTTGTAACCAAGAATGTTGTGGCCCGATTCACCAAACAGAATCTCATCTGTCGGTATGGTATCCCATAGAGAATCATCACAGAAAATGGTACGAATCTCAACAATACTATGATCACCGCACTGTGCGTGCAATTCAAGATCCAGCATAATAATTCTTCCCCTTACCAACCAAAGATGAATGGCGTTGTCGAAGTCGCAAATAAGAACATCAAAAAGATCATACAAAAAATGACAGTAACCTATAAGGTCTTGTATGAGATGCTACCATTCTCTCTCCACGGTTATCGTACCACGACGCGCACATCAATCGAGAAACACCTTACTCTCTAGTATACAACATGGATGTTGTCTTGCCTATTAAGGTCCAGATCCCTCCTCTGAGAATCATGAAGGATGTAGGGATGAATGAATGGGATTGGATCCAAACTCGAATTGATCAACTGAACTTGATTGATGAGAAAAGGCTTACTGCTGTCTGTCATGGTGAAATGTATCAAAAACGGATGATCAAGGCTTTCAACAAAAAGGTCAGACGCCAAGTATATCAAGTCAGGGGTCTGGTGATCAAGCGAATCATACTGCTGCAAGGTGATCCCAGGGGCAAATGGACTCCTACATATGAAGGACCATTTACGATCAATACCATATTCTCTGGTGGAGTAATGATCTTAACCACTATGGATAGGGACGACCTTCCACACCCGGTGAACACGGACATAGTCAAAAGATACTACGTATAAGAGACCCGCTAGGTTGACACAACTAGGAAAAACAAAGGCATCCCGACGAACCAAAAAAGGTTCGGGCAAAAATTAGGGATAAAACAAAAAAAATCTATACACCCGACAAGTTGAAAACCCGAAAGGGCGACTTGGGTAAAAAAGGGTATCCCGGTGGACTAAAAACCCGAAAGGGCAGTCCAGGCAAAAGTTAGGGAATTAAAGCGTATGACTATGTCCCATTGATCACCTTACAGACAACCTTTAGCTTCGATTGACAAACTCAACGGTTCTAATCAATCCAATCAACTTTGGACAAGGCAGCAAGTGGACAAGACGCTCAGGGACACGTAGGCTATAGCAGAATAGGAACCCCATGGGATTATTGCACATATCTATCTTTTCTTTGTATCAAATTTTCATTTTTTACGATGACATTCTCTTACTAGAATGTTCGTCTCATTATACAAAAAATACTTATTCAAGTTAATACAAAGATATACCTTTGAAAGTACAAAGCTATCTGTTTTTTCTTTATTTCTGTGTTTTGTTTACAAAAACGTCCAATGATTTATTTTTGAACATATGCACTTGAATGTAACTACTGTTTACAAATGAACAAAAAGGAATAGAAAATAGAAAGATAATCACTAATGGCTTTAAGAAATAGGATAATATCTTTAGACTATAAAATCCCCCGCAGTGTGCAACTTAATGATATCAAGCTCCCTCACATCCCCGGCGGAACAAAATTTCCAGTTATCACTCCCCAGTAGAAGTCGCCCAATTTCTCAGGATTCCCCAACAGGATTTCATAAGAAATACACGGTGTTTCCCTTACAACATAATTTATTTCTCCAACAAGTAGAAGCTCATCAACTTATCAACACTTTAAAACATGAAGACTTACACTCCACATCCCCAGCAGCTGTCAGGGATTTATTTTCCCTAAAGTATTACAGCAGAATAACTGACATGCCCATACATCGCATCCATATGTCATAACATTGACAAACATGAATACATACAACATAATATCATTCATTTTTTTAGAACATCATTGTACAATGCATTTCACATATCATGACATTGCATATAACTAATCCTTCATCTCTTCAGGAAAGATCAGTCAGCAGACGACTATCATCAACAATTTGCATAAGGTTAGAGATTAATACCTGAAACAAGCCAGGATAATTATCTACACGACCAGCTGAAGCAATCCTGCACGGGTTTCTTCTCGTACAACTTTCAGATACAATTCAGATATGCTCTAGATACAGTCGCCATTCAAATACTCATTCAGATTCAACTTTCAGATACAGTTCAGATACGCTCCAGATACGGATGCCATTCTGATACTCATTCAAATTCAGATTTCAGAAACAGTTCGGATACGCTCCAGATATGGATGCCATTCTTATACTCATTTAGATTCAGCTTTTAGATATCGTTCAGATACGCTCCAGATACGGATTCCATTCTAATACTCGTTCAGATTCATCTTTCAGATACAATTAATATACGCTCTAGATACGGACGCCATTCTGACACTCATTCAGATTCAATTTTCAGATATAGTTCAGATACACTCCAGATACGGATTCCATTCTGATACTAATTCAATTCCAGCTTTCAGATGCGAGTCAAATACAATCCATTTAGGGATATTATTCTGGTACTCAACCCAACACATCCACTATTTTAGTATAAATCAACCAGAGATTTATTCTGACACTTCTTCCATTCCTGCCAACTATCATTTTTGGATAGAATCTGTAAGCCCATCTCCAACAAATTTCCATCACCTCTCCAAATGACATCTTTAAGCCCATTCCCTACACCATCAACAACCACATCCTCGAGTGCAAATTTCTAGGCACACTAGTGTTCAATCATTTCCCACTTTCAAGCTACAAACGGCAAGCATGCCAATTTGACTTTTCAAGTTTAAGAAGATTGAACAGGGGAAGCTGTTGTAACCCAAAATTTTCCCTCTCATTTATCAAGTATTTTCTCTCAAGATCTCCTTTGGTTCAAGATTGCACAAGGTTTGATCAGCTCAAGACACCTCCTTAAGCACTGATGACTAAAATTAGGGTTTGAGATTTCACAAGGATAATTGAACTTTAAATGCCTCATATGGATTTCATGGATCATTATGGACCCCCAATATTACTCATGTCAAGTTTCAAGCCTTGGATCGCATTTTTGCTCAGTCAATTGAGCAATTGACTTAAATATCAGCTGTATTGGGGAAAAAGTCAAATAGGGCCAATTTACAGTCAAATTTCATAATTTTTGATCCACATCAACATTATAAACTCATATGTATCATTTTATCAAGTTTGGACCATAATTCCTCAAGAAATTTGATCAAATCATCAAAAGGGCAACATTGTCAAAATTAGGGTTTTGACGGAGAAAGGGCAATTTCTGATTTTTGGCCTAGCAAATGGTTAATTGGTTTGAGGCATGATATTAAGAGTTCAATTGCATCATTTTAACCTAATGGCATGACTCAAAACATTGCTCAAGATCAATTGGATTGATAGTTAATTTTCAGTCAACTCATTAAAAGTCAACTGTACACTAAAAAGTCAAACTTTGACTTTTTGGTCAAAATCAAGTGTCAAAAATCACAATTCATCAAAACATGTCATAATATGAAACTTGTTCATCAAGAAATCAAAAATTCAAGATTTCATTTTGAAAAGTCAATGTTTTCAAACTAAGAAAATTTTCTAAGTGTTGAAAACTTCATATTTTTTCACAACTTTGAGCCAATTTTTCACCATGATGCAAGATGATTCAAAAGAAACTTTCAACATTAAAGTTGTATACAAAATTGCTTTACACAACATCTCCTAGAAATGCATGGATTTCAAGTTATAATTTTTGCCCTAGTTTAGGCAGGATTTTTACCTAACTTCATGGCAATTTTTCACATAGTTCCAAGGGGAATTTTCAAAAGTGATTCAAATAGGGGTTGTAGAGAATATTAAAAGCTTTCTAAAATGTCCAATAACTCCTTTAGATCATTATTGATCAATGAGAATTGAAGAGAGGAAGTTAGGGATTCAAGTTGGAATTATAGGTCATTTTATGATGAACAAGAATTCAAATCTCAAGAATATGCTGCATAATCTTTGCTTTGCAGGCCTTAAACTTGTTAGGCACTCCATAATTAAATGCTTGCACGGATGTTAGAGGACTTAACTCATGCATTCAAAGCAATTCCCATGCTTTATGTCCATTTTAGGAAGAAAGTGCACAATGCCATTTTGAAAAAGTAGCTTTATGCACAAAACTTGTTCTTGAGCCTTGCAATTGTTTTCTTCTGATCATACACGTCCTATAACTCAAGAGAAGTTTGTCTCAAGCCTTACAATCACTCATCCCATGCTTGTACTTCATCTTGGAACCATACTTTCACTTTTCTTCAAAATCAAGCAACCTAGCCATAACACTATAACTCAGAAATCCTTTGTGCAAAACAACTCCAACCTTTTGCTTATAGATACACAAGTCATTTGCAAGAAAAAACACGCATAAAGAAGCCCAAAAACTTCCATGAACTCAGAACTGTATCACATACCTCCATTCTTGCATAACCTGACCAAAAGTTTGAAACTCACATCTCCCTCGTGCGTTTTCAAGCCTTTTTGTTCCTAAAGCTTCTAAACATCATTTAGAACTTATCCCACACCCTGTTACAAGACTGTAACACCACCCTCCATTTTCAAAAACAGAGCTATGCACTTGGAATTCTCGAGCACGACTCAGCCATCTCCAGTACAAACTAAACATTGAATTAGCTTCCTGGGACCTCAATGGAGCTATCCTGATCATCACAACACTTTGAGGAGTGCTCAAACTTAGAATACGATTTCCAGTTATGAGGTAAGTTTCCTTAACTTGGAGCTCTTCATACAAGCATCATTAATGTTTAATTTGTGAATGAAAAATATAGACATCATCGTCCTTAAGCTAACCATGTCTTTATATTTCATTTATATTGCTTAAGTAGTTAGAATTTGGAATCTGAACATCCTTGAAAAATTAGGTCAGAATTTGGTACCATTCAAAATTTATGCTCATTTTTTAGAATTAGTTTAAGTTAGTTACATTGCTGGAATCATGGTGAAATTTTCCACAAGTTTCGTGTTTACATTTTTGCAAATGGATGAGAAATGAACAAGATGCAGGTGGTCTGGCTAGAGGTTGAAGATGAAGTTGTTTTCAGGAAGAAGTTTAAAATATATATTTATGGTTTGACATAAGTTAACAGATGTATCACCACCCCAGTGGTTAAAGCGCACGCCTGTCACCCTTAGGTCTTGGGTTCAAGCCCCAGCGTGACCTTTTTGCGTTTTTTCCACTTTTTTTGACATCTTCTTGTTTTTTTGCAGCGTCTGGGCCAACAACTTTGGGCCTTTGTTTTTTTTACCTTCTAACCCCTTTAATCATTTCCAAACCCCCCTGACTTTTCTTTATATTTTATTTTAATTTTATTTTCTTTATTATTTTCATCACCATTATAATTATTATTATATATTTTTTTATTCATAAAAACAAACCAAAAATATTTATATTTTATGACTTATATTTATTTAGTTTATTTTCTTCATAAAAAAAACAAAAGAACAAAAAACATTTTCTTTTAGTAAATTAATATCTTTTTTTATTCAATAAATACTCAGACTAAATTTTAATCATTATATTATATTATTTTTCTTATAAATTAAAATCAATTTAGTATTTAGGACTTTTATTTAATTATTTTTATTTACTAATTTAATTAAATTCATAAAAAAAAACCTAAAGAACTTGTTTTCCTTAAATTAATTATTTTACTAACTTAATCTTAATTTTCTTATTTTTAGTTAATTATTTTATTTCTATTTAATTAGTTCAAAAGCCATTTTTCATAAAAACCAAACAAAAATCATATTTCTTTTTACATTTACATTCTTGTATTTTATTTGTTCATTTTGTACATTTATTCAAATTCAATATGGTTGTAATAATTATTTAGATTTAATTTCTTGCAATATTCCCCATTTGTAATTTGTATACCCCCTCCCCTAAAAGATGTAATAGCTTAGTATTTTTATTTTCCGTAATTTAAATGCTTTATATACAAATGTTAATAATTAGGGTTTTGTATGGAAAGACTAAAACCAATAAATAGCAAACCCTAATCAAGACAAAACAACGCATGTAAATTAATACACCTGCACACATACACCCTTAGGGTAAATCCACTTGGTTGCCTTACAAAAATGGCGATATTATGCATGTGAGGTATCTCAGCAAAAACAAACAAAATACAAGATCATAGTCCCTCGATAACGTTATCTATGTTGCCTTTCAAAATGATCTTAGTCCCTAAAAAAATGCTAAGATATCTTGCAGTATTGCTAATCATGGTTATACGGTGACCCACGCCCGTCCCTTTTACATCCAAAGATAGGGTTACTTACCAAGTCAATGGTAAGATAACAATGTCAAAGGAAAAAGGAAAAAGGAAATGAACATGAAAGACTTTTGAGTAGGTAGAATTTTCCTCAATACTTGCTCAATTTCAAAACTAAAACATCCTTGCTATTTTCAAAACAAACACAAACACTTTCAAAAACATTTTTCAAACTTGAAAACATTTTCAAAAGATCAAACACTTTGTATACATTCTTACGAACGAGAATCATTACAATGTTTGCCTAAATAAATGGCATCTTTACAAAATACTTTCAAAAAAACCACACTAAAGCACATTTTTAAACAAAAGCAAGTGATCTAGCAAGTAACTTAGAGCCCATGGAAAACCATGGATGAAAAGGGTGCTAGCACCTTCCCTTTTCATAATCTACCCCTCGAACTCAAGAAAAAATCTCAAAGGTATCTCCTGTGCTTTTTCACCTTTCCTTTTGGATAAAAGAAAATTCGATGGTGACTCTTGCTAACTGCAACATTTGAGATCAAACGCAAAACACCCAAGTCAGTTCTCCCACCGTATCACACCAAGGTTTTTCTTCTACTCCGTAAGTGTCAATTTCATAGAAGTGTGCTAGTTCGTTGAATCTTTCAATGGTAATTTTGGGAGCCTCGTTGTCCCATCTAAGCTTGAACATGGATGACATGGTAGCTAATGCGTATGCCAACTGATTTTCTTCTCTTGGTATATGCTCAAAAGTAATCTCTTCGAATTACAGAATCAAGGTTAGCATATGTTCTCGGTAAGGGATAAGATTCAGATGCTTCATATCCCATTCTCCCTTAACCTGACTGATTACCAAGGCTAAATCCCCATATATGCTCAGGAATTTGATTCTTAGGTCAATAGAGACTTTAAATCCCAAGATACACGCTTCATATTTAGCCATATTATTGGTGCAGTCAAAGCAAAGTCTAGAAGTGAAGGGTGTATGGCAACCTTGAGGAGAGATGATTAAAACACCAATTTCGTAGCCCAGTGCATTAGAAGCTCCATCGAAAACCATAATATATCAAGATCCTAGCTCAAGTCCTTCATACAGTCCAGGTTCTTCATAATCTGTAATTAGCATGATGTTCTCATCCAGGAATTCGAAGTTCATAGACTGATAGTCGTCTACAACTTGATGTGCCAAATGATATGCCAGTACACTTCCTTTGATTGCCTTTTGAATGGTGTACTGAATGTCGTATTTTGTTAAGATCATTTTCCATTGGGATATTCTTCCAGAGAGAGTTGGCTTCTCAAATATGTATTTGATGGGATCCATTTTAGAGATCAATAGAGTAGTATGAGTTAACATATACTATCTTAGACAGCGAGCAGTCCATGCCAAAGTGCAACAAGTTTTCTCGAGCAGTGAATATCTTGTTTCACAGTCGGTAAACTTTTTCATAAGGTAGTATATTGCATGCTCTTTTTGACCAGACTCGTCATGCTGCCCCAGTACACACCCTATTGAATTCTATAGCATTGTTAGGTACATGATTAAAGGTTTTACCACAACTGGTGGTATCAGAATTGGAGGTTCTTGTAAGTACTCCTTGATTTTATCAAAGGCTATTTGACAGTCTTCGTTCCATTTGACTACTTGATCTTTCTTCAACAACTTGAAGATTGACTCACATGTAGCAGTCAAATGAGAAATGAATCGGGTTATGTAATTTAGTCGTCCTAAGAAACCTTTGACTTCCTTCTTAATACGAGGAGCCTACATTTCTTGAATGGCTTTAACTTTTGCGGGATCAACTTCAATACCTTTACCAATGACAATGAAACCCAGGAGTTTACCAGATCTCATCCCAAAGGTGCACTTGTTCGGATGTAGCCTTAGTTTGTACTTCTTTAGCCTTTCAAATAACTTATGCAGATGATCAAGATATTCTTCTTCAGTATGTGATCTGTCTATCATATCATCGACATAAACTTTTATCTCGTGACGAATCATGTCATAAAATAAAACTACCATGGCACATTGATAAGTTGCCCCAACGTTCATCAACGCAAAAGGCATAACTTTATAGCAGAAAGTTCCCCACTGTGTGACGAAGATAGTTTTCTCCATGTCTTCAGGCGCCATTTTGATCTGATTATAACTCGAGAAACCATCCATGAAAGAGAATACCTTATGCTGAGCAGTGTTATCGACCAAAACATCAATATGCAGCAGTGGGAAGTCATCTTTGGGGCTTTCCCTATTCAGATCCCTGTAATCTATGCACATACGTACCTTGCCATCTTTCTTTGGCACCGGAACAACATTAGCAACCCATTAAGGATATGAAATTACTGCTAAGAAACCTGCGTTGAACTGTTTCATAACCTCGACCTTGATCTTCTGTGACATCTTGAGACGCATGCAATGAACCTTCTGCTTAGTCGGAAAACAACCTTCTTTCATTGGCAGATGGTGAACCATAATATCTGTATCAAGCCCTAGAATGTCTTTGCATGACCAAGCAAATACCTCAACATAGTCGTGCAACATTTGAGTCAATCTGTTCTTGACACTACCCTCTAAGTTGGTGCCTATCTTAACCTCTTTTCTGCCTGTCTCAAAACCCAAGTTTACCACTTCAATCAGCTCTTCGTGCGGTTGGATAGCCTTTTCTTCTTGTATTAAGAGTCTGGAAAGTTCTCCAAGTATTTCAAAATCTTACTCACCTTCATCTTCGGCTTGGTAGATTGGATTTTCAAAGTCATAAGCGGAAATAGCAAAATCGTTATCAACGAGATCCAGAGTGGATGGGGATCTGCAATGTAGTGTGTGGGTGTGTGTAAGAACACATAGCTATTTGAAAATGCAATAAAGAAAAAGAAAGACAAAGAGCGCAAAATTTAAATGCAAAACGTCCAATGTTTTCATTAAATGAAAATATGACATATGAAATGACAACCCTTAACAAATGAACCATCGTGCCTCGGGCAAGACACAAGGTTTAAAGTCATTGTTTTAAAAGAAATTACATAACTAAACTTCTTAAAGAGGTAAAACTAGAAATAGCTATTACTCCTGACTGAAGGAGATAAAGATAATGTCTTCTGCTTTCCAATTGCTAAGCCTGTTGCCAATGGTAGGAAAATCAATTTGTCGAAGTCACCATCATTGTTAGCATATTCTATAGCATTGACTCTATTGTTGTTGATACAGAATGAAGGTCTTCCAGCTCGAGCGTGACGAATAGCCCTTTGACCCTCTACAGTAAAGCCTAAACCAAACTTGTCAGATTTGTAGGGGATATCAGGAAGCTGACCGCAAATTATGCAACCACCTTCTTCTATAGTAGCTTTGGCATATTTCAAAGAAGCCATCTTGTGTGGAACCCTGATAGTCTTCGGAATGGCAGAAACATCTTCAACAACATCACTTTAAAATCTTGGTATGGAGTCTCAATGAATTCACCATCCATTTCTACATACTGGAACAAATTCATATGGCATACCATGTACTCCTCCTCTCCGCAGACAGTAACAATATTCCCTTTCACTGGATACTTTAATTTCTGGGGCAAGGTGGAGGTAAAAGAACTTGCCCCATGGATCCAGGGGCGTCCTAATAGACAAGAATAAGCTGGCTGGATGTCCATTACATAAAAGGTGGATTCAAATATTTGAGAACCTACTTTGATCGGGAGGTCCACTTCTCCATGTACCATTCTTTTAGAATTGTCAAAGGCTCGAATTATGATGTTGCTATGTTTAAGCACAACCCCTTTGTAATCCAGTCTGTCAAGAGTGCCCTTTGGAAGATTATTCAGAGAAGAGCCAGTATTAACTAACAAATGAGCCAACATAGTGCCCCTGTATTCAATGGAGACATACATGGACCTATTATGATTTCTCCCCTCGGAGTCAGGTCAGCATCGGAGAAACCTAATCCATTGTCAGTCCTTAAGCTAGCAACATAACTTCCAAATTGATCGGTAGAAATCTCTTGTGGTACATGAGCAGTCTTCAAAAATTTCATCAAAGCTTGCACATGGGCTTCAGAACATAGTAACAGGGATAACATAGAGATCTTGGATGGGGTCTTCCCCAACTGTTCAACAATTTTGTAATTCCTTCTACAAATGATCTTCAAAACCTCTTCCATTTCTTGTCCAGAGGTATCCTTGATTGTAGCTTCTTTTATTGCCTCCATCCGGGCAGGCTCTATCATTGGCTCTTTACCTCGAGCCTCGGTAGTTTTCTTGGTAATTGTAACTTGAACAGGTGGAGAGATCTCCGGAGAAAAAATCCTTCCACTTCTAGTAATTTTGCTGGTCCCCGCAATATTGTCAATGTTGGGATCAACCTCTTCATCATCTTCATCAGACAACTCTTATTTAACACCATGGTAAAACATGTCAGACCCATAATTCCATGGAATAGCTTTCTGTGAGGCATATGGGATGGACCCAGGTGTTGTAATGATTAAAGGAGAAGCTTTTGGATTGGCAGTAATCCTTACTGGACCCTTGGAATTGATCTTGAAAGGAGTACCAGATATGATAGACAAGTCTCGGCATAAATTCTCAGCATATGGAATTTTCTCAATCAAAATTATATGTTCATCCATCAAGCGTTGAATGCCTTCATTCAGTAACCCGCAACCATTGGGTTAAACTGCACAACAATAACATTCTTTAACATAAACCGGAAATAAACCGGCTTGTAGCAAATTCTTCTTGACTGTTGAGAGAGAAGTAACCATATCATTTCAGAGGTGACATACAAAACATCTTCAATAGCACTTATGCCTTTGTCATGCTTTAGAATAGGAGCAATAATCATGTTCGAAGTCTCAGGAGGGTCAAACTCAATTTCCTTGTTATCAATCATGTCTTAAACTTTGTTTTTCAGGGCCCAACAGTTGTTGGTGTCGTGCCCAGGACTGTTCGAATGATAGGCACAACTCGCATTTGGACTGTACTTCAGAGAGGATATTTTGGGATTAAGAGGAGGATCCCAGAGTGTTATGAGGTCAACCTTTATCAAATGTTGGAATGCTTAAGCCAATGGAATATTAATTCTGGTGAATTTCCTTCTCGGAGCATCTCACCTACGTTGATTTCCTTGTTGTGATTGTTGAATAGGTGCTAGATTAGAGATCAATACCGCCCCCACAGACTGATGGCGATCATTTTTACTACGACTTTTTTGGCAATAGACAACATTAGTTTCTTTTTTACCAACGAAGGGATTCGTCACAACATTAGAAGATGTAGCCATTGGAATCTTCCCGCTCTTGATACCACTTTCAACTTGTTCGTCAGTCAGTATCAGCTCAGTAAACCCTGATGAAGAACTCCATCAACAAAATAAAGAATGGGCATGTCAGAGTGCCCATGAACATATCCATAAATTCCCAGTCAGTCAAAGGATGTTGCACCCTTTCATCTAGGTCTCCCCATTTTTAGGCATACTCCATGAACCCTTCATTCAAGCCCATGGACATATTTTGCAATTGTACACGAGTCGGTGCTAGGTCAGCATTATATTGACACTGCACGTAGAAAGCAGCAGCCAAGTCTTCCCATATGTGGATGTTGGTTCCCTCCAGTTGATAGAACCATTCAAGTTGAGTACCGGTCAAACTTTCTTGAAAGAAGTGGACCCATAATTTCCAGTCAGCAGTATGAGGTTGGATTTTTCGAACGTACGACCTCAGATGAAGTTTGGGACAAGAGACCCCGTCATATTTAGAAAAGATAAGGATCTTGAATTTGTGAGGGTTGACCACCCCCGGGATCAGGCCTAGCTCTCCAAAATCCAATCTAGACACTTTCTGGATTTCCACAGCTTTGAGATTGTCTTCTAACTGTTTGTACTTGTCATCTGCGGGAGGGTACTGTTTGTCAAAGTAGTCTTCATCTTCAAAACCCTGATTATTTTTACCTTTACCCATGACACTTCTATCATCCTCCTGTTGGTTGTCGTCTTCCTCAGAGGAAACATCTTGAACTGGTTGAGTAAGACCTTTGAATCTTCTTCCCATGTTGAGGATAACAACCCGCTTCTTAGTCTTCTTTTTCGTGGTGAGGAGCACCATAATCTCTTGTTGCCCTTTGACCAGATTCAAGAGAGTCTCTTGAAATTGTGTATGTTGAGTTTGTAGATCCTTGACAGCTTGTTCGAGAGCCATCTTATACTGAAATAAATAGTAAATATAAGAAGAAACCTTTATTGGAAAACCTGCTTATGAAATGATGCATGATATGTGGATGCAATGTTTCCAAGGACCTTTAGGAGATTTAAATTTTCTCTCTAAAAAGGAAGCACAAAGAAAGATTTCATTAATAAGTTCAGAATTACAAACTACCTTCTAGGTTTATAATGAAAAGCTAAAAGGGTCTCAAAGATAAAACAATATAAACTCCGAAAACCTAAGACTCAAGTCTTCTACGGATGCTTCCTCTTCGTCCCGAGGTATACATTAAGACCTCACTCTTCATTTAGCTGCTTTGTGAGCTCCAACACTTTCTTCTCGCTTGCGTAGAATTGAGCTTCAAAGGTGTATCGTTCTTCCTTGAGTTGAGTCCAGGACTTTTGAAGTTATCCGAGGTCAGTAGGCATATCTGGATGAAGAATGGTATAAGGAATATCACCCTCAGCAACATGCTCCATAATTATTGGTAAGACAGCGGGATATGGCATCATAAGGTTTTGAGCGCGAGATCGTACCCACTTGAGATATGGCTCCAAAGGGATAGAATTCTTATGTCCTAAAGTCTTGATATCAATCTTGTTTACCATGCCCTAGGCTCGTATAAAACTTTGACGATAACCTTAAAAACCATTCTCGTAGTCGAACACGATACCTTGGATAAGTATGTCATGGGGACCATCTCTCCGAGCATAACCAAATTGTCGTAGAGTCAGAGAAGGGTTGTAAGTTATACCACCCCTAATTCCAAGGAGTGGAACATTAGGGAATTCCCCACAACATTCAATAATAGTAACATCTTCCAGATATCAGGAACATCAATAGATATCTGAATGAGAAAGAGACATCATCCTTTGAGACCGCCTCAAACCTTGCTCATTATTCAATACTGATCAGGGGAGGTGCGAATTAGACCACCTTGATAGAAAATGTATGCAACACATAAGAGTTCCTCGCTTCCTTACAGTACGAGTGTGAAGAGAATGCAAAATGTCTCCAAGCAAGGTATTCGTGAGGTTACGAGAAAGAAATGTTTTGATGGTGTTTACATATATAGTTTTTCTAGATTAGGGAATAATACCAAACCATAGATCAACAAAGCCAAGATTTCTTCGAAAGCTTGAAAACTCATAACATCCAGAAACAACTGAGCCTTCTCTAACATAAATTTAGCTAGAAAACCCTTGACTCCACTCCATGTTTCCCAATTTGATACAATGTCGGACCGCTTTAGATGTAAGGCTGATGCAATTTCTTCAGCTTGTGGATCTTTCTCTAAACTGGTGAAAAGTATTTGATTGAGAACATGTACCCCCAGTAATTGAGAAAACTCCTTCATTGTGGGAACCAACTGATAATCGGGAAAGGTGAAGTAGTGATGTACATGGTCAAATAAGTGGAATAGAACACTCATCATTTCTTCTTCAAAACTCGAGGTAACCAAACTCAATAGTGTTTTACCCTAATTTTTGCCCCTAAGATCCCTTCATCATACCATGTTGATTCAATCATAACAAGATTACATTAGGGATTTTAGTTCTCCTCCCTATCTTTAGCTTTTCTCTTTGAGAAATCACCAAGCACTTTGACTTGTTTTCTTTTGTGATCATGAATATTTTGTCTTGATTTTCTTTTTAATTAATAAAATGCAATGTTGGTTTGTCTTACTTGTTAATAATGTAGGTAAAGGCAATGAGGTTTAGCAAGTTGCTCCATGGGTTCATGAGTTTATTTCCATGCCCTAGTCAATAAAGCTTGAGAAGTACAAACCTCACCATTGAATTTGTTTTGGAATAAATGGCATGTCAAGGTTTATCTTGGTTCACCATATTTAAAAGTTATCAATATTGATTCAAAATTACAAGGGGTTGATTGAAGAAGTAGTCATGTTTGGACAAGACTTTGTTCCCCTTGGTCACAAGTGCATATTTTTCTCAATTCTCAAGATATATAAGTGACTTTGGTGGCTATGAGTTATCATTATCATCCTTAACAACTTCTATTTACAAAGAAAAAGTGTTGGTACAAGAAGGTTGTCCAAAATTTTCAAAGTTCCTCAAAGCATTTTCTTGATCTATGAGCTAGGGTTTTGAACTTCAAAGAAGTATATCTTGCTCATATTTTGGTATTTTTGGGTGATTCCAAAGACATACTTCTCTTCAAAGGTTTATTAACAAATAACTTCAAAAGTTTCAAGGAGTTTTCATGTGGAAGAAACTTAATGATGAAGAAAAAGTACAAGTCCTCCAGATGAACCTCCATTTTCCCATGTGTGACTTCAAATGATCATAACTTGGTCAATTTTTATCACCTTGAGCCCAATATTTTTCCATAATGATCTTGAGGATGTTAAATTTATGCCTTCTTTTATGTGCAAAGTGATAAAATGGATGGAAGATGCCATAAGGATGCAAAATATTATAGGTCATTTCATGATCTTTTGCCAACTTCAACAATTCATAACTCTCTCAATTTTTGGATATTTTGAATGGTTCAAGTTTCAAAATGTCATTCAAGAGTTCTACTTCACACCGTCTTTTTTGGTTAATAGAAAACTCCAAGTGGAAGGCCATGTTTGGATGCAAAACATTATATGTCACTTTTGAAGAAAAATTTGAAATATTTCTAAGTATGGAAAGTCAACCTTTTTTCCCCAACTTTGACTCAATCAACTTTCAGCTCAATCATCCATTAGATTTGATTCTTTTTCCATTGCAAAGCTTGTAACCTCATCTTTCTAAAGCATTAAGAATCATGCCTTAAGACCCCTTGAGCTGAGAATGCCATTGGATTGAACTTGGTAACTTGGAACTGAAGTTTCTTCATAAGTTAGAATTTGAAATTCATGGTTTGGCCTCTAAACATCAAATTAGCATGCGTTTGTGATCTAAAGATGTTTAACCAAGTTTCCAAAGTGGATTAGAGCCTTAAAACGCAAGGATTTGATGAGTTTTGATGCAAATCAGATCACACTTTACTCGTGCATCAGGTTTACACGATTTCCCTCCAAACTTCATCATTTCACACGCTTGAACATTCCATTTGATTTACTATAAATAAAGGGTCATCCCTCATTCATTTCCTCAAGCTTTGAGAGCCAAATACACTCTGTCAAAACCTCACACGAACTTCAAATTTTTTAAATCAGTTTTTGAGATTCCATCATTTTCATCCAAAATTCTTTGCACATTTATCTTCCTTAAGCATCATACAAACTCTCTAACACTTAAACCAAGCAAAACGAGCTATAATTCAAGCTACAGAAGTCCAGTTTCAGAGTTTCTTTCTTGAACTTCGAAAAGGTAGAATTATTCATCATGTGGATCCAAATAAACCACTAACCTGTTCTACTCCTTCTCCTGATTCCTGTGCTTCTTACATTTTTTAAATCCATTGAGAATTGAGAGAGAAATCTCAAATTGAAGGTGCTCTCTATTTTCTGGGTTTTTGATTCATATCTCTTTGCATACCTTATATAAATTTGGCGCGATGGTGGTGTTAGTATCGTCTTTAAGAGACGGATCCAATGACACTGGTCTTAGATCCTAATTTTTCAATCTTAAAGATCTTACAAAATCTCCATTGTAGGGTGGCTGGAGGTTAAAGACGATGACATGTCTCGTCTCAGCCAATGATAGCGTGCCAAACGTTTAAATTTCATTGGTTGCCCTCTTTCTGATCCTATGGGTATCTCACTAAGGTCCATATCAAGCACATCGCGTCTGGTCTATTAGATTAGCTTACTAACGTGTTTTGACTATGAACTGATGGCCCATATCATTTTAGTTTTATTTTATTTTCTGAAATTATATTTTAATTGATTTCATTTTCAAAAATTCATAACTCTTTTAACTTTTATCAAAAAATTATGAAAAAATTCACAAAAATACTTTGAATTATTTCTAATCTCATGACTATATTTTCACATTTTTATTTTGACATTCAATATTTTTTTATATTTTTTCATTATTTGCTTCCTTTTAATTACTTTAAAAATATTTTCTAACATTTTATTTAATTCTAAAAAATTTCATAAATATCATTTTACATATTTTCGACTTTCTGAAAATTTTATGGAATTTTATATTGATGTTTACTATTTTTTATATATTTTCTATTTGTTTGAGAAAATTTTAATTAGGTTTAAAATAGTTTCTGACTTTAAAAAAATACCAAAAATTTTATAAAAATATTTGAGTCCATTTCTGTTTTTTCTATGGTCCTACTTATATTTTCTTGATTAGTTTGAACATACTTGATATTTTTCTTTCTTATTTCCTTTTTAAAATATTTTTAAAACCTTTTTTAATGTATATATTAAATGCAATATTATTTTGTGATTATTTTCTGGCTGATCTTAGGTTGAATTTTTGATCATGAACTCTGTTAACATCATTGGATCCATGGTGTTGAGTTTAACTCCATAAAAATGGATGAATGATTTTAATAATAGTTTGATTAAAATTTAATTAAAATGTGGTTTGTATTCTTTCCCACCCTCTTCATCTCATCCCTTTCTTATTTCACTAAGTTTTATTGGAGCATGATCTCTATATCATGTCTCAAAACAAATGGTACATAAATTGCTATTGACCGGCCTCAAAAGAGGTGCGACTTCTATATAAGTCCACTTACGATTGCTTAACATAGCGCTAAATTTTGTCCCGATTCGAATAAATGATCATTCATGGCCCAAACCTATGTTTGCAAGCCCAAGTATGTTAATTTAATCTCTTTGATCCAATAACTTTGAGATTCATTGTGTGGAGGCTTTGGTTCTACCAATCCTCTAATAGATCTACAACACTTTTGGTCAACGCGGATCACTTAAACATCGTTGATCATTAAAGGGTATTTGTGAGAATTCCAAATGGATGATATACTTGACAAAAAGCAAATGCAACTTATTGTGTGGAGGTTTTGGTTCTACCAATCCTCTATGAGTTCCAAATGCAAGTTTCAAGATGGTCATCCAACTAACCACTAATTATTAAATTGTTCTACTTTATGATTTTATTTTTTATACTTTATGTACCATTTACTTTAAGCATTACATTTCATACCATTTTCATTTTTACTCACTTGGGCATTTACTATTCTTGTTATTTTGCTCACTTGAGCTTTTCTTTTTTTAAGACACCTAATAATCAACATGAACCATAAAAAGCTTTAATGATATTGGACTATTTGATTACTATCCTTGGCATTGTAGAGTATTGGACTTCTTGGACTTAGGATTAGAAACCTTAACCTATGTTGGAGACCTTATGACCTTAATTGATATTTTGTCTGGAGTTCTTGAGGTTTACCTCAAGACATTGGTTTGTTTGTTTGTTTTGTGTGCAGGTCATTGTGATTACACTCTTTGTTTGTAATCTGGAATTCACCCGTATATAGCCATTACTCTGCCCAATTTTTGTGAAGACTTAATACATTTGAAGTTGGTCCTCTCAAGATATCTAGTATCTTTTCTTGTTCAGTTTCAATCCAAAGAATGGGAATTCTATCTTGATTCATAATGTCAAGTATTGACTTCTTGTTGGTTAGAAGGTTCTTATCCCTAGCTTTTACCTTATGCTTTTAGGATAGTCTCTTCTTCTCCTCCCATCTTCTTTAATTTCAAAAATCTTCTTCCTCCTTTTGAAAACTCTTCTTGTTTTGAAACTTGAACCAATTTCATAATAAACTTGGACTTAGGTCCATGCATTTTCAAAACATTTTCATGAACAAACTTCAATCAACTTAATAATACCTTGGCATTTTTTGGGAGAAGACTAAAAGTCAATCAATCTCATTTCAAACCATTTTACCACTTTGGCTTTTATTTTAAAAACCTTTCTCAAAATATTGGACTCTTGTCAATCCTTGTAGTGATGCAAACAACTATATTTCTACAATATGTAGTGAAGTGAGATATTTTCCACTTGGGTGTTGAGTGAGGCATTGTTGATTTTAAAATCCAAGCCATATCCTCCACTATGAGATGATGCAAATTCTCCTTTCTCATGATTGTGGGTAGTAAGTATGTTTTCCACACAAACAATGACGATGATGTCTTATCTCATTAAATTAACCAACACACTTGTGTTTTAAATATTTAAATGTGAACTACGTGTACCCTGATCCCCTATTGCACGAAAGATGGTACGTAGGCACTAAAGGTTCGCAACCGCGGCGGGTGCAAAAATCATAAAAAATATATTTCTTTTCTCACCTCCACTATCTATTTTACGTACAACAGTTTATAGCCAAAACATACAGATTTAACAAAGAGGTTCCTGTGGAGTACCGTAGATGTTTAGGGTGCTAATACCTTCCCTTTTCATAACCAACCCCCTTACCTAGAATCTTTCCCCCCTCCTTTGGGTTATTAGCTCTTTTCCCATTCCTTTGGAAACAATAAAGTGCGGTGGCAATTTTTATTTTGATCTGTATAAGTCTAGTAAATCCAATGACTTAGTCTTTAACATTTCTACCACTACAAAAAAATGGCGACTTCACTGGGGAAAGATTGACCTCTTGCCGGTCCATCCCTAAGTGGGTTGAGCCTATCTTTGTTTA
Source organism: Vicia faba (assembly GCA_948472305.1). Lineage (NCBI taxonomy): Eukaryota > Viridiplantae > Streptophyta > Magnoliopsida > Fabales > Fabaceae > Vicia > Vicia faba. Next base: position 964,152,078 of record OX451740.1, read on the forward strand.
AATCTATATATGTGCTTTTGTTGTCTATGTGTTATATGTTGTATATATGTTTGTCTGGATTTTCCTGGTTTTCACGGTGCTTGGTGATTACTTATGATTCCTATACCTGGACTTGGGCAAACTTTAAGATAGGAAGGGCGGTATAGTCAAGTTAACTTTGAGGGAGTAATCCCAAAAAAGGAGGCATGAGATCCCTCACTCAGTGGAGGCCTCTTTGACTGTAGTGTCGTTTACCGAGTAATCAGGAAGACGTACTGCTTTCGACCTGGGAGCTTGCTGAAGATGAGGACCGTTGAATACATAACCCATCTTGGCCTTTTAGGTGTAGTGTGGAAGCTATCAAGGAGTAATCCGGAAATAGTTGTCACGCGATACTACGCTCGAATGAGTTTTTCTTGAGAATATTACTAATTACCAAGTTAATCGGGAAGTTGGTAATATCTGAAGGAAGGATGTAGACTCTGGGAACCTCTAGAACCTTGTTCGGCAGGTGATAACTTTTAGACCATACCTTATGAGTAGTACCTTCGACTTCATGCTCGTTACGTTGAACCTATGAACCCTATATTTATGATCTTTTGTGTGATTGCTACACCATGCATCCATGCACCCATAAGCATCTTTTGAAGGAATTTCATTTCAAAGGAATTAAAAGTTGACCATTTGTGAATATATCAGGTACCTTTTGGCCATGGATTCTGGAAAAAGAAAGACCGGAAAATATAGTTTCAAGGATCCCAAGATAGATGAATTGATCAGTTTCATTCCCGAGATTGAGTGTTCTGCAGATTTTCGGAAGAAGTACGGATCCATCATTCCTATCATGAAGCTTAATATGAAGGAGGGAATTCTCTCGACATTGGTTTAGTTCTATGATCCAATGTATCATTGCTTTACTTTACCTGACTATCAGTTGATGCCTACACTAGAGGAGTATTCTTATCTGTTGGATTTACCTATTACTGATCATGTTCCCTATTACTGATAATGTTCCCTTCATCTGGGGAAGTATGAGGTTGGAGCCCATATGACTACTAAAGGAGGGATTAAAGGATTACCATCTCAGTTCTTATTGGAGAAAGCTCGTTATTTTGCCAGGATGAAGAGTACAGTCGCTTTTGAGGCCATCTTTGCTCTACTTGCTTACGGGTTGTTCTTATTTCCTAATGTAGACAAGTTTATTGACATTAATGCCATCAAGATCTTCATGATTGGAAACCCAGTTCCTACATTGTTGGGTGATGCTTATTACTCTTTTCATCTTCAGAATTCTTATCATGGGGGGGATGATTGTATGTTGCACGCCTCTGTTGTACCAGTGGTTTATCTCTCATATGCCCCAATCTAATGCTTTTTGGGATGTCAGGAAGGAACCCCGGTGGGCTCCTAAGATCATTGTTGTTGTACCCCAAAAATTTCCATCCCATATTTCTCAAAATATTTCAAGAAAGATCCTCAAGTTGCTCAAGATAGTCCAAGGTTTGGCCAGACAAGCTCTACCCTAAGGCAGTCTACCTCAAATTAGGGTTTCATGGTACATCAAGATGCTTGAGTCAAAGGGACCCCAAATGCTCAACATTGTCCTAATATGTTCTCAATATCCTCTATGTCAAGTTTCAAGCCCTACAAAGGAAATTTGCTCAATCAATTGCTCAAAGGCCTGAAAATCGACAGTGCTAGGGCAAAAGTCAACTGTGGCCCACATACAGTCAAACTTCAAGATTTTTGGTCAACATCCTCATTCTGAAATATATTTCATCATTTGATCAATGGTTGATCATTATTCATCATGGATTGCTCATAATTCATCAAGAACCAAAAGTTGCTAAATTAGGGTTTTGCAGGAAAAGTCAACTCAACTTTGACCAAGCATAACTTTCTCATACTTTATGAGAAATGACCCATCCAAAGATCATTTTGAAGAGGATGTAATTCCCTAAAATCCATCTTCAGCTCCAAAGTTCAAAATATGCACTCACAAGAAGTTATGATTTGGACATTATAGGTCATTTTGAAAAGTCAACCAAAACACCCTTTTTGTCAAAGCTTCATACATGAGCATGGAATATCCAATTTTGATGAGACAAAAAGGGTTGATTAGAGGACATCTCAAGCTTTCTAAAAAGTCAAAGAACACCCTCATAAGGTTAAAATTGAGAGAGATATGCATTGTCAAAATTGGATAATTTTTGAAAAAATCCATGAAGCAAATATTGACCAAACATGGATTTTTTCCAAATGGGCCTATCTTTTCAAGTTTGAAACTCATACCTAACATGCTCCAAGACCTATAAGCCCACCCATACAATTTTATACTATTTATGCTATTTATTTTGATATTTTATTCATTAAAATTCAGAATTAAATAAATAAATAATGGAAATAATATAAATTTTGATGTGAATCCATTTTGGAAAAGTTTTATGATGGTTTATGTCAATTGATTTCGTGCAATAACTTTTCAAATATGTCCAGGTTCATCCACATGTGAAAATGGCATAAAATCATCAAATATGGTATTTTTTTCAAATCTTGATCATGGTCTTAAAACACAACATTATGAGGGAGATTCTTTCCATGATTTCTTGTCTCCTCATTCTCCTCTATAAATATAGAGCCATACAAGCTTGAAAGGGACGACAATCCTCTCTAAAAAGCTCTCAAAAGGCTCTCAAAAAGCTCTCCAAAAGCTCTTCAAAAAGCTCTCCAGAAATCAAAGAATTGGTGCAAGTCATATCTCGAGATTCCGGTCTCTCTCAATTGACATCAAGCCTCAAACCATCCTCTTGAAGTCCTCAAGAGTCTTACAAGGCCCAAGAGCAATCCATCACACGCCTAGCACGCCCCCCATTTGACAACACCGGTTTGGTAAAATTTTAAACTTTGAATCTCTAATTTTAATCACATTTTATGGTATGCTAACGTTTGTTTGAGTTTATATAGAACAGTTATGGATGGTTGAATCATAGGTTCCATGCAAGAATCAAAAAGCACCATAGTTAGAGCATGAAGCTTTCGAAGATTCGGGCCTAGGGATTTCTGATGATTGCACCCCCTGTTTACTTTTGCTACTAGGCCCATCTTTATTTTCATGTTTTATTAGTTTTATTTATTTCTTTTAATCACTTTTATTTTTTTTATCAATAAACAAATATAAAAATCACATAAAAATAGATTTAGGATTTTTTCTTAATTAAATTTTAATTTTAGGTAAAACTTTAATTTCTTTTTGTAAATAACTTAAAAATAAGTAGAATAAATAGGTTTTATTACTAACTTAATTATATTTTAGTTTTTCCTAAAATAACCAAAGAAACCAAAATAGGTCATGTAATTATTTTTATTAATTTAATTAACTAATTAATTGCATATTTAATTTAGAAAACTTATTTCTTTTATTAAAAACAACAAAAAAACAATTTTTCTTTTAATTAGGTTAGAAGGGTCAAAACCTTAAATTCTCGTCGATCGTAATTCTTCTCGCGCGCTTTATTTTTATTATTTACCATATTGATGTAACTGCCAACAGTTTATAATAGTTTTGTTAGGACGTTTATTTACATTTATCGCTTTATTTTCAAAGGGTTTGTTTTTTACTATGTAAATACCCGAAGCCTTGTAATAGCGTAGTTTAAATTCTGCATTTTAAATTCCGCAAATTATTAACTGTTAGATGTATGATAATAGGATGAATGACAAGAATGTATGATTAATTTTAAAACAGTTAGATCACCCTAAATGTGTAAAGATAAATAAACTGAAATTGAATCATCCGCACATGTGCACTCCTAGGGTACACTCCCACTTGGTTGCCTTCGGTAAACGGTCATTGAGTATAGGATGCTTTAGTGGTCGTCCTTTTGTCTAAATAAAGATCAAAGTCCCGATTCGGAAAATTTGTCTCGGAATGGTTGCCTCGGAATTGTTGCCTCAAATAATTGATCTAAGACATTAGGGTAATTACTAAGACGTCCTAACATTGCTTTAGTGACCGTACGTCCCTTTCGAATTGACCCTCAAAATTCCAACGACGGTGCTACCTACTCACTAATAGTGGGATAAAATTGTCTAAAGGAAACGAACATAGAAGGATTCTTTTTTCGAGTAGGTAGATTAGTTCTTAAGTACTTGCTCATTCCAAACAAATTTTTCACATTTACACTCCTTTACAAACAAAGTTTTCAAAAACACTTCATTACACTCTTGAAGACAGAAGCAAGAGTTAAATCGAAGTTAAAACAAAAACTTTTCAAAACCCACAAACACAAAGAAAACAATTTTGAAAATGATGAGCAAGTACCTAAGAGCCCGTAGATAACTACGGATAGAAAGGGTGCTAATACCTTCCCTTTCTATAATATACCCCCCGTACTCAGAAATATCTCGAAAAAGGAATTTTTATGTGCTTTTTTCCTTTCCTTGTTGGATAAAATAAAAGTCGATGGAGACTCTTGTTTACCCCGACATTTTGCAAACACAAACGCAAAATGCAAACCAGCAAAACTTCCTTAACGAAATAGGGAAACCACGTCCCGATTCTGGCCACTGTATCACAGAACTGGCGACTCTGCTGGGGAATTAATAAGTGGGGTGTACCTTAGGAATAGTTCATCATATTGTTTTCAATTGATTGATCTGTTTGCTTTATTTTGTGGGCTTTGTATCGGAGTTACTATAGATTCTAACCCGGATCTGGGGGATACCTTTTAGGTAAGTAGAAATAGACTGTGAGGGAACTGTACAGCATAGAGCGATACGGTTGAAGCAGTAGCTACGTTGGTGTGACGCATTAGTTGGTACCGATATCCCTTGTGGAGGAACAAGGAGAGTATGGGGCTGCTAATGGGTCATTAAGAATCAGCTGACCTTAGAACCTATAATTGACCAACTTGGCCATAGAAAAGTAGCAGTATGCTACACTCATTGAGACCATACTCTCGCGATGATTTCGGCCGTAAGAAAATGTTGCTAAACTGGAATTATGACCGATCGAGGATGGTCAGTGATATTGAGAACCTCTAGAACCCGGTTACTATTACTAGGATAGGTTGAACCAACTAAACTGAAAGAGGGTAATACCTAAACTCCATGTCATCCTAAAATTTAAGGGCTATTGTGTGACTTGTGTGCTTTCAAATTGAACTACTTGCACATGTTTGTTATATAACAACTTGAGTTCCTTGCAGGTTTTGTTTACGGTCCTTATCCAATACCTTAGATTTCTTGCCAGATTTACTTGTTTACATTACCTCGTACTTTTGCTTAAACGCATAACATACACATCATAACATCATGCCTTAACATTTCCTTAACCATTTCAAAGATCTCAAAGGTTTGTGATGCAGGTTATGGTAAATCAAACGTCTATAAAGGGGAAAAGGGGATTTATTTTCCTCTAGCCAATGGCATCTAGATATCAAAACATGATAATTTGAGTCGGTGCTTACGACCCACTCGATATGGTGAGATTGACTCTTGAAGAAGGACTCTCAACAAACGCTAAGTTTCTTCAATCAAATTATAATAGTTTCTTGTTTACCCCGCGAGATCCTTGAGAATATTGCATACATATATCATACATATCATTGCATTACAGGTACCATTATAGGTTTCTCATCTTCTTCACTGTTTATTTCAGCAATCATGTCTTCTAAAACACCTACTGATCAAGCCATCAAGGCTCTTCAAGCTCAGAATGCTCAGTTTCAGGAAATGTTCTTGAACTTGGCCAAGAGTCAACAAGATTTGAAGACTCTTATCTTGAAGGACAAGAAGAAGAAGAAGAAGAAGAAGAAGAAGAAGAAGAAGAAGAAGAAGAAGGTGGTGGTCCTCTTGAATATGGGTCGCAGATTCGGGAACAATTTGCGACAGGAGACTGATTTGTCCCATTCATCTGTAGGGGAGGAGAATCAAGAGGAAAGAAAGGGTCCTAGCCCTGTGGTTTCTGACAATGACACAGACTTTGATGAAGACCAGTATCCTCCTGCTGAGGATAGATATAAGAAACTTGAAGACCAACTCAGTGCAATGGAAATTCAGAAGATACCTGGGTTAGACTTTGGAGATCTGAGATTGGCATCTGGGGTGGTGATCCCTCACAATTTTAAAGCTCATGTCTTTGCTCAGTATGATGGGGTATCCTGCCCGAAGCTACACCTCCGCTCATACGTCAGAAAGATTCAACCCTATACTGCTGATAGAAATCTCTGGGTTCATTTCTTTCAAGATAGTCTGTCAGGGACTCAACTTGAATGGTTCTGTCAACTGGAAGGAGCTAACATCCGCAACTGGGAGGACCTTGCTGCTACTTTTTACAAGAAATACCAGTATAATGCCGACCTTACTCCCACGCATACTCAACTTCAGGGTATGTCTATGGGTAAAGGCGAAGGCTTTAAGGACTACACTCAGAAGTGGAGATATCTTGCTGGAAGAGTCCAACCCCCTCTGTCTGATAGGGAGTTGGTGGATATGTTTCTTGGGACTTTGTCTGGTCCCTATTTCAATCATTTAATCGGCAGCTCGTCAGTGGATTTCACCGAACTGATTCTGACTGGAGAAAGAGTAGAAGCTAGGATCCTGAGTGGTAAGATCCAGAAAGATACCTCTTCGAGTACAGAGAAGAAGTCATTTGGTGGCAAGAGGGAAGACAATGTTGTGCACGGCCAGAAGAGGCGTAGCCAGGCAGACTACCACCAATCTGTGGGGGCAGTGTTGATCTCTAATTCGGCACGCACACAACGACCACAACAACAAAATAATCAGCCAAAGGGGAAAGACTTCAAAGGCAGTTCACCCAAATCAACATGTCATTGTTACAAGCATTGCAACAGATGTTGAAGATGAATCTGATTATGGTGATAAACCCTCATCCGAACCCTAAGACTTCTTCTCCTAACTACAACCCAGATGCAAGGTGTGCTTATGATTCCGGTAGCCCGGGGCACGATACTAACGATTGTTGGGTGCTGAAATACAAGATTCAGAATATGATTAATGCTAAGGAGATCGAATTCGACCCTCCTGAGACTCCCATTGTGATCATTGCTCCCTTGCCAAAATATGGCTAGGATTGAAAGCACTTTTGTTCATTTGAATTCTGAAGTTGTATTTTTCTTTGCTTATTCAAACAATTATTGTCATGTCAAACTTTTTTATTTCATTAATGCATTACATGTGTCTGTTTTGAATTAATTGTTTTCACTATGCTTAAATTGCTTCATATTTCCTTTTTGTGATGTTCAACTCTCGATTAAAAAACTCTAAGCCTTTAGAGGGAGGATGACGAAAACGATACCACAATCTCTACAGTATGCTTTTGAACAGGCCTTGTTGACAATGTAGAAGCGTTGTTTCAAATCCTAAACAGTGGAGTTATAAGGAAGATATTCCCTAGTCAACCCCTTCGAGCCAAAGAAGTAGGAGTTTTTCTTTTCACACAAATTAAAACCCTTAATCACAACCCGGGGCAGGGTAGTTTTCTCAGTTAATTCAGAGGCGCATTCAGTCACGATCTACCGCTTCATACACAATGAGTGGCATCGAAGACGTCCTTCCAAAACAAAAGACGGTGATGGTTCCGCATAATCATCCAAGCAGGCAATCATTATCTCTCGAAATAAAATCCCATTAAGTCAAAACCTATGAAGGAGACTTAAGAAAAAACTGGGGCATCCCGCTGACTGTAATCACAAAAAAAAAATAGTTCAGGAAAAAGACAGGGATAATAAAATAAAAAAGAAAGAGGTCCTACAAACCCTCAACAAAAATGACTGCCTATTCAGAATAAACTGTCAGTATCCGAACCATCACCGGAACATCAAGGACAATATTCCAGAGCTCAACTTGGGTTCTAAATGCACAATTAGTTGAGTTTAGGATCGAAGAACATCACGAAGAACGGGTGGGTACAATTAAAATTTGAGCCTTTATCCTTTGTTTCTTAAACTGTGAACCAAGCCACGTTATAACCCTTAAAAGTCCTAGCTGAAGCATGGGTTAGTTTGAAAGCATATTGTTACAAAAGGTATCCTGACTCCTGTAGGGCTTGCTGTAAATCCTGAGTTGACATCACATTTTACAAAAAAATTTGCTTGATTTCTTGAAAATTGAATTTTCAAAGAACTTCAAAACAAACATAAGCTTTGCATTCTTAAAATAACATTGTTTGCATATGACTATTTGTTCAACAACAGAGAAATTCGCACGACGAATATCTAGTGAACAAAAACCTTTTCAATAAAAAGGGTCACCTCAAGTGGAAAAAACACTTCCAACCAAGGGGAACGGCATGAGCATTGTCTATCATCTGGGGCAGTCATGTCAAGATTCAAGGAGTCTCTCAAAGATGCAAAATAGCCAGGGGCAGATCTCCATCTGAATCACTTGGGGCATTCGACATGAATTCCAGCAACGAATCTTGTATAATCAAACGAACATCTTCTGGTAGTATGGAAACACAACACTACCGACAATGACAACTCCCTACACCCTGAGAGCATGGACATAGTCAGAAAATACTGCGCATGAACAAAGATCTGCTAGGTTGACAGGCCTAGGCAAAAATAAGGGCATCCCGACGAACCAAAAGGGTTCGGGAAAAAATTAGGGATAAAAACAAAAAAAGATTTGTACACCCGGCAAGTCAAAAACCTGAAAAGGCGGCTTGGGAAAGAAAGGGTATCCCGGTGGAATGAAAATCTGAAAAGACAGTCCAGGAAAAAGTTAGGGATTAAAGCGTACGACTATGTCCCGTCATCTCGTCACTTGCCTACCAGAAGAAGATTTGTCATTTCAATCGGCAATTACCAAGCACCTCATAGGTTGGAATAATACTCGATCCACAAGGCCTCCGCAGGCACCTTCTCCCGCAGATACAGTGGCAGAAAAGTCTCGATGCAAAGCCATTGTCATATCCTTAGCCCGCGTCCCAGTAACATCTACACTCCCCGCAGAGTAAGAAAAGGATAGTGGTGTTAATTCTCCCCAGCTGAGGCTCGCAACCATGAATGGCTCGGTAAGATTATCCCCAGGCAGAGTTTATCTATCACCAGCACTGGAAGATTATCCCCAGTGGAGTCTGGAAGATTATCCCCAGTAGAGTCTAAAAGATTATCCCCAGTGAAGTCGCCATTGGAAAATCATCCCCAGCGGAGTTCATTCCTTTCACAAACAGAAATTCAATCCCCAACAGGGTTCACTGTCACGAGCAACAGTAATTCATCCCCAACAGAGTTATTATTTCCTGCAGGATTATTCTCCCAATCATCTTCGTTCGTTATCTCCAGCGAGCAAAACTCTTTATTCTCCAATAATAATCAGGGATTTATTTTCCCAAACTCAGACGTACCACAATAGCATTTCATGTTAACATATCATGATGTGCGCATACATCATAATTTCATTTATTTTGAGAACATCATCATACAATGCATGTCATGCATCATATACGATTAATCATGTACCTTTTCAGGAAAGATGGTTATCATCAACAACTTCTAGCAAGTTCAAGATTAACTCCGGAAACTAAACAGAGTAATTATCTGCACGATCAAATGCAGCTTTACACGGGTTCGTCACGAAGAAATCTTACACGAGTTTATCCTGATAAATCTTACACGGGTCCTTTCTCATTTATTTCTGAATAAAGTTTTACACGAACTTATCACAAAGTAACCTTACCCAGGTTCCTCCTGAAGTTTTACACAAACTTATCTCAAAGTAACCTTACCCCGGTTCATTCTGAAGTTTTACACGAACTTATCCCAAAGTAACCTTACCCAGGTTCCTCCTGAAGTTCTACACAAACTTATCACAAAGTAACCTTACCCAGGTTCCTCCTGAAGTTTTACACAAACTTATCTCAAAGTAACCTTACCCCGGTTCATTCTGAAGTTTTACACGAACTTATCACAAAGTAACCTTACCCAGGTTCCTCCTGAAGTTTTACACGAACTTATCACAAAGTAACCTTACCAAGGTTCCTCCTGAATTTTTACACAAACTTATCTCAAAGTAACCTTACCCCAGGTCATTCTGAAGTTTTACACGAACTTATCACAAAGTAACCTTACCCAGGTTCCTCCTGAAGTTTTACACGAACTTATCACAAAGTAACCTTACCCAGGTTCCTCCTGAAGTTTTACACAAACTTATCCCGAAGTAACCTTACCCAGGTTCCTCCTTACAATTTCCCGATGTAGTTTCACCCAGACTCATCCTGAAGGAACCTTACCCAGGTTCCTCCTTACAATTTCCCGATGTAGTTTTACCCAGACTCATCCTGAAGCAACCTTACCCAGGTTCCTCCTTATAATTTCCCGATGTTATTTCAACCAGACTCATCCTGAAGCAACCTTACCCAGGTTCCTCCTTACAATTTCCCGATGTAGTTTCACCCAGACTCATCCTGAAGTAACCTTACCCATGTTCCTCCTTACAATTTCCCGATGTAGTTTCACCTAGACTCATCCTGAAGCAACCTTACCCAGGTTCCTCCTTACAATTTCTCGATGTAGTTTCACCCAGACTCATCCTGAAGCAACCTTACCCAGGTTCCTCCTTAAAATTTCCCGATGTAGTTTCACCCAGACTCATCCTGAAGCAACCTTACCCAGGTTCATCCTTATAAATTCCCGATGTAGTTTTACCCAGACTCATCCTGAAGCAACCTTACTCAGGTTCCTCCATACAATTTCCCGATGTAGTTTTACCAAAACTCCTCGCAAAGCAACCTTATTTAGGTTTATTCCCAGTTCAGATGCAGTTTTACCTAAACTCCTCATGAAGCAGCCTTACTTAGGTTTCTTCCCGGTTCAGATGCAGTTTTACCTAAACCCATCATGGAGCAACCTTACCTAGGTTCCTTCTTAGGTCAGATGTAGTTTTACCTAAACCCATCATGGAGCAACCTTACCTAGGTTCCTTCTCAGTTAAGATGTAGTTTCACCTAAACCCATCATAGAGCAACCTTACCTAGGTTCCTTCTCTTTCCCGATGTAGTTTCACCTAGACTCATCCTGAAGCAACCTTACCTAGGTTCATCCTCAGTCCCAATGCAGTTCTACCCAAAGTCTTCACAAAGCAACCTTACCCAGGTTCCTTCTCAGTTCAGACGCAGTTTTACCCAAACTCCTCACAAAGGATCCTTCTCGGTTCAGACGCAGTTTTACCGAAACTCCTCATAAAGTAACCTTACCCAGGTTCCTTCTCGGTTCAGACGCAGTGTTATCCAAACTCATCATGAAGCAACCTTACTCAGGTTCCTTCTCATAACCCTACTATCCAGGTTTCTTTTCTCTTATCTCCAGACAGCAGTCCACAACACTGTAAGACCCAGACCTATCAAACACGATCGGTTTCACCTTTCCCTAGTAGGTCGCGGTGCAGCCTATACACAACTATATACGTAGTTCACTGCCGCTTCCTCAAGCCGGAGTTAATTCCTTAGTTGAATAATGGATGACTGAAGTTCCTAAATGTCAGTAGAGATGATTCCTTAGTTGAATAACGGATGACTGAAGTTCCTAAATGTCAGCAGAGATGATTCCTCAGTTGAACAACGGATGACTGAAGTTCCTAAATGTCAGCATAGATGATTCCTCAGTTGAACAACAGATGACTGAAGTTCCTAAATGTCAGCAGAGATGATTCCTCAGTAGAATACGGACGACCGAAGTTCCTAAAATTCAACAGAGATGTTTCCTCATAGGAATACGGACGACCGAAGCTCCTAAAATTCTACTTCTCTCAACAGAGATCAGCATTCCCCAGCAGAATCTTCCTCAACGACAGATATACAAGCTCTCGCTAAGGAATCTCTTATGCGATCGACACTCTTTCAGATGGCATCTTTAAGCCCATCCCCTCGTCAGCAATTTCCAAATGGCATATGTAAGCCCATTCCCGACATCACTAGGCAATTACCACTTCATGTGAGTGCAAATTTCTAGGCACTCTAGTGTTCAATCATCTTCCACCTTCTGATCACGAAAGGCATGAAAGCCAATCTACATCCTCAGGTTTAAGAAGATTGAACAGGGGCAGCTGTTGTACCCCAAAATTTTCCCTCCCATATTTCTCAAAATATTTCAAGAAAGATCCTCAAGTTGCTCAAGGTAGTCCAAGGTTTGGCCAGACAAGCTCTCTTCTAAGGCAGTCTACCTCAAATTAGGGTTTCATGTTGCATCAAGATGCTTGAGTCAAAGGGACCCCAAATGCTCAACATTGTCCTAATATGTTCTCAAGATCATCTATGTCAAGTTTCAATCCCTACAAAGGAAATTTGTTCAGTCAATTGCTCAAAGGCCTGAAAATCGACAGTGTTAGGGCAAAAGTCAACTGTGGCCCACATACTGTCAAACTTCAACATTTTTGGTCAACATCCTCATTTTGAAATGTATTTCATCATTTTATCAAGGGTTGATCATGATTCATCAATGATTGCTCATAATTCATCAAGAACCAAAAGTTGCTAAATTAGGGTTTTGTAGGAAAAGTCAACTCAACTTTGACCAAGCATAACTTTCTCATACTTTATGAGAAATGACCCATCCAAAGCTCATTTTGAAGAGGATGCAATTACCTACAATACATATTCATCTCCCAAGTTCAAAATATGCATTCACAAGAAGTTCTGAATTTGGACATTATAGGTCATTTTGAAAAGTCAACAAAAACACCCTTTTTATCAAAGCTTCATACATGATCATGGAATATCAAATTGAGATGAGACAAAAAGGGTTGATTCGAGGACATCTCGAGATTTCTAAAAAGTCCAAGAACACCCTCCTAAGGTTAAAATTGAGAGAGATATGCATTGTCAAAGTTGGACAATTTTTGAAAAAATGCATGAAGCAAATATTGACCAAACATGGATTTTTTCCAAATGGGCCTATCTTTTCAAGTTTGAAACTCATTCCTAACATGATCCAAGATCTCTAAGCCCACCCATACATTTTTCTACTATTTATGCTATTTATTTTGATATTTTATTCATTAAAATTCAGAATTAAATAAATAAATAATGGAAATAATGTAAATTTTGATGTGATTCCATTTTGGTAAATTTTAATGCTGGTTTATGTCAATTGATTTCGTGCAAAAACTTTTCAAATATGTCAGGGTTCATCCACATGTGAAAATGGCATAAAATCATCAAATATGTCATTTTTTCAAATCTTGATCATGGTCTTAAAACACAACATTATGAGGGAGATTCTTTCCATGATTTCTTGTCTCCTCATTCTCCTCTATAAATATAGAGCCATAAAAACTTGAAAGGGACGAAAATCCTCTCTAAAAAGCTCTCAAAAAGCTCTTCAAAAAGCTCTCCAAAAGCTCTTCAAAAAGCTCTCTAGAAATTAAAGAATTGGTGCAAGTCATATCTCGAGATTTCGGTCTCTCTCAATTGACATCAAGCCTCAAACCATCCTCTTGAAGTCCTCAAGAGTCTTACAAGGCCCAAGAGCAATCTATCACACGCCTAGCACGCCCCCCATTTGACAACACCGGTTTGGTAAAATTTTAAACTTTGATTCTCTAATTTTAATCACATTTTATGGTATGCTAACGTTTGTTTGAGTTTATATAGAACAGTTATGGATAGTTGAAACATAGGTTCCATGTAAGAATCAAAAAGCACCATAGTTAGAGCATGAAGCTTTCGAAGATTCGGGCCTAGGGATTTCTGATGATTGCACCCCCTGTTTACTTTTGTTACTAGGCCCATCTTTATTTTCATGTTTTATTCGTCTTATTTATTTATTTTAATCACTTTTATTTTTATTTATCAATAAACAAATATAAAAATCACATAAAATAGATTTAGGATTTTTTCTTAATTAAATTTTAATTTTAGGTAAAACTTTAATTTCTTTTTGTAAATAACTTAAAAATAATTAGAATAAATAGGTTTTATTACTAACTTAATTATATTTTATTTTTTCCTAAAATAACCAAAGAAACCAAAATGGGTCATGTAATTATTTTTATTAATTTAATTAACTAATTAATTTCATATTTAATTTAGAAAACTTATTTCTTTTATTAAAAACAACAAAAAAACAATTTTTCTTTTAATTACGTTAGAAGGGTCAAAACCTTAAATTCTCGTCGATCTTAATTCTTCTCGCGCGCTTTATTTTTATTATTTACCATATTGATGTAACTGCCTACAGTTTGTAATAGTTTAATTAGGAAATTTATTTACATTTATCGCTTTATTTTCAAAGGGTTTGTTTTTGGCTATGTAAATACCCGAAGCCTTGTAATAGTGTAGTTTAAATTCCTCAAATTATTAACTGTTAGATGTATGATAATAGGATGCATGACAAGAATGTATGATTAATTTTAAAACAGTTAGATCACCCTAAATGTGTAAAGATAAATAAACTGAAATTGAATCATTCGCACATGTGCACCCCTAGGGTACACTCCCACTTGGTTGCCTTCAGTAAATGGTCATTGAGTATAGGATTCTTTAGTGGTCGTCCTTTTGTCTAAATAAAGATCAAAGTCCCGATTCGGAAAAGTTGCCTCGGAATGGTTGCCTCGAAATTGTTGCCTCGAATAATTGATCTAAGATATTAGGGTAATTACTAAGACGTCCTAACATTGCTTTAGTGACCGTACGTCCCTTTCGAATTGACCCTCAAAACTCCAACGATGGTGCTACCTACTCACTAATAGTGGGATAGCATTGTCTAAAGGAAACGAACATAAAACGATTCTTTTTTCGAGTAGGTAGATTAGTTCTTAAGTACTTGCTCATTCCAAACAAATTTTTCACATTTACACTCCTTTACAAACAATGTTTTCAAAAACACTTCATTACACTCTTGAAGACAGAAGCAAGAGTTAAATCGAAGTTAAAACAAAAACTTTTCAAAACCCACAAACGCAAAGAAAACAATTTTGAAAATGATGAGCAAGTACCTAAGAGCCCGTAGATAACTATAGATAGAAAGGGTACTAATACCTTCCCTTTCTATAATCTTCCCCCCCGTACTCAGAAATATCTCGAAAAAGGAATTTTTCTGTGCTTTTTTCCTTTCCTTGTTGGATAAAATAAAAGTCGGTGGCGACTCTTGTTTACCGCGACATTTTGCGAACACAAACGCAAACCAGCAAAACTTCCTTAACGAAATAGGGAAACCACGTCCCGGTTCTGGCCACCGTATCACAATTGCACTTACTCACTCGGATAATGATTAATATCATCGAGCTTACCAGGATATAGAGATTGTTGATAGTTGTGGTAGTTTCCCCAATGTACCTCTTCTTGGTACAAAGGGAGGAATTAACTATAACCCTATTCTTGCACGATGACGGTTTGGTTATCCGATGAGGGATAAACCAAATAGTATTCATTTGAGTAGTTTCTTTCTGAAGGAGGGATAAGACCATAAAGAAGCTAGGGAGAAGATTTTGAAGGCCTGGCATCACATTCATAGGAAGAGTAGGAAAGACTTAGGACCTAAGGGAGCTGTTTCTTTGGAGCCTTATCTTCAGTGGGTCCAAACGAGAGCTGTCCAGCTGAAGATTCCATATTTCCGGGAAGCACCCATGCCTGATTTGTTTATAAAGACCACTCCTCCCTTATTTGATGATGTAGAAGAGCTAAAACTTGCTTTAGTTAGGATGCAACAGGAAAATGATGCTTGGAAGAATAAGTGCCAAACTTTAGAGATTTCCTATAGAGCAGACTTGAAGGAGAGAGACGACTTGATTGAGATTCTTGAGAGTCGGGCTATAGAGATGTTGGAGAGGCAAGGGGATTTAATTTCTCCTAAGCCTCAGTCAGATGCTAGTTGCTCACTTCCTGATTCAGGTGAGTGGAAGGAAGTTGCCACCAGATATGCGAAAGAAAACCAGAGGTTGAAGGCTCAGATTGCCAAGCTTACAGGGAAGCGCCAGCGTATATAGTGATCTCCATCGACTTTTCTTTTTAGGGTTTTAGACTTTATTTTCTTCTTGTACTTGGGATCATTTAAACTTGTAATCCATTTTGAAGTTATCATAATAAATTATTTTCAGTATTTTAAATATGTTATTACTTTGATATTTGCAGTGTGTCTATAAATCTTTAAGTCCCTTGACATATTAAAATAAATCACGTGCATTGCACATCATGCATCATATTGCACACATTTCTTGCATTTCTTTGAATATCTAGGTGTCTTACCAAGCTTCTTTACTTCGTTCAACAAGCTGTCTCACCACTACAACACTCGAGCTAATTTTAGAAGGAAGATGAACAACTTTGAACAAGAGAATCGCGATCTACGCGAGGAGATTTCTGCTTTGAAGGCCGACATGGCCAATCTTACTGCTCTGATGGAATCTTTGGTGGCTGCTCAGAATCATCCACCAAGTGTTCAACCTCAACAAACAAGGGTTACTACTGAAGCTCCGACTGTTCCTGTGTCTGCTATTCCAACTGTTGCTCAGAATCGCATGCCTTAAGGTTATCAATGGGGAATGCAAGAGAAATTTGCGCCTAAAAGATTTAATCTTGGTCCTCAAGAAGCTCCAGTTGTCCAGACTACTGTTACTCCTGCGCCTCCTATGGTTCATGTTGCTCCTGCTGCTTCTCCTTCGGTGAATATGGTTCCAATTGTTAATGATGATATGTGTCATCCTTTTCCTCCACCAAGTGAAGACTTGGGTCTTTATGATTGAATGGATGATTTTCAAGAGCAGTTTGACAAGATGCGGAGGGAGATGAAGGCCCTCAGGGGAAAGGAATTGTTCCGACAGAATGTGAATGATTTATGCTTGGTCCCGAATGTTAAGATACCTGCGAAGTTTAAGGTCCCGGAATTAGAGAAGTACAAGGGCAACACTTTTCCTTGTGCTCATCTTGTGATGTATGTAAGGAGAATGTCTACCCATACTGATGATCAGCGTCTGCTGATTCACTTTTTTCAGGATAGTTTGACTGGTGCTGCGCTGAAATGGTATATGAGTTTGGATAGCGTCAATATCCATACTTTCAATGACTTAGGAGAAGCATTTATCAAACAATACAAATACAACATGGACATGGCGCCTGAAGATGATCAACTCAGGGCCATAGTCCAGAAGGACAGGGAATCATTCAAATAATATGCACAGAGATGGCGTGAGGTATTCGCCCAAGTGATTCCTCCCATGGAAGAGAAGGATATGACTAAGACTTTCTTGAAGACTATGGGTGCTTTCTACTATGAGAGGATGGTAGCGAGTGCGCCAAGTGACTTTACTGGAATGGTAGGCATGGGTATCCTCTTAGAAGAGGTTGTAAGAGAAGGCCATCTAACAAAGGGTGAAAGTTATGGAATACGAAGAATCCATCCTATGGATTTACCAAGAAGAAGGAAGGAGATAAAGATGTTGTTATACAAGAGAGGAGGGTTAATATTCCTAGAAGAAATTATCAGCATCATCAGCAAGTCGCCTCAGTTACTCCAGTTGTTCGTGTATCTCCAACCACCATTGCTTATTAGAGACCACCCCAACATGTGAGTCAAGGGTATAATCAGATAAGGGATAGTTATGAACTTATCCCTATGAGTTATACAGAGTTACTCCTGGTGTTAATTCAGAAGAAGTTGGTTCAGACCCGACCATCTCCCGTTGTACCATCACCGTTTCCTTGGTACTACAAGGCAGACGAAACATGTGCTTTTCATCAGGGAGCACAAGGGCATAATGTTGAGAATTTCTATCCTTTAAAGACTGAGGTATAGAAATGGGTGAAGTCCGGTATTCTATATTTCAAGGATGTGGTCCCTAATGTGAAAGATAATCCTCTACCATAGCATGGAGGAGCAAATGTTATGAACATGGTGGTCGGTTGTCCAGGTGACTTCCAGATTTTTGATGTTAATTTGGTTAGAGGAGATTTCGTGAAAATGCATACAGACCTCTATGAATTTAGCTAATATGCACATGACCATGCCGATTGTGCTATTTACAGTATAGATATACAGGGTTGTGACAAGATAAAGCTAATTTGCAAGAAATGATGGATGCGGGTCTCATCCATATAATAAGGCCTAGGGAAGTGTATTAATAGGAAGTAAACATGGTTTCTGGATGTCCTAGAGAGTTCATAATCATTGATGTGGAACATATGAATGAGGATCTTGTACAAATGCATGCTACTTTCTACCACATGGTTGGTCAGATGGAACATCAATATGGATCTTGCCGAGTTTGCTGTCGGGACTTCCGAGGATGTTCAATTGTAAGGAAAGGTGTTCAGTTGTTGTTAGATAATAGACCTATCAAGGTTACAGGTCAAAGGTATGATTACCATGAATTTGATGTGATTGAGGTCTGTTTGGCTAAAGAAGAGTCGGATGATGAGTATGCCTCTACATATGAGTATTTCTCTTCAGATGAGGATTTGGTTTCCAGAGATGACTCTGTAATGACTGATTATGTTGAAGAGGGAGTAAAAATTATTGTGCCTTGTTTTGGTGCACCTGCCCATTTTGAAGTTGAATATCATAGCAAGCCAGCTATTACTCCATTAGTGGTTAGTTTGCCGGGTCCTGTCCCCTACAAGTCAGATAAGGCTGCACCCTACAAATATAATGCTACAATTTTAGAGTATGGTGTGGAAATTCCCATCCAGCCAATGCCTAATGTTGGAAATATTGATGAGACTAGAAGAGTGACCCACAATGTTCGTGGAGATGTTAGCGCTGGAAAGAAAGTTGTGGAAAGTGTTGAACCCAAGAGGGAAATGGTTGAATATAGTGGAGCTACGCTAGAAAAGGAGGTGGATGATATTTTGAAGATAATCAAGATGAGCGACTACAGAATTCTAGATCAGCTACTACAGACTCCTTCAAAGATATCTATCTTGGCTTTATTGATGAACTCCTCTGCTCACAGAGAATCTTTGATGAGGTTATTGGACCAAGCTTTTGTAGAAAGTGATATGCTTGTAGACCAATTCAGCAGCGTAGTGGGGAACATTACATCATGTAATAACCTGAGTTTCTGCGAAGATGAATTGCCTGATGAAGGATGGAATCACAACCTGGCCCTTCACACATCTATGAACTGCAAGAGTGATTCACTATCCAATGTGCTGATTGATAATGGATCCGCATTGAACGTTATACCGAGGAGCACGCTTATGAAGTTGAAATATCAAGGAACGCCCATGCGCCCAAGTGGAATTATTGTGAAAGTGTTTGATGGATAAAGGAAATATGTTATTGGTGAAGTGGACTTACCTATTCATATAGGCCCACATTTGTTTCAGATTACTTTCCAGGTCATGGATATTGTACCCGCTTATAGTTGCTTAATGGGACGGTCGTGGATACATGAGGTAGGGGCCGTCACTTCGACTTTACACCAGAAGCTGAAGTTTGTACATGAAGGAAAAGTGGTAATTATAAATGGAGAGCATGCATTATTGTTATCTCATTTGTCCTCTTTCAGAATTGTAGATACGAATGAAGCTGCTGTTGGAACCCAGTTCCAAGCTTTATCCATTGACAACATAAGAGAAAATGAGAAGTTTGTAGCTTCGTTTAAGGATGCGTAATAGGTTGTGCGTAATAGCCATAGCGACGTTTGGGGACAGATTGTTGACCCACTTGTGAACAAGAATAGAGCTGGCTTGGGGTTCTCTATGAAGAATGATAAAGGTAAGGGAATGAAGCCGAAGTCTACTGCAGGCATGTATCAAGACGTCTTTCGTAGCAGGGGTTATCTTCATCCAACTACTTCTGGGGTTAATTCCATTGTGGAAGATGAAACAGAGCCATAAATGCCGAATTATGTGACGCACGGAGTTAGGGTTCAGAACTGGATTACCATTGATGTTACCTCTTGCATACATGTTTCAAATTAATTTGTTTTGTTAATATTTTTGAAAAGCTTTCACTCTGCCCAAGGTGAAAGTATTAATATTGTATGGGCTTATCTGTTTGTTGTGACTTTTAAAATCAATAATAAAAGTTGTCTTTGTTTCCCAAATTGTGTTTTTATTTTTTGCTTTTTTCTTGGAAAATGGTAATAAAAAAATCCTTTCAAATTAAATAATAACTGCAATTCAATCTGCATGATCACTTGTTATATGTGTCAGTTTCTAAAAGCAATCACAAATCATATGTGCAGATTAATTGAAAAACTCGTTGAATACAATGACCCCGCACGCTCTCCTAACTTTGAATGTCCTGTGTATGGGGCCGAAGAAGAAGACTATGATGAGATTCCAGAAGAGGTCTCACGGATGCTTGAGCGCGAGAAGAATGCCATTCAGCCATATAAAGAGCCTTTCGAAGTAATCAATTTGGGTTTAGAAGAAGGTCCGAAGGAAGTCAATTGGAGCATTATTGCATCCTGATGTGAAGAGCAGGTTGATTGAGATGTTGAAAGAATATATGGATATTTTTGCTTGGTCTTACCAAGATATGCCTGGTCTAGATACATATATAGTAGAGCATCGTTTGCCGCTGAAGCCAGAGTGCCCGCCAATCAAACAGAAGTTGCGAAGAACTCGCCCAGATATGGTAGTGAAGATCAAAGAAGAAGTTCTAAAGCAGATTAATTCTGGTTTTCTTATGACATCAGTGTACCCTTAGTGGATTGCCAATACTGTCCCAGTATCGAAGAAAGACGGGAAAGTTTGCATGTGCGTAGATTACAGAGATCTAAATAAATCTAGTTCAAAAGATGATTTTCCATTGCCACACATTGATATGTTAGTGGATAGCACATCAAAATTCAAAGTTTTCTCGTTCATGGATGGATTTTCCGGGTATAATCAAATAAGGATGGCTCTTGAGGGAATGGAAAAAACAACGTTTATCACACCCTGGGGAACATTCTTTTACATAGTGATGCCCTTTGGGTTGAAGAACGCTGGTGAAACGTACCAGAGGGCTACGACAACCCTATTCCATGATCTAATGCACAAGTAAGTTGACGTATATGTTGATGATATGATTTCTAAATCCCAGACTGAAGAAGGGCATGTAGAAGATTTGTTGAAGTTGTTTCATCATTTGAGGAAGTATCGTCTCCGCTTGAATCCAAATAAATGTACCTTAGGTATTCGATCAGGGAAGTTGTTGGGTTTCATTGTTAGCCAGAAAGGGATTGAAGTTGACCCTGATAAATTCAAAGCAATTCAAGAGATGCCAGCACCAAGACCTGAAAAGCAAGTTAGAGGATTCCTCGGGCGTTTGAATTATATTTCCAGATTCATTTCCCACATGAGTGCAACGTGTGAACCGATCTTTAAGTTGTTAAAGAAAGATCAAGGTTGTGTGTGGACATATGACTGCCAAAGGGAATTTTAAAGTATTAAAGAATATCTTCTTGAACCTCTTATCTTGCTCCCTCCTGTTGAAGGAAGACCTTTGATTATGTATCTGACAGTGTTAAATAGTTCCATGGGCTGTATTCCGGGACAACAAGATGAAACAGGGAAGAAATATTATGCCATTTACTAACTCAGTAAAATTTTTACTGATTGTGAATCACAGTATTCCATGCTGGAAAAGACATGTTGTGCTCTGGCTTGGGCGGCAAAACGTTTGCGGCAGTATATGTTGAATTAAACTACTTAGTTGATCTCCAAAATGGATCCAATCAAGTACATTTTTGAAAAGTCTGCTCTTACTGGGAGAATTTCCCACTGGCAGATGCTGTTATCTGAATATGACATCGAATACCGCACTCAAAAAGCTATTAAAAGCAGCATGTTGGCAGATTATCTTGCTCACCAACCAGTTGATGATTATCAGTCCGTGAAGTATGATTTCCCTGATGAGGATGTGATGTTTCTGAAAGTGAAAGATTGTGATGAACCATTTCCTGAGGAAGGCCCTGATCCTGAATCTCATTGGAGTATGATATTTGATGGAGAAATGAATGCTTATGGTAAAGGAATCAGTGCTGTGATTGTCACTCCACATGGATCGCACATTCCTTTCACTGCAAGGTTGACATTGGATTGTACTAATAATATGGCAGAATATGAGGCTTGCATCATGGGTCTCGAGGAAGCTATTGATCTCAGAATTAAAATTCTAGATGTGTATGGCAATTCAGCTTTGGTAATAAATCAGATTAAAGGAGAGTGGGATACTAGTCACCCCGACTTAATCCCTTACAAAGATTATGCTAGAAGATTGTTACCCTTCTTTAATAAAATTGAATTCCATCACTTCCCTAGACGAAAATCAAATGGCGGATGCTCTGGAAACTCTGGCTTCTATGTATCTAGTGGATACTTGGAATGTTATACCTCGAATTATAGTTTGGCGATTGGATAGGCCAGCTCACATGTTTACAACAAAAGAGGTAGCAGGTGATAAACGTTGGTATTATGATATCAAGCATTTCTCCAGACTCAGGAATACCCAATAGGTGCATCGATTAAAGATAGAAAGACATTGAGAAGATTGGATGGCAGCTTCTTCCTCAATGAAAATGGGTTGTACAAAATAAATTATGACATGGTCTTGCTCAGATGCATGGATAGACAGGAAGCAGACATGTTGATGCATGAGATTCATGAAGGTTCTTTTGGCACTCATGCCAATGGACATTCTATGGCTAAAAAGATGCTAAGGGTAGGTTACTATTGGCTGACAATGGAATCTGAATGTTACAGATTTGTAATGAAGTGCCATAAATTCAAGATTTATGCAGACAAGATTCAAGTGCCTTCGACACTTCTCAATGTTATTTCTTCCCCGTGGCCTTTCTCTATGTGGGGTATTGACATGATTGGGATGATAGAACCCAAATCTTCGAATGGACAGCGTTTTATCTTGGTAGAAATTGATTACTTCACAAAATGGGTGGAAGCTGCTTCATATGCTAATATTACTAAGTAGGTGGTTGTGCGCTTCATTAAAAATAATCTTATATGTCGGTATGGTGTGCCAAGTAGAATCATTACCAACAATGGCTCGAATATGAACAACAAGATGATGACAGAACTTCGTGAAGTATTCAAGATTGTCCATCAAAATTCATCTCCATACAGGCCGAAGATGAATGGGGCTGTTGAAACTGTTAATAAGAATATCAAGAAGATCATCCAGAAGATGGTTATTACTTATAAAGATTGGCATGAAATGCTCCCTTTTGGTTTCCATGGATATTAGACATTTGTCCGCACTTCAACATGAGCAACCTCATTCTCCCTTGTGTATGGAATGGAAACGGTACTCCTAATCGAGGTTAAGATTCCCTCTTTGCGTGTGATAATGGAAACCAAGTTGTCAGAGGCTGAATGGGTCCAGAACAGGTTTGACCAATTGAATTTGATCGAAGAGAAGAGAATGACAGCTTTGTGTCATGGGCAGTTATATCAAAAGAGGATGAAGAAAGCTTTTGATAAGAACGTCAAACCTAGTGAATTCAGAGAAGGCAACCTCGTGCTCAGGAAGATCATGTCTTTTAACGCTGATTCTAGGGGCAAGTGGACTCCTAATTTTGAAGGCCCATATGTTGTGAAGAAAGCCTTTTTTGGCGGTGCATTAATTCTTGAAACTACGGATGGCGAGGAGTTCCCACTTCCCTTGAATGCTGATACAGTCAAGAAATACTTTTCCTAAAGAAATAAAAGAACAGCTCACTAATTCGAAAACCTGAAAGGGATACTTAGGAAAAAAAGAGCGTCTCGGTAGGCCGAAAACCCGAAAGGGCGGTCTAGGAAAAAATTAGAGACATAAACAGAATAAAATTTCCCGCTAAGTTGATAACCCGCAAGGGCAGCTTAGGAAAAAGTTAGGGACTTTCTTGGCAAGTAACTACATCAGACAAGACTTGATCATGGAAGCAACAATCTTCTTGGATCCTCACCATACTTCAACAGAAGCTGCTGCTCAGAATTTCAAAGTTGTTAGAGGGAATAATGGTCATTGTATTTCAATGTATTTTTTCCATTATATATTACCATTTTCCAAACTTTATAATTATCCATGGAGTCTCTCCATTCGCAAACTACCATTCTATCAATGATATTTGAGCTTTTACCCAAATCATTGTAGTTCCTATTTTTATTCATCTTACAAAGACTCCATTTATTATTGATAATAATTTTCAAAGCAAAAAGGATTAAATAACAAAATTATTATTTTTTCAAAAAGAATTTACAACTTACTTTTACTTTAGATTTTGTGATTCAAGAGGAAAAAAAAAGTGGTGATCCCAGGAATGGACGAACTCCACTAATTTTGGGAAGTTTTGTTTCCCCCAGGAAGGTTTTCTCAGGTTGTTTTTGCTGGTATGCGTGTGATTTTTGTACATTGAAGACAATAATAATTGGTGTAAGGTGCAGTATTGGTTTTGTGATCCCAGTGTCCCCAGTCAAGTCTTGGTTCATTTTTCATTTTGGGTTTGCATGGTCTGAAGTCTCTATCCCTGATTCCCCAGCAAAATCTTTCCTCATATGATGAAAGGTCTTGTCCCCTTGGTATGCTAAGATAAAACCATTTGCAGAATGTTGCCCTTTTTGGAAGTAATTGGCATTTTTGTTGTTAGTTATTTCCCAAGAAGGCTATCCCAGGGCATCTTTTATGGAATAAGTTTGCATGATATGAAGACTCAATCCAAGATTCTCCAGTGAAGGCCTTGCTTATTTGATAGAAGTCCTTTCTCCCCAGAGAAGATGGTGCAATGAGTACTCTCAAAGAAGAACGTATCTCCGGTTTCCCCAATGAAGAACGTATCTTGGTTTCTCCCCAGACACGACGTCTCAATGAAGAAGCATTATCTCCCTTAGTAAAGTCTGTATTATTTTTTCTCCTTTAAAGTTGGCCTGAATTCCCCAATGGATGTTTTGACAATTTGGTTTCCATTTGCCTTATTTTAAATCAGTTTTGCAATCCCCAGTAGAAGTGCTACACATGAGAACATTTATTTTCCCATTGAAGTCTGAGTGTTATTCCCTGGTGAAGCCTGGAGAAGGATGTTATATCCCTGTATTTGTACTGTTTTGTCACTATGTTATGTTTCTCCCCAATAAAGTTAAGCCATGCAGTAGGACTTTGTTTCCTCAGTTGGTGCTTATTTTCTTATGGAATGTTCATCTTGGGTGTGATTTAGCCGAGTGTTGTATGCGCCCGAGTTGGTTTTGTTTGTTTATCCCCAGTTTTACATGTCTGTTTTGTCAACATATGCACGATAACACTCATACATTCATACATACATCATGCATAGCTAAACTTAGCAAATCATTGCTCATTCGTATCCATTAATATCTTGTTGACATATTACCATGTTTTACAGAGTTGTGTTATCCTCTCCCCAATAGAGTGTCAGCCATAGGCAGAAAGTGTATATTCATTCCATTTCCCCACTGAGTTATCCCTCGTGGAAGATTTTTCCTTTAGCCTTCTTATACAGCTCTTTGTCTGGATGATTTGGGTTTCCCTCTTGAGTTTATTTCTCAAAGAATGTATTTTGGAAGACCGTGTTATTCCAATTTATTTCTGGTTTGAATCCTTGATCCTTAGCAATATTATTACTTTGATTTCTGCAAGTTTCGAGTTTTGGTTTGAGAATGTGCATTTATTTTACACGAGAAAATTTTTTCTCCTCAGCAGGAGTATATTGCCATTTCCCCAGGAGGTCATGTTGCTTTCCCAAAAAATCATTTTTATAATCCTTCCTATAACAGCAAGTAGCATGTCTCTTTAATTGAGAAACTTATACTTCCCTGTAAAAGTCAACGTTACCTTTTTTGTTATCTTCTCTATGAGTGGATAGTTTGTAGTTTGTTGTCTAATTACTCCCGTGGATGTCAAGTCTTTCAATATCGCAGAAACAATTCATTGTGAAATGTTTACAAGTGGTAGTCTCTTTATTTGAGACAACTTATTACCCTTTCCAAGAAGAATGCCTTGGTTAACGAAGAAGTTGAGACCCGTTCTAAGTGAAACATCGGAATGTTGAAAAAACTTTTTATCTTTATGCTACCTTCAGTGAATGTTGGTAGTTCATCATCAGTGAACGGCAGTGCTATGATATATATCCTCTCTACCTTCAGTGAAAGTTGGTAGGTCACCATCAATGAAAGTTAGTGATTGATATCTTTTTGCTACCTTCAGTGAACGTTGGTAGTTCATCGCCAATGAACGGTGGTGCTATGATATATTCTCTCTCTACCTTCAGTGAAAGTTGGTAGGTCACCATCAATGAAAGTTGGTGATTGTTATCTTTTTGCTACCTTCAGTGAATGTTGGTAGTTCATCGTCAGTGAATGGCAGACTATGATATATTTTTTCTCTACCTTCAGTGAATGTTGGCAGGTTACCATCAGTGAAAGTTGGTGATTGTTATCTTTTTTCTACCTTCAGTGAACGTTGGTAGTTCATCATCAGTGAACGGTGGTGCTATGATATATTTTCTCTCTGCCTTCAGTGAAAGTTGGTAGGTCACCATCAGTGAAAGTTGGTGATTGTTATCTTTTTTCTACCTTCAGTGAAGGTTGGTAGTTCATCATCAGTGAATGGTGGTGCTATGATATATTCCCTCTCTACCTTCAGTCAAAGTTGGTAGGTCACCATCAGTGAAAGTTGGTGATTGTTATATTTTTGCTATCCTCAGTGAACGTTGGTAGTTCATCGTCAGTGAACGGTGGTGCTATAATATATTCTCTTTCTACCTTCAGTGAAAGTTGGTAGGTCACCATCAGTGAAAGTTGGTGATTGTTATATTTTTGCTACCTTTAGTGAATGTTGGTAGTTCATCGTTAGTGAACGGTTGTGCCATGATATATTCTCTCTCTACCTTCAGTTAAAGTTGGTAGGTCACCATCAGTGAAATTTGGTGATTGTTATCTTTTTGCTACCTTCAGTGAATGTTGGTAGTTCATCGTCAGTGAACAGCGATGCTATGATATTTCTTTTCCTTCTACCTTCAGTGAAAGTTGGTAGTTCATCATCAGTGAACGTCGATGATTCTTTCTCTCTACATTCAATAAACATTGGTAGCTCACTATCAGTAAATGTCGGTGTTGTTATTTTTTCCCTATTTCTACCTTCAGTGAACGTTGGTAGTTTCTCCTTTAGTAGAAGTTGGTGTATCCTTTGCCTTTTTATCATCCTCTATGAGTCGGACCTTTTGATCCACAGTGATTTATTTTCCTGGTCTGGTTTCTCTTTGTTTCTTTATTTCCTTTGTTACATCCCCAATGGTGTTTTGTGTGTCTTTGATTTTGTTCATGTGCATTCATGCTCATAAGCATTGCATGGCATCTTAGGGCCAAAAATAGGGTTTGTTTTATATTTAAGTATCTTCGATCGCGTCGACACGAAGATTTCTAACCTTTGTATCCCCGGATAGAAGAAACTTAAATAAGGGCAACTTTTGTACCCTAATTTTTGCCCCTAAGATCACTTCACCACACCATGTTGATTCAATCCGAACAAGATCACATTAGGGCTTTTGGTTCTCCTTGCTATCTTTAACTTTTCTCTTTGAGGAATCACCAAGCACCTTGACTTGTTTTCTTTTGTGATCATAAATATTTTGTTTTGATTTTATTTTTAAATAATAAAATTCAATGTTGGTTTGTCTTACTTGTTAATAATGTAGGTAAATGCAATGAGGTTTAGCAAGTTGCTCCATTGGTTCATGAGTTTATTTCCATGCCATAGACAATAAAGCTTGAGAAGTCCAAACCTCACCATTAAAGTTTTTTTGTAAGAAATGTCATGGAAAGGTTTATCTTGGTTCACCACATTTAAAAGTTATCAAGATTGATTCAAAAGTACAAGGGGTTGATTGAAGAAGTAGTCATGTTTGGACAAGATTTTGTTCCCCTTGGTCACAAGTGCATATTTTTCTCAATTCTCAAGATATAGAAGTCGTTTTGGTGGCTATTAGTTCTAGTTATCATCCTCAACAACTTCTATTTACAAAGAAAAAGTTTTGGTACAAGAAGGTTGTCCAAAATTGTCAAAGTTCCTCAAAGCATTTTCTTGATCTAGGAGCTAGGGTTTTGAACTTCAAAGAAGTATATCTTGCTCATATTTTGGTATTTTTGGGTGATTCCAAAGACATCCTTATCTTAAAATGGTTATTAACAAATCACTTCAAAAGTTTCAAGGAGTTTTCATGTGGAAGAAACTTGATGATGAAGAAAGAGTACAAGTCCTCCAGATGAACCCCCATTTTCCCTTGTGTGACTTCAAATGATCATAAATTGGTCAATTTTTATTACCTTGAGCCCACTCTTTTTCCATAATGATCTTGAGTATGTGAAATTTATACCTTCTTTTATGTGCAAAGTGATAAAATGGATGGAAGATTTTCTAAGGATGCAAAAGATTATAGGTCATTTCATGATTTTTTGCCAACTTCAACAATTCATAACTCTTTCAATTTTTGGAGATTTTGAATGGTTCAAGTTTCAAAATGTCATTCAAGAGGTCTATTTCATTCCATATTTTTTGGTCAAGAGAAAATTCCAAGTGTAAGGGGATGTTTGGATGCAAAACATTATAGGTCGCTTTTGAAGAAAAATTTGAAATATTTCTAAGTATAGAAAGTCAACCTTTTTTCCCCAACTTTGACTCAATACAAATTTTCACTCAAGCATCCATTTGATTCCATTATTTTTCCATTGAAAAGCTTGTAACCTCATCTTTCTAAAGCATCAAGAATCATGCCTTAAGACCCCTTGAGCTGAGAATGCCATTGGATTGAACTTGGTAACTTGGAACTGAAGTTTCTTAATAAGTCAGAATTTGAAATTCGTGTTTTGGCCTCTAAACATCAAAGTAGCACGTGTTTTTGATCTAAACATGTTTAACCATGTTGCCAAAGTGGATTAGAGCCTTAAAATGCAAGGATTTGATGAGTTTTTATGCAAATCAGATCACACTTTGCTCGTGCATCTGGTTCACACGATTTCCCTCCAAACTTCATCATTTCACACGGTTGAACATTCCATTTGATTTCCTATAAATAGAGGGTCATCCACCATTCATTTCCTCAAGATTTGACAACCAAATACACTCTGTCAAAACCTCAAACGAACTTCAAATTTTTGAAATCAGTTTCTGAGATTCCAACCTTTTCTTCCAAAATTCTTTGCACATTCATATTCCTTAAGCATCATACAAACTCTCCAGCACTTAAACCAAGAAAAAGATCTATAATTCAAGCTACAGAAGTCCAGTTTCAGAGCTTCTTTATTGAACTTAGAAAAGGTAGAATTCTCCAGCATTTGTATCTAAATAAAACACTAACTTGTTCTACTCCTTCTCCTGATTCTTGTGCTTCTTACATTTTTTAAATCCATTGAGAATTGAGAGAGAAATCTCACATTGAAGGGGCTCGCATTTTCTGGGTTTTTGATTCATATCTCTTTGCATACCTTATATAAATTTGGCGCGATGGTGGTGTTAGGATCGTCTTGAAGAGACGAATCCAATGATACTGGTCTAGGATCCTAATTTTTACATTTGAAAGATATCACAAAATCTCCATTGCAGGGTGGCTGGAGGTTGAAGATGATGACATGTCTCGTCTCAGCCAATGATAGCGTGCCAAACGTTTTAATTTCATTAGTTGCCCTCTTTATGATCCTATGCGTATCTTACTAAGGTCCATATCAAGCACAACGCGTCTGGTCCATTGGATTAGCTTACTAACACGTTTTGACTATGATCTAATGCCCTATATCATTTTGGTTTTATTTCATTTTCTGATTTTATATTTTAATTTATTTAATTTTCAAAAATTCATAACTCTTTTATTTTTTATCCAAAAATTATGAAAAATTTTACAAAAATGAATTATTTCTGATCTCATGACTATTTTTTCACATTTTTATTTTGATATTTTATTTTATTTTTATATTTTTTGCATTATTTGCTTCCTTTTAATTACTTTAAAAATATTTTCTAACATTTTTTTAATTCTAAAAAATTTCATAAATATCATTTTACATATTTCTGAGTTTCTGAAAATTTTATGGAATTTTATATTGATGTTTACTATTTTCTATATATTTGAGAAAATTTTAATTAGCTTAATAATAGTTTCTGACTTTAAAAAATTATCAAAAATTTTATAAAAAAATTTGAGTCCATTTCTGATTTTTCTGTGGTCCTACTTATTTTTTATTGATTAGTTTTAACATAGTTGGCATTTTTCTTTCTTATTTCCTTTTTAAAACCCTTTTAAAACCTTTTTTAATGTATATATAAAATGCAATATTATTTTGTGATTATTTTCTGGCTGATCTTGGGTTGAATTTTTGATCATAAACTTTGTTAGCATCATTGGATCCATGGTGTTGAGTTTAACTCCATAAAATGGATGACTGATTTTAATAATAGTTTGATTAAAATTTAATTCAAATGTGGTTTGTATTCTTTCCCACCCTCTTCATCTCATCCCTTTCTTATTGCACTAAGTGTTATTGGAGCATGATCTCCATATCATGTCTCAAAAAAATGGTACATAGATTGCTATTGACCGACCTCAAAATAGGTGCGGCTTCTATATAAGTACACTTACGATTGCTTAACAAAGTGCTAAATTTTGTCCCGATTCAAGTAAATGATCATTCGTGGCCCAAACCTATGTTTGCAAGCCCAAGTATGTTAATTTGATCTCTTTGATCCAATAACTTTGAGATTCATTGTGTGGAGGCTTTGGTTCTACCAATCCTCTAATGGATCTACAACACTTTTGGTCACACGCGAATCACTTAAACATCATTGATCATTAAAGGGTGTTTGTGAGAATTCCAAATGGATGATATACTTAACAAAAACAAATGCAACTTGTTGTGTGGAGGCTTTGGTTCTACCAATCCTCTAATGAGTTCCAAATGCATGTTTCAAGATGGTCATCCAACTAACCACTAATTATTAAATTGTTCTACTTTATGCTTTTATTTTTAATGCTTTATGTATCGTTTACTTTAAGCATTACATTTCATGCCATTTTTATTTTTGCTCACTTGGGCATTTACTATTCTTGTTATTTTTCTCATTTGAGCTTTTCTTTTTTTAAGACTCCTAATAATCAACATGAACCATAAAAAGCTTTAATGATACTTAGACTATCTGATTACTATCCTTGGCATTGTGGAGTATTAGACTTCTTGGACTTAGGATTAGAAACCTTAACCTATGTTGGAGACCTTATGACCTTAATTGATATTTTGTCTGGAGTTCTTGAGGTTTACCCCAAGACATTGGGTTATTTGTTTGTTTTGTGTGGAGGTCTTTGTGATTACATTATTTATTTGTAATCTAGAATTCACCCGTATACAACCGTTACTCTGCCAAAATTTTGTGAAGACTTAATACATTTGAAGTTGGTTCTCTCAAGAGATCTAGTATCTTTGCTTGTTCGGTTTCAATCTAAAGAATGAGAATTCTATCTTGATTCATAATGTCAAGTATTGGCTTATTGTTAGTTAGATGGTTCTTATCCCTAGCTTTTACCTTATGCTTTTAGGATAGTCTCTTCTTCTCCTCCCATCTTCTTTAATTTCAAAAATCTTCTTCCTCCTTTTGAAAACTCTTCTTGTTTTGAAACTTGAACCAATTTCATAATAAACTTGGACTTAGGTCCATGCATTTTCAAAACATTTTCATAAAAAACATCAATCAAATTAATAATACCTTGAAATTTTTTGTGAGAAGACTAAAAGTCAATCAATCTCATTTCAAACCATTTTCCACTTTGGCTTTTATTTTAAAAACCTTACTCAAAAGATTGGACTCTTGTCAATCCTTGTAGTGATGCAAACAACTATACTTCTACAATATATAGTGAAGTGATATATTTTCCACTTGGGTGTTGAGTGAGGCAATCCAATCCATATCATTCACTTTAAGATGATGCAAATTCTCCTTTCTCATGATTGTGGGTAGTATGTATGTTTTCCACACGGACAATGAAGATGATGTCTTATCTCATAAAATTAACCAACACACTTGTGTTATAAATTTTTAAAGGTGAAGTATGTGTACCTTGATCCCCTATTGCAATAAAGGTGGTACGTAGGCACTAAAGGTTCGTAACCGCGGTAGGTGCAAAAATCATAAAAAAAAATATACTTGTTTTCTCACCTCCACCATCTATTTTACATACAACATTTTATAGCCAAAATATACAGATTTTACAAAGAGGTTCCTGCAGAGTACCGTAGATGTTTAGGGTATTAATACCTTCCCTTTGTATAACCAACCCCCTTACCTAGAATCTTTCCCCCCTCTTTTGGGTTATTCGCTCTTTTCCCATTCCTTTGGAAATAATAAAGCACGGTGGCGATTTTTATTTTTATTTGTATAAGTCTAGTCAATCCAATGACTTAGTCTTTAACATTTCTACTGCTACAAGTAGTCGACCATGCCTCTTGATGAATGAAGAGCTTTCGGTAACCCTTGAGACTAACTCCTTAAGTTGAGAAGGTATTTTCACAAAACTGATACAAATAGTATTTCGGTGAGCGGATGCCATAACCTACAAAGCAGAAACAAAGATAAATCCCTAGGTCCTTGAAACGATTAGTGAAAATAATATGGTATAATGTCATGATGTAATGATGTCATGTTCGAACAATTAATCATACACAAACAAAACACACAACGCCTTAGGTTTAAGCTTGCATGGAGTTTGTAGGTAAGTACCCTCTTGAAGTTTTAGTTGGCTCAACCTGTCCTAAAAGAAGTGACTGGGTTCTATGAGCCTCAATATCATTGATCTTTCTCTCAGGCATTGTTTCAACACAAACATCTAAATTGCGACCGAAATATATCGAGAGTCTAATCTCAATGAGTGTAGCATCGAGTATCAACCAACTTTAGTCTACATCAAATCCAACAATCTCACTACTTTCTAATGGCTAAGTTGTGTAAATTAAGGTTCTACCGTCAGTTAGTGCTTATGAAACCACACGACAACCCAACATTCTCCTTGACTTACTCAACAGACACTGGTACCAACCAATGTATCGCACTAACATAGTTATCGTTTCAACCATATATTCTACGCCGTACAGTTTCCACGATCTATTGTTAATTACCTAAAATGCCCCCAGATCCGGGTATAGGATCTATACAAGAAATAAACCCAAGGATATCCCAAAATATAAAGCATACAAGGCAAACAAATAAAGCAATAAAGGTGATCTATGTAACACCCCATTTTATTTAATATTATATTATATTAATATTTTCGAGTTATCGTTTGACGTTTATTTTTGCAACGAGAATATTTAAATTAACCGTTATATCTGTTAATATATTCGGCGACATTTTTTTGAGGGACCGGTAATTATTTTATTCGGTCCGGTATTTGTTTTGAGGGACCAGTAATTATTTTGTTCGGTTCGGTTTTTATTCCATTCGGTTCGGTAAAATATTATTCGGACCGATATTTAATTATTTGGATTTATTTTAATTATTTGGGTTAATAATATTATTTGATATAATTTGGTGTTATGAAGTAGTATATTTGATGAGGGGCTTTTTAGTAACTTTGCCTAGCTTTTGTCTTGAATCAAAACCAACCAAACACCTTGTTTTATGTCATAACATTAAAACACATAGAGAGAGAGAGAGAGAGAGAGAGAGAGAGAGAGAGAGAGAGAGAGAGAGAGAGAGAGAGAGAGAGAGAGAGAGAGAGAGAGAGAGAGAGAGAGAGAGAGAGAGAGAGAGAGAGAGAGAGAGAGAGAGAAAGAGAAAGAGGTCTTAGAAGAGAAGAGGAAACAAGAACACAAGAGCTAGCTTGGGTTTTGGGTTGGTTGGAACATCAAGAATCATTTCAAACATCTAAGATAATGGATTTTATTTTCCAATGCTTATAGTTAGGGTTTGATTTGGTATATTTTGGATTTGGGGAAAAATTGATGTTAGGGTTCTTGAGTTTTATTGAGATAGAAATTAGAAGATTTAATTAGGTGTTGTTGTTGTTGTTGAATTAGTATTAGGTTAATTGAAATTGGAATGAAACAAGAACTAGCATTTTATTAAGTTTAAAAACTAACTAACAGTAACTTCATTGAAATGAAGCTTTGAAACTAATAAAAACTAGCAGTAAGTATAGTTAGTTTTTAAACAAAAAAAAAGAAATAGCACTTAAGTTATAAACAAAGTAGCAGCATAAAAAAAAATGAAAGTTAAGTTTAGAAAAGTAAAAATGGCAGTATAGTTAGCAAAACAAAAAGAAACGTAAATGCTGTATGTTTAGAAAACTAAACTTACAGTATGGAAAACTAAGTTTAGAAATTAATTAAATTATGTTTTGTTTTTCTTTTATTTATTTATTTATTATATTAAATATTTATATTAATTAAATATAAATATGATATAAGTTAGCCGATTTAATTTGGAACCCGATTATGTTCTAATTTCCCGATTTCGGCAATTTCGGCGACGGAGCAAGTTGCTCCGAATTGAACGAAAATTGACTTGCTAGCTAATTTTGACGTGTAGAACGTCGTGGTGAGTTTAGTTTTTCGAGATTACGAGTTTTAATGGAGCCACCCGAAATAAGTCAATTTACGGTTAATTTGAAATGGGTTTCATTTTAGTCGGTTTATGTCGCGTAAGGACAATCCGATTGCGACGTTAATGATTATGATTGGTGCCGATTATTATGAATGAATTTTGCAATGATTATTGATGTTGGACTATTTTTCCGTGTTTGAAATTTAGTGAATAATTTTATGATGATGTTGTGTGATTAAATATGATGTTTGCGACGTTTATTCATAATGAATGCTTGATGATATATGACGTGATGATATGTTTATCTTGATGTGGATAAATATGGCGACGTGAGCTTTATGCCAATTTTGATGTGCGATGATGATGTTTTTGTTGTTTCGTGTTTGTGATGTCGTGTTGTCGAGTCACATACATTGCATTGGTGACGAGGGCTTTTATGCCAAGCGATGAGGGATTTTATACCAAAGCGACGATGGGCTTTTATGTCGAATATCCCTAATTATGGACAAAGCGACGGGTACCACATGCATAACATAGTCGTGTCTCATGGAGTCGCTTATGTTTATTTTTGAGTCTTTTGGCGTTGAGTTTTATTTGATGGCTTATAATGAATTGCGATGTTATATGATACCTTGTTTTGTGATGATTTTTGTGTTGAACATAAAGTGATTATGATGTGATAATTTCATGAAAATTATGCGATGGATATAACATGACGGTAAAGCGACGATATGAGTTTATGGCGATGAAATTTATGTCTTGTTTTGGTATGATTATGATGATTACGTGACGAAATTAAAGTGTTGATTTTATACACTAAATGATGATTTAAAGTGTGTGAGATTTAGATATGTGCTGACATACTCTTATTAATCCGATATCATTTATGATTCCAAAACTATTTATATATTTTATCATGCCTTTAATTATATGTTTTGGAGTATCTCACCCTTTACTTGTTTCGTCGTTGCCTTTATATTGGTAACGTGCAGGTGATCCGCGAGGATGATGAGGATTAGCTCGAGTCTCTTTATTTTGAGTCGCTCTGCTCTGATAGTAGTAACACTCAGGATTTGGGCGACGTTATTATTTTGATAGGATAGTTTATGTATACTATCTTATGACTTTATGTATTGATGATAACATGATGATACGTACATTTTGTGAACACATCCGTTATGTTGTGATTAGTCATATGTTTATATGATAATTTATGTTATGAATCGGTATATCCGACTTTTGATTTTGTGATGTGCATTATAATGCAAAGTGATGAAAAACATGAATATGTGATACCTCAATTTATGTTTGGATGAAATTTTGAAACTCTGATTTTATTATTAATTACGAGGGGTAGAATTAGGGTGTTACATTAGTGGTATCAGAGCAGGTTGGTCTGTCCGACCAAGTTGTTGAGTTTGTTGTCGTCTATCAATCAAGTATTGTTATTTGTTGATTATAATCCTTGTTTTGTTTTGAGCAGAAGTTGTTATGGCTGGAAGGAACACTGGTAGGAATGATGAGGCTCTTGCTGCTGCTATGCAGGCAATGGCTCAGGCTTTCCAAAACCCGCTGAATGCTGACGAGAACGTTGGGTCTCTTAGTTTGGCAACCTTCCAAAGAGAGAATCCTCCTACTTTCCAAGGAAAGTATGATCCCGAAGGTGCTTTGGCGTGGCTGAAGGAGATTGAAAGAATCTTTCGTGTGTTGGATTGCACTCCTGTGTAAAGGATCCGTTATGGTACTCATAAACTAAGTGCTGAAGCGGATGACTGGTGGGTTGAAACCCGTCAGAGGCTTGAGATTGCTGGTGAGAAAGTGACATGGGAAGTTTTCCGAAGGGAATTCATGAGGAAGTATTACCCGGAACATGTTCGGGGGAAGATGAAGATAGAGTTCCTTGAATTAAAGCAAGGAAGCATGTCTATCACTGATTATGCTGCAAGGTTCACTATGTTGGCCAAGTTCTATCTGCATTATGATGGGCTGAATGGCGAGTTCTCTAAATGCATCAAGTTTGAAAATGGTTTGCGTCCTGAGATTAAGAAAGTTGTTGGTTATCAGAAAATCTGTGTCTTTTCGGATTTGATTGATAGTTGTAGGATCTTTGAGGAGGACAATAATGCTCATTATAAGATTATGTCTGATAAGAGAAACAAAGGTCAGCAAAGCCGTGGAAAACTGTATGATGCTCCAGCTGGTAAAGGGAAACAGAAAGCGTTTCAAGGGCGAAGAACTAGTGGGGGGGATGCTCCTGCTAGTATTGTTTGTTACAAGTGTGGGAAACCTGGCCACAAAAGTAATGTTTGTCGAAGCGATGTTAAAGCTAAGGAGAATGAGGTGAGATGTTTCCGATGTGGAGAAGTGGGCCATATGACTCGCGATTGTAGACATAAGGATGTGGTCTGTTTTAATTGTGGCGAGGGAGGTCACATTAGTGCTCAATGTAAGAATCCTAAGAGGACTCAAGGAGCAGGAAATGTGTTTGCTTTGTCGGGTGCTCCGACGGCAAACGAGGATGGTCTTGTTCGGGGTACTAGTTTCATTAATAGCTTTCCTCTTATTACTATTATTGATACTGGTGCTACTCACTGTTTTATTGTTGTTGATTGTGTAAAGAGATTGGGTCTCACTTTTTCGTATCTGGATAAAGATATGGTGGTAGAAGTTTCGGCTAAGGGAACAGTTACTACTTCTTTTGTGTGTGCAAGTTTCCATTTATCAATCTTTGATAGAGACTTTGTGTTGGATCTTGTTTGTTTATCGCTTGTCGGGTTGGACGTGGTTTTAGGTATGGACTGGTTAAAAGCTAATTATGTCCATATCAATTGAATGAGTTCGTTGTAGTTGTTTAGGTATTGGCATGCATTTTTGGTAAAACCAGGTGTATGAATGTCATGACTGATGTCATAACATTCTAGTTTATTGGTACATATTTATTAGGTACCTTTGCAGAAAAATATTGTCATACAGGTACTGATGTTTATGAGTGTGTATCTGAGCATTTTGCAAAATGATCACATTTACCAAAATCAGTAAACAGGAATTCAGATGTCATAACAAATGTTAAGACATCCTGTTCTGAACTAACAGGTATGCAGTTTGGTTAATTCTGAGTTTTTTCAGGAAAATGACTCAGTCTTTCCAGAACAGAATCATGCGTTTTCTTTGGGTTAACCTAGCTCAACCCCAACCTGGTTGATATAGTCCTGTGACCTAGTCTTAAGGACAAACGGAATTAACCCTAGCTTTTTGTGGAAACCCTAACTGAAGATGCAGCTGCTATATATTCAACAGGGCTGCTGTTTTGAATGGATCCCCTTTTTGACAGAAGATAATTTAGAAGCTATATAGTTTTAACTATTGTAATCCAAGCAATTATCATTGTGATAAGTGACTTGGAATAGGTTTTAATTGTAAGGGTTGTGTATCACTCAAAGCTTTGAAGCAAGAGTGTTTTTGTGTCTCTTGATTAAAGCTTTGAAGCAAAGTCAAGTTAGGTTTATGTATCACTCAAAGCTGTGAAGCAAGAGTGTTTGTGTTGCTTGATTAAAAAGCTGTGAAGCATAATCAAGTGTATGTTTTGAAGAGTGTCTTCATCAATTCATTAGTCAAATTGTTTTAAGTATCACTGCTGTGATTGAGGGGGAGTGAGTAGGAACTCAGGTTTAAGTTGTACTTAGATTGAAGTTGCATTGGGTAGGTCTTAAGTGAAGGAGATAAACTTGTTGGTTTATTCCTGAATTAATATCTCTTATAGTGGATTTCCTCCCTGTCTTGGTAGCCCCCAGAGTAGGTGTTGTTGCACACTGAACTGGGTAAACAATTGACTGTATTCTTTATTGTTTTTGTATTTACTGTCTTATAGAAAGTCAGATACGGTGTCATAACATTGAACGTGACATTGAGTATCTGCAGCCAGAATTTCAATTGGTATCAGAGCAGGCACCCTGCCTGTATTACTGGGTGAGATCTAGGGATATCACTTTCTGGCACTATGGACAAAGAAGGAGTTTTTGGAAATAGACCACCCATTCTGGATGGAACAAATTATGACTACTGGAAACCTCGTATGATAGCCTTCTTAAAATCTCTGGACAAAAAGGCTTGGAGAGCTGCTGACAAAGGATGGAACCATCCCACCATAACTGAGAAAGATGGGACAATCAGTCTGAAGCCTGAGGAAGATTGGAGTAAAGAAGAAGATGAGTTAGCCCTGGGAAATTCCAAAGCTTTAAATGCCTTGTTCAATGGAATTGATAGAAACATTTTCAGACTAGTACATCAATATGAACTGGCCAAGGAAGTTTGGGACACTCTCAAAACTACTCATGAGGGCACTTCCAAAGTAAAAATGTCAAGGCTTCAGATGTTGACTAGCAAGTTTGAGAATCTAAAAATGATGGAAGATGAAACCATTCATGAGTTTCACATGAACATCTTGGAGATTGCCAACACCTAGGAGAACTGGGAGAAAAGATGTCAGAAGAAAAATTGGTGAGAAAGATTCTCAGATCCTTGCCTAAAAGATTTGCAATGAAGGTAACTGCCATAGAGGAAGCCCAGGACATCAGCAAGTTGAAAGTGGATGAACTTATTGGGTCTCTTCAGACTTTTGAGATGGGGATCACTGATAATGGTGACAAGAAGAACAAGAGCATAGCACTTGTATCCAACACTGATGTTGAAAACAAGGAGGATGAAGAAGAAAATATTTTAGAAGCTATAGCCATGCTTGGAAGACAGTTCAACAAACTCATCAAAAGAATAGATCCAAAGTCAGGGTCTAATGTTCATAACATTCCCTCTGACATTGACAGTTCCAGCAGAAGACCAAGGTCAGAAGAGAAGGGAAACCAAGGCAGAGGAATTCAATGCCATGGTTGTGAAGGATATGGGCATATTCGAGCTGAATGTCCAACCTTTCTTAAGAAACAAAAGAAAGGAATGACTGTTACTTGGTCTGACTGTGATTCAGAAAGTAATTCTGAAGAAGAATCTACCAAACTAGTTACTGCTCTAACTGGTGTTTGTACTTCTGAAAGTGACACTAGTGATGAAGAAGTGACATTTGAAGAACTGGCTGATACTTACAAGAAATTGTGTATCAGAAGTGCTGAAGTCTGTGTGCAGAATGAGAAACAATCAAAACTCATCATAAAGCTGGAGGCTGAAAAAAGGGCAAACCTTGAAACTATAAGTCATCTATAAGGAGAAGTTTAATTTCTAAACTCACAACTAAATCAAATGACCCAATCTGTCAAGATGCTGACTAATGGAACAGACAAATTGGAAGAGATCCTTCAGGTTGGACAAAATGTGGGAAACAAATCTGGACTAGGATTTGTGGAAGCAAAGAAATCTGGTACAAATAAGAAGATCAGGCCTGATAAACAAATGTCAAAGCAGATGTCTCAACACAACTCTCAACATCAGAAACAGAAATATATGAAGAAAAAGTACCAAAGATGGAGATGTCATCATTGTGGGAGGTATGGACACATAAAGCCCTTCTGCTTCAAATTGCATGGATACCCTAATCAAAACTCAGGTGTTAAACCTAAGTCAAAAAGGGTACCACATAGTCCTCAATGGAAGAAAAAGGCTACTGCCCTGATAGCCCACACTTCCCTGAGAGTGTCTGCAAAGGAAGGCTGGTACTTTGACAGTGGGTATTCTAAACACATGACTGGAATAAAGAACATTCTCAATCATGTTAAACCTCACAACACTAGTTATGTGACCTTTGGAGATGGTGCTAAAGGTGAAATCAAAGGAGTTGGTAATTTGGACTGCCCTGAAGTTCCAAGTCTGAGTGAAGTACTGCTGGTAAAAGGGCTGACTGCTAATCTCATTAGTATCAGTCAATTGTGTGATCTAGGATTCAAGGTCAACTTCTCAAAATCTGAATGTCTAGTAATTAATGAAAAACTAGAAGTTGTAATGAAAGGAATCAGATCCAAAGATAACTGTTACTTGTGGCAGCCTGAGAACAATAATAACTCCACTATGTGTCCAATTACCAAAGAAGAAAAAGAGATGAAACTGTGGCACCATAAGCTTGGTCATCTTCATCTAAGAAGAATGAAAAGAGCTATCTCTATGGAAGCAGTCAGAAGGACTCCAAGACTACAGATTGATAAAAGAAGGGTTTGTGGTGAACTTAAAATTGAAAGGCTTGGTAAAAAGAAACATGTCTATGATGTGGTGAATAAACTTGAAGAAGGATGTGTTGTCAGAACCAGAAGTAATCATGACAAGGATTTTGGAAACAACAAGTCTAATAAATTCTGTTTCCCAGAAGAAATGAGTCGTGAAGTCTCTTCTCCTATAACTCACCATCAAAATGGAGTTGACAAAAAGAAAAATAAGATCATTCAAGAATCAACCAGAACTATGATTCATGTCAAAAGAATGCCTTCCCAACTCTGTGCTGAAATGGTTGCAGCTAGTAGTAATTGTTCTCAAAATATCTGGACAAACCAGATGCTCACTGAGTATAATGTCTCACAAGATGTTGTGACATTGTATTGTGACAATCTGAATACAATCAATATTTCCATGAACCCTATTCAGCATAGCAGGACCAAGCACATTGACTTTGTAGAGAAGGAGTCAATTAAACTGGAACATGGTATCATTAAGCTTCAGCTGGCTGATTCTTCTACCAAGGCTCTTGTTGGAAATAAACTTGAAAACTTGAGGGGCAGGTTGGGTATTTGCCAACATGAGAAATTATAGCAATTAATTTTGCTTAAAACAAGGGTTGAAGGAGTTAATTTTGTTAAGTCTATTTTTAGTGGGTTAATCATATGTTTTCCCAATTCTTTCAAAATATTTAAGAAGTTGAAAAGACTCTCTTTTGCCTCCTACCTCTCTCGACTTTGCAACCCGTTCCCTTCTCTCAATCAAAGTTTTCTCTCAAATTGCTACTGGTGCTCTAAGTTAATCAAAATGTCTCAAACATCATCTTCAACCAAGGCGACCTCTTCATCTTCATCATCTGACCAAGACTCTCGAGCAATCACCACATGCATAGAATCTGAAGTCCTTGAGATCACTCCTCTCAGAGAGATGGCAACTGACCCCGCCAAAGTCAAAAAGCTGAGAACTAGGCATGCAGGAAGAGCTCAAGCTGCTGCCTCTGGTAATCCTTCTCATCCTTCTTCTTCTGTTCCAAATAGAGAAGGATCAGTTCAAGTTCATCAAGCTATTGCTAGGCTTGTTACTAGTATACTAAGCGGAAACCAACCTGTACCGGGGATTTCTGTCCCATTAAATCAAGAATCAGCAAGCCCAAATGTAGATGTCTCTGAGAATGTTGTGACACAAAATGACAACATTCAGAACCCTTCAGAGAAGACTGTTGATCCACCTATCATTGATGTGGATGAGGAATACTCAGACAATCATCTGATTGCCAATGTAAACCCTAGCATAGCTAGGAGAATGATGAAAAGGAAGGATAATCAGAATGCTGGAAAATGTATGACAAAAGATAAACCTGCTAATAAGAAATCCAAGGCTGAAGGCATGACTGGGGTAGAATCTGTGAAAACTGTTCAGTCAAAAGGGAAGGTGAAAGCCCAGGTGCATACTGGTAGACAACCAATTACAAAGAAGAGAAAAGAACCTGAATCTTCTGATTCTGATGAGGAATCAGAGTTTGAGATTGATGCTGAAGAAATTCCTATCAGAAGGAAGCTCCCCTCCAGCAAAATTGCTAGAGTTCCTGAAGTCCCAACAGACAACATCTCTTTTCATCATCCTGACAATGCAAACAGATGGAAGTATGTTTGCTTGAAGAGAATAGCTTTAGAAAGAGAGCTAAACAATGATGCCATGGAGTGCAAGGACATCATGGACTTGATTAAGAATGCTGGACTGATGAAGACAGTGGTAAAATTTACCAAGTGTTATGAAAATCTGGTCAAGGAGTTCATAGTTAACTTGTCTAATGAGTGTGCTGATGGAAGGTCAGCTGACTTTGAAAGTGTTTATGTTAGAGGAAGAAGGGTTAATTTCTCTCCATCAGAAATTAACAAATTTCTTGGAAGATCAAATGAGGATTGTCCTGAACTGGAAGTCTCTGACAATGATGTTTGTCAAACCATCACAGCAAAACAAGTGAAGTGCTGGCCCTTGAAAGGCAAGCTGAATGCCAGCAAACTTAGCATGAAATTTGCCATCCTGCACAAGATTTGTGCAGCCAACTGGGTCCCTACAAACCATAAATCAACTATCTCCACAGGATTGGGGAGATTTATTTATGCTGTGGGAACCAAGACTGCTTTTGACTATGGCAGGTATGTCTTTGAACAAACTTTAAAACATGCTGGTAGTTATGCTGTCAAAGGACCAATTGCCTTTCCCTCCCTCCTTTGTGGAATTATCCTTGCACAATACCCTTATATCCTGGTGGCAAGAGATACTGCTTGCAAAAGAGCTCCTGCTCTTGGGTTACACTACAAGCTGTTTCAGGGATCTCATGCTCCTGATATTGTCATAACATCATCTGAGACATCATCTGTAAAGACTCAGTCCAAAACATCTGATGTTATAGCTGTATTGAAAGAGACCTGCAAAGAGCTGGAAGCTAGGAAAAAGACCCTAGAAAACCTAATTGCCAGGTTAGAAAAGGAGGAAGCTGAAGGAAACAGAAGGGAAGAGGGTGCAGAAGCTGAAGATCAACTCAATACTGAAGAAACTAGCTCCTCTGATGATGACAGTGCTTAAAGGTTGGTGGAGTTGCTGGTTGGTGGTGTTACTGGTCCCTGGTGGAGTTTGCAAAGTGTGTTCAGTTTTTTGTCTTGTTATGTTACTTTTTCTGGATGACTGTATAATCTTTAAGAACATGTATCTTTGGCCCATTTGTGGCTAAAGAGGGGGAGATATATTTTGGTAGACTTTATTTGACATTCCATTTTTCTGAAGTCATATTTATTCTGCTGCTATCTATCTCTGATTGCTTAGGGGCTTGAGCCAAAAATCTGCCAAAGGGGGAGTTCGTAGTTGTTTAGGTATTGGCATGCATTTTTGGTAAAACCAGGTGTATGAATGTCATGACTGATGTCATAACATTCTAGTTTATTAGGTAAAGATTTATTAGGTACCTTTGCAGAAAAATATTGTCATACAGGTACTGATGTTTATGAGTGTGTATCTGAGCATTTTGCAAAATGATCACATTTACCAAAATCAGTAAACAGGAATTCAGATGTCATAACAAATGTTAAGACATCCTATTCTGAACTAACAGGTATGCAGTTTGGTTAATTCTGAGTTTTTTCAGGAAAATGACTCAGTCTTTCCAGAATAAAATCATGCGTTTTCTTTGGGTTAACCTAGCTCAACCCCAACCTGGTTGATATAGTCCTGTGACCTAGTCTTAAGGACAAAAGGAATTAACCCTAGCTTTTTGTGGAAACCCTAACTGAAGATGCAGCTGCTATATATTCAACAGGGCTGCTGTTTTGAATGGATCCTCTTTTTGACAGAAGATAATATAGAAGCTGTATAGTTTTAACTATTGTAATCCAAGCAATTATCATTGTGATAAGTGACTTGGAATAGGTTTTAATTGTAAGGGTTGTGTATCACTCAAAGCTTTGAAGCAAGAGTGTTTTTGTGTCTCTTGACTAAAGCTTTGAAGCAAAGTCAAGTTATGTTTATGTATCACTCAAAGCTGTGAAGCAAGATTGTTTGTGTGGCTTGATTAAAAAGCTGTGAAGCATAATCAAGTGTATGTTTTGAAGAGTGTCTTCATCAATTCATTAGTCAAATTGTTTTAAGTATCACTACTGTGATTGAGGGGGAGTGAGTAGGAACTCAGGTTTAAGTTGTACTTAGATTGAAGTTGCATTGGGTAGGTCTCAAGTGAAGGAGATAAACTGATTGGTTTATTCCTGAATTAATATCTCTTATAGTGGATTTCCTCCCTGGCTTGGTAGCCCCCAGAGTAGGTGTTGTTGCACACTGAACTGGGTAAACAATTGACTGTGTTCTTTACTGTTTTTGTA
Source organism: Vicia faba (assembly GCA_948472305.1). Lineage (NCBI taxonomy): Eukaryota > Viridiplantae > Streptophyta > Magnoliopsida > Fabales > Fabaceae > Vicia > Vicia faba. The sequence goes on from OX451740.1 coordinate 964,196,548, forward strand.
TTTACTATCTTATAGAAAGTCAGATACGGTGTCATAACATTGAACGTGACATTGAGTATCTGCAGCCAGAATTTCATTCATGAAGGATGAGCCGTTGGTTTTCTTGTTGATGGCGACTCATTCTATGGAGAGTCAAGCTGTGATAGCAAACTTTCCGGTGGTGTGTGATTTTCCCGAAGTATTCCCTGATGAGATTCCTAGTGCACCTCCAGAAAGAGAAGTTGAATTTTCTGCGGATCTTGTCCCTGGTACCAGACCTATCTCTATGGCGCCATACAGGATGTCCGCATCTGAGTTAGCAGAATTGAAGATCCAATTAGAAGATTTGCTTGAGAAGAAGTTTGTTAGACCTAGTGTGTCACCGTGGGGAGCTCCTGTGTTATTGGTGAAGAAGAAAGACTGTAGCATGAGACTTTGTATTGATTATCGTCAGTTGAATAAAGTGACTATCAAGAATAGGTATCCACTTCCTAGAATTGATGGTTTGATGGACCGATTGGTTGGCGCTCGCATGTTTAGTAAGATTGATTTAAGATCGGGTTACCATCAAATAAGGGTGAAAGAAGAAGATGTTCAGAAAACTGCTTTCAGAACGAGGTATGGACATTACGAATAATCGATGATGCCTTTCGGTGTCACTAATGCACCGGGAGTATTCATGGAGTACATGAATCGTATATTCCATCCTTACTTGGATCGTTTCGTGGTTGTTTTCATTGATGATATTCTGGTTTATTCTAAATCGGAAGAAGAGCACGCAGAACATTTGCGCGTCGTGTTGGAAGTTCTGAAAGAGAAGAAGCTTTATGCTAAGTTGTCAAAATGCGAGTTCTGGTTAAGTGAAGTGAGCTTTTTGGGGCATGTCATTTCTGGTGATGGCATTGCAGTTGATCCTTCTAAAGTTGATGCTATGTTGAGATGGGAAACTCCTAAGTCTGTTACTAAGATTAGAAGTTTCTTAGGATTGGCTAGTTACTATAGAAGGTTCATTGAAGGTTTTTCTAAGTTGGCGCTCCCTTTGACAAAGTTGACTTGTAAAGGAGCTGCATTTGTGTGGGATGTCAAATGTGAAGAAAGTTTTGTTGAATTGAAGAAAAGGTTGACAACGGCTCCGATCTTGATTCTACCTAATCCTGAAGAACCATTTGTTGTTTATTGTGATGCTTCTAAGATGGGTTTAGGTGGTGTACTTATGCAAAGTAGAAAAGTGGTTGCTTATGCTTCTAGGAAATTGAAGATTTATGAGAAGAATTATCCTACGCACGATTTGGAGCTTGCAGCGGTTGTTTTTGTGCTTAAGATTTGGAGGAATTATCTTTATGGTTCTAGGTTTGAAGTATTTAGTGACCATAAAAGTTTGAAGTACTTGTTCGATCAGAAAGAGATTAATATGAGACAAAGACGGTGGCTTGAATTGTTGAAATATTATGATTTTGGATTGAATTACCATCCTGGTAAAGCTAATGTGGTGGCTGATGCTTTAAGTCGAAAGACTTTGCATATGTAACTTTTGATGGTGAAAGAGTTGGAATTGATTGAGAAATTTAGAGATATGAGTCTTGTAGTAGAAGTGACGCCGAAGAGTGTTATCTTGGGAATGTTAAAGATCGATAATGATTTCCTTGATAGTGTTAGAGAAGCTCAGAAGCTTGATGTGAAACTTGTTGATTTGTTGGTTGGTATTGGACAAACTGAAAATGAAGATTTCAAGTTGGATGCTCAGGGTGTATTGAGGTTCTGAGATAGGATTTGTATTCCCGATGATATGGATTTGAAGAGGATGATCTTGGAAGAAAGTCATAGAAGCAATTTGAGTATTCATCCCGGAGCGAGTAAAATGTATCAAGATTTAAAGAAACTATTTTGGTGGTCGGGCATGAAATGAGAGGTGGCTCAGTTTGTTTATGCTTGTTTGACTTGTCAGAAGTCTAAAGTGGAGCATCAGAAACCTGCAGGGTTGATGGAACCGTTAGAGATTCCAGAATGGAAATGGGATAACATTTCTATGGATTTCGTAACGGGGTTACCGAATACACCAAGAGGACACGATGCGATTTGGGTGATTGTTGATAGGCTTACGAAGTTGACTCACTTTATTCCTATTAACATCACTTATCCCGTATCGAAGTTGGCGGAAATTTATACGCATGTGATTGTGAGATTACATGGTATTCCTTTGTGTATTGTTTCGGATAGAGATTCGAGGTTTACTTCTGAATTTTGGAAAAGCTTGCAAGAGGATTTGGGTTCAAAGTTGAGGTTGAGTTCGGCTTATCATCCTCAAACCAATGGTCAGACGGAAAGGACGATTCAATCGTTGGAAGACTTGTTACATGCTTGTATTCTTATACATGGTGGTTCATGGGATACATATCTTCCTTTGATTGAGTTTACTTATAACAATAGTTTTCATGCTAGTATTGGAATGGCACCGTTCGAGGCTTTGTATGGTCGTAGGTGTAGAACTCCTTTGTGTTGGCATGCGTCGGGTGAAAGTCTGGTGCTTGGACCAGAATTGGTTAGAGAGACTACTGATACGGTGAAGATGATTAGAGAAAAGATGAGAATTTCTCAAAGTCGACAAAAGAGTTATCATGATAAAAGGAGAAAAGACTTGGAATTTCAAGATGGTGATCATGTATTTTTGCGAGTTACTCCTACAACCGGCGTTGGGAGAGCATTGAAGTCGAAGAAGCTAACTCCTCGCTTTATTGGTCCTTACCAAATTACTAGTAAAGTGGGAAAAGTGGCTTATAGAGTGGCGTTACCGCCAAATATTTCAAACTTTCATGATGTATTCCATGTGTCACAACTTCAGAAGTATGTTTCGGATTCTTCACATGTGATTGAGATGGATGATATTCAAGTTCGAGACAATCTTACGGTGGAGACGATGCCTTTAAGGATCGAAGATCGTGAGATGAAGTCTCCTCATGGGAAAGAGATCTCCTTGGTTAAAGTTGTTTGGATAGGAGCAGCTGGTGAAAGTGCGATGTGGGAGTTAGAAAGCAAGATGCGGGATTCCTATCCCGAGCTTTTCGAGTCAGGTAATTTCGAGGACGAAACTTTTTTTAAGTGGGAGAGAGTTGTAACGCCCCGTTTTATTTAATATTATATTATATTAATATTTTTCGAGTTATCGTTTGACGTTTATTTTTGTCACAAGAATATTTAAATTAACCGTTATATCTATTAATATATTCGGCAACGTTTTTTTGAGGGACCGGTAATTATTTTATTCGGTCAGGTATTTTGAGGGACCGGTAATTATTTTGTTCGGTCCGATTTTTATTCCATTCGGTTCGGTAAAATATTATTCGGACCGATATTTAATTAGTTGGATTTATTTTAATTATTTGGGTTAATAATATTATTTGATATAATTTGGTGTTATGAAGTAGTATATTTGATGAGGGGCTTTTTAGTAACTTTGCCTAGCTTTTGTCATGAACCAAAACCAACCAAACACCTTGTTTTATGTCATAACATTAAAACACATAGAGAGAGAGAGCAAGAGAAAGAGGTCTATGAAGAGAAAAGGAAACAATAATACAAGAGATAGCTTGGGTTTTGGGTTGGTTGGAACATCAAGAATCATTTCAAACATCTAAGGTAAGGGGTTTGATTTTCCAATGCTTATAGTTAGGGTTTGATTTGGTATATTTTGGATTTGGAGAAAAATTGATGTTAGGGTTCTTGAGTTTTGTTGATATAGAAATTAGAAGAGTTAATTAGGTATTATTGTTGTTGTTGAATTAGTATTATGTTAATTTAAATTGGAATGAAACAAGAACTAGCATTTTATTATGTTTAGAAACTAACTAACAGTAACTTCATTGAAATGAAGCTTTGAAACTAATAAAAACTAGCAGTAAGTATAGTTAGTTTTTAAACAAAAAAAAAAGAAATAGCAGTTAAGTTATAAACAAAGTAGAAGCATAAAAAAAATGAAATTTAAGTTTATAAAAGTAAAAATGGCAGTATAGTTAGCAAAACAAAAAGAAACGTAAATGTTGTATGTTTAGAAAACTAAACTTACAGTATGGAAAACTAAGTTTAGAAATTAATTAAATTATGTTTTGTTTTTCTTTTATTTATTTATTTATTATATTAAATATTTATATTAATTAAATATAAATATGACATAAGTTAGCCGATTTAATTTGGAACCCGATTATGTTCTGATTTCCCGATTTCGACAATTTCGGCGACGAAGCAAGTTGCTCCGAATTGAACGAAAATTGACGTGCTAGCTAATTTTGACGTGTAGAACGTCGTGGTGAGGTTAGTTTTTCGAGATTACGAGTTTTAACGGAGCGACCCGAAATAAGTCAATTTACGGTTAATTTGAAATGGGTTGCATTTTAGTCGGTTTAAGTCGCATATGGACAATCCGATTGCAACGTTAATGATTATGATTGGTGCCGATTATTATGAATGACTTTCGTGACGATTATTGATGTTGGACTATTTTTCCGTGTTTGGAATTTAGTGAATTATTTGATGATGATGTTGTGTGATTAAATATGATGTTTGCGATGTTTATTCATGCTTGATGATATATGATGCGATGATATGTTTATCTTAATGTGGATAAATATGGCGACGTGAGCTTTATGCCAATTTTGACGTGCGATGATGATGTTTTTGTTGTGTCGTGTTTGTGATGTCGAGTCACATACATTGCATTAGCGACGAGGGCTTTTATGCCAAGCGACGAGGGCTTTTATGCCAAAGCGACGATGGGCTTTTATGCCGAATGTCCCTAATAATGGACAAAGCGACGGGTACCACATGCATAACATAGTCGTGTCTCATGGAGTCAGTTATGTTTTTTTTTAGTCTTTTGGCGTTGAGTTTTATTTGATGGCTTATAATGAATTGCGATGTTATATGATACCTTGTTTTGTGATGATTTTTATGTTGAACATAAAGTGATTATGATGTGATAATTTCATGAAAATCATGCGATGGATATAACATGACGGTAAAGCAACGATATGATTTTATGGCGATGAAATTTATGTCTTCTTTTGGTATGATTATGATGATTACGTGACGAAATTAAAGTGTTGATTCTATACACTAAATAATGATTTAAACTGTGTGAGATTTGGATATGTGCTGACATACTCTTATTAATCCGATATCATTTATGATTCCAAAACTATTTATATATTTTATCATTCCTTTAATTATATGTTTTGGAGTATCTCACCCTTTACTTGTGTAAGTGTTTAGTTATTGGCATGTATTTTTGGTAAAACCAGGTGTGTGAATGTCATGACTGATGTCATAACATTCTGGATTATTAGGTACGTTATGCAGAAAAAGTATGGCATACAGTAGCTACTGTTTATGAGTGTGTATCTGAGCATTTTTCAATGATCACATTTATTTCCTTCTACCAAAATCAGTAAACAGGAATTCTGATGTCATAACAAATGTTAAGACATCCTGTACTGATCTAACAGTTATGCAGTTTGGTTAATTCTGAGATTTTTCAGGAAGTTGGTTCATTCTTTCCAGAATAGAATCTCACGTGGACTTTGGGTTAACCTAGCTCAACCCTAATCTGGTTGATAAAGTCTTATGACCTAGTCTTGAGGTTAACCCTAATTAACCCTAGCTTTTCGTGGAAGCCCTAACTGAAGAAACAGTTGCATATATATTCAACAGGAATGCTGATTGGAAAGCAACTCTTAGACAGAAGATCAATTAGGAGCTGTATAGTTTTAACTGCTGTAATCCAAGCAAGTATCATTTGTGATAAGTGACTTGGAATAGGTTTTGATTGTAAGGGTTTTTGTATCACTCAAAGCTTTGAAGCAAGAGTGTTTTGTGTCTCTTGAATAAAGCTTTGAAGCAAAGTCAAGTTAAGTTTATGTATCACTCAAAGCTGTGAAGCACGAGTGTTTGTGTTACTTGATTAAAAAGCTGTGAAGCATAATCAAGTGTATGTTCTGAAGAGTGTCTTCATTATTTCATTAGTCAATTATTTAAGTATCACTGCTGTGATTGAGGGGGAGTGAGTAGGAACTCAGGTTTAAGTTGAACTTAGATTGAAGTTGCATTGGGTAAGTCTTAAGTGAAGGAGATAAACTGGTTGGTTTATTCCTGAATTAATATCTCTTATAGTGGATTTCCTCCCTGGCTTGGTAGCCCCCAGAGTAGGTGTTGTTTCACACTGAACTGGGTAAACAATTGACTGTGTTCTTTACTGTTTTTATTTACTGTCTTATAGAAAGTCAGACACGGTGTCATAACATTCACTGTGACATTGAGTATCTGCTGCCAGAATTTCAATTGGCATCAGAGCAGGCACCCTGCCTGTATTACTGGGTGAGATCTAGGGATATCACTTTCTGGCACTATGGACAAAGAAGGAGTTTTTGGAAATAGACCACCCATTCTGGATGAATCAAATTATGACTACTGGAAACCTCGTATGATTGCCTTCTTAAAATCACTGGACAAAAAGGCTTGGAGAGCTGCTGACAAAGGATGGAACCATCCCACCATAACTGAGAAAGATGGGACGATCAGTCTGAAGCCTGAGGAAGAATGGAGAAAAGAAGAAGATGAGTTAGCCCTGGGTAATTCCAAAGCTTTAAATGCCTTGTTCAATGGAATTGATAGAAATATATTCAGACTAGTAAATCAATGTGAACTGGCCAAGGAAGTATGGGACACTCTCAAAACTACTCATGAGGGCACATCCAAAGTAAAAATGTCAAGGCTTCAGATGCTGACTACCAAGTTTGAGAACCTAAGGATGAAGGAAGATGAAACCATTCATGAGTTTCACATGAACATCTTGGAGATTACCAACACCTCAGGAGCATTGGGTGAAAAGATGTCTGAAGAAAAACTGCTGAGAAAGATTCTCAGATCCCTGCCTAAAAGATTTGCAATGAAGGTAACTGCTATAGAGGAAGCCCAGGATATCCGCAAGTTAAAGGTGGATGAACTCATTGGGTCTCTTCAGACTTTTGAGATGGGGATCAGTGACAATGTTGACAAGAAAAACAAGAGCATAGCACTTGTATCCAACACTGAAGATGAAACCAAGGATGATGTAGAAGAAAATATTTCAGAAGCTATAGCCATGCTTGGAAGACAATTCAACAAACTCATCAAGAGAATGGATCCAAAGTCAAGGTCAAATGTTAAGAACATCCCCTCTGACATTAACAGATCTTATGACTCCAGCAGAAGATCAAAGTCTGAAGAGAAGGGAAATCAAGGCAGAGGAATTCAATGCCATGGTTGTGAAGGATATGGGCATATTCGAGCTGAATGTCCTACCTTTCTTAAGAAACAAAAGAAAGGAATGTCTGTTACCTGGTCTGGCTGTGATTCAGAAAGTAATTCTGAAGAAGAATCTGCCAAACTAGTTACTGCACTAACTGATGTTTGTACCTCTGAAAGTGACACTAGTGATGAGGAAGTGACATTTGAAGAACTGGCTGATACTTACAAGAAATTATGTATCAGAAGTGCTGAAGTTTGTATGCAAAATGAGAAACAAACAAAACTCATCATAAAGTTAGAGGCTGAAAAAAGGGCAGGCATCGAAACTATAAGTCATCTAGAAGGGGAAGTTCAAATGCTAAACTCAAAACTGAACCAGATGACCAAATCTGTCAAGATGCTGACAAATGGAACTGACAAATTGGAAGAAATCCTTCAGGTTGGACAAAATGTGGGAAACAAGTCTGGTCTAGGATTTGTGGCAGCAAAGAAATCTGGTGCAGACAAGAAGATCAGGCCTGATAAACAAATGTCAAAGCAGATGTCACAACATAACAGTCAACATCAGGAACAGAGAAATATGAAGAAAAAGTACCAAAGATGGAGATGTCATCATTGTGGGAGGTTTGGTCACATAAAGCCATTCTGCTTCAGATTGTATGGATACCCTAATCAGAACCCAGGTGTCAAACCTAAGTCTAACAAGGTACCACATACTCCACAGTGGAAGAAAAAGGCTACTGCCCTGATAGCCCAGACTTCTCTTAGAGTCTCTGCAAAGGAAGACTGGTACTTTGACAGTGGGTGTTCTAAGCACATGACTGGATTCAAGAACCTTCTCAATAATGTTAAACCTCACACCACTAGTTATGTGACCTTTGGATATGGTGCTAGAGGAGAAATCAAAGGAGTTGGTAATTTGGACTGCCCCGGAGTTCCAAATCTAAATGAAGTACTATTGGTAAAAGGCCTGACTGCTAATCTCATTAGTATCAGTCAATTATGTGATCTAGGATTCAAGGTCGACTTCTCAAAATCTGAATGTCTTGTAACTAATGAAAAACAAGAAGTTGTAATGAAAGGAGTCAGATCTAAAGACAACTGTTACTTGTGGGAGCCTGAGAACACTAATTACTCCACTGTGTGTTCTATTGCCAAAGAAGAAAAAGAGGTGAAACTGTGGCACCAAAAACATGGCCATCTTCATCTAAGAGGAATGAAAAGGATTATCTCCATGGAGGCAGTCAGAGGGATTCCAAGACTGCAAATTGATGAAGGGAGAGTTTGTGGTGAATTTCAGGTTGGTAAGCAGACTAGGATGTCACATCCAAAGTCAAGACATCTGACCACCTCTAAGGTTCTAGAACTCCTTCATATGGATCTGATGGGACCAATGCAGGTGGAAAGTCTTGGTGGAAAGAGATATGCCTATGTTGTGGTGGATGACTTTTCCAGATTCACCTGGATTAACTTCATTAGGGAAAAATCTGATGTGTTTGAAGTTTTTAAAGAACTGTGCAAAAGAATTCAAAGAGAAAAAGAAGGGTGTATTGTCAGAATCAGAAGTGATCATGGCAAGGAATTTGAAAACAATAAGTTTAATGAGTTCTGTTCCTCAGAAGGAATTAGTCATGAATTCTCTTCTCCTATAACTCCTCAACAAAATGGAGTTGTAGAAAGGAAAAATAGGACCATACAGGAATCTGCCAGAGCTATGATACATGCCAAAAGACTTCCTATTCATTTTTGGGCTGAAGCTATGAATACAGCCTGTTATGTCCATAACAGAGTCACTTTGAGAAAGGAAACCTCATCCACCATTTATGAACTTTGGAAAGGAAGAAAGCCAACTGTGAAGTACTTCCATGTATTTGGCAGCAAATGCTATATTCTGGCAGATCGTGAACAAAGGAGAAAGCTGGACCCTAAAAGTGATGAAGGTATATTTCTAGGATACTCCTGCAACAGCAGAGCTTATAGGGTATTCAATTCCAGGACCAAAGTCATGATGGAATCAATAAATGTCATAGTTGATGATTATCATGAAGAAACAGATGTCCCTTGTAATGTTGAGACATTCTTTGAGACTCCAACTCAATAGAATGACCTTCCTAACACCACTACAACAGACTCTGAATCCAAGGAAGCTAGCAAAATCCCTTCCATCAGAATTCAGAAAGATCATCCTAAAGAACTCATCATAGGGGATCCTAACAGTGGAGTCATTACAAGATCTAGAGAAATCATCTCAAACTCTTGCTTTGTGTCTAAAATTGAACCAAGAAATGTTAAGGAGGATTTAACTGATGAATACTAGATTGGTGCAATGCAAGATGAATTGAACCAATTTAAGCAACATGAAGTTTGGGAGTTAGTTCCTAGACCAGAGGGAACAAACATCTTTGGAACAAAATGGATATACAAGAACAAATCAGATGCTGAAGGAGTTGTCACTAGGAATAAGGCAGGACTTGTTGCCCAAGGATACACTCAAGTTGAAGGGGTTGATTTTGATGAGACCTTTGCCCATGTAGCCAGACTGGAATCTATCAGACTCCTATTGGGAATTGCTTGTCTCCTGAAGTTCAAGCTGTTTCAGATGGATGTAAAAAGTGCCTTCCTAAATGGGTACTTAAATGAGGAAGTTTATGTGGAACAGCCTAAAGGTTTTGTGGATCCAAACCACCCTAATCATGTCTACAAATTGAGGAAAGCACTATATGGCCTGAAACAAGCTCCTAGAGCATGGTATGACAGGTTAACAAAATTTCTCTCAGACAAAGGATACAGAAAAGGAGGCTTGGATAAAACCCTCGTTGTCAAAAATGAAGGATGGAAGTTAATGGTAGCTCAAATATATGTTGTTGACATAGTGTTTGGGGGAATGTCAGAACAAATGGTTAAACATTTTGCTGACCAGATGCAGGCTGAATTCGAAATGAGTCTCATGGGAGAACTGACTTATTTTCTTGGAGTGCAAGTCTCACAGATGTAGGACTCAATCTTTCTATCTCAAAGCAAGTATGCAAAGAACATTGTCAAGAAGTTTGGTATGGAGAATGCCAGTCACAAAAGGACTCCTGCACCTACTCATTTAAAGCTATCCAAAGATTCAAGTGGGGTTAAGGTGGACCAAAGTCTGTACAGAAGCATGATAGGAAGTCTGCTGTACTTAACAGCCAGCAGACATGACATTGCTTTTGCAGTTGGAGTTTGTGCAAGATACCAAGTTGATCCTAAAGTCATTCATATCAACCAAGTGAAGAGAATTTTGAATGCTGATGATAGAAAAAGAACCTCTGGAGGATGTTTCTTCTTAGGAAATAATTTGGTCTCCTGGTTCAGCAAGAAACAGAACTGTGTGTCTCTCTCTACTGCTGAAGCTGAATACATTGCAGCTGGTAGTAGCTGTTCTCAAATGATCTGGATGAAACAGATGCTCACTGAGTATAATGTCACACAAGATGTTATGACATTGTACTGTGACAATCTGAGTACAATCAACATTTCCAAGAACCCTATTCAGCATAGCAGGACCAACCACATTGACATTAGACATCACTTTATTAGAGACCTTGTAGAGGAGAAGACAATTAAACTGGAACATGTTGCCACTGAGCTACAGCTGGCTGACATTTTTACCAAGGCACTTGATGCAAATCAATTTGAAAACTTGAGGGGCAAGTTGGGTATTTGCCAACATGAGGAATTGTAGCAATTAATTTTGCTTAAAACAAGGGTTGAAGGAGTTATTTTTGTTAAGTCTATTTTGATTGGGTTAATCATATGTTTTCCCAATTCTTTCAAAATTATTAGGAAGTTGAATAGACACTCATTTGCCTCCTTCCACTCTCGACACTGCAACAAATCCCATTCTCTCAATCAACGTTTTCTCTCTAGTTGCTACTGGTTTTCTAAGACTATCAAAATGTCTCAAACATCATCCTCATCTAAGACGACTGTTTCATCTTCATCATCTGATCAAGATTCTCGGGCAATCACCTCATGCATGAATTCTGAAGTCCTGGAGATTACTCCTCTTAGAGAAATGGCAACTAACCCCTCCAAGGTCAAAAAGCTGAGAACAAGGCATGCAGGAAGGTCTCAAGCTACTTCATCCAGTAATCCCTCTCAACCTTCATCTTCTGTACCAAATAGGGAAGGCTCAGCTTATGTTCATCAAGTAATAGCTAGGCTTGTTACAAGAATTTTGAGTGAGAACCACTATGTACCTGGGATTTCTGTTCCATTAAATCAAGAATCAGTAAGCCCAAATGTTGAAGTAAATCCAGATGTCTCTGAGAATGTTGAGACTCCAAATGACAACATTCAGAAATCATCTGAAAACCTTGATGATATTCAGAACCCTTTAGAGAAGAATGCTGAACCACCTGTTATTGATGTGGACAAGGAATACTCAGATAATGACCTAATTGCAAATATCAACCCTAGCATAGCTAGGAGAATGATGAACAGAAAGGGTAATCAGGATGCTGCAAAATGTCTGACCAAAGAGAAACCTGCTGATAAGAAAACCAGGTCTAAAGGCAAGACTGGTGTGGAAACTGTGAAGACTGGACTATCCAAGGGGAAGGTGAAAGCCCGAGTACATGTTGGGAGTCTCTCAAAGCATGTGAGACAACCAATAGCAAAGAAGAGGAAAGAACCTGAACCTTCTGATTCTGATGAGGAATCAGAATTTGAAATTGATGCTGAAGAAATTCTTCTCAGAAGGAAACTCCCTTCCAGCAAAATGGCTAGAGTTCCTGAAGTCCCCACTGACAACATTTTATTTCACCACCCTGAAAATGCCAACAGATGGAAGTATGTTTGCTTGAAGAGAATAGCCTTGGAAAGAGAACTAAACATTGGTGCCATGGATTGTAAGGAAATCATGGACCTGATGAAGACTGTGGAAAAGTTTACCAAATGCTATGAAAATCTTGTCAGGGAATTCATAGTGAATTTGTCTGATGAATGTGCTGATGGAAGGTCAGCTGACTTTGAATGTGTCTATGTGAGAGGAAGAAGGGTTAATTTCTCTCCATCTGAAATTAACAAATTCCTTGGAAGATCAAATGAGGCTTGCCCTGAACTAGAAGTTACTGACAATGAAGTATGCCAAACCATCACAGCAAGACAAGTCAAGTGTTGGCCCTCAAAAGGCAAGCTGAATGCTAGCAAGCTAAGCATAAAATTTGCCATCCTGCACAAGATTGGTGCAACCAACTGGGTCCCTACAAACCATAAATCAACCATCTCTACAGGATTGGGGAGATTCATTTATGTTGTTGGAACCTGGACTAAATTTGACTATGGCAGGTATATTTTTGATCAAACTTTAAAACATGTTGGAAGCTATGCTGTTAAAGGCCCTATTGCCTTTCCCTCCCTCCTATGTGGAATTGTCCTTGCTCAGTACCCTGACATCCTGGTGGAAAGAGATACTGTTTGCAAAAGAGCTCCTGCTCTTGGGTTACACTACAAGCTATTTCAGGGATCTCATGTTCCTGACATTGTCATGACATCAGCTGAGACATCAACTGTAAAAACTCAGTCCAAGACATCTGATGTTATAGCTGTACTGAAGGAGACCTGCAAAGAGCTGGAGACAAGGAAAAAGACTCTAGAAAACCTAATTTCCAGATTAGAACAGGAGGAGACTGAAGGAAACAGAAGGGAAGAGGGTGATGCTGAAGATCAGCTCAATGCTGAAGAAAGTAGCTCCTCTGAAGATGACAGTGCTTAAAGTTTGGTGGAGTTGACAAGCCTGATGCTGGTTCCTGTTGATGCAAGTGTTTTCAGATTTTATTTGTTGTTTTTATTACTCATTTTGGATGACTGTATAACATATAAGTTCATGTATCTTTGGCCTATTTTTGGCTAAAGAGGGGGAGATATTTTGTGTTAATTACTTGGTAGACATCATATTTTTTCTGCAGTCATATTCATTCTGCTGCTCTCTATTCTCTGATTGCTTAGGGGTTTTAGCCAAAAATCTGCCAAAGGGGGAGTTTGTAAGTGTTTAGTTATTGGCATGTATTTTTGGTAAAACCAGGTGTGTGAATGTCATGACTGATGTCATAACATTCTGGATTATTAGGTACTTTATGCAGAAAAAGTATGGCATACAGTAGCTACTGTTTATGAGTGTGTATCTGAGCATTTTGCAATGATCACATTTATTGCCTTCTACCAAAATCAGTAAATAGGAATTCTGATGTCATAACAAATGTTAAGACATCCTGTACAGATCTAACAGTTATGCAGTTTGGTTAATTCTGAGATTTTTCAGGAAGTTGGTTCATTTTTTCCAGAACAGAATCTCACGTGGACTTTGGGTTAACCTAGCTCAACCCTAATCTGGTTGATAAAGTCTTATGACCTAGTCTTGAGGTTAACCCTAATTAACCCTAGCTTTTTGTGGAAGCCCTAACTGAAGAAACAGCTGCATATATATTCAACAGGAATGCTGATTGGAAAGCAACTCTTAGACATAAGATCAATTAGGAGCTGTATAGTTTTAACTGCTGTAATCCAAGCAAGTATCATTTGTGATAAGTGACTTGGAATAGGTTTTGATTGTAAGGGTTTTTGTATCACTCAAAGCTTTGAAGCAAGAGTGTTTTGTGTCTCTTGACTAAAGCTTTGAAGCAAAGTCAAGTTAGGTTTATGTATCACTCAAAGCTGTGAAGCACGAGTGTTTGTGTTACTTGATTAAAAAGCTGTGAAGCATAATCAAGTGTATGTTCTGAAGAGTGTCTTCATTATTTCATTAGTCAATTGTTTAAGTATCACTGCTGTGATTGAGGGGGAGTGAGTAGGAACTCAGGTTTAAGTTGAACTTAGATTGAAGTTGCATTGGGTAGGTCTTAATTGAAGGAGATAAACTGGTTGGTTTATTCCTGAATTAATATCTCTTATAGTGGATTTCCTCCCTGGCTTGGTAGACCCCAGAGTAGGTGTTGTTTCACACTGAACTGGGTAAACAATTGACTGTGTTCTTTACTGTCTTATAGAAAGTCAGATACGGTGTCATAACATTCACTGTGACATTGAGTATCTGCTGCCAGAATTTCAACTTGTTTCGCCGTTGCCTTTATATTAGTAACGTTCAGGTGATCCACGAGGATGATGAGGATTAGCTCGAGTGTCTTTATTTTGAGTCGCTCTACTCTAATAGTAGTAACACTCGGGATTTGGGAGACGTTATTATTTTGATAGGATAGTTTATGTATACTATCTTATGACTTTATATATTGATGATAACATGATGATACATACATTTTGTGAACACATCTGCTGTGTTGTGATTAGTCATATGTTTATATGATGATTTATGTTATGAATCGGTATGTCCGACTTTTGATTTTGTGATGTGCATTATAATGCAAAGTGATGAAAAACACGAATATGTGATACCTCAATTTATGTTTGGATGAAATTTTGAAACTATGATTTTATTATTAATTACGAGGGGTAGAATTAGGGTGTTACAATCTAGCTCTTAAGGTAACCCCACTTTTAGTTTAAATCTCCCCAACAAAGTCGCCAGTTCTGTAATACAGTGGGAGAACTTACTTTAGGATTTACATTTTATCGCAAATGTTTTAGATAGCAAGAGTCGCCACCGACTTTTCTTTTATCTAATAAAGCAAAGGGTGAAAAGAACAGGAAAGACCTTTTAAGAATTTTCTTGAGTTCGGGGGGTAGGTTATGAAAATGGAAGGTGTTAGCACCCTTTCCATCCGTAGTTATCTACGGCCTCTTAATTGCTAGCTCACTTTGAAAATGCTTTGTGTTTGTGTATGTTTGAAAATATTTTGAAAATACCTAAGTGTGGAAATTTTATAATGATTCTCGTATCTTTGAGAATGTATACAAAATGTTTGTTTTGATAATATTTATGAAAGAGAGTGTTGTTTTGTGAAAAGATATTCGAAAATGCCAATGTAAGGCAATTTGCTTTATAATAACCCTTGTATCAGTCCTCAAGAGTGTTTATAAAGAATTTTGAAAGTAGTTGTTTTTTGAAAGTGTGGTGTGAATATTGTTTTAGTTTGTGAGCAAGAGATTACGAGTGATATACCTACTCAAAGAGTCTTTGTTCTTTTCCTCCTCCTTTAGATAGTGCTATCCCACCATTAGTTAGTAGGAAGCCCTATCATTGGGTGTGAGGGACATGCGTGAGTCATCGTACAATCATAAAAGGTAACTTTTAGGATTTTTTAGCAATTGCCATAAGGGACTAAGATCGTTTACCGAAGGCAACATCGAAGGTTCATCAAGGGACTACAATATTTTAACCAAGGGTCTTTGCTAAAACATTCCACATTCGAGGGTCATGACTGTTTAAATCCGAGGCAACAAGTGAGGTTACCCTAGAGGTGTGTGTGTGCGAAGCGATTTGATTTTAGTTATTTTTGTCTTTGAGATTAGGTTTTCTAATGTTTGCTTTTAGTCTTGTTATACAAACCCTAATTACTAACAGTAATAAGGAAAGAAGTAAATTGCAGAAACTAAATGTCATACACTATTACAATGCTTTGGGGATGGGGGTACAAGTTTATGAATGGGGGAGGAAATCAATAAACCCTAATTATCTATTACAAATATTCGACAGTTACACGATTGAGTTAATGCAAAAAATAAACAAATGCACAAAGATAGAAAGGGAAAAGATGTTTTAAGAAACCCTAAAAATATTTCTAAGTGTTAAGAAAATAATTTATTGTTTTTGTTTAGGAAAATATTTGAAATAAAAATTAGACCTAACTCTCATTAATTTACCATAAAACAAAGTGTGATTAAACTAATTAATTTTATTTATGAAAATTGAATTAATTAATTAAAACCTAAAGAATTCTAAATATGTTGAAAATATTTTTGGGGTTTTATTTAGAAAAGATATTTGAAGTATAAAACCTAATTCTAATTAAATAAAATCAAAGTAATTAAATTAAATTTTTATTTGTCAAAAATTAAATTAATTGATTAAAAACCTAAACCTAATTTTTTCATCAGTTTTTATGATTTTTGTTGATTAAAATAAAATTAATTAAAAAAAGAAATTTTAATTAAAATAAAATAAATAAAATTGAAATGGGCCAGTAGTGTAAGCAAATTAGGGATGAGAAAGAAGTAAAAATATCCTGGCCCAATAACAATTTTTTTTGTTTGAAGTTGAAAAAAAGTAATAGAGTGGGCCTGTGTTGTAAGAAATTTGGGGGGGGGGGGGAGAAAGAAAAAAAAGTGTTAAGCCCAAACAGAGGAGCCCAGGAGTTGTATTGAGATCCAATGGGGAGGGCTTTCTGAGGGTTCATCATGGGCATATCGCTTGGTGCATTGGATCTACCTGCATGATGATCTGATGGTTGTAGCATGAGGCACATGATGAGCGCGTGTGACTTGTCCACACTAGATCTGTAGAGAAAATGTTAGAAAAATAAAAGGGTACCACTGGGGCTCGAACCCAAGTCCCTAAGGCCAAAGTTATATAAAACGCGCGCTGCTTGCAACTGGGGTGGCCGTTACATCTGGTGATAAAACAAAAATCATTAAATGTAATATGAACTCAATGTTGAAAAATTTGAAAATGCAATTTCCTTCTTCTTCTTCTTCCTTTGCACACTGGCAATAACAACAACAAAATAACTCCCATTCTCAAAAATTCTAACTTCCTCATTTCTCAACCATTTTTAAATATATAAAAACCAAACTTGCTTAGAATTTGAACACGAATTCAACCATATAAATTTCAAGACCTATAGATCAATGGTTAGGATGAATTTTGTTTGGTACCAAACTGAACCCTTAAACTTCAGAAAATTCAGTTCCAAAATTCTCATGACAAAGTCCACTTAAACGAAAACTAAAGATATGGTTAGTTTCATAGACATGATATCTACATTTTATCTATAGAATGTATGCACAAAGGATGCTTAAATAAGGAGTTCAAAGTTTGAAAAATGTACCAAGTTGGAGAAAGTCCAACGCTTCTTCAAGCACTTCCAGAAGTAAGATGATGATTGTTTTAGCTTGTTGGGATCTTGAGGAGTGTATTGCAATCCTTACTTTGCTTTGAGAGTGGTTGAAGCGATCTACTCAAGTAAAGTTGCAAGGTTGGAATTTGAAAATGGTGGATGATGAAGATGATGTTACAGTGATGAAACATGTGTTTGGATCACTTATATATGATGTATATGAAGTGTTTGGATGATTGGTTTGGACAAAAGTAGTAAGGTTTGAGAGATTCGAAGATAAGGTTTCAAAAAGCTAAAAAATGGAGGCTTTGGCCAATTATTACTTGGGAGAGTTTGAGAGGGTTAGAGGGCTTGTGAACTCTTGTGTTAGCTTTCAAATAACCTCTCTATTTATAGAGAAAATGTTTGAGTGCTTGAAGTAACCAGAATTTCCAGATAGCATGTTATGGTTTTGAAGCTTGGTTTTGAAGTAACTTGAAAAGTCATGGTTCCAAGGAAATGTAGGGTGGTTGATAGGTTATAGATGGTTGCTTCTTGGTGCTGATATGTTTTGAAGTCAGAAGCAACAATGTATGGGCTCAAGGATAGTTGACATTGTGTATAAAGTCACTTTTTATCAAAATGGCAATGTGACCTTTCTTCCTTAAATGACATGTAAGCTTGGACAAAGATTTAATAACTTGGATCATAGCTCAAAATCTTGTGTAATATTATGATTATAGCAAGATTCTGAGGTTAAAGGCTTGCAAAGATGAGATTACAAGGCATGGCTATGAGATTTGGTCATTAGGTTTTCACAAGGATGACTTATATTTTAAGAATGGATGCCCAACTTTATGTCTTCGAAGCTTCTAGCTCAAGCATGATATATTTGTGTTCTTGGACATTTTGGAAACCTTGAAACATGATCTTCAACTTTCATGTTGACCATTTTGGGTAAATCAATTGGGATGTTGGTGAAAACTGGCCATGAAGTTGCGATAAAAAACTGATCAAAACTTGTAAAAAAAATTTCTAAGTGTTGGATAAAAAACATCATAACTTCATGAGCTTATATCTCTTAAGAATTTTTTGAGGATCATCCCACATTAAAAAGTTGTAGAATTCATCAATCCCTACAACTTTCATGTTGAATGTTTTCCTTGAATCAGCTTGCATCTTGAGGAAACTTGCTTGTGAAGTTAGGGTTTTTGTTAAGAACAAAAACACTTAGAATTTTTCTAAGTGTTAGAAAATTTTCCAAATTTTAGTTTTGATGACTTTTTGATGATCAAGCTTGATAGTTTTGAATATCTTGATTATTCTTGACTTTTGAATTCAAATGTTGACCAAAAAGTCAAAGTTTTAGTTTTGAGTGACTGTTGACTTTTCATTAGTTGATTCAATTATTCAACTATCAATCACTTGCACCTTTGGAAATATTTTGAGCCATTTAATTATGTCAAGATGTTGTATTTGAGTCCTTGAGATCATGCTTCAAGCCATTAGGTCATGTACTAGGCCAACAGTTAATGATCAGTCATCTTCAGTCAAAACCCTAATTTTG
This sequence comes from Vicia faba, assembly GCA_948472305.1. NCBI lineage: Eukaryota > Viridiplantae > Streptophyta > Magnoliopsida > Fabales > Fabaceae > Vicia > Vicia faba. The sequence continues at coordinate 964,215,331 of OX451740.1, forward strand.
ACAATTTTTATCTTTGATGATTTGAGGGCTTTCCTTGAGGAATCATGGGCAACCCTGATAAAATGATGAATATCACCTCAAAATGTTGATATTGACAAAAAATCTTGAAGTTTGATTGTATGTTGACCATAGTTAACTTTTTAACCAATGCAGTTGATTTTCAGTCATATGAGCAATTGACTGGGAAAATTTGTGATGCAAGGCTTGAAACTTGACATGAGCATTATTGAGGACCTATGATGAACCATGAAATTAATTTGAGAAAATTTAAACCCATTTTTACTTGTACAAGATGAAACCCTAGTTGTGGACCCTTGCATAGGAGGTGAGTTTGTCTGATCAACTCTTGAGAATCCTTGAGTATTTGAGAATCTTAGAAGAATGCCTTAAAGAAAATGGGAGGGAAAATATTTGGGGTACAACACTACACATAAGTTTTTAATTCACTCTTTTCCAAGTGTTAATTTAATATACCTTAGGCTTATACCCATGTATGCTAATATTAGCCAGAGGTGTCCCTCTTTTATCCTCAACTATAGGACCAATAATGCATGATAACTCTCCATGTTGTACCCCAAAATTTGTCATCCCTTTTCTTCAAGACATTCTCTTAGGGTTTCCAACTAATCAAGTCTACCAATGTTTCTCACGCCTCAAGACACCTCATCTTGTCTATCATTTCATCTGAAGATTGGAGAGTACAAGTACTGAAATGTGAAATTAGGGTTCTTGTGTGTTCGTAATCATTGAAGATTCTTTCTTCCACAATTTTTTTTCAATATGTACCTTAGTTAAGTGGATTATGAATTTGTCACTAATTTCAACTAATAATTATCTATTTTCTTCATGACAAATATCTCTTTGTATTTCAAGTCTTCATATCTTCAAAATTTCTTAAAGGGGAATGCACTTTTTAAGATCATTAATCATGGTATGTAGTGGATTCATTCTTTTATGAAGGACAAAGGGGATATTATGGACTATTTGGTTCATGTTCATCAATTTAAGGTTAATCTTGTTTCTTTGTTTATAATATAAGTCATTTGCTTTGGGTTTCATTCAAGAAGTTTGAATTCTGAACTTGAAGTTTGCTTTGGATTATCTTAAGAGGAATATCATTTGAATTCAAGATTTGTTCAAGAAACATCACTTTATCATTTTCATGATCATTCGAGTTTTCTCTCAAATTCATCCATTGTCATACGAATGAAAAATTTCATTCAAGACTCAACACATTTGCAAATATGTGGTTATTATAAATGCAACATTCATTCGAACCTACATGTTTTACCAAGGCTTACAAGAAAAGTTATTTTGTTTCTTAAGTTTGTTTCATTACAAGACTTAAGACAAAATATGTTTCAAGTTACAATATAGAATATAAGTTTTAAAGGACAATGTTGTACCCAAAAATTTGCCTCTCTTTTTCAAGAATTCTCAAGGAATTGATCAGACAAAATCATCTCCGAAACACCGGGACTCCAAATTAGGGTTTTCACTAAGAGTGACAAATCTTTGATTTTTGATCTAGCACATGACTTATTGGTCCTAAATATGATCAAATACATCATTTTTGACCTAACTACATATTTCAATTCGTCTCCCGAAATCAGTGGATTGATAGATGAAATTTGGTCAACTGATGAAAAAGTCAACTGTATATTGAAAAGTCAAACTTTGACTTTTTGGTCAAATTTGTGTTTCGAAAATCACATTTATATAAGGAATTCAAAATAATAAATTTGATTATCAAAAATCAAGAAGGTCAAAAAATCAAACTTGGCAAGACTTGGAACATTTCTCTAAGTAATTTCTATACATGATTAATTACCTCATGACATCTTTCTCCACTACAATTCAAAACAATTAAAAATATTCAAGTTATTACAAGACTACATTTTTTTAAGTTAGAATTTTTAAGTTACAAATCCTAAAGTCTTGTTTTGTTTGAACTTTTCTCTTTGACTCAAATCCATAAAAACAACCCTGCTATGCTGTCAAAGTCTGCTCCAAAACCTGCAATGTTGCCCTGAAAATCTACATCATATCAGTCCCATGGCTGCACCAAGTTAGCATGTAAAGGTTTGCACCCAAAAAGGAAATGTTACAACATACCCAAGCTATTCAAAATCTTATTTATTTCCCCCCAAACCTCAGCCAAACATCATCTAGAAAACAAGTTATTCTCACAACATACAAGGGGGGGCTTTTAAAAAGAGAATAAAGAGCTTTGAACAAAAATGTAACAAAACTTTTCTTGTAACTTATGCTCATTTTTAGTTCTATCTTCATTCAAAAAATAGAAAAAACCCTCAAACCATTTTTCATCTTACAAACTCTCCCATAAAACAACCATCCAAACACTTCATACCACATAGAGATTGTTTAAGCACAAGAACAATTTCTGTAGTGCCCTTATTTTCACCTTCTAAACAAAAGACAACACTGTGCAACTTGATCGGGTTAGGGTTATTTTAGCAACTTTCAATACAAAGGAAAGTTCAAACAACTTGGAACAACTTCCTGGAGGTTCATTAAGACCCTCACAACTTCTTGAAAAGTATTTAGCCTTAAAACATTAAGTGAAGTCTCAAGGTAAGTCTTCTTGACTTTGCATTTTTCATACATCATTAATGATTTATTCTTGAAGATAAAATGTAGTAATCATTGTCCATTTGAGCAAACCATTTGGTTACTATTCATTTTTTATCAATCATATACTATGAGCTGACCTATACACACAATAGAATGATGATAAAGGCAAAAAACTCCAGCATGACTCGACACATACCCACATGAGTCGACTCATTCTAGTGAAAAAACAGGGTATGAGTCGACACATGGCCTTATGCATCTACTCATACTGTTATGCAGGCCCCAAAATAGAAGGATGAAAGGTGTGTGAGTCGACACAAAACGCGTATGTTTCGATACAAACAGGTGCATGAGTCGACACATCCCATTATGCATCTACTCATACTGAGTTGATTTGGGTTTTTTCAGAAACAAGAAGCAGAAGGAGTCGACACATCCCACTATGCGTCCACTCATACTGGGTTGACTTAGTTTGGCAGGGGAAAGGAAAGTTATGTGTCGATACATAACAGCATGTGGCGACACATAATAGTTCAAAATGAAATTTTTCATTCTTTTTACATTGTTTTTACATTTCCTTCATTGTTATTCGATATGGTTGTAATATTTAAGTTTCCACCTCATCCCCATTTGTAAATTGTACCCCCACTCCCGTAATGATGTAATAGCTTAGGATTTTATGTTCCGCAATTTACCGCTTTAATATAAATTGTTAGTAATTAGAGTGTGTATGGCAAGATAAAATCAACCGCTAGAAATCCCTAATCTCAAATACAAAAATGCATGCAATTAAACACACTTCGCACACGTACACCTCTAGGATAACCTCGCCTGTTGCCTCAGAAAATATTCATGTCCCATGAGTATGGGTGTTTTAGCAAAGACCCTCGATAAAAAAAGATCGTAGTCCCTCGATGTCCCTCGATGTTTCTTTCGGTAAACGATCTAGTCTCTTATGAAAATTACTAAAGCATCTCATAAATTGCCTTCTATGACTATACGATTGACCCGCGTTTGTCCCTTCACATCCAATTATGGGGCTTTCTACCAATAAATGGTAAGATAGTAACATATAAAGGAGGAGGAAATGAACAAAGACCTTTTGAGTATGTAGGACTCTCGTAGTTGCTTACTCACAAATCAAAACCATTTTCACACTTACAATTTCAAAACATCTTAAAAAACAAACATCTCTTTGAATTATTTTCAAAACCAACACTTTGTATACATTCTTATAGAGACGAGAATCATTACAAAGTTTGCCGAAACAAAGGCGTTTTCAAAATACTTTCAAAAACCCACCACAAACACATTTCAAACAAAGCATTTTCAAAGTGATCTAGCAAGCAACAAAGAGCCAGTAGATAACTACGGATGAAAAGGGTGCTAATACCTTGCCTTTTCATAACCTACCCGCCAAACTCAATGAGATATATCGAAAGGTCTTTCCTATTATTTTCACCCTTTCCTTTATTGGATAAAAGAAAATTCGGTGGAGACTCTTGCTATCTGCATGAATTGCGATCAAACGCAAAACAACCAAGTCAGCTCTCCCACCGTATTACAGAATTGGCGACTCTGCTGGGGACTTTAATGTTAAAAGTGGGGTTACCTTAGAGCTATATCACCTTTAAATTCTTTCATTGTTTGACTTTCTTGATTTAAATTATGGGTCCTTGTTTGGGTTTGTATTGATCCCCTACCCGAATCGAGGAACATTATTAGGTAAGTAGCAATAGATCGTGGAGATTATGCGGGGTATACCAACATGGTTGAAGTAATAACTACATTATTGTGACACATTTGTTGGTATCGGTAGCCCTTGAGTCTAGTCAAGGAGAATACGGGGCCGTTATGTGGTGTCATGAAGCACTAACTGACCTTAGAACCTTTAATTGGACAACTTGGACATTAGGAAGTAGTGAGATAGTCGGATTTGGTGCAGTCCGAAGTTGGTTGATACTCGATACTATGCTCATTGAGATCAGACTTTTGGGATATTTCGGTCGCAATAAAGAGGCTCGTGTTGAAACAATGCCCGATGAAGAAAGATCAGTGATATTGAGATTCCCTAGAACGCGGTTACTTTATAGGACAGGTTGAGCCAATTAAACTTCAAAGAGGGTACTTACCAATGAAACCTCATGCAAGCCTAAACCTAAGGACTTGTTTGATTTGTTTCTATATACTTGTACATAATATCATGACATCATACCATGGCATTTTGCACTAACCATTTCAAGGACCTAGAGATTTATCTTTGTCTTATTTTATAGGACATGGCTTCCACTCACAGGAATACTATCCAAATTAACCTCGTCAAAATGCCTCCTCAACTTAAGGAATTGGCATCAAGGGTCCCCAATGATTCTCCTTTCACCAAGAAATATGGTCGTCTCGTCAACTTGGTTACAACAAGCTTTGAAGAGGATATGGTGAAAGTGCTATTCCAATTCTTTTACCCTAAACACCATTGCTTTACCTTTCCTGATTAGCAACTTGTGCCTACTGTGGAAGATTTCTCTCAACTCTTGGGAATTCCTATTCTTGATCAACTACCCTTCAACGGTATTGAAAGAGACCCAAGACCTGAAGAGATTGCTCGAGCTCTACACTTACCTCGGTCCGATGTTGTGGCCAATTGGGAAACAAGAAGTGGTGTAAAAGGGTTTTTAGCCAAGTTTTTGTTTGAGACGGCTCAATATTTTTGGGATGATCTGGATTTACAAGCCTTTGAAGAAGTGTTGGCTATTCTCATCTATGGGATGGTTCTATTTCCCAATCCTGACCAACTCATAGATGTGAACGCAATCAAATTTTTTCTATCTCGCAATCCGGTGCCTACTTTACTTGGGGATATCGTGCATTCTCTTCACACTCGCACCATGAAGAGAAGATGAATTCTTATGTGTTGCACTCCTCTTTTGGCTAGGTGGTTTATTTTGCACCTACCCCGATCTATTGTGAAGAACGAGCAAGGCTTAAGATGGTTTAGTAGGTTGATGTCACTTACACATTCTGATATTTATTGGTGTGCTCGATCTATGGAGGGCATTACTATTATTGACCGTTATGGGGAATTCCCTATTGTCTCTCTACTTGGAATTAGGGGAGGTATTACCTACAATCCTTGTTTGGCTCTGCAACAGTTTGGATATGCTAGGAGGGATGGCCCCCATGATGCACTTGTCCAAGGAATTGCATTCGACTATGAGAGCGATGTCCAAGGTTATCGTCAGAGATTCATACGAGCTTGGGGCATGGTTAACAAGGTTGATAGCAAGATGTTGGGGCATAAGAACTCCATTACTTTGGAGCCTTATCTCAAGTGGGTGCGAACTCGTGCCCAAAACCTCATGATGCCTTATGAAGCCATCTTACCTATCATCATGGATCCTATTGCCGAAGGAGATGTTCCATATACTATCCTTTATCCTGATATGCCTACTTCTCTTGAAGATTTGCAAAGATCTTGAATTCAGCTAAAGAGGGAGTGAGACACCTTTGAAGCCCAGTTTTATGCAAGCAAAAAGAGGGAATTAGAGCTCACGAGACAACTTCATGAGGAGAAGAACCTGAATGCCTATATCGCTCCAAAGAGGAAGAATCCATAGGAAATTTGAGCCATTGTTATTGCATTGTAGTTCATTTTGTTTATTTTGTTTCAATGTAACCCCAAGAGGCATGTTGTAATCAATTTGAACTTATGAATACAATTAATGTTTGTTCCCTTTTGTCTAAACAAATTTAAGTCTTCTAAGTCCTTGAAATCATTTGCATACGCATTTTCATACATTATAACATAAATAGGTTTTCCACAACAGGTTTCCTTATCTTTCTACTATTTATTTCAGTAAGATGGATATCAAACAAACAGTGAAGGACTTGCAAGCGCAGAATTCGCAGTTCCAAGAGATCTTGCAGACCCTGGCTAAGGGGAAACAAGAGCTGATGACTATGCTAGTAGCCAAGAAGAAAACCAAAAAGAAGGCCTTCATCAACATGGGTAAGAGGTTCAAAGGTCCGGTTCGTCAGGTAAAAATAGTCGAAGAATCATCTGAGGAGGAAGAAAATCAAGACGAAGAGGCAAGGAGAACCCGTGCTAGGGGTGCATATAATCATGTTTCCGACGATGAAGATTAGTTTGATGAGCAATATCCTCCAAATGAGGATAAATACAAGCAGTTGGAGGATAGACTAAAGGCTATTGAAATTAAAGTCGTGCCTGGCTTGGATTTTAGTGAGTTGGGCTTAGTACTTGGGGTATTCATCCCCCATAAGTTCAAAATACCGGTCTTCACCAAGTATAACCGGGTTTTTTGTCCGAAACTTCATCTAAGATCTTACGTGCGTGATATACAACCGCACACTACCGACAAAAAGCTCTGGATCCATTTCTTCCAAGAGAGTCTGGCTGGGACTCAACTAGAATGGTTCTATCAATTGAAGGGTTCCCACATCCACACATGGGAAGATCTAGCCACTACTTTTTATCATCAGTATCAATACAATGTTGACCTCGCTCCAACCCGTATACAAATTCAAAGCATGTCTATGGGTTCTAGTGAGGGCTTCAAAGATTATGCCCAAAAGTGGAGAGATCTTGCAGGAAGAGTCCAGCCTCCTCTGTCTGATAGAGAGCTGGTAGATATGTTCTTGGGTACTTTGTCAGGCCCATTTTCCAACCATCTAATCGGAAGCTCTTCAGCTGGGTTCACCGAGCTGATATAGACAGGTGAAAGAGTAGAAGCTGGTATCAAGAGAGGTAAGATTCAAAGGGATGCATCTTCAAGTACTCTAAAGAAGCCTTTCCCGGGAAATAAGGAAACAAATGTTGGGTATGGGGCAATGGCCCATACCAAGAAGGATCACTGATCCTCTGTTAATGTTGTGTTAATATCCAACCCTCCATCTGCTCAAAGGCAATCATTCAACAATCAACATTCCGAAGTTCCTCGAAGACAGTTCACGAGAATAAGCATGTCACTGTCCCAATCCTTGAAACACATGTTAAAGATGAATTTGGTAACATTGAAGGATCCTCTTCGGAATCCTAATACTTCTTCTCCTAACTACAAACACAATGAAAAGTGCGCATACCACTCCAACAGTTGGGGACATGACCCTAACCATTGCTGGGCATTGAAGAACAAGATTCAAGACCCGATCACAAAGGAGTGTTGGAATTTACACAAGATGGTCAACTTGAGTTTTTGTCACCCCTCAAAGATGCATAATCTGAAGCGAGAAGTTTAGGCGGAGAAACTTTTGTTTATTTGAATTTTAAGTTGTATTTTCTTTGTTTGCTTAAACATTTGTCCTTATGTCAGACTCTGGTTATTCTCACTAATGCATTGCATATGTTTGTCTTGAGCTAATCCATTCATTTTCACTATATTGAAATTATACTTTTACTCCTTTTTATATGATATTCAACTCTAGATTATAAGTTGTAAGCCTTTAGAGGGAGGATGACGAAAATAATACCATAATCTCATACATTATGCTTTTGGACAGACTTTGTTGATGATGTACAAGCGTTGTTTCAAATCCCAAAACAGTGGAGTTATAAGGAAGATAATCCCTAGTCAACCCCTTTGAGCAAAAGAAGTAGGAGTTTTCTTTTCCGCACAAACTGAAACCTTTAATCATAACCTGGGACAGGGTAGTTTTCTCAGTTAATTCAAATGCGCATTCAGTCGCAAGATGACACTTCACAACAAAAAATATCTTTCTGAATAAAAAAATGGTGTTGGTTCCCCATAAAATAGGCAGTCTTTACTTATCAAAAGAAAAGCCCACTGAGTCAAAACCTACGAAGGAAACTTACAAAAAACGGGGGCATCCCACTAACTGTAGTCTCAAAACAAAAACAATCAGGAAAAATTAGGGACAATAAAATAATAAAAGAGGTCGTTACAAATCCTCAACAACAGAAAAATGTTACAAAAAATGACTGCCTTCACCAATAAACTTAACTTATCCGAACCATCATGGAGAACATCATGGAGAACGGGTTGGGTACAAATAAACTTTGAGCCTTATCCTTTGTTTCTTAAACCGTGAACCAGACCACACTACAACCCTTTAAAAGTCCTAATTGAAGCATGGGTTAGTTCGGAAGCATACTATTACAAAAAGGTATCCTGACTCCTATAAGGCTTACTGTAAATCATGAGTTGAATTCATATTATTACAAAATTTTGTTTCTTATTAAAAATTTATTTTTCAAAAAATTTTCACAAGATAAACATAAACTTTGCATCGTTTGAATACCGCTATTTGCATATGGCTATTTGTCCGACGACGAAGAAATTCACACGACGAATATCCAATGAACGAAAACTCTCTCAAAATCACTTCAAATGGAAAAACACTTCCAAGAAATATCTCATAAGGTCCTGAATAGCCAGGGGCATGTCTTCATCTGAATCACTTGGGGCATTGAACATGAATTCCAACAAAGGGTCACGTATGACCAAGCAAACATTTTCTGTTATTTCTACAAACAGTGACAACTCTCCACGCGGACATAGTCGATAAATACTACACATAAAAGAGACCCGCTAGGATGACACGCCCTAGGAAAAAGTAAGGGCATCCCGCGAACCAAAAGGTTCGGGAAAAAATTAGGGATATATATGAAAAAGATTGTACACCCGGCAAGTCGAAAACCTGAAAAGGCGACTTGGGCAAAAAAGGGTATCCCGTTGGACTGAAAACCCGAAAGGGCGGTCCAAGAAAAAGTTAGGGATTAAAGCGTACGACTATGTCCCGTTATCCCATCATTTTGTCTAACAGTTAAATTTTGTCACTATGATCAATGTTTACTAAGGACTCTGGGAGAAGACAGAGTTCAAGCTGTCCACAAATCCCCACGAGGCCAAATTCATAGATATCCCCATAGAATCACTTCAATAATATTATCCCATAAAGTTGGATTCATGCAATCCCTAGCTAGAGTTTTAATCGCTCGAAAACCCTGTCCCCAGCTGAGTTGGTCTAAAGAAAAGAGCCTTGTGGAGTTCTTCCTAAAGAAAACACCTCCCTAGAAGGTCGTCAAAATATTCTTTTCAACATGGTTTATTTCCCCAACAAACTAAAAATTCCCCAGCTTGAGTTGACCTTTCAGACTATTATAAATCAATGGACAAAACCCATTAATCCTCGGTAAAATCATTACAATCCTCAACGGAGTCGTTACTATCACCGCAAGTTACTGCGAAGCCTGGACCCGACCAGATACTAGTTAAAATTCATCCCATCCAAATAAATTACTATGAAACCTGGACACGACTAGAAAACAGTTTGAGTTGCTAAAACCTGGACCCGACCAGATAACAGTAAATTTCAGTTTTAAGTTACTAAATCCTGGACCTGACCGGATAATAGTTTAACTTCTTCAATTGTTGAAACCTGGACCCGACCAGATAACAGTTTGAGTTGCTGAAACCTGGTCCCGACGAGATAATAGTAAATCTCAATTTTAAGTTACTAAAGCCTGGACCCAACTAAATATTAGTTTAACTTCTTCAAATTACCGAAACCTAGACCCGACCAGATAATAATAATCTAAATTTTAAGTTACTAATGCCTAGACCCGACCGAATAATAATTTAACTTCTTCAATTGCTGAAACCTGGACCCGACTAGATAACAATTTGAGTTGCTGAAACCTAGACCCGACTATATAACAATAAATCTCCATTTTATGTTACTAAAGCCTAGACCCGATCGGATAATAGTTTAACTTCTTCAATTGCTGAAACCTGGACCCGACCAGATAACAGTTTGAATTGCTGAAACCTGGACTCGACCAGATAACAGTAAATCTCAATTTTAAATTACTAAAGCCTGGATCCGACCAGATATTAGTTTAACTTCAAATTAATGAAACCTGGACCCGACCATATAATAGTAAATCTAAATTTTAAGTTACTAAAGCTTGGACCCGACTGGGTAATAGTTTAACTTCTTCAATTGCTGAAACCTGGACCTGACCAGATAATAGTTTGAGTTGCTGAAACCTGAGCGCGACCAGATAACAGTAAATCTCAAATTTAAGTTATTAAAATCTGGACCCGACCGAATAATAGTTTAACTTCTTCAATTGCTGAAACCTGGACCCGACCAGATAACAGATTGAGTTGCTGAAACTTGGACCCGACCAGATAATAGTAAATCTCAATTTTAAGTTACTAAATCCTGGACCCGATCAGGTAATAGTTTAACTTCTTAAATTGCTGAAACCTGGAATCAACTAGATAGCAGTTTGAGTTGATGAGACCTGGACCCGACCAAATAACAACAAATCTCAATTTTAAGTTACTAAAGCCTAGACCCGACTAGATAATAGTTTAACTTCTTCGATTGCTGAAACATGGACCCGACCAGATAACAGTTCGAGTTGCTGAAACCTGGACCCAACTAGATACCAGTTAACCTCAAGATCAAATTGCTGAAACATGGATCCGACCAGATAACAGTTCGAGTTACTGAAACCTGGACCCGACCAGATACCAGTTAACCTCAAGATCAAATTGCTGAAACCTGGACTCGACAAGGTAATTGTTTGAGTTGCTGAAACCTGGACCCGGCCAGATACAAGTTAACCACAAAATCAAATTGCTGAAACCTAGACCCGACCAGATAACAGTTCGAGTTACTACAAAAACTGGACTCGATCGGATAATAATATAACTTCTTCAAATCACAAACAAAACTTCCCCTCCCCAGTAGAGTTTGCCACTATCCCTAGTGAGTTGCTGCAAAGCCTAGAATTTGACCAGATAACAGTTAACTTCTTTATCCCCATCAAATTGTTGTGAATCCTGGATCTGACCAGATAATAACTAACTTCCTTTCTCTCCAATCAAGATATAACTCCCCAGTAGAGCAAAGGACGACTAAAACTCCTGAAATCTTTCCCTCAAGAAGAAATCAACACTCTCCATGGAGTTCCCTCAAGCAAAGTCAATATTCCCCGACGGAGTTCTCCTCAAACAACAAAACGGGAATCCCTAGTGGAAACATTCCAAATAAGGTCTGAAGGTGTGCATACTCTTCATCCCCAACAGTAGTCTGGGATTTAATTTCCCGAAACTCCCCAACATTTGTCGAGGATTTATTTTCCAAGACAAAGATACACTTCAACAATGTCTCACATTCACACATCATATTACATACATGACAAATGCATACGACACAATCTCATTTATTTTGAGAACATCATTGCGACATTCATACATCTGCATACAACTAACCTTCTTCCTTGCAGGAAAAGTCAATCAACAAGACAAAGACTTGTTTTGGTTATAATTCATTTCCACCAATTAACGACATGCAATCATTATACCTCTCCCGGTTAAGACTATGTCCCCCGTGAAGTCGCCAAACAACAGATGTTTTCTGTCACTTTAGATGGCATCTGTGAGCTCATCTCTGACAAACTCTACATCACCTCTCCATATGGAATCTTTAATCCCATTCCTGACACAATCAACCAACCCATCATCGAGTGCAAATTTATGGGCACTCTAGTGTTCAATCATCTTCCACCTTCAAGTCACGAATGGCGGACCCGCCAATCTAACTTTTCAGGTTTAAGAAGATTGAATAGAGGAAGTTGTTGTACCCCAAAATTTGCCTCTCTTTTTCAAGAATTTTCAAGGAATTGATCAGACAAAATCATCTTCGAATCTCTGGGACTCCAAATTAAGGTTTTGACTGAGAGTGACAAATATTTGATTTTTGATCTAGAGCATGACTTATTGGTTCTAAATATGATCTCAAGGGTTCAAATACATCATTTTTGACCTAATTTCATATTTCAATTCATCTCCCAAAATCAGTGGATTGATAGATGAAATTTGGTCAACTGATGAAAAAGTCAACAGTACACTGAAAAGTCAAACTTTGACTTTTTGGTCAAATTTGAGTTTCGAAAATCACATTTCATCAAGGCATTCAAAATATGAAATTTGATCATCAAAAATCAAGAAGGTCAAAAAATAAAACTTGGTAAGACATGGAAAATTTCTCTAAGTATTTTCTATACATGATTAATTACCTCATGACATCTGTAACGCGGTGGGAGAACTGACCTGGGTGTTTGCATTTGATCGCAATTGTGTGGATAGCAAGAGTCGCCACCAACTTTTCTTTTATCCAAAAGGAAAGGTTGAAAAGAACAGGAAAGACCTTTCGAGATTATTTCTTGAGTTCGGGGGGTAGGTTATGGAAAGGGAAGGTATCAACACCCTTTCTATCTACAGTTATCTACGAGCTCTTAGTTGCTAGCTAGATCACTTGCTTTTTTGTTTGAAAGTGTGATTGTGGTGCGAGTTTTATAAGTATTTTGAAAATGTCTTTGTAATGGCTCTTCTTTTTATAAGAACGTGTACAAAAGGCTTTGTCTTTTGAAAATGTTTCAAGATGAAAGTGTTGGTGTAAAAATGTTTTGTTGTTGTGAGCACGCGAGCAACTAGGAGAAACCTACCTACTCAAAAGGTATTAAATGTTCTTTTCCTCCTCCTTTAGATGTTTTTATCTTATCATTGATTTGGTAAGAATCCCCATCGTTAGATGTGAAAGGACAGGCGCGGGTCAATCGTACAGTCATAGAAGGCAACTTGTGAGACGCTTTAGAAATTTTCGTAAGGGACTAGATCATTTATCGAAGGCAACATCGAGGGACATCGAGGAACTATGAAATTTTTATCGAAGGATATTTTCTAAAACATCCAATATTCGAGGGACATGACTTTTTTTCCGAGGCAACAAGCAAGGTTCCCCTAGAGGTGCGCATGTGAAAGTGTTTTTGATTCAAGTTAATTTATTCTTTGATTAGGGTTATCTAGCGATTGATTTTATATCTTATCATACACGCCTAATTACTATACAGTATAAAGAAAACAGTAAATTGTGGAAGTTAAAGTTCTACGCTATTACAAAGCTTTCGGGAATGGGGGTACAAATTTACAAATGGGGATGGATCAATGCGATTAAATGTCAAAATAGGCAGTCAATACAACCAAATCGAATCAAACAAATTAATTAAAACTACAATAGTCTTATGAAGCAAAAATTAATTAATAAAGTATATAAATTCTTGATATTTTTGTTTGTGAGAATTTTAAAAAAGAAATAAAGATCTATTCTATTATTATTATTTGAATTTTATTATGTATAAACTAAATTTTTTAAAAGAAAGTGTTTTAGACTATATATAAAAATATTGAAAAATTATTTACAAAGTCTAAACTAAGAAAATATTTGAAGTTATATATTTTCATTTAATTGAAAAAAATAAAAGCTAGACCTAAACTAATATTTATTATCAAATTAAGGAAATTGAGAAATAAACTAAATGAACTAAAAAAGAAAAATAAAGCTACCCAACAGGGGTTGAACCCGGGCTCTCCTGATTATGAACAATGATGCCTTGACAACTGAGTTGTGTTTTCTATCTGTTATTTCTATGATTTAATTAAAATATAAGGGGAAAACGGTAATGGATATTGGGCCAGCAGCCCAATGGGCTGACCCGATTTAGAAGAGGAAAAGGAAATGAAAAAATAACCCTAATATTGCAAAGCAGCGCCGCTGGTTTTGTTTTTGTATTGGGAAGGAAGAAAAAAATAGAATTAAATATTATTGTTGTTTCCAACAACAAAACAATTAAAGGAAAGAAACAATTGAAACGACAGAAAAGAAAAACAACCCTCTTTCCCTCTCCCTGTTAAACCTTCATCACCTTCATTACATCTTCAAATGGAAGTTTTTTTTCTTCACCATGCTTGCAAGTTATTTCTAAGCAATGTAAACTGTTCAATGCCTAAGTATCTCGCGGCGGAGAGAGTGTTAAGGGTGAGATCAACAGATGATGTACAATGCGTATGCCAATAGCCACGGTCGCTGCAATCAGGCCTAGGTTCATGTTTATGAGGAATAATAGAAACTTGACCACTGTAGTGAAACTGAAGCATCATCAAGAAAACCTCGTGATCTAGTGAGTTAAGAGGTGGGACACCATACCAACGTTATTGAGTTGACTCGGTTTCTGCATCCGAAAGGTGGGTCTGGGCCACAGAAGAATTTCTAACGAAGAGACTCCTTGCTGCTGAAAACAACGTCGCTGAAGGCTTGTCCGTTGATTAGGAGGTTTAGCTAAAAGAAAGAGATCTCAGAGAGTCTTCAAGGGACATGGTGTTGTTTTTCTTTTGAATTTTTCTTAGGGAAGTATTTTTGGTTGACAGTGTTGCGGCTGGAAACGAACGAAGGGAGTTTGGCACTGGGTTTGATGGGTTACAGATGGTGATAATGGATTGGCACTGATGTAGGTTGTTCAAAAGCATGTCCGTATCCCCATGGTAGTAGGAAATTGAGAGAGACAATTTTTCAAAGTTGGGGTTAATGGTAGCACATATCCACATATCAGTGTCGTCACGACGAAACTCAACATCTTCGAATGTACGGAAGTTTCAATTGAGTTGAAAGTTTCAAATGTTACAGGATTTGTGAAAAGTGAGCACATCATTCACAAAAGGTAAAATTTGGAACTGTTTTGACTCTTGGACTGTTATTGTTATTTGTTATTGCAGGTTATAAAAAATAAACTTGTGATAGTGAATAAGAATACGAATAAGAGTAGTAACATAAGTGTTGTAGTTTGTGATGAAGCAGGTTCGGAAGTTGTATTGAATCGGGGAGGAAGCCATGAGTTATAATGTGATATTGGAAGATGATGGTGATGGGAAGATGAAGATAAATAAAGAAGAAAAAAAGTATAGATTGATGAGAGTTTATGGTGATGATGATGGTTGGAGATGGAGAAAAATAGAACAATTTTCTTTTGCTGATTTTTACATTACTATTCTGTTTTTTCATGTTTTAATATTTATAATAACAGCAAAATAGTAGCAGCATAAACAAACAAAGCAGTAGCATATTGACAAGACAGAAAGGGGAAAACTTACAGGATTGGAGCAGATTCGATGTCATCGACAAATTCAGCAACGAAAACTAAAGGTTATATGAAATCTTCTCATTCTTCTGAATAATTACTTGTTGAGTTTTTCTCTGATTAACAGCTAGAAAAAATGAGAAAAGATATTGATATTTTGAAAAGAGAAAAATATGAAAGAGAGGTTTTTGGAGTGAATTCTTTGTGTAGCTTTTCTATAAGTGTATTGGTATCACCGTCTCCTCCTTTTTTCTTTCTACTGTCTTCTGGTTTTATTGAAGCATGAGGGGTTGAATTGGGAGGGAAAAATGAGATGAATTTGAACAATTTTAGACACTGTTTCATTGCTTTTTGGTTGCAGTTTTTGTATTGCTGAATTTATGCAAACTTTGGGCTGTTTGGTACAGGTTTTGGACTGACTTCCTTGCTATTATTATGAAGATTGTGTAGCTAGTTTTGCAGGGCAGTAGTGCAGTGGACAATTTTGACAACTTGTAGGGTTAATTTGGACAAGTTTTGGGGCTGATTAGGATATGGTTTATGTGTGGGTTTAGAACTTTAGTTTTCATGTACTTGTGAATGTAATTTTATAATGAAATCAAGAATGGTGTAATGGTTTTGAATCATGAAATTTATGGATGAGCCTTGAATTCAAGTGTATGCTTAAATACTTTCTCATGAATGAACTTGAATTTATGATGAACTTGGAAATCTGAATGGATATTTGTATGAATGCAAAAATGGAAATTATTTGAAACTTTGAATATTCTTGTAATGATACATTCTCCAATAATATCCTTTCTTCTCATTTTCAGGTGAATATTACTTATCCTTTCCATGTTCAATCCATAATCATGACCTTGATCATATTTTCATTATCCACCATTTGAATTCTTTGAATTAGAATTGAAACTTGAATGATATTTGAATCTTGAATTGTGATGCAAGTAAAAAAAATCTTGCACTTTGTTCTTGCAATCTTGAAATAATCCTCTTGAAATGCATTTTACTCAAAATTCCAAATTCATAAATCTTATTGAATTGATATTGCAATTTAATTGATGAACTTGGATATTTGATTTTATTGCATCGGGTGCTAGAAATAAAATTTCACAACATCGAACCCGTTCTTGATTCAAATTCAAGTAATCCCGCACTTTTGCACTTGTACTTTCTCTCACATGATCAAACGGTGCTTTGGAAAATCCCGTCGTGATAGGAATGGAAATTAGAAGTTGAGAATTTTTACAAATCAAAACATGACCCATAATTTTTTTCAATAAATTCCATATCATTCAAAGCATAATTTGACTCCAATCTTTAAGGAAATTTGTAGATGACATTTCTTTAAAGCATCTGAATTTCTAATAATCTTTCGCATGTAATCGACTCTTGAGTTGTAAAGAGAAGTTGGAGATAACGTCAAGGAGAGTCATACGCAAAAAGAACCGCTCAAAAATATTGAATAATGAAGAAGTTACAATCGTTTGAACATGATCTCGCAAAGGTCGATTTTTGGGTCAATGCAGTCATTTTTAGTCATCTAAACCAATGACTGATCAAACTCGTGACACAAGGCTTGAAAAACTGACACGAACATCCTTTAGAATACATGAAAAACCATGAAGACCATTTGAAACCTCGAAAACTCAAATTTTCTTGAGAAACAACAAATCCTAGCTGCTGACTCAATGCCTAGGAGAAGAATTTGTCTGATCAAACCCTAAGTCATTTTGAGTATTTGAGAAACCCTAAGATAGCATCTAGAATGAAAAATGGGAGGGTAAATTTTGGGGTACAACAACATCTTTCTCCACAACAATTCAAAATAATTCAAGATATTCAAGTTATTACAAGACTGCATTTTTTTAAGTTAGAAATGTTAAGTTATAAATCCTAAATTCTTGTTTTGTTTGAACTTTTCTCTTTGACTCAAATCCATAAAAACAGCCATGCTATGCTGTCAAAGTCTGCTCCAAAACCTGCAATGCTGCCCTGAAAATCTGCATCATATCAGTCCCATGGATGCACCAAGTTAGCATGTAAAGGGTTGCATCCAAAAAGGCAATGTTACAGCATACCCAAACTGTTCAAAAGCTTATTTATTCCCCCCACCCCCCCACCCAAACCTCATCCAAACATCATCTATAAAATAAACTGTTCTCACAACATACAATGGGGGGGCTTTCAAAAAGAGAATAGAGAGCTTTGAACAAAAATCTAACATAACTTTTCTTGTAACTTCTGCTCATTTTTAGTTATATATTCATTCACAAAACAAAAAAAAAAACCCTCAAACCAATGTTTATCTTACAAACTTTCCCATAAACCAGCCATCCAAGCACTTCATACCACATAGAGATTGTTCAAGCACAAGAACAATTTCTGTAGTGCCCTTATTTTCACCTTCTAAACAAAAGACAACATTGTGCAACTTGACCGAGTTGGAGTTATTTCAGCAACTTTCAATACAAAGGAAAGTTCAAACAACTTGGAATTACTTCCTGAAGATTCATTAAGACCCTCACAGCTTCTTGAAAAGTATTCATCCTTAAAACATTAAGTGCAGTCTCAAGGTAAATCTTCTTGACTTTGCATTTTTCATACATCACTAATGATTTATTCTTGAATATAAAATGTAGTAATCATTGTCCATTTGAGCTACAAATTTGCTTATTATTCATTTTTTATCGATCATATACTATGAGATGACCTGTACACACAATAGAATGATGATAGAGGCGAAAAATGGCAGCATGAGTCAACACATACCCACATGAGTCAACTCATTCTAGTGAAAAAACAGGGTATGATTCGATGCATGGCCTTATGAATCGACTCATACTATTATGCAGGCCCCAAAACGGAAGGATAAAAGGTGCGTGAGTCGACAAAAAATGTGTATGTGTCGACACAAACAGGTGATGAGTCGACACATCCCATTATGCATCGACTCATACTGAGTTGATTTGGGATTTTTCAGAAACAGGAAGCAGAATGAGTCGACACATCCCACTATGCGTCGACTCATATTGGGTTGACTTGGTTTGGCAGGGGCATGGAAAGTTATGTGTCGATACATAACAGCATGTGTCGACACATAATATTTCAAAATGCAATTTTTCCTTCTTTTTACACTGTTTTTACATTTCCTTCATTGTTATTTGATATGGTTGTAATATTTAAGTTTCCACCTCATCCCCATTTGTAAATTGTACCCCCACTCCCCTAATGATGTAATAGCTTAGGATTTTAAGTTCCACAATTTACCAGTTTAATATAAATTGTTAGTAATTAGAGTGTGTATGGCAAGATAAAATCAATCGCTAGAAATCAACCTCTACGGTAACCTCACATGTTGCCTCGGAAAATAGTCATGTCCATCGAATATGGGCATTTTAGCAAAGACCCTCGATAAAAAAAGATCGTAGTCCCTCGGTGTCCCTCAATGTTGCCTTCGATAAACGATCTAGTCTCTTACAAAAATTGCTAAAGCGTCTCATAAATTGCCTTCTATGACTATACGATTGACCCGCGCTTGTCCCTTCACATTCAATGATGGGGCTTTCTACCAATCAATGGTAAGATAGTAACATCTAAAGGAGGAGGAAAAGAACAAAGACCTTTTGAGTAGGTAGGACGCTCATAGTTGCTTACTCAGAAATCAAAACAATTTTCACACTTACAATTTCAAAACATCTTCAAAAACAAACATCTCTTTGAATTATTTTCAAAACCAACACTTTGTATACATTCTTATAGAGACGAGAATCATTACAAAGTTTGATGAAACAAAGGCGTTTTCAAAATACTTTCAAAAACCCACCACAAACACATTTCAAACAAAGCATTTTTCAAAGTGCTCTATCAAGCAACTAAGATCCCGTAGATAACTACGAATGAAAAGGGTGCTAACACCTTCCCTTTTCATAACCTACCCCCCGAACTCAAGAAGATATCTCTAAAGGTCTTACCTGTTCTTTTCACCCTTTCCTTTATTGGATAAAAAAAGTCGGTGGCAACTCTTGCTATCCGCAATAATTCCAATCAAACGCAAAACAACCAAGTCAGTTCTCCTACCGTATTACAACCAAGTACTTCACTAATTTACAAGAGTTTCCAAAATGAACATGTCCTAAAATTCTCAAGTTTTATTTAGTTCAATTTACAAGAAGAATGCAAGTTTCATAGCCTAAAGTCCTAAATTTTTTACAATACAAATTCAAATGGAATCCCTAAATCTAAAGAAGTTGCCAAAACTTCTTCCAATATCCCTACATGCGCTTTATGGCTGCCCCGGCCACTTTTCCTTGACATATTCATCCATTCCTCACAAACATCACATGAAATAGGAAATAGAATAAGTTAACAATCAATTAAATTTGAGCACAAACAAAGAAAGTTATCAAGCAAGAGTTTCTCAATTTCATCATTAGGGTTTTGTTTAAGGAATCGGATTTTAGGTTGTTTCTCAATCATGTTCATGTTCCAAAAAGCCTCATACAAAATTGGATTTTATCATAGGCTAGGTCTATTGCAAATCACAAATAAATTGGTTCACAAAAGACAAATTCAAAGAGGTTTAAAATAGTAAAATATCACAGCCCAACCAAGAATTTACTGTCAAGCCCAACAAGAAGCATCACAAATAAGAATTGCAAGCTCATTAAAGTCCATCATCATGTTTCAAAGCAATAATCAAAGGCCTCATGTTATTATGTTTCAAACAAAAGTCAGAGCTACAATCATAGGCCTAGCCCTCACTACCAATCTCAAACAAGTGAATAAAAAATATTTGTTTGGTTCACAGTAGGTATTAATTAAGAATGCAAAAAAAAAAGTAATGTACTGCACAAGTACAAGCTCAGTTGAAAAAGCATTACAGAAAACCAGAATTCATAAAGCCAGCAAGCAACAAGTACAAACTCAGTTGAAAAAGCATCACAGAAAACCAGAATTCATAAAGCCAGCAAGCAACAAGTACAAACTCAGTTGAAAAAGCAAGCATCACAGAAAACCATAATTCACAAAGCCAGCAAGCAACAGGGCCAACAAGTAACAGGGGCAGCATAACACATCAAAAGTGCAAGATATCAAATCGCAACAGAGTTGACATATCAGAAAAAACAGAAAATCACAAGTCCAAGGCGAAAAGAGATGGCTCAATGCCTGATATCACAAATCAATTTCAACAATAAATCCTAAGTTCATAGCATATAAAGAGAGAGGTCACAGTTCACAAAGAAGAGAACACAACCACAAAACTACAAACGAAAAAATATATAGAAATAGTCACAAACCCTAAACCTTTGTTCATCTTTTTCTTTACATAAACCCTTCAAAATCGTTCAAACCAAACACACAATGAACAAATATACAGAAACAAAGCCAAACCAAAACCCTAACCCATAAACTATCATCATTTTCCTTCTCTAACAAAACCCTTTAGAAAGGATTTCGAGAAAGACAAAGAGGGAAAGGTCTGAATCGCAGTTAAGAGAAAACAAATAAAAAATCAGAAAGATATTACCAGAGATCTCAGAAGATTGACGAAATCACAGATCCGTTCATCACGACCCTTTCCCCCTTCCTTTTGTTATACATCTAACCATCATTACAGATAGATCATTGATTTTAAATATAGGGTTTCAGTCACCCCCTTTTAGATCTAGGAAAAAATATGCAACATCTGCAAAACCAAGCCACAAATTAAGGCAAAGGAGAGAAATACAAACATAAATTTGTAAAAAAATCATGAATCGGAGCTAAGCCGCCATGATCGTTGCCGCATGTCTCCGCCTACGACCGCTAGGGCAATTTCTGGCGAGCGCTAAAGAAAGAGAGAGGCGAGAGAACAAGGGAAGAGAAAGTCACGTTTGTTTTTTTCTGAATAATGATTTTGTTTAATTTTTGTTTACTGTATAATTTTGGTTTAAAACAAAGTTTATTTAACATGCCTCAGGTGGTGACACTTGTCACCACCATTATGGTGTCATTGTAATCTCACGCAGGTACACTCACCATAGCTACCATGCACCATCACTCAGCATCATTTGATCATCATCAAGCAGCCCAGATTCACATGACCATGATGCAGCCTCCTAAGGCAGCCACATTGGATCTCACACGGGGTTTGGACTATGTTTGGGCCCCATACGCGTTGCTTTCCATACCCCCACCCTGTAGCGGTAAAAATGTTCAAGACTAAGACATTGGATTGACTAGACTTTATACAAATCAAAAATAAAAATCGCCACCGCGCTTTATTTTTTCCAAAGGAATGGGAAAAGAGAGAATAACCTAAAAAGAGGGGGAAAGATTCAAGGTAAGGGGGTTGGTTATGCAAAGGGAAGGTATTAGCACCCTAAACATCTACGGTACTCCACAGGAACCTCTTTGAAAAAATCTGTATATTTTGGCTATAAAATATGTTGTATAGAAATAGATGGTGGAGGTGAGAAGAGAATTATTTTTTATGAGTTTTGCACCCGTCGTGGTTGCGAACCTTTAGTGCCTACATACCACCTTTCGTGGGTACACGTAGTTCCTCTTTTAAAATTTGAAACACAAGTGTGTTGGTTGATTTTATTAGATAAGACATCATCGTCATTGTCCGTGTGGAAAACATACTTACTACCCACAATCACGAGAAAGGAGAATTTGCATCATCTCAAAGTGGAGGATATGGCTTGGATTTTAAAATCAACAATTCCTCACTCAACACCCAAGTGGAAAATATCTCACTTCACTACATATTGTAGAAGTATAGTTGTTGCATCATTACAAGGATTGACAAGAGTCCAATATTTTGAGAAAAGTTTTAAAGTAGAAACCAAAGTGGCAAAATAGTTTGAAATGAGATTGATTGACTTTTAGTCTTATCACAAAAAATGTCAAGGTATTGTTAAGTTGATTGAAGTTTATTTATGAAAACATTTTAAAAATGCATGGACCTAGGTCCAAGTTTATTATGAAAGTTGTTTCAAGTTTAGAA
Organism: Vicia faba; assembly: GCA_948472305.1. Classification (NCBI taxonomy): domain Eukaryota; kingdom Viridiplantae; phylum Streptophyta; class Magnoliopsida; order Fabales; family Fabaceae; genus Vicia; species Vicia faba. The sequence goes on from OX451740.1 coordinate 964,237,884, forward strand.
ACAAGAAGAGTTTTCAAAAGGAGGGAGAAGATTTTTGAAATTAAAGAAGATGGGAGGAGAAGAAGAGATTATCCTAAATCATAAGGTAAAAGCTAAGGAGAAGAATCATATAACCAACAAGAAGCCAATACTTGACATTATGTGTCAAGATAGAATTCCAATTATTTGGATTGAAACCAAGCAAGCAAAGATACTAGACCTCTTGAGAGAACCAAACTTCAAGTGTATTAAGTCTTCACAAAAATTGGGCAGAGTAACGGATGTATACGGGTGAATTCCAAATTACAAACAGAGAATGTAATCACAAAAACCTTCACACAAAAACAAACAAGCAACCCAATGTCTTGAGGTAAACCTCAAGAACTCCAGACAAAATAATCAGATAAGATCACAAGGTCTTCAAGATAGGCCAAGGTTTCTAATCCTAAGTCCAAGAAAAATTCCCATGCTCCATAATGCCAAGGATAGTAACCAAATAGTCCAAGTGCCATTAAAGGTTTTTTAGGGTTTATGTTGATTATTAAGTATCGTAAGAAAGGAAAAGAAAAGCTCAAGTGAGCAAAGTAAAAATGGCAAGAAAATAAATGCTCAAATGAGCAAAGATGAAAATGGCATGAAATGTAAATGCTAAAAGTAAATAGTACATAAAGCATAAAAAATAATAAAGCATAAGATAAAACAAGTCAATAATTAGTGGTTAGTTGGATGACCATCTTGAAACTTGCATTTGGAACTCATTAGAGGATTGGTAGAACCAAAGCCTCTATACAACAAGTTGCATTTGCTTTTTGTTAAGTATATCATCCATTTGGAATTCTCATAAGTACCATTTAATGATCAACAGTGTTTAAGTGACCCGCGTTGACCAAAGGTTTTGTAGATCCATTAGAGAATTGGTAGAACCAAAGCCTCCATACAATAAATCTCAATGTTATTGGATCAAAGAGATCAAATTAACATACTTGGGCTTGCAATCATAAGTTTGAGCCACAAATGATCATTTATTCGAATTGGGACAAAATTTAACGCTATGTTAAGCAATCGTAAGTGGACTTATATAGAAGTCACACCTATTTTGAGGCCAGTCAATAGCAATCTATGCACCATTTATTTTAAGACATGATATAGAGATCATGCTCCAACAACATTTAGTGAAATAAGAAGGGGATCAAATGAAGAGGGATGGGAAAAAATATACAAACCATATTTTGAATTAAATTTTAATCAAACTATTATTAAAATCATTCATCCATTTCTTGTGGAGTTAAATCTTGTGTTTAGAAGTCACATTATGGATTTCAAAATTCTGACTTTGTGATAAATTCAATTTCAAGTTACCAAATTCAAATCCACGGCATTTCCAACTCAAGGGGTCTTAGGGCATAATTCTTGATGCTTTAGAAATATGAGGTTACAAGCTTTGGAATGGAAAAATAATGGAATCAAATGGATGCTTGAGATGAAAGTTACATGGAGTCAAAGTTGAAGAAAAAGAGTTGACTTTCCATACTTAGAAATATTTCAAATTCTTCTTCAAAAATGACGTATAATCTTTTGCATCCAAACATGGCCTTCCACTTGGAATTTGCTCTTGACCAAAAAAGATGGAATGAATTAGATCTCTTGAATGACATTTTGGAACTTGAACCACTCAAAATCTCCAAAAATCATGAAATGACCTATAATCTTTTTCATATTTCAGGCAACTCTCATCCATTTTATTACTTTGAACATAAAAGAAAACATAAAGTAAACATCTTCAAGATCATCATGGAAAAAGAATGGACTCAAGGTGATAAAAATTGACCAAGTTAGGACCATTTTAAGTCACCTATTGAAAATTGTGGATTCATCTGGATGACTTGTAATCTTTCTTCTTCACCAAGTTCCTTCCACATGAAAATTCCTTGGAACTTTTGAAGTGATTTGTTGATAACCCTTTTAAGAGAAAGATGTCTTTGGAATCACTCAAAAATACCAAAAGGCGAGCAAGATATGCTCCTTTGAAGTTCAAAACCCTAACTTCTAGATCAAGAGAATGCTTTGAGGAACTTTGACATGTTTGAACAAACTTCTTGTGCCAATATTCTTGCTTTGTGAATAGAATTTGTTGAGGATGATGTTGAGGATGATGATGAGGACTCATAGCCACCAAAACAACTTCCATATCTTGAAATTTGAGAGAAATATGCTCTTGTGACCAATAGGGACAAGGCCTTGTCCAAACATGACAACTTCTCCAATCAACCCCTTGTTATTTTGAGTCAACTCTAATAACATTGAAATGTGATGAACCAAAGAAACTTTTCCATGACAATTCTTCCAAAGCCAATCCAATGGTGAGGTTTGAACTTCTCAAGCTATGTTGACTAAGGAATGGAAATAAACTCATGAACCCATGGAGTAACTTGATAAATCTCATTGCCCTTACCTATATGGATAACAAGCAAGACAAACCAACATTCTATTTCATTAGTTAAGTGTAGAAATCAAAACAATCTTCATTATCATAAAAGGAAAATAAGTCAAGGTGCTTGGTAACTCCTCAAAAGGAGCAAAGCTAAATGTAGGGAGGAGAACCAAGAATCCTAGTGTGATCTTGTTGTGAGTGAAACAACATGGTATGATGAAGGGATCTTAGGGGCAAAAATTGGGGCACAACAGTCGCCCTTATTTAAGTTTCTTCTATGCGGAGATACGAAGGATAAAAATCTTTGTGTTGACGCGATGGAAGATACTTAAATATAAAACAAACCCTATTTTTGGCCTTAAGATGCCATGCAAATGCTTATGCATATGAATGCATATGAACAGTACCAAAGAGACGCAAAGTATCACTGGGGATGCAACAATGATAAAGAAACAAAGGAGCAACCCCGCAAGGAAAATATATCACTGGTGGACCAAGAGAACTGAATCAGAGAGGGTTGTAGGATGGTCAAAGGACACACCAACTTCTACTGAAGGCAAAGCTACCAACGTTTACTGAAGGCAGAGAGGAAGATAAAAAACATCGACTTTCACTGCCGATGGTCTACCAGAATCCACTGAGGGTAGAAAGAGAATATATCATATCACCGACGTTCACTAACAATGAACTACCAACGTTCATTGAGGATAGCAAAAAGATAACAAATATCGACGTTCACTGCCGATGGTCAACCAACTTTCACTGTAGGTAGATAGAAAATATATCATAACACAATCATTCATTGACAAGGAACTACAAACGTTCATTGAAGGTATCAAAAAGATAATAAACACCGACGTTCACTGCCGATGTCCAACCAACTTTCACTGAAGGTAGAGAGAAAATGTATCATAGCACCGCCGTTCACTGACGATGAACTACCAACATTCACTGAAGGTAGAAAAATGATAATAAACACTGACGTTCACTGCCGATGTCCTACCAACTTTCACTGAATGTAGAGACAAAATGTATCATAGCACCGCCGTTCATTGACGATGAACTACCAACGTTCACTGAGGGTAGAAAGAGAACAAATACCGTCATTCACTGCCGATGACCTACCAACTTTCACTGATGGTAGAAAGAGAATATATCATATCACCGTCGTTCACTGATGATGAACTACCAACTATCACTGAAGTTAGAAAAAAGATAATAAACACCGACGGTCATTGCTGATGTCCTACCAACTTTCACTAAAGGTAGAGAGATAATATATCATAGCACCGTCGTTCACTGACGATGAACTACCAATGTTCACTGAGGGTAGCAAAAAGATAATAAACTCCGGTGTTTACTGTCGATGGTCTACCAACTTTCACTGAAGGTAAAGAGAAAATATATCAAGTTTTCCCCAAAATTATGGTGTTTCACCTAGAATAGGTCTCAACTTCTTCTTTATCCAAGGAAATCCGCCTGGAAAGGATCAAACATAAGCTGTCCCAAATAAAGAGACTTGCTATTTATGGTCATGGAGGATTGCAAAAAGAAATGACTTTCTGGGGATAGAAATATGACTTCCTGGGGAAATGCCATGATATTCCTGTTGAGGAGATAAAGTATTCTCGTGCAAAATAAATGCACAAACTAAAACTCAAAGTTTTCAAAAATCCAAAGTAAATAATATTGTCATGTAACCACAAATCCAAACCAGAAATAAACGGGAGAAAGACAGTCAACGAAGATACATCCTTTGAGAAATAAACTGAAGAGGGAAAACTGAATCCAAACAAAGAGCTATACCAGAAGGCCAGAGAAAAATGTCAATGAATAATGATTTGTCAATTTTAGCCATGCATGATGTATGAGTGCTATCGTGCGCATGCTGGCAAAACAGATACACAATCAGTAGGAACAAACAAAAAAAACCTCCTCAGGTACTAGCAACACTTGGGTAAACTTCAACCAGAATGATCATTCCAAGAAAGGTAAAGGCCAACTGCGAAAACTAAACCTACTGCCTGCCTTTAACTTTACTAAGGAGAAACATAATTCGGAGGTAGACAAATCAAACAGATACCAAGATAGGACATCCTTCTTCCGGCTTCATCGGAGAAACCAGTTTTTATCAAAAGTAACATGCCTACTGGAGATTGCAAGACCAGCCTCAAATAAAACAGACTGACGCCGAAACAATCAAACTTCACTGGGGAATTCAAGCCTACTTCCCTGGAGAAAAATGAGGATTGAAACTTTACATCATGAAAACTTATTCCAACAAAAGATGCCCTGGGATAGCCTTCCCGGGGAATCAAGAAGTCAACATTATAGAAAGAGGTCAAACCCATGGGGATTTTAAATCAAACCCAACACTTGGTGGGTGAAAACCCAAAGGGTTGACAACTGTCTCGACACTTCTTAGAAAGTATACCGCCCTGGTCTAGTTTCCTGGGAAATAAATACCAACAATAATGCCAACACTGCAGAAAGAGCGACATCTCAGCACACCAAGGGAATAAAACCTTTTATCATATGAGGGAAGACTTTGTTGGGGAATCTGGGACAGAGGCTTCTGACCGTGCAAACCCAAAATCAAAAGTGAACCAAGACTTGATTGGGGATAATGGGATCACAACCCCAATATTGCACCTTACACCAATTGGTATCGTCTTTAACTAACTGAGAAACATACAATGATCATGCGCATACCAGCAAAATGACCTGAGAGAACCTTCATGAGGGAAATAAAACTTCTCAAAACAACCGGAGTTTGTTCATTCCCGGGATCACCATTTTTGTTGTCATTGTTTCATCACAAATCTCAAAGTAAAAGTAAATTGTAAAAATCTCTTTTTTTTAATGAAAAATCAATTTTGTTTTTTAATATTTTTGCTTTGAAAGTTATTATCAGTAACAAATGGAGTCTTTGCAAGCTAAATAAAATAAGAACACAAAGAATTGAGTAAAATCTCGAATTTCATTAATAAAATGGTAGTCTGCGAATGGCGAGACTCCATGGATGATTACAAAGTTTGGGAAATGGTAATACATAATGGAAAAGATACATTGAGATACAATGACCACTATCCCCCTAGCAACTTTTGAAATCCTGAGCAGCAGCTTTTGTTGAAGTATGGTGAGGATCCGAGAAGATTGTTTCTTCAACGATCAAGTCTTGTTTGACGTAGTTACTTGCCAAGAAAATCCCTAACTTTTGCCTAAGCTGCCCTTGCGGGTTTTCAACTTAGAGGAAAATTTATTTTGTTTATGTCCCTAATTTTTGCCTAGACCGTCCTTTCAGGTTTTCGGCATACCGAGACGCTCCTTTTTTCCTAAGCCGCCCTTTCGGGTTTTCAACTTAGCGAGCTGTTCTTTTATTTCTTTAGGCGAAGTATTTCTTGACTGCGTCAGCATTCATGGGACGTGGGAACTCCTCGCCATCCATAATTTTATGAATTAATGCACCACAGAGAAGGCTTTCTTGACAACATACGAGCCTTCAAAATTAGGATTCCACTTGCCCCTAAAATCAGTGTTGAAAGACATGATCTTCCTGAGCACGAGGTCGCCTTCTCTGAATTCATGAGGTTTGACCTTTTTATCAAAAGCGATCGTAAGTGGACTTATATAGAAGTCGCACCTATTTTGTGGTCGGTCAATAGCAATCTATGCACCATTTGTTTTGAGACATGATATAGAGATCATGCTCCAATAACATTTAGTGCAATAAGAAGGGGATGAGATGAAGAGGGATGGGAAAAAATATACAAACCACATTTGAATTAAATTTTAATCAAACTATTATTAAAATCATTCGTCCATTTTTTGTGGAGTTAAACTCAACACCATGGATCCAATGATGTTAATAAAGTTCATGATCCAAAACCTAACCCAAGATTAGCCAAAAAATAATCACAAAATAATATAATATTTAATATAAAAAAAGATTAAAAAATGTTTTAAAATTAGGTAATAATGAGAAAAATATCAATTATATTCAAATTAATCAAGAAGTGAGAAGTAAGGCCATAGAAAAATCAGAAATGGATCCAAACATTTTTACAAAAAGTTTGGTAATTTTTAAAAGTCAGAAACTATTTTTTAAACTATTTAAAATTGTTCAAACAAACATAAAATAGGTCAAAAACAGTAAACCTCAACATAAAATTCCATAAAATTTTCAGAAAGTCAAAAATATGCAAAATAATATTTATGAATTTTTCAAGAATTAAAAAATGTCAGAAAGTATTTTTTAAGTAATTAAAAGAAAGCAAATAATACAAAAAATATAAAAAATACCAAATTTCAAAATCAAAATGTGAAAAAATAGTCATGAGATCAGAAATAATTCAAAGTATTTTTGTGAATTTTTTCATAATTTTTGGATAAAAAATAAAAGATATGAATTTTTGAAAATTTAATCAATAAATATATAAAATCAGAAAATAAAATAAAACCAAAAAGATGTGGACCATCAGATCATAGTCAAAACGTGTTAGTAAGCTAATCCAATGGACCAAACGCGCTGTGCTTGATATGAACCTTAGAGAGATACACATGGGATCAGAAAATGGGCAACCAATGAAATTAAAACGTTTGGCACGCTATCATTGGCTGAGACGAGACATGTCATCGTCTTCAACCTCCAGACACCCTGTAATGGGGATTTTGTGAGATCCTTTAAATGGAAAAATTAGGATCCAAGGCTAGCATCATTGAACTCGTCTCTTCAAGACGATTCTAACACAACCATCGCGCCAAATTTATATAAGGTATGGAGAGAGATATGAATCAAAAACTCAGAAAATAGTGAGCACCTTCAATTTGAGATTTCTCTCTCAATTCTCAATGGATTTAAAAATTGTAAGCAACATTAGAATCAGGAGAAGGAGTAGAATAGATTAGTGCTTGATTTGGATCCAAATGGTGGAGAATTCTACCTTTTCGAAGTTCAAGGAGGAAGCTCTGAAACTGGACTTCTAGTGCTGGAGAGTTTATATGATGATCAAGGTTGATGAATGCACAAAGAATTTTGGAAAAGGGAGCTTAAATCTCAGAAACTGAATTCAAAAAAATGGGTTCGTGTGAGGTTTTGGCAGGGTGTTCTTGGCTCTCAAAGCTTGGGAAAATGGATGGGGGATGACCCTCTATTTATAGGGAAGTGAATGGGAATGAAAATTTGAAGAAACAAAGAAGTTTGGAGGGAAATTGAGTGAAGGCCGAGCACGAGTGAAGTGTGACTTCATTTCCATCAAAACTCAGCTAAATCTTGCGTGTTTTGGGGTGCTAATCACTTATGACAAGTTTGCTAATCAAGTTTAAATAAAAAACGCGCATAAATCTTGTGTTTAGAAGTCACATTATGGATTTCAAAATTTTGACTTTGTGAAAAGTTCAGTTTCAAGTTACCAAATTCAAATCCATGGCATTTTCAACTCGTGGGGTCTTAGGGCATAATTCTTGATGCTTTAGAAAGATGAGATTACAAGCTTTGCAATGGAAAAATAATGGAATAAAATGGATGCTTGAGCTGAAAGTTACATGGATTCAAAGTTGAAGAAAAATAGTTGACTTTCCATACTTAGAAATATTTCAAATTCTTCTTCAAAAATGACCTATAATCTTTTGCATCCAAACATGGCCTTCCACTTGGAATTTGCTCTTGACAAAAAAATATGGAATGAATTAGATCTCTTGAATGACATTTTTAAACTTGAACCACTCAAAATCTCCAAAAATTGAGCAATTTATGACTTGTTGAAGTTGGCCAAAAATCAAGAAATGACCTATAATCTTTTGCATATTTAAGGCAACTTCCGTCCATTTTCTCACTTTGCACATAAAAGAAAACATAAAGTACACATATTCAAGATCATCATGGAAAATTAATGGACTCAAGGTGATAAAAATTTACCAAGTTATGACCATTTGAAGTCACCTATGGAAAATTGTGGATTCATCTGGATGACTTGTAATCTTTCTTCTTCACCAAGTTCCTTCCACATGAAAAATACTTGGAAAATTTGAAGTGATTTGTTTATAACCCTTTTAAGAGAAATATGTCTTTGGAATCACTCAAAAATACAAAAAGGTGAGCAAGATATTCTCCTTTGAAGTTCAAAACCCTAGCTTCTAGATCAAGAGAATGCTTTGAGGAACTTTGACAAGTTTGAACAAACTTCTTGTGCCAATATTCTTTCTTTGTGAATAGAAGTTGTTGAGGATGATGATGAGGACTCATAGCCACCAAAACCACTTCCATATCTTGAAATTTGAGAGAAATATGCTCTTGTGACCAATAGGGACAAGGCCTTGTCCAAACATGACAACTTCTCCAATCAACCCCTTGTACTTTTGAGTCAAATCTAATAACCTTGAAATGTGATGAACCAAAGAAACTTTGCCATGCCAATTATTCCAAAGCCAGTCCAATGGAAATAAACTCATAAACCCATTGAGTAACTTGATAAATCTCATTGCCCTTACCTATATGGATAACAAGCAAGACAAACCAACATTGTATTTCATTAGTTAAGTGAAGAAATCAAAACAATCTTCATGATCACAAAAGGAACATAAGTCAAGGTGCTTGGTAACTCCTCAAAAGGAGCAAAGCTAAATGTAAGGAGGGGAACCAAGAATCCTAGTGTGATCTTATTGTGAGTGAAACAACATGGTATGATGAAGGGATCTTAGGGGCAAAAATTGGGGTACAACAGTTGCCCTTATTTAAGTTTCTTCTATCTGGAGATACGAAGGTTAAAAATCTTCGTGTCGACGCGATCGAAGATACTTAAATATAAAACAAACCCTATTTTTGGCCTTAAGATGCCATGCAAATACTTATGCATATGAATGCATATGAACAGTACCAAAGAGACGCAGAGTATCACTGGGGATGCAACAATGATAAAGAAACAAAGGAGCAACCCCACTAGGAAAATAAATCACTAGTGGACCAAGAGAACTGAAACAGAGAGGGTAGTAGGATGGTCAAAGGACACACCAACTTCTAGTGAAGGCGAAGCTGCCAACGTTCAATGAAGGCAGAGAGAAAGATAACAAACATCGACATTCACTACCGATGGTCTACCAGAATCCATTGAGGGTAGAAAGAGAATATATCATATCACCGCCATTCACTGACGATGAACTACCAACGTTCATTGAGGGTAACAAAAAGATAACAAACATCGACGTTCACTGTCGATGGTCTACCAACTTTCACTGAAGGTAGAGAGAAAATATATCATAGCACCGTCATTCACTGACGATGAACTACCAACGTTCAATGAAGGTAGAAAAAAGATAATAAACACTGACGTTCACTGCCGATGTGCTACCAACTTTCACTGAAGGTAGAGAGAAAATGTATCATAGCACCACCGTTCATTGACGATGAACTACCAACATTCACTGAAGGTAGCAAAAAGATAATAAACACTGATGTTCACTGCCAATGTCCTACCAACTTTCACTGAAGGTAGTGAGAAAATGTATCATAGCACCGTCGTTCACTGACGATGAACTACCAACGTTCACTGGGGGTAGAAAGAGAACAAACACCAACGTTCACTGCTGATGTCCTACCAACTTTCACTGAAGTAGAAAGAGAATATATCATATCACCTCCGTTCACTGATGATGAACTACCAACGTTCACTGAAGGTAGCAAAAAGATGATAAACACCGACGTTCACTATCGATGTCCTACCAACTTTCACTGAAGGTAGAGAGAGAATATATCATAGCACCGCTGTTCACTGACGATGAACTACAAACATTCACTTAGGGTAGCAAAAAGATAATAAACACCGACGTTTATTGTCGATGGTCTACCAACTTTCACTGAAGGTAGAGAGAAAATATATAAAGTTTTCCCCAAAATTCTGGTGTTTCACTTAGAACGGGTCTCAACTTCTTCTTTAACCAAGGAAATCCGCCTGGAAAGGATAGAACATAAGTTGTCTCAAATAAAGAGACTTGCTATTTTTGGTCATGGAGGATTGCAAAAATAAATGACTTTCTGGGGATAGAAATATGGCTTCTTGGGGAAATGCCATGCTATTTCTGCTGAGGAGATAAAGTCTTCTCGTGCAAAATAAATGCACAAACTAAAATTGACTAAGTTATGACCATTTGAAGTCACCTATGGAAAATTGTGGATTCATCTGGATGACTTGTAATCATTCTTCTTAACCAAGTTCCTTCCACATGAAAACTCCTTTGATCTTTTGAAGTGATTTGTTGATAACCCTTTAAAGAGAAAGATGTCTTTAGAATCACTCAAAAATACAAAAAGGTGAGCAATATATGCTCCTTTGAAGTTCAAAACCCTAGCTTCTAGATCAAGAGAATGCTTTGAGGAACTTTGACAAGTTTGAACAAACTTCTTTTGCCAATATTCTTGCTTTGTGAATAGAAGTTGTTGAGGATGATGATGAGGACTCATAGCCACCAAAATAACTTCCATATATTGAAATTTAAGAGAAATATGCTCTTGTGACCAATAGGGACAAGGCCTTGTCCAAACATGACAACTTTTCAAATCAACCCCTTGTACATTTGAGTCAAATATAATAACCTTGAAATGTGATAAACCAAAGAAACTTTGCCATGCCAATTCTTCCAAAGCCAATCCAATGGTGAGGTTTGAACTTCTCAAGCTATGTTGACTAAGGCATGGAAATAAACTGATGAACCCATGGAGTAACTTGATAAATCTCATTGCCCTTACCTATATGGATAACAAGCAAGACAAACCAACATTATATCTCATTAGTTAAGTGAAGAAATCAAAACAATCTTCATGATCACAAAAGGAACATAAGTCAAGGTGTTTGGTAACTCCTCAAAAGGAGCAAAGCTAAATGTAGGGAGGGGAACCAAGAATCCTAGTGTGATCTTATTGTGAGTGAAACAACATGGTATGATGAAGGGATCTTAGGGGGAAAAATTGGGGTACAACACACCCTATTTTACTAATAGCGCAGGCCCATTTTGATTCTTTTTGTTAAAAACATTTTATTGTTTTCCTGATTTCAAAAAAAGGCTCATTTGGGCCTAACAAAAATTATTTTCTCACACCCCCTTTTTACTTTTTTAAAACTCAGACCCAGCTACTTTTTTTATACTTTTTATATTTTCTTTGTTTACTTAATAAAAAAAATATATTATTCTTAAAATAACTAAATTAAAAATATTTTAACTTAAACACTTATCTTATTTTTTAAATTGTCATTAATATTTATTTACTCTATAAATAAATTACTAGACTTACGTTTTATTTTCTTAAATTTAATTAACTTACATTTTAGGTTTAAGATAAATAATTAATTAACTTTTCTTGTAATTAATTAATTAGTTTAACCAGGTTAATCTTGAAACATTTTCCATCAAAAAAACCCTAAAAACAATTTCTTTTTATTTTCTTCATCTTTACATTTTGTACATTCAATTATTATTCATATTCAATGGTTTGTAATAGATAATTAAGCTTTTATTGCTTTCCTCCTCTTGTAACGCCCGATATTTAATTAATTATTTAATTAAATATTTTTGAATTAGTGGTTGTTAGGATAAGTTGTTGGGTTGTCATGTTGTGAGTTGTTAATGAAAGTTGCTAAGTTGTTATTTGGTTGATTAATCGGTTGATTAATATTAGCAATAATATTAGAATAATAAAAGGATAATAGTTGGGCTTAATAAAGTGTTGATAGCAGTAAAAGGGGGGTTGCGAATATTAAGCCCAATAAGAATAATAGTAATATGGCATGTTAAGTTGAATAAGAAGGAATTAGGGTTTTATGAGAAAAGGAAGAATAAGGGTTTGGGAGTTTTTGGGGAATACGTAAAGTTGTTGCTGTGAAGAGGAGAAGTGAAAGAAGAGGAAAAGGTTGAAAAGCTATGGAAAAGCGAGGTTCAACCGGTGGAATAAAGCAGTCTCCAATCCGAGGTAAGGATGGGGTTCTGACTTTATAATAGAGTATATAATGAATGGTATATGAGATTGGGGTTGTGAAAATTGTTTCTGTTTTTTTTTTAAATTGATATATTGTTGAAATTGAGAGATGAATAATGATTCCCAAATTATGTATAATTGATGTAGAAACATGGGATGATAATATATGATGATTACCTATGATTAGATGATGTTTTAAGACCCATAATATAGTGAAATCGTAGAAAAATTGCAGAAAATCACAGAGAAATCCATCACAAAACAACATGAGTCGACTCATGCAGAAGGCAGTGTCGGCTTGAGCATACCCGAGAGGCAAAATCTCTCTATCAAACAGATAAGCATCGACACGTAGAGGTTATGAGTCAACATATAAAGGTTATGAGTCGACTCATTGGGTCGACCTGAGCATACCCGAGTGACATCCAATTTTTGACAATTTCGTAACGACCATAACTTTTGAACTGTAACTCCATTTGATGCGCCGTTCAAAGCACTGGATAGCTAACACTATGAACTATATTTATTAGGAGTAAAATTAAGGATAAGAAGGATAATTATAGTACCCATTTTAGGATAAAGTTAGCTTCCCTGTGGTGAATCTCTATGATGTTTTGTGGTGATGAAGTATGATGATGACACGACGATCTTATGATAATGCTTGGTTCATAATAATAATATTAATAATAATGATGATGTAGTATTAGAGTATAATAATTTGTAGAAGTTTTGTAATTAGAAATAAGAAATTAGATAATTAATTAAGCGGTATATTCGAAAATTATCCGAATAATTTTATGGTTGTTAACCTGTTGTTGTGTTGTTGTTGTGGTTGAGTAGCTGTGGAATTATAGTTGATGATATGTTGGTGTTGAAATGCCTCTATTTATTTGAAAGATAAAGTGGTAGGCTTATGGCTAGTGTTGATTTGTTGTTGAGTTGCTGTTGAATTATTGCTAAGTTGCTGTTTAATTATTGTTGTTGATTTGTTGTTGTATTGCCGTTGTTGTGTTGTTGTGATTGTTGCTGTGAATTTTTGTTGATAATGCAAAGTTGTAGGGAATTTTAAATGATGATGAATTACCTCTATTTACTGGTAATAATGGTGATATAGGCTTATGCCTTGCGATGAACGATGATTGATGTGAGTATGTGATAGTGCATTCATTGAGTCACATACATTTGCATAAACTGCAATGACATGGATTGGGAAATTGAGAAGAAGGCTTATGCCTTGTTGATGCCTCTATTAATTGGAAATTATTAAGTTGGGAGTTCTGCTTCATTTTTAAGTTGGGAGTTCTACTCCATTTTTAAGTTGGGAGTTCTGCTCCATTCGTACCACCTGCATGTACATAAAAACAAGTTGCATTTCATATTGCATCCTGAGTTGTCGTGTGGATGAATTAATTATGTTAAATGTTGATAAAAAGCTGTGAAGTGGTGAATTGTATGATCTAATCCTAATATATCATTTATCGTACATCTGATTATATTGTTTGATATCTCACCCCTTCTGTTTGAATGTTGCCCTAAGTTAGTAATGTGCATGCAATCAAGAAGGATATATGTTACCTTCGTTAGTCTGAGTTGGTGTTATCGCTCTGATACGTAGCACTCGGGGGGATGAATGCATGTTTTCCTTATTGTTGGTTTACATTATGTTGCTTAATTTTTAAGTTGTTTTCATTAAAGACTTGTTGTCTTAAAGTTGTTTTGAGTTGGACAAGATGTTATGGTGTATCAGTTGAATTTTTTGAATCTATTTCGTAGTAATGAAAGTTGTTTTATTTTTAAAGACTAAACAAGTTGTTATCGATTCATCCAAATTTTATGTGTTATGTATCTGAACTATAGGTGATTGAATGTCATTGTTTTAAGTTTAAAGTGTAGCATTCCATTTTTTTGTTGGAAATTTTTGTAACTCTGATTTTATATAACTCGTCTGGTAGAAATGGGGTGTTACATTAGTGGTATGAGAGCAGGTCGGACTGTTCGGCCAAGTTGGCTAATGTTGTTTTCCCCTTAGTACGTGACATGTGTGTGGAAAATTGTCGGTGTTTTCTTGCTTTTCTAATCGATTGTATGCAGGAGTTGGTTTGAAGATAAGTGGGAGAGACGCTTTGCTTCTTGGATGTGTTTCGGTTGTAAGATGTTGGTTTAGTATACTGTTGTTTGCGACAGTGCAAGCATCGTTGAAGTCTTGTTGTTTACCGAATCCGAAGGTGACATGGATTAAAGATTTTGTTTGTTAATCAAGTTAGAAAGTTGTGATGTTTCAGCACTACTAGTGGACTGTGAAGTTGTCGGTTTGAGTAGCCCTTTCATAATATGTCTACATTTGAACGGTGATAGAGTGATAAATTGATGTAGACCTTGTCGTGGGATCCTTGTGAGTGATTGTAAAAGTTGTTGAAGTTGTTGGAAAATTTTGAATCACGAGTCGGAGTCGGAAACGTGAGGAGATAAGTATGATTTCAAGGATGGTAGGTGTTGGTACTGGTACAAAGAAATTATGTTCTGATGTTATCGTAAGGTGTGTAATAGTATGTTGTTTAATGGCATCGGTGTTCGCATTTTTAGATAACTTTGGAAATTCATATCTTGTGTTTCGAGTATCAGATTGGTGATCTGTTTGAACCTATGAGGAGATAGAAATATATTCAATCGTATGAAATTTTTTTCAAATATGATTTATGCATTCCCATATGGAGGAAATCTGAAGTCGTTTATGGAACTAGAGGCTTTTTGGGCATAAATGATTATTATCGCAGTTGTTCGAGACGAGGTCAAGCATAATATGTTGTTGGCGAATAAGTTCAGAAATGAGATGTTCGGCATTAAAAAGGATAGTCATTCATAATTTCAAGTATGGGATGTTGCATGTGAATACAGTTTTGTAGAACTAAAGAAAAGATTGACGACTGCTCCAATATTGGTTTTGCTTAATCCGAGTGAGTCATTTGTAGTGTATTATGAATGCGTCTAAGATGAGACTTAGTGGTGTTCTAAAGCTGAATGGACAAGTTGTTGCTTGTGATTATATAAAACTCATAGTTCATGAGAGGAATTATCCTACACGTGACTTAGAGTTATCAGTGGTGGTGTTTATGTTGAAGATTTGGAGACATTGTCTTTTTGGTTCTAGATTTGAAGTATTTAGCGACCATAAGAGTTTAAAGTATTTATTTGATCAGAAGGAATTGAATATGAGGCAACGAAGATGGTTGGAGTTGTTGAAAGGTTATGATTTTGGTTTGAATTATCATCCAGGTAAACCTAATGTCTTGGCTGATGCTTTAAGTCGAAAGACTTTACATATGTAGGCAATGATGGTTAAAGAATTGGAGTTAATTGAACATTTTAGAGATATGAGCTTTGTTTGAGAAGTGACACTGAAGAGTGTTATGTTGGGGATGTTGAAGATTAACAATGATTTTCTGGACAATATCAAAGAAGCTCATAAGTTAGATGTAAAATTGGTACATTTGATGGTTGGACTCGATCAGTCTAAGAATGATGATTTCAAGTTAGACGCGCAGGGTGTGTTGAGACTCCATAATCGAATTTGTATTCCTGATGATGCGGAGATGAAGAAAGTAATCCTAGAGTTGGAGGATACTTAACCTTCATGTGAGGCTAAGTGAGTGTAATGTGGACCGTGTAATATGCTGAGCGTTGATGTCTCATCGACAAGATCGAATGATAGGAAAATTGTGGGAGTGTTTGTAAACCTCATTGGAAATTATTGGATTATAGTTCTTTAGGTTACTTGAGTACAAGTTCTAAAGGAACAATATTATAGTTTGGTAACGATGGTTTAAACTCCATTATTGTTGTTGGCTATCCATTGAAAAATCGAGGAACTGATCACCCTTAATCTCTTGTTGATAGTAGACGAGATCGTGTTGGATGGTATAGACTTGTCTTTCTATGTTAACAGTGTGTAAAGTGATTGATGTTATATCATGAGATAGTCGCTCACCAATTTGTGTGAAGAGTGGCTAAGAAAGAGTTGAGGCGTATTGAACAATTCAGAGTAGCGGGTTTATATGCGAGCTAACATCGCAAAGTGAAAGATTGAGAATATCAAGTGAACAATGGTTTTATGGTGGATGTTGAGGAAAGTCTGAAACTAGAATGATACTTGTAAACTGTATAGTTGGCAGAAATTCTAATGAGGACGGTGACTTAAGATGGATTATCAGAGTTGTGCAGCTAAAGCGTATGTGGCACAGTTGCTATGAGTATACGACTTTACATGCTTGATTTGGTAGATTGTTGATGTAAGGATGAAGTGCCAAGGTGTTGTGATATCTCAGAGACATTTGCTGATTTATAAGGATATTATTGTGGTTGTTGGTCGATGGTGAGTTGTGTGTATATTTGTTGAGTTATACTGTTAAGTTGATGTTATAATGATTTTTTTCCCGTTGTCATGATGTTGTTGTTGATTACCGTAAGTAAGGAATAATATTTCATAATATGATGAAGTTGACTATGTTGGTTATGTTGATGTCACTATAAGAGTGATATGTTGATATGAATAAGGTTGATGATATTTTGTTGAAGTGATTGATAAGTTGTTAGTGGTTATGTCACGGAGATGTTGAATGATTAGCACGTGTGGATTTGAATTATATCATGTTAAGCATTGTTATATCGAGAAAGTAGTGGTCGAAGTGTTGCAAAACGCGAATTGAAGATCAGAGAGTTGGATGTGAAATTCACATTAAGAGTGGTAGTATCGAGTGGATTTCTGAGGACAAAAATATTCTAAGTGGGGGAGAGTTGTAATGCCCAATATTTAATTAATTATTTAATTAATTATTGTCGAAATATTTTCGAATTAGTTGTTGTTGGGATAAGTTGCTGGGTTGTCATGTTGTGAGTTGTTGATGAAAGTTGCTAAGTTGTTATTTGATTGATTAATATTAGCAATAATATTAGAATAATATAAGGATAATAATTGGGCTTAATTAAGTGTTGATAGCAGTAAAAGGGGGTTGCGAATATTAAGCCCAATAAGAATAATAGTAATATGGTATGTTAAGTTGAATAAGAAGGAATTAGGTTTTTATGAGAAAAGGAAGAATAAGGGTTTGGGAGATTTTGGAGAATATGTAAAGTTGCTGTTGTGAAGAGGAGAATCGGAAGAAAAGGCAAAGGTTGAAAAGCTATGGAAAAGCTAGGTTCAATCAGAGGAATAGAGTGGTCTCGAATCCGAGGTAAGGGTGGGGTTTTGACTTTATAATAGGGTATATAATGAATGAAATGTGAGATTGGGTTTGTGAAATTTTTTTCTGTTTGTTTTTGAAATTGATATATTGTTGAAATTGAGAGATGAATAATGATGCCCAAATGATGTATATTTGATATAGAAACATAGGATGATAATATATGATGATTACCTATGATTAGATGATGTTTTAAGACCCATAATTTAGTGAAATCGCAGAAAACCGCAGAGAAATCCAGCACAAAACAGCATGAGTCGACTCATGCAGAAGGCAGGGTCGGCCTGAGCATACGCGAGAGACAGGATATCTCTATCACACAGCTATGCATCAACACATAGAGGTTATGATTCGACACATAAAGGTTATGATTCGACTCATTGGGTCGACCTGAGCATACCCGAGTGACATCCAATTTTTGACAATGTTGTAACGGCCATAACTTTTGAACCGTAACTCCGTTTGATGCACCGTGCGAAGAGTTGGATAGCTAATGCGATGAACTATATTTATAAGGAGTAAAATGAATGATAAGAAGGATAATTATAGTACCCAAGTTAGGATAGAGTTAGCTTCCCCATATTCAATCGATATGATG
The DNA here is from genome assembly GCA_948472305.1 of Vicia faba. Classification (NCBI taxonomy): domain Eukaryota; kingdom Viridiplantae; phylum Streptophyta; class Magnoliopsida; order Fabales; family Fabaceae; genus Vicia; species Vicia faba. Next base: position 964,256,093 of record OX451740.1, read on the forward strand.
TTTTCTGGTGATGAAGTATGATGATGACATGACGATCTTATGATAACGCTTGGTTCATAATAATAATAATAATATTAATAATAATGATGATGTAGTATTATATTATAATAATTTGTAGAAGTTTTGTAATTAGAAATAAGAATTTAGATAATTAATTAACCAGTATAGTTGAGAATTGTCTGATTAATTATGGGCAATATTATGTTGTAGGCCTATGGTCAATGTTGAATGGTTGTTTTGACCTGTTGTTATATTGTTGTTATGGTTGAGTTTCTATGGAATTATTGTTGGTGATATGTTTGTTGAAATTCCTCTATTTATTGGCAAGATAAAGTGGTAGGCTTATGGCTAGAGTTGATTTGTTGTTGAGTTGTTATTGATTTGTTGCTAAGTTGCTGTTTAATTGTTGTTGTTGATTTGTTGTTGTATTTCCGTTGTTGTGTTGTTGGGATTGTTGCTATCATTTTTTGTTGATAATGCGAAGTTGCAGGGAATTTTAAATGACGATGAATTACCTCTATTTACTGGTAATAAAGTTGATATAGGCTTATACCTTGGAATGAACGATGGTTGTTGTGAGTATGTGATAGTGCATTCATTGAGTAACATACATTTGCATAAACTGTGATGACCTAGATTGGAAAACTGCGAAGAAGGCTTATGCCTTGTTGATGCCTATATTAATTGGAAATTATTAAGTTGGGAGTTCTGCTCCATTTTTAAGTTGGGAGTTCTGCTCCGTTTTTAAGTTGAGACTTCTGCTCCATTGGTACCACCTGCATGTGCATAAAAACAAGTTGCATTTTATATTGCATCCCGAGTTGTCGTGTGGATGAATTAATTATGTTAAATGTTGATAAAAAGCTGTGAAGTGGTGAATTGTATGATCTAATCCTAATATATAATTTATCGTACATCCGATTATATTGTTTGATATCTCACCCCTTCTATTTGAATGTTGCCCTCTGTTGGTAACATGCATGCAATCGGGAAGGATATATGTTACCTTTGTTAGTCTGAGTCAGTGTTGTCACTATGATATGTAGAACTCGGGGGGATGAACGCATGTTTTCCTTATTTTTGTTTTTCATTATGTTGCTCAATTTTTAAGTTGTTTTCATTAAAAAATTGTTGTCTTAAAGTTGTTTTGAGTTGGACAAGATGTTATGGTGTTTCAGTTGAATTTTGTGAATCCGCTGCGTAGTAATGAAAGTTCTTTTATTTTTAAAGACTAAACAGGTTATTATCGGTTCTTCCAAATTTTATGTGTTATGTATATGAACTATAGGTGATTGAATGTTGTTGTTTTAAGTTGAAAGTGTAGCATTCCATTTGTTTGTTGGAAATTTTTGTAACTCTGATTTTATATAACTCGTTGGGTAGAAATGGGGTGTTATACCTCTCATTTACAAACTTGAACCCCCCATTCCCAAAGCGTTGTAATAGCGTAGGACATTTAAATTCTATAATTTACCGCTTTCCTTATTATTGCTAGTAATTAGAGTTTGCATGCCAAGAGTTAAAATCAAACATTAGAAAACCCTAATCCAAGATATAACACTTGAAAACAAAACACTTTACACACATACATCTCTTGGTTAACCAACACTTGTTGCCTCGGATTAAAATAGTCATGTCCCTTGAACATGAGATGTTTGGGTAAAGACCCTTGATTAAAATATCATAGTCCATCGATGACCCATCAAATGTTGCCTTCGGTAAATGATCTTAGTCCCTTACAATAATTGCTAAAACATCTTACAAGTTGCCTTCTATGACTATACGATGACCCACACATGTCCCTCACATATAATGATAAAGCTCTCTACCAATCAATGGTAAAGTAGCACTATCTAAAGGAGGAGGAAAAGAACAAATACTTTTTGAGTAGGTAGATTGGCCGTAATTGCTTGGTCACAAACAAAACCATTTCACACCTCACACTTTCAAAACAATTTTCAAACAAATATTTTGTATACATTCTCAACAATACGAGAGTCATTACAAAATTGCCTTACATTGGCATTTTCAAACATCTTTCCAGAACATCCCCTTTCAACAAATATTTTCAAAACCAACACTTTGTATACATTCTCAACGATACGAGAATCATTGCAAAGTTTACCGAACTTAGGCGTTTCAAAAATATTTTCAAACTTACACAAACACAAAGCATTTCAAAGTGAGCTAGAAATTAAGAGCCCATAGATAACTACAAATGAAAAGGGTGCTAACACCTTCCCTTTTCATAACCTACCCCCCGAACTCAAGAAAATTCTCAAAAGGTGTTTCCTGTTCTTTTCAACCTTTCCTTTATTGGATAAAAGAAAAGTCGGTGACGACTCTTGCTATCCACAACATTTGTGATCAAACGTAAAACACCCAAGTCAGTTCTCCCATCGTATTATAGAACTGGAGATTCTGATGGGGATATTAAACTAAAAGTGGGGTTACCTTAAGAGCTAGATCACCTCTTTTACTTTATTTATTTGTCTAGTTTTCTTTACATTTTGGGTCTATGCTTGGGTTTATTACTTATGAAAATCCTATACCCAATTTTGGAGCATTTTAGGTAAGTAGCAATAGATCGTGGAAATTGTACGGCGTATACCAATATGGTTGAAGTAATATCTACGTTAGTGTGACACATTTGTGGGTACTAGTGTCCCTTGAGTTAAATCAAGGAGAATACGAGGCCGCTGGGTGGTGTAATGAAGCACTAATTGACTGTAGAACCTTAGTTGAACAACTTGGCCATTAGAAATTAGTGACATAGCTGCCTTTGGTGCAGACTGAAGTTGGGTGATACTCGATACTACACTCATTGAGATCAGACTTTCGGGATATTTTGGTCATGAAAACAGATTGCTTGTGCTGAAACAATGCCCGATGAAGAAAGATCAATGATATTGAGATTCCCTAGAACCCGGTTACTTCTTTTAGGATAGGTTGAACCAACTAAAACTTCAAGAAGGTACTTACCTACAAACTCCATGAAAGATTTTGAACCTATGTTTAATTGTGTGACTTGGTTGAATTTATGATCTGACAACTTGAACTCCTTGCAGGGTTTGTCTGTATTCATTATCTAACAAACTTGAATTCCTTGCAGGACTTGTTTGTAGTCATTATCCAGTAATCTGGACTTCTTGAAAGGCTTACTTATTTTCACTACCTTACAATTTGCTAAGTGCATAGCATACACATCATAAAATAATACCATATCATTCTCACTTACCAATTCAAGGATCACAAAGGCCATTGATGCAGGTTATCATGAATCAGATGCCTAGCAAGGGGGCAGGAGGATTTACTTTCCTATAACTAAATGTCGTCAAAGTATCATGAACCAACGTCTAACAAGGGACCGGGGGATTTATTTTCCTCTAACCAATGATGTTAAAGACCAAAGCACGTTATCTTGAGTCAAAGGCTATGACCCACTCGACATGGTGAGCTTGATTCACGTAGAAGGACTTTCAACGATACGAAGTTCTTCAATCAAAACTGCAGTCAGATTCTACTTCTAACATTTTGTGCTATTTACCCCACGAGATCCTTGAAAACATTGCATCTACATATCACGCATCATGTCATAACAAGTTTTCACCATACAGGTTTTCACATCTGCTTACTGTTTATTTCAGTAAAGATGCCTCTCGAACAGACCGTCAGAAATCCCCAAGTTCAAGATGCTCAGTTCAAAGAAATGTTCCTGAACCTATCCAAGGGGAAAGAAGAATTTAAAGCACTCCTCACTAAGAGCATGACCAAGAAGAATCCTGAAGACAATAAGGATAACCAGTTGGAATAATTGCAAGATTAGATGCCAACGATGAGAATCCAGATGATGGGACATATGACTCTTATCTAAAACTTAGCTCGGGGACAATAGGAGTTGAGAACTCTCATAAGTGAACTTCATCAAGAAAAATACAACTATATGGGACGAACAACTAGAATTGGGGATCAAATCATTAATCAACCTCCAATGAGACAGGAAGTTGGCTCAGTTAACAGTAGGCCTTTTCGGATTACTACTACATCACAAGTACAACAACTTCCTTTCCAACAACAACAGGGGAATCAGTGTAAGTAGAATACACCCAAAAGAAGATTTACCGAAATCAACATGTCACTGGATCAAGCATTGCAACACACGTTGAAGGCCAAGTTGGTAACATTGAGGGATCCTCCTCAAAATCCCAATACTTCTTTTTCTCGTCATAATCCTAATGTAAGGTGTGCATACCACTCCAACAGTCATGGGCATGACACTAACAGTTGTTGGGCATTGAAAAATAAGATTCAGGACTTGATTGACGAAGGAATAGTCGAGTTCATGCAAAATGGTCAGATCGAGTTCTTCTGTTATCCCCCCAAATGCTGAGGCTGCAAGGTACACCATCTAAAGTGACAATTTTAGGCGGAGAAGCTTTTTGTTCATTCAAATTTTAGTTTGTAATTTCTCTAGTTGATTCAAACGATTATCTTTATGTCATACTTTTGGTCGTCCTCATTAATGCATTGCATATGTCTATCTTGAATTATTCCATTCGTTTCCACTATACGTAAACTATGATTAAAAGTTATAAGCATTTAGAGGGAGGGTGATGAAAAAATACCGTAATCTCTACAGTATGCTTTTGAACAGACCTTGCTGACGATGTACAGGCGTTGTTTCAAATCCTAAATAGTGGAGTTATAAGGAAGATAATCCCTATTAATCATAACCTGGGGCAAGGTAGTTTCTCAGTTAATTCAAATGTGTATTCAGTCGCGAGATTTTACTTCATACACAACAAATAGCATCAGAGACGTCCTTCTAAATCAAAAGACGGTGATGGTTCCCCATAAAAAATTCAGTCATTATCTTTCAAAAGAAGATCTCGCTAAGTCAAAACCTATGAAGGAGACTTAAGAAAAAAACTGGGGTATCCCGCTGACTGTAATCAAAAAGAGGTCACTAAAAATCCTCGACAACAAAAAAAATGTTACAAAAATGTCTTCCTTCTCAAATAAACTTCCAATACCTGAACCATCACCAAAATATCATTCCAGACTCAATTGGAATCTAAATGCACAGTTAACTTAGTATATGGTTGAAGAACATCACGAAGAACGGGTTGGGTACAAATAAACTTTGAGCCTTATCCTTTGTTTCTGAAACTGTGAACTAGGCCATGTTACAACCCTTAAAAGTCCTAGCTGAAGGATGGGTTAGTTTGAAAGCATACTATTACAAAAAGTATCCCGACTCCTGTAAGGATTACTATAAATCATGAGTTGAATTCATATTCTTACAGAATTATGTTGTTTACTAAAAATGAATTTTTAAAACTTCAAGACAAGCATAAATTTTACATTTATGATACCATCATTTGCATATAACTAATTGTTTGACAGCAGAGGAATTCGTACGATGAATGTCCAATGAACGAAAGTCCTCTCAGTGATCGAAATCACTTCAAATGGAAAGACACTTCCAATGAAAAACCTTCCATAATCAAGGGGAGTAACATGTTATTGTCCAAACTCATCTATGGCAGTCAAGTCGAGTTCAAAGAATCTCTCAAAAGTGTTTAATAGCCAGGGGCAAATCTCCATCTGAACAAATTAGGAGATGTTAAATTGATCAGGGGTTCTAGCAAAAACCACTTTGAAATTGGAAACTCCATTATCATCAAATTTCTTATTAGTTCTAGTAGTATCAGATGGTGTCAGTATCATGTCTTTGGATCCTTCCATGACAGTTCTTAGAAAAATACTGAGGAAGGTCAAGACTATCAGAAACTTGGCAATCTATGGTTGATCAATAACTTCAAATATTGGGTGTACCATACTAAGCCCAGGGGAAAACTGCCTCCCACATATGAAAGGTCACGTGCGATTAAGCAAACATTTCCTGACATTACTACAACACTTACTACCATAAACAGTGAAAATTCTCCACACCCTATGAACACAGACATAGTCGAAAGATAGTACGCAAAAAAGAGATTTGATCGGTTGTCATGCCTAGGCAAAAGTAAGGAGATCCCGATGAGCCAAAAGGGTTCGGGCAAAAATTAGGGATATACGTACATAAAGATGGTACACTCGGAAAGTCGAAAACCTGAAAAGGTGGATTAGGAAAAAAAGAGTATCCCGGTGGATTAAAAATCTGAAAAGACGGTCCGAGAAAAAGTTAGGGATTAAAGCATACGGTTATGCCCCGTTATCTAATCACTTTTCTATCAATAAAAGACTTATCACTCTGATTAGCATTTACCAAGGTCTCCAGGAGATGGGACAATGTTCAAGTTATCCCCACGGAGAAATCTCCATGGGATTATCCCCACAGAGTCATATTCACTAGCTCATCTTCAACAAAGATACATTCCATGACAAGTCTAAAATGCCTTCAAACAAGAAGTGGGAATCTTCCAATTGATAACATAGTCCTACTCACCAACATATTCCCCTAGCAGATAAATAAGCATGACCTTCTCCACGATAATATCACCCACCTACGGAGTTCCAATCAGTACAGTTCATGGAATTTCTCTTCCCCAACTGAGCTTGAAAATTGTGAAACTTCTACAGATTTCTTCTCTTTAGCAAATTCAAATTCCCTAGGAGTGTTTGTTTCCTCGGCAGAGCATTTCTCCGACAACAGGGTTTATTTCCCCAACAGGTTACAAGTCTCCTCAGCTCGAGTATATTCCTCATACTACTACAAATTGCCGAAAAAATTCTTCTCCCTAGTAAAGTCATCACTATCCCCAGAAAGTTGATGCGAAGCTTGGAATCCGACCACATACCAGTTAACTTTATCTTCCCCAGACGAATCGGAAGTTTATCCATCCCTTTTATCCCCAGTCAAGATATATAAGAATTATCTTCCATAGACGAGTCAAAAGGTTATCCATCTCTTTTATCCCCAGTCAGGGTATATCAGAATTATCTTCCCTAGACGAATCAGAAGGTTATCCGTCTCTGTTATCCCTAGTCAGGATATATAAGAATTGTCTTTCTTAGACAAATCATAAGTTTATCCATCTCTTTTATCCCCAATCATGGTATATAAGAAATAAATTCCCCAGTAGAGCAACAGATTACCAAGGTTCCTAAACTCTACTCCCCAAAGTAGAAATCAATACATCCCTTGCAAAGTTCCCTCAAACAAGTAAGCATGAATCCCCAACGGAAGCATTCTAGAAAAAGATTGAAGATACACATACTCTTCATCCTCAACAATAGTCAGAGATTTATTTTCCCAGACAAAGATACTGCACGGGTTTACAAATACACTTCGATAACATTTCACATTCAAACATCATAGAATATGAATACGACACACATATAACACAGTCTCATTTATTTTAAGAAAACCATTACATAATTCATTTCATTGCATACAACTGACTCTTTACCTTTTCAGGAAAGATCAATCAACAGACGAATATCATCAACAATTTTCAAACAGTTCCAAATTAATTCCCGAAACAAGATGGGACAACTATCTGGATAACCAGCCATAAATTAATCCCTGAAACAAGATAGGGCAATTATTTGTGAAGAACATGAAAATTGAATATTAACTCCCGAAACAGGACGAGGAAACTAGCTTCCTTTCTTTCTCTCCACTCAGATAAAGATCATTCCCTAAAACAAGACAGGGCAAATAACTACATGATGGATACTCCCTTCAAACCTCTACTGGTTCAGTTTAAATCGACCAAAGATTTATTCTGATATTTTTCCAGTAGACACTTTTTCTGGTTCAGTTTAAATCAACCAAAGATTTATTCTGATTCTTTTCCAGTTAAAGACGACGCAAGACATCTACTGGTTCAGTTTAAATCAACCAAAGATTTATTCTGATACTTCTTCCAGTAGACACTTTTTATGGTTTAGTTTAAATCAACCAAAGATTTATTCTGATTCTTATCCAGTTAAAGACAAATACATACATCTGCTGGTTCAGTTTAAATCGACCAAAGTTTTATTCTGATACTTCTTCCAGTAGACACTTTTTCGGGTTCAGTTTAAATTAACCAAAGATATATTCAGATTCTTATCCAGTTAAAGACAAAGAAAGACATTTGTTGGTTCAGTTTAAATCGACCAAAGATTTATTCTGATGCTTTTCCAGTAGACACTTTTTCTGGTTCAGTTTAAATTGACTAAAGATTTATTCTGATTCTTTTCCAGTTAAAGACAACACAAACATTTTCTGGTTCAGTTTAAATCGACAAAAGATTTATTTTGATACTTTTCCAGTAGACATTTTTTCTGGTTCAGTTTAAATCGACTAAAGATTTGTTCTGATTCTTTTCCAATTAAAGATGACACAAGACATCTGCTGGTTTAGTTTAAATCGACCAAAGATTTATTCTGTTACTTTTCCAGTAGACACTTTTTTTGGTTCAGTTTAAATCGACTAAATATTTATTCTGATTCTTTTCCAGTTAAAGACGACACAAGACATCTGCTGGTTTAGTTTAAATCGACCAAAGATTTATTCTGATACTTTTCCAGTAGACACTTTTTCCGATTTAGTTTAGATCGACTAAAGATTTATTCTGATTCTTTTCTAGTTAAAGATGATACAAGGCATCTGCTGGCTCAAATTAAATCGATCCAATATTTATTCTGATATTTCTCTTAGTAGACCTTTTCTGGCTCAGATTAAATCGACCAAAGATTTATTCTAATACTTATCACAGTTAAAGATTTAAAGGCATCTTTTGGCTCAGATTAAATCGACCAAAGATTTATTCTGATACTTCTCTCAATAGACCTTTTCTTGCTCAGTTTAAATCGACCAAATATTTATTCTGATATTTCTCCCAGTTAAAGATTTAAAGACATCTGCTAACACAGATTAAATCGACCAAAGATTTATTCTGATACTTCTCCCAGTTAAAGATTTAAAGACATTTGCTGGCTCAGATTAAATCGACCAAAGATTTATTCTGATACTTCTCACAGTTAAAGATTTAAAGACCTCTGTTGGCTTAGATTAAATCCACCAAAGATTTATTCTGATATTAGTTCTAGTAGACATTTTTTGGCTCATATTAAATCAACCAAAGATTTATTCAGATACTTCTCCCACTTAAAGTCAAGCTTAGACTTAGTCTAATTTCTATCAACAGTTATCCGGAATGGCATCTATAAGCCCATCTCCGACGACTCTCCATCATCTTTGGATGGCATCTATAAGCCCATCTCCGAAAATATTCCGTCACTCTCCAAATGGCATCTTTAAGCCCCTTCCTAGTAAGATCAACAAACATCGTTACTTCTTGCACAAGCGAGTTCAAATTTTTGGACACTTAAGTGTTCAATCATCTTTTACCTTTAAGTCACGAATGGCGAACATGCCAATCTAAATCTTCACGTTCAAGAAGATTGAACAGGGGCAGTTGTTGTACCCCAAAATTTGCCCTCCCTTTTCTTCAAGACATTCTCTTAGGGTTTCCAACTACTCAAGGCTACCAAGGCTTCTCACGCCTCAAGACACCTCAACTTGTCTATCGTTTTATCTGAAGATTGGAGACTACAAGTACTGAAATGTGAAATTAGGGTTTTTGTGTGTTCGTAATCATTGAAGATTATTTCTTCCATAAAATGTTTTCAATATGTCCCTTAGTCAAGTGGATTATGACTTTTTCACTAATTTCAACTAAGGATTATTCATTTTCTTCATGACAAATATCTCTTTGTATTTGAAGTCTTCATATCTTCAAAATTTCTTAAAGGGGAATGCACTTTTTAAGATCATTAATCATGGTATGTAGTGGATCCATTCTTTCATGAAGGACAAATGGGATATTAGGGACTATTTGGTTCATGGACATCAATTGAAGGTTGGGCTTGTTTCTTTGTTTATGATATAAGTCATTTGCTTTGGGTTTCATTCAAGAAGTTTGAATTCTGAACTTGAAGTTTGCTTTAGATTATCTTAAGAGGAATATCATTTGAATTTAATATTTGTTCAAGAAACATCACTTTACCATTTTCATGATCATTAGAGTTTTCTCTCAAATTCATTCATTGTCATACCATTGACAAATTTCATTCAAGAGTCAACACATTTGCAAAGTTGTGATTATTATAAATGCAACATTCACCCGAACCTACATGTTTTACCAAGGCTTACAAGAAAAGTTATTTTGTTTCTTAATTTTGTTTCATTACAAGACTTAAGACAAAATATGTTTGAAATTAAAAAATAGAATTGAAGTTTTAAAGGACAAGTACTTCACTAATTTACAAGAGTTTCCAAAATGACCATGGCCTAAAATTCTCAAGTTTTATTTCGTTCAATTTACAAGAAGAATGCAAGTTTAAGAGCTTAAAGTCCTAAATTTTTTACAATACAAATTCAAATGGAATCCCTAAATCTGATGAAGTTGCCAAAACTTCTTCCGATTTCCCTACAAGCTCTTTATGGCAGCCCCGACCTCTTTGAATTCCCATCTTCATCCATTCCTCATCAACGTCACATGAAACAAGAAAGATAATGGGTTAGCAATCAATTAAATTTGAGCACAAACAAAGAAAATTATCAAGCAAGAGTTTCTCAATTTCATCATTAGGGTTTTGTTTAAGGAATTGGATTTTAGGTTGTTTCTCAATCATGTTCATGTGCCAAAAATCCTCATATAAAAAGTGGATTTCATCATAGGCACGGGTCTATTACAAATCACAAATAAATTGGTTCACAAAAGACAAATTCAAAGAGGTTCAAAACAGTAAAATATCACAGTGCAGCCAAGAATTCACTGTCAAGCTCAACAAGAAGCATCACAAATCAGAATTGCAAGCTTATTAAAGTCCAACATCATGTTTCAAAGCAACAATCAAAGGCCTCATAAAAATTAATTTCTCACACCCCTTTTTTACTTTTTCAAAAACCCAGACCCAACTACTTTTTTAATACTTTTTATATTTTCTTTGTTTCCTTATTTTTATTTAATCAAAATAAAAATATATATTATTCTTAAAATAATTAAATTCAAAATATTTTAACTTAAACACTTATCTTACTTTTGTTAATATTTAGAACTAGGTTGTTTTTTTTTCACACTATAAAATACCTTTTTTTTATTTTAAATTTTCATTAATATTTATTTATTTTATAAATAAATTACTAGACTTAGGTTTCATTTTCTTAAATTCAATTAACTTATATTTTAGGTTTAAGATAAATAATTAATTAACTTTTCTTGTAATTAATTAAATAGTTTAATTAGGTTAATCTTGAAACCTTTTCCATCAAAAAAACCCTAAAAACAGTTTATTTTTCTTTTCTTCATCTTAACATTTTGTACATTAAATTATGATTCTTATTCAATGGTTTGTAATAGATAATTAGGCTTTTATTGTTTTCCTCCTCTCATTTACAAACATGTACCCCCCCTCCCCCACCCATTTCCAAAGCGTTGTAATAGCGTAAGACATTTAAATTCCGTAATTTATCGTTTTCCTTATTATTGCTAGTAATTAGGATTTGCATGACAAGACTTAAAATCAAACATTAGACAACCCTAATCCAAGATAAAATACTTGAAAAAAAACACTTTGCACACATTCACCTCTAGGGTAACCCACACTTGTTGCCTCTGATTAAAATAGTCATGTCCCTCGAACGTGAGATGTTTTGGTAAAGACCCTCGATTGAAAGATCATAGTCCCTCGATGACTCATCAAATGTTGCCTTCGGTAAATGATCTCAGTGCCTTACGAAAATTGCTAAAACATCTTACAAGTTGCCTTCTATGACTATACGATGACTCACGCCTATCCCTCACATCCAATGATAAGGCTTTTTACCAATCAATGGTAAAGTAGCACTATCTAAAGGAGGAGGAAAAGAACAAATACTTATTGAGTAGGTAGATTGCTCGTAATTGCTTACTCACAAACAAAACCATTTTACACTTCACACTTTAAAAAGACTTTTCAAACAAACATTTTGTATACATTCTCAACGATACAAGAATCATTACAAAATTGCCTTACATTGGAATTTTCAAACATCTTTTTAAAACATCCCCTTTCAACAAATATTTTCAAAACTAACACTTTTTTATACATTCTCAACGATACGAGAATCATTGCAAAGTTTGCCGAACTTAGGTGTTTCCAAAATATTTTCAAACTTACATAACACAAAGCATTTCAAAGTGAGCTATCAATTAAGAACCCGTAGATAACAACAGATGAAAAGGGTGCTAACACTTTCCATTTTCATAACCTACCCCCGAACTCCAGAAAATTCTCAAAAGGTATTTCCTGTTCTTTTCAACCTTTCCTTTATTGAATAAAAGAAAAGTCAGTGGCGACTCTTGCTATTCGTAACATTTGCGATCAAATGCGAAACACCTAAGTCAGTTCTCCCACCGTATGACACTCCCCTTAGAATTTTCTTTTCACTTTTGCATTTGTGTAATACGGTGGGAGAACTGACTTGGTTGTTTTGCGTTTGATCGCAATTGTTGCGGATAGCAAGAGTCGCCATCGAATTTTCTTTTATCCAATAAGGAAAGGGTGAAAAGAACAGGAAATACCTTTGAGATGTTTTTCTTGAGTTTGGGGGGTAGGTTATGAAAAAGGAAGGTGTTAGCACCCTTTTCATCCATAGTTATCTATGGGCTCTTAGTTCCTTGCTAAATCACTTTTGAAATTACTTTGTTTGAAATGTGTTTGTGGTGGGTTTTGAAAGTATTTTTGAAAAGCGCCTTCGTTTAGGGAAACTTTGAAATGATTCTTGTCTCTATAAGAAAGCATACAAAGTGTTGGACTTTTGAAAATATTTCATGTTTTTTGAAAGTGTTTAGTGTGTTTGAAAAGATATTTGTTTTGAAGATGGATTGTGAGCAAGGAACTAAGAACATTCTACCTACTCAAAAGTATTTTGTTTATTTCTCTCTTCCTTTGAAATTCCTATATTACCATTTATTGGTAAGAAATTAAACCTAATTATCTATTACAACCATATCGAACTTGAATAATGTACAAGAATTAAAATGTATGTGATGTACAAGGATAGAAATGGAAAGAGAATGGATTTTGGTTTTTTTGGATTTTGTTAAGAAAAGATTTGAACCTAAATAATAAAATAAGGGTAATTAATTAAAATAGGAAAATTGAATTAAGTTAAAAATGAAACTAATCAAAGGTGCAATTTTAGGTTTTTTTGCATGAAAATAGTTTTTGTTTGGCCTGGCCCAATAATCATTTAATTAGAGAACTAAAAAAAATAAAAATGGGCTGCATTGCTGAAGTAAAATGGGGGTCAGAAAAATAAAAATGTCAAGGCACAACTAATGGAGGCCCAAGCGCACTTCCGACAAACAAAATAAAAGAAATGGAAAAAATGTGAAAATTGCAAAAGGTCTCGCTGGGGCTCGAACCCAGGACCTTCTAATATGCGCGCGCTTCTTGTACCACTGAGATGGCATGTTTTATCCCTTAGTTATACAACTTGCACTAAATATAAAATGAACTCATTTCTGAAAATTTGAACATGGCTTCATCTACTTCCTTCGCGTGCGCAGGGATGCATATCACCATTGTTAACCTTCTAAAACTTTCATTTCTCATCTAAATGAAAAATTGTAAACATCAAACCTTCTCAAAATTTTAATGTGAATCTAACCATGTAACGTTTAAAGCCTATGGATCAAAGGTTAGCACAAATTTTGTTTGGTACCAAAATCCAAACCTAACTGCTCAGAGTTGAAATTCTTAAGACACAAGCAATGAAAATTAAAACTAAGAGCATGGTCAGCTTCCTAGATATGATATATACATCTTTTCTCTTATTTGTATGTGCTGAAAATGCTTGTATCAAGATATCACAATTAAGAAATCTTACCTCTTGAAGTGAAATTCGAATGACTTCTATATGAATTCCAGAAATGGTTTGATGCTGGATTAATCTTTCCTGGACTTCCCTGAAGCTATTCCAATTGTTAGAATGTCTTGTAGCTTGCCCAACGACTCTGGATAAGTCAAGATGCAATGGTGGATTTTGAAAATGGTGGAGTTACAGAAGTGGTTTAAGGGTTGGGATATTTTCTATGTGGTATATGGAAGCTTAGTGAATCGAAAGGCCAAAAAACGCACGAAGGGAATTGAGATTTTGTGTGTAAAGTCAGGATGTGCCAAGTTTTGTGCTTGTGTACAGGTTCTGAGTTTTTGAGAGTTTTGGGAGTGTTTTAAGGTTGGTCCTCTCTTCCTTTATTTTGCTAATAATGTCTCTATTTATAGGGAAGAGGTTTTGGAAGTTGAAATAAATAGATTTGCAAGATAACAAATTATGGTTTGGTTGGAATGCAAATATCAAGTTATGTCAAGTCTTCCATGATCCCAAGATGAAATACCAAAGTTATTGGTATAGAGGGGCCACTTTCTATGATTTATGGTGGAGTATAATCAGAAGTAAGCAAGGTATGGGCTCAAGACAAATTTTGTACCAAAAAGCTTGCTTTTCAAGAATAGCAATGGTTCCTTTATGCCATAGATGGAAATATATTTTGGACAATGGCTCAAACACTTGGTTAATAGCTCATGAGTAGGTGTAAGCATTAAATTATGGTGAGATTTTCAAGAGAGAAGGCCTGCAACACAAGATCATGTAGCATGGCCTATGGATTTGATCAATGTTCTTCAAAATTATGTCTTTAAATTGATTCCCTCTACAAAGATCTTGAATCTCTATAGAACTTTGATCTTTTTCTTACTCTGGTTTTCGACATGCATCTTGAATCTCTTAAAGATGTCGAATAATCCGTCCTTTCGTTTTGATCACATAGATCTACATCTTTTGACCAAACCCATCAACAGATAAAACAATATTTGTTTCCACCAATTGTATGTTCTTCGAATGGACCACATTCATCTGAATGTACCACTTTGAGTATGCAAGATGATCTCATTGGCATAGTCGAAATGAAGGAATTTCTGGACTGCTTTCCTACAAAACAAACTTCACAATGTTTTTTCAGGCATCTCAAGACTTGGAAAACCATATCTTGAGTAATCAGTTGATTAAGTGGTCAAAAGTTCAAATTTCCAAACTTCAAATGCCACAACCAACTATCCTTGTGGTCGAGCAATTTTCAAACATTGAACTTTTGTCGAATTGATCATTGTCTTAAATGTCGTGTTTTTCAACAATAGAGATTTTAAGACCAAATTGTTCTTGTTATCGAACAATCTCAAAACTCCATCTTTCATGACAACTGAGAAACTTTTTTCGACTAGTTGTCAAACACTTAGCAAGTTGCACTTTATTCAAGGTACATAGAGAACATCTTTAATCATAACTTTTCCTCCATTACTCATTTGAAATACTATGTTGTCAGTACCTTCTTCTTGCAATGAACTATTATCAGCAAGTTTTTTTTTGTTAAATTGTAATTCATAGTGTCGAAATTATATGTGTCGAAGGATTTAGAGGTGGATCGAAGTAGGTTGCTCGAAGGAAGCCATATGCCAGTCGAAGCTTGGGGATCGAAGCAAGCTTGCTCTTATTCGACTTGTCAAAATCTACCAACCACTCCTTTCGATCAGTCATGTGATTCGAACAGCCTGAACCAGATTTTGAATTTGACATGGTTATCTGCAACCACACACATTTTTTTATCTTCTTTGCCCTTTCGACAGTTTCCTCTTCCTCCTTTCGAGGATTCAGAAGTTCCATCTTCGACCTGATGCTTGAGATCCCAATATGATCCACGGAAACTATATGGGGCATTAAAATTCCAATTGTACTTGTGCAAACTCAAACACTAGTTTGGAGTCATCAGTTTTTGAGGAGGTATCTTGAGCAGGTTAAAACCTTATGCAATTTTGAGCAATTGAGAATCTTATGAGAAATTTCTTGAGAAATGAGAGGGAAAATTTTGGGGTACAACAATTTGCATTAAAACAAAAACTTTTTTTTTGGAAAACTTCAAAACACTTAAAAATTATTGATGAGAATCATACCTTTGTTAAGCATGGGAGATGATAAGCGGGTTTCTTCTCGGTCTTATTGTTCTTCAGTTCTAAGCCTTGGTGTGGTTCAAGTATCAAAGACTCCTTTCATGAATAAGTGGAGAAGTGGCTAATATCTCTCTCTTGAGATTAACTAGTTGTTACCTGCAACAAAAACACCAACCAACATAAACTCTTTTTTACCTTTGGGCTTTTCATTCAAACATTTTTCAAAAGAACATGTTAATTCACTTTTGTGCTGACACGTAAGTCTCCAAAGGTCGAGTTGCAGTAGAAGGCGAAATTAATATTGTTCATTAAAAAACACAAAACAAACAGAAACTTTTGAAGCCAAACTACGACTTCTCAGATTCCTTAAAAAGGGATACATAGGCATTGGGGTAGGGCCCGAACGAGCACAACTATATTTTCCCTACTATATTTTCCCTATATTTTCTTTTTATTTTCTTTTTAGCTCTTAAGCTTTAGACATAGAATTTGCACACCCTTATATTAGAACAAACATAAGTGGATCCTGTAGAGTACTACGAATGTGTGGGGTGCTAATACCTTCCCCTCACGTAATCGACTTCCTTACCCGATCCCTTTGGTTTCAAGACAGTGATTTCACCCCTTCGGGTTTTCTCGATGTTTACCTTTCCCTTCTTGTGGGATAAAAGAAGTTCAATGGCGACTTCATTGAATTTTATCTTTGATGGTTTCACCGGTTGTTTCACCATCCATCCAGTTGAATGCTCAATGGACACAGTTTCTTTGCACTTAGTGCTCAAACTTCCTAAGATCTTTTGTATCACTATTTTGTTTAGCCACAGGCCCTTAGTACCGACGAGTTGGGTTAATATGTCAGCTCATACATTTCCTTCTCGTGGGATATGGCTGATTTCAAACTCTACAAAAGCCTTTGACAGCCCCAACGCTATCTTTAGGTACTTTAGTAATGAGGTATCCTTGGTCTATTAATCTCATATCACATGCCATGTGATCATCTATGAACCAGTTTTTACGAAAGGGTGGGTTGCACCTTCTTCCTTAGCCAATTTCATTCCTTCTATTAGAGCTTCATACTCTACCTGATTATTATTGGCTTGGAAGTTGAAACTCAAGGAGTATTCCAGTATGAAGTCCCCTGGTTCTTTAAGCATAATTCTGACCCCACTCCCTTTGAGGTTGGACGATCTGTCTACATGAAGGATCCATCTTCTTGCGCTCTCCTTGAGTGTCGGGTTACTCAACTTGACCAGGAAGTCAGCCAGTACATGCGACTTGATGCTTGTTCTCGGGGTGAACTTAATGTCACACTCAGAAAATTCCACAACCTAGGTGACCATTCTTTCAGCCAATTCAAGCTTCTTCAGTATTTGTTTTATTGGGTAATTTGCTTTTGTTGTTATTGGATGGCTCTGTAAAGAGTGTCTTAGATTTCGTGTTGTTGTTACCAATGCCAGCCTTTTAATTTTTTGATATCGCGTCTCTGCCACTCTCAGGACTTTGCTAATGAAGTACACCAACTTCTCCCTGTCTTCTCCCTCTTCTACAAGGACAAAGCTCATGTTTTTGTCGAATACTTTTAAGTATAAGACCAGGGGTGCATTCTCTTGAGGCCTTGTCAATATGGGAGGAGAGGATAGAAAATGCTTCACGCCTTGAAAGGCCTCCTCACACGCCTCTGTCCACTCGAACTCTTCTGACATTCTAAGTGTTGCAAAGAAGTGTATTGACTTATCTCTTGCACATGATAGAAAACGGGACAAGGTGGTTGACCTTCCCGTCAGTTGTTGGACTTCTTTCTTTGAGGATGGGCTTCACATGTCGATAATTTCTTGAAATTTATTGGGGTTAGTTTATATTCCCTGGTTCATGAGCATGAACCCGAGGAATTTTTTGGCATGTACCCCAAAGATGCATTTATCTGGATTCAACCTTATGTCGTTCCTTCTTATTGATGCGAGCGTTTCTGTCAAATCCACGACACGACGCTTCCCAGATGTGGTTTTGACAACCATGTCGTCCACGTACACTTCCAAATTTCTTCCCATTTGGGTAGAAAACACCTTGTCCATCAACCTCTAGTAGGCGGCTCATGCATTTTTAAGGCCAAATGGCATTACCTTCTAGTAGTAGTTGTTCTGGTATGTCATGAAGGCTATTTTTGGTTCATCGAACGGGCTCATGCGAATCTGGTTGAACCCAGAGTATGTATCCATAAAGCTGAGTAGTTTGTACCCTAAAGTCTCATCAATGAGACAATCTATCTTTGGCATCGGGTATGGATCTTTGGGACATGCTTTGTTGAGGTCGGTGAAGTTGACACACATACGCCATTTCCCCGATTTCTTTTTGACCATTACCACGTTGGACAACCAAGTATAATACTTGATTTCCTTGATGAAGCCAGTGTCAAGAAGCTTCCTGACTTCTTCTTTCACTTCCTTTCCCTTTTCTTTGCCTCTCTTCTGTTTCCTCTAGGATATTGGCTTCGTATCCGGGTCTAATGCCAAGTGGTGACACATGAATTTTGGGTCTATCCCGGGCATATCTGATGTCTTCCAGGAAAACACATCAACATTCTCTTTCAATATTTCCATGATCTCTTCTTCTTCATCAGAGGATAGGTTGACACCAATGTAAGTTATTTCAGAAGGTTTGTTGTTGATCTGGACTTTTTTGGTTTCCTCATGAGGAGATAGGTTGCCTTCTGGTGGGTCATGACGTGGGTCGATGTCAACCATGTTGACATGGATATCATTTGAGTGACCTGCTACCCCAGGTTAATCCTTTTGTTTTAGCTTCAGGCCGTCCTTATAACACTTTCTCGCCAGGCCTTGATCTCCTTTGACTACTCCAATTCGGCCGCCCCTCAGAGGGTATTTCATGGTGAGGTATAGGGTGGAAAGTGAGGCTTCCATCAAATTAAAGGATGGTATCCCAACTATGATGTTATAGGGGGATGCGACATTGAGAATGAGGTGCCTTACTCTGATAGCTTTGGCGTTTGCACCACTCCTAAAGGGGGTCAGCACTGGAAAGTGTCCCAGTACTTGCACTTGCTCCCTGGAGAATCCAACCAAGGTTCCATTGAAGGGTAGCAACTAGGTGGTCTAAAATTCCATTCCTTTAAAGGCGTCCCATTAGAGTATATCAGTTGAGCTTTCAGGGTCTACCAATACCCTTTTTACGCTCCAATCCCGGATCAGTACTTTAATGACCATCAGATCATTTTTGTGAGCTAGGATTTTAACAGAGTCCTGTTTAGAGAAGCTGACAGGGTTTAGGTTCTTCTCTTGACTTTGGGCTATCTCATCAGATACGTACATTAACGCTCGGGCATACCTCTTCCTGGTTGAGCTTGTTTCTCCACCACCGGAGAATCTCTCGACGATGGTGTTAAGCATATGACGAGCTGTCTTTGTCTCGTGTACTTCCTAGGTACCCTTTCCCTTCTTTTGGGAGGGTCCTTCAGAGTTTGAGTCCTCTCTTTGGGTATCCAGTTTTTCATATTGGGATCTATTGTATTTCACATAGGTCAAGAGATGTCATATTTGTATCAATGCCTCAATTTCTTTCTTCAGTTAGGGACAATTATCAGTGTGGTGCCCTCGAAGTCTGTGATAGCTACAATAAGCTCTGGTATTTATTCCCATCACGAAGTTTACCTTTTTCGGATAGGTTTCTTTTTAGATTAAGTTCATATGGACAACTTATTATAGGATGTAGCCTCTTCTAGTGTTCATCAGCGTCAGGTCCTCGTCTGGACTAAGGAGTCGTCGACTTGGTCTTTGAGCAGCTCGTTCCCACGGTTGATCTCTCGGAGAAGGTCGAGAGGATCCATGTCTTTTCCCCGACCCTCCTCTCTGTTTTTGGTTCTTTCAGTGGTGTCCCTAGAATGTTTCTCCTAGTTACTTTCTTCACCCTTTATGTAGTATTCTGCTCTCGTGATGATCTCGTCCATGTTGGTGGCCAAATTTTGTGTTAGGGATTCATTAAATTTCCCAACTCGGGGACCTTTCTAGAAGGCACCCACGAAAAATTCTTGGTTGGGTGAGAGAATTTGATGGTATCCTCGTTGAACCGAGTAAGGTACTTCCGTCGAGATTCAGATTGTCCTTGTCGGACATTGAACAAAGTAGTCGTTGAGACCTTTCGGTGTCTGTTAGCTGAGAAATATTGCACCAGTTTCTTGGTCAGGTCTGAGTAGCTTTCCACAAATAACCAAGGAAGGCTTATATACCACCTTAAAGCCACGTCTTTGATGGTCTCTACCATGAGTTTGCACTTTAGTGAATCAGTAGAGCCTATTATTTCCATCTGGTTATTGATAGCAATAACATGCTCCTGCGAGTCAGTTTTGCCATCATAACATGTGAGCAATTGTTCTTTGAAATTCTCAGGGACCTGTTCATTCCATATAGGTTGAGAAAGCGGCTGGAGTTCCATCAACTACTCTTCTTAGTTACCATCCCCTACACTTCTTTGTTGCAGGTCTATGACACTATCCTGCAGAGTTTCATTCTAATGTCTAAGGGCCTACACCATGGCTAGTAGTTGTGCTATGTTTGGGGGGGTCCTCTGGTGACGAAATTATGTTAAATGTGATTTGAGGTGAGGCCTAGGACAGTTTTACCGAGGCCCCATTGTGGGCTCCAAATTTTCTTGCTAAAAACACTTAAATGTGTAGTTTCCCCTTAGGAACAGGGAGAGCCACAAATGGTATATTTCTGTAAGTTGATTAGGGGATTTGGGAGCTACGATAGTAGTGCATGTTGTCCTAATAATGAATGTCTTTCTTATCCATCTTTCAGATGCCCCTTTTATAGTCCTCTTTTGGCGCCATTTAAGAGCCTCAATCATGGTGTGATCCTTGGGCTTCATAATTGCGTAACAGTCATTGTCACCTTGAATGAAGGTGTTCAAAGCCATGTATTGTTAGAGTAAATATGCAGGCGGAGGTTACAGTCATTAATGATTCGGGTTAATGACCAACTATAGGTAGGTGGACCCTAGTCACTAGCATTATCAGGGTTGATGGAAAACATGGGTTTCTACCTGAAGGTATAATGGTCATCTGACATCTTTAACTGAGTTGCACCCTCTCTCGACTATCTTTTACTATTAACAGCCGATCACCAGTTTTACTATCCCTTCAGCCGATTTCATAACCCGGTCGGGATTAATGTTTTCGGGATGTACATCTGCATATTGAATGGTATCTAAAATTCATTGCGTGCACCCTTGCATTAGGGATCTTATAATGCACCTAGAAAAGGTTTTAAAAGGTTGTAAATTGTTATCATGCATCAAAAATGATTTTATGCATAAAAATCAGTTGGATGTTTCGACACATCCATACTATGTATAGACACATGTAGTTCAATAATGGGGCTTGTAGGCTCTGTCACTATGTGTCGACACAATGACCTCATATGTATCGATAACTGTCATTAAAAATATGTTTTTGCATAAAAATAACTTATATGCTTCGACACATCCAATCTATGTGTTGACACATGTATTGTTGTTTTAAAGCCTGAAAGCTTCTGAAATTACCGGTCTACACATTGACCTCATACAGGTCGACCCATGTCATTACATGTGCCGGCACATAACTTACATTTGTTGACTCACATGTCATAATTTTGTAAAAATCTTTTTCCTTTTCAAACTTCTAGGTTTCCCTTTAGCCTCATACTTCCACACCTATATGTACTTCATACATTCATAGTTTTTAACTAGATGAAACTATAAACACATACTAAGATTGCTCATCATCTTCAACTATGCATTTGTGCATACACACAAATAACGTACACATAATCCTTCATTGTTTAGGAGCCTCTAAACTTGTGTTGATAACATTCAATTTAGGTTGGTTGTAACCTAAGGTTGGGTTGAGAATCATAGGGGGTTTCATAAGAAAAACAGTGAGAGTTTTTACCCCAGGATCAAAGTGTGTATTTGGTTTTTTTTTACAAGGTTTCATAGATACTGGATTTGATCGAGTGAAAGGCTTTGAAGAATGTGAGGTTCTTGCAAAGGAGTAGCGTGAGACGGTGAATCATTTGGGAATCTTGGGATACAACAATTACATAATTTGCATTCAGCCAAGTGAAGAGCTTTAAAGAATGGTGTCTTCTTGCAAAGGAGTAGCGTGAGATAGTGGATCAAATTGGTATTGTTGAGTGACTTAATCAAGCTCAAACAAAGGGAAGCGAAATTGCTGGAATCAACATCAAACATAGGGCTTGTAGGATTGGATTGCTACATTTCTCTTGTAAATAACTTTTTTCACATAATAAGAAATTTATCTCAATTTCAAACAGAATTGGGGGGGACATAGCCATAGTAAGATGATTGGTGAACTTCCTAAAAAAATCCTTGAGTCGTCCTCTCTCTCTCTCTCTCTCTCTCTCTCTCTCTCTCTCTCTCTATATATATATATATATATATATATATATATATATATATATATATATATATATATATATATATATATATATATATATATATATATATATATATATATATATATATATATATATATATATATATATATATATATATATATATATATATATATATATATATATATATATATATATATATATATATATATATATATATCATTTACATTCTATTATCATATTTGTTAAACTCTTTGTTTGTGCAATTAATTCGTATAGACAAATCCTTGATTGTTAAATTGTTTTGCTAATTATATTACAATCTATTAGATTGTGATAGGTATTTGATATCAGCAAAGCTCAAGGGAAAATAAGAAAAATTAAGTGCACACCAAGTGTTCGATAAATTATTTCATTTGATTTTATTATTTGTCTCACTGGATATTGGTTGGCCTTGTAATTATAAAATAATTAATTAAGAAGTTTATTGTATTAAAATCTTATTATCATCATTCAATTGAGTAGTTGATATTGTATGCATATCCAAGCCTCCAAAAACCAGTTTGGTTTGGAGGACGCGTGATCTAGGATACGACTTCCACTTGCCATAGTTTTTGCTTAAATTTTTCTTTGGGGATCTATTCACCCCCTCTAGATAAGTTCTCATCATCTAAAAAGTGTTCATCATAAATGCTTATTAGAAATTGGATACCAAACCTAAAGGGTCGTACGATAGAGCGCCTATTTTTATTGGTGAAAACTATGGTTATTGGAAAGCTTGTATGTGCATTCATATCAATTCATATGATAAGGGTGTGTGGGATACTCTTGTCAACGGTCCAATTGAAATTACCGAAACCATAAAAGGTGTCACCACACCCAAACCAGAAGCACGATGGAATGATGATGATAAGAAAAAGTGGGATTATGATTGGAAAGAATGAAACATTCTCACGTCCTCTCGGTGTTTATGAATTTTATTGTGTTTCCCATTATGAAACTGCTGAAACTATGTGGGACGCATTGCAAGTTTCCCATGAGGGAACCAATGAAGTCAAACAAGTTAGAATTAATACACTAAATCAAGAGCTTAAACTCTTTCATTTGAAGCATGGTGAAACCATTGCTGAAATTCAAAAGAGGTTCAGTCGTCTTATTAATTGTTTGAATGCACTTGGAAAACCTGTGTCCAATGAAATTCCTACTAATAAATTTTTGATATGTCTTACTAGGAATTGTAAGCTAAAGGTCACCATCATCAAGGAAGCTAATAATCTCATTAGAGTTGATCTCACTACTGTAGCGGTAGAAATGTGCAAGACTAAGCCATTGGATTGACTAGACTTTATACAAATCAAAATAAAAATAGCCACCGCGCTTTATTGTTTCCAAAGGAATGGGAAAAGAGCGAATAACCCAAAAAGAGGGGGAAAGATTCAAGGTAATGGGGTTGGTTATGCAAAGGGAAGGTATTAGCACCCTAAACATCTACGGTACTCCGCAACAACCTCTTTGAAAAATCTGTATATTTTGGCTATAAAAATGTGTTGTATATAAAACGGATGGTGGAGGTGAGAAAAGAAATATTTTTATGATTTTTGCACCCGCCGCGGTTGTGAACCTTTAGTGCCTACGTACCACCTTTCGTGCAATAGGGGATCAGGGTACACGTAGTTCATTTTTTTAAAAATTTGAAACAACAAGTGTGTTGGTTGATTTTATGAGATAAGACATCATCGCAATTGTCCGTGTGAAAAACATACTTACTACCCACAATCATGAGAAAGGAGAATTTGCATCATCTCAAAGTGGAGGATATGGCTTGGATTTTTAAAATCAACAATGCCTCACTCAACACCCAAGTGGAAAATATCTCACTTCACTACATATTGTAGAAGTATAGTTGTTTGCATCACTACAAGGATTGACAAGAGTCTAATCTTTTTGAGAAAAGTTTAAAGATAAAAGCCAAAGTGAAAAAATGGTTTGAAATGAGATTGATTGAATTTTAGTCTTATCACAAAAAAAAGGACAAGGTATTATTAAATTGATTGAAGTTTATTTATGAAAATGTTTTGAAGATGCATGGACCTAAGTCCAATTTTATTATGAAAATGTTTCAAATTTCAAAACAAGAAGAGTTTTTTTTTAAAAGGAGGAAGAAGATTTTTGAAATTAAAGAAGATGGGAGGAGAAGAAGAGACTATCCTAAAGCGTAAGGTAAAAGCTAGGGATAAGAACCATCTAACCAACAAGAAGCCAATACTTGACATTATAAGCCAATGTAGAATTCCCATTCTTTGGATTGAAACCAAGCAAGCAAAGATACTAGACCTCTTGAGAGAATCAAACTTCAAGTGTATTAAGTCTTCGCAAAAATTGGGCAGAGTAACGGTTGTATACGGGTGAATTCCAGATTACAAACAAAGTATGTAATCACAATAACCTGCACACAAAACAAACAAACAACCCAATGTCTTGAGGTAGACCTCAAGGACTCCAGACAAAATATCAAATAAAGTCACAAAGTCTCCAAGATAAGCCAAGGTCTCTAATCTTAAGTCCAAGAAGTCCATCACTCCATAATGCAAAGGATAGTAACCATGTAGTCCAAGTATCATTAAGGATTTTTTATAGTTCATGTTGATTATTAGGTGTCTTAAAAAAGAAAAAGAAAGGCTCAAGTGAGCAAAATAAAAATGACATAAAAGTAAATGCTCAAGTGATCAAAGATGAAAATAGCAAGAAATGTAAAATGCTAAAAGTAAATGGTGCATAAAGCATGAAAATAAAAGCATAAAGTAAAGTTAATTGTTAGTAATTAGTGGTTAGTTGGATGACCATCTTGAAACTTGCATTTGGAACTCATTAGGGGATTGGTAGAACCAAAGGCTCTACACAACAAGTTGCATTTGCTTTTTGTCAAGTATATCATCCATTTTGGAATTCTCATAAGGCAACATGTAATGATCAACGATGTTTAAGTGATCCGTGTTGACCAAAGGTGTTGTAGATCCATCAGAGAATTGGTAAAACCAAAGCCTCTACACAATGAATCTCAAGGTTATTGGATCAAAGAGATCAAATTGACATACTTGGGCTTGCAATCATATGTTTGGGCCACGAATGATCATTTACTCGAATCGGGACAAAATATAGCGCTATGTTAAGCAATCGTAAGTGGACTTATGTAGAAGTCGCACCTATTTTGAGGCCGGTCAATAGCAATCTATGTACTTCATGTATGGATAAATGATATAGAGATAACCATCCCTTAACATGTAGCACAATTAAAAAAAGAAAGGGATAAGATGAAGAGGGAGGGAAATGATAAGCTAATTTGGATCACCATTTCAAAATTCTTTCATCTTTAAATTCAACCACTCCTCTAGATGGATTAAAGCACTAAACATATCATTAATCCAAAGCACCAAAAATAAATTAAATAATTCACTCTTAGGTAGATTTGAATTGATGAACATTTATCCAACTTCATCTACATCACAAAGTCCATTGAGTTTAAAGACAAATTGGACATTTAAAATTGCAAACCAAACCAACAATCAAAAGGAGTGAGTAGCAAAAGCATTTTGGATCAAAGCTGCCCCAAAACAAGGCAAAAAATACATTCTGTTCAGGTGTAAATCAATTTACACTACTATGTAAATCGATTTACACAGTATAATTTTCAAAAATTCGTGCAAAATTGTGCTGTGTAAATCGATTTACACTTAGTGTAAATCGATTGCACAAAGAAGCAGTAGCAAAAACAGCATTTTAAAAGGGAAATTGCTTGTTCAAACTTTCCATCAAACACCTTATGATCATGGATCCACTTGAATACGAAAATTCTATCAAATTATGAGAAAATAAAACCATTAGAATCACAAAATAATGCTCAAAGAATCAATCCCAAAGATCACCAAGAGATCACATTGTGAAAGATGAATTATCCAAACTTACCAAAGGTAGATCTAAAGAATTATCAAAACAACTTCAAGAATTTGCTTCAATTCAACCACAAGAATCAATTGACCAAGCTTAGATGTAGAGAATTGATGGAGAAAAAGTATTTGGATGAAGGTTTAGCTCAAAGATAAGCAAGCTTCAATGCAAAGCTTACTAACTTTTTGAAAATGGATCTTTGAGTAAATTTTGGTAGATGGAGAGAATTGAGAGATTTTTTAGCAAGGTGGATTTGGCTATCAAAAGCTTGAATTTTGAATGAAATGAGGGCTCTATTTATAGAGTTTAGGATTGGGATTAGTGGTAATTTGGTAATTGATTCTTGGAGCCAAAATTTGAATTAATGATAATTCTTTCAAATATTAGAGCCAAAATTTGAATTAATGATAATTCTTTCAAATATTAGAGCCAAAATTTGAATTAATGATAATTCTTCTTAAAAATGAAAGATTGGCACTAAAATTTGAATTAATTATACATCTTTCAAAAGTGAAGGAAAATTGGAGCCAAACATTTGACAAGTTTAAAATGCTGATTTTTTTTAATTTTCACTCTATGCAAATCGATTGCACTATATTGCAAATCAATTTGCATAGTGTATTTTTCCAAAAATTATGCAAAATTCACTTTGTGCAATCGATTGCACTCTAGGAGCAATCAATTGTACAGTGAAAAAAATGAAATTTTTTTAATTCTTTTTCTTTACAAATAGAGATTTCAGGAAAATAATACCAGAAATCCTTATTTGTCAGATACTTCGACTTGGTACCTACAAAACAAAAAATATACAAAGACAAAGACAAATATTTTTTTGTATTTTGATTAGAAGTTAGTCAACAACACGTATACAAAATACACAACCAAGGTGCTTGGAGATTCCTCAAGAGAAAACTTAAAGATAGGAAAAAGAGGAAGAACCAACCCTAATGTGATCTTGTTATGATCGAGTTGACATGATATGATAGAGGAATCTTAGGGGCAAAAATTGGGGTACAACAACTGCCCTTATTTAAGTGTCATCTATCCGGAGATACGAAGGTTACAAATCTTCGTGTCGATGCGATTGAAGATACTTAAATATAAAACAAGCCCTATTTTTGTCTCTAAGCTGCCATGCAATGCTTATGATTATGGATGCATATGAATAGAACAAAAGAGACGCAAGGTAACACTAGGGATTCCACAAAAATGAAGGAACAAAGGAGCAACCCCACCAGGAAAATAAATCACTGGTGGACCAAAAGAATAGAACCAGAGAGGATGATAACAAGCATCGACGTTCACTGCCGATGTCTACCAACGTTCACTGAAGTTAGAAAGAGAAACTATCATATCACCGCCGTTCACTGACGATGAACTATCAACGTTCACTGAAGATAGCAAAAAGATAACAAACACCAACGTTCACTGCCGATGTACTACCAATGTTCACTGAAGGTAGATAGAGAAAATATCATACCATCGCCGTTCATTGACGAGGAACCACCATCGTTCACTAATGATAGCAAAAAGATAACAAACACCGACGTTAACTGCTGATGTACTCCCAACGTTCACTGAAGGTAGAAAGAGAAAATATATCATATCACCGCCGTTCACTGACGATGAACTATCAACGTTCACTGAAGATAGAAAAAAGATAACAAACACCGACGTTCACTGTCGATGTACTACCAACGTTCACTGAAGTTAGAGAGAAAATATCATATCACTGCCGTTCACTGAAGATGAACTATCAGCGTTCACTGAAGATAGCAAAAAGATAACAAACACCAACGTTCACTGAAGGTGTACTACCAACTTTCACTGAAGGTAGAGAGAAAATATAATATCACCGCCGTTCACTGACGATGAGCTATCGACGTTCACTGAAGATAGCAAAAAGATAACAAACACCAACGTTCACTGCCGATGTACTACCAACGTTCACTGAAGGTAGAGAGAAAATATAATATCACCGCCGTTCACTGATGATGAACTATCAACGTTCACTGAAGATAGAAAAAAGATAACAAACACCAACGTTCACTGAAGGTGTACTACCAACGTTCACTGAAGGTAGAGAGAAAATATAATATCACCGCCGTTCACTGACGATGAACTATCAACGTTCACTAAAGATAGAAAAAAGATAACAAACACCAACGTTCACTTCCGATGTACTACCAACGTTCACTGAAGGTAGAAAGAGAAAATATAATATCACCGCCGTTCACTGACGATGAACTATCAACATTCACTGAAGATAGCAAAAAGATAACAAACACTGACGTTCACTGCCAATGCACTACCAACGTTCACTGAAGGTAGAAAGAGAATATAATATGTTCCCCAAACTTCTGGTGTTTCACCTAGAACGGGTCTCAACTTCTTCCTTAACCAAGGAATTCCTCCATGAAAGGGTAATATGTAAGCTATTTCAAATAAAGAGACTTCCACTTGCGAAGATTTCACAACGAGCAATTTTTGTTAATTTGAAAGTCTTGCCATCCACTGGCGTAAACTGATGACGGACTGCAAGCTAACCACTCATAGAGGAAATAGCAAAAAAAGTTACGTCGACTTGTATAGGGAAACACGAGTTGCTCAAACAAAGATACCTGTTGCCTGTTATCATGGAGGATTGCAAAAAGAAACGAATTTTGGGGATAGAAATGTGGCTTCCTGGGGAAATGAGATATGTCTTCCTGGGGAAATGAGATATGACTTCCTGGGGAAATGCCACATTATTCCTGCTGAAGAGATAAAGTCTTCTCGTGCAAAATAAATGCACAAATCAAAGCTCAAAGTCCTCAGAAATCTAGAGTAAACAATATTGTCATGCAACCACGAATTCGATTAGAAACAAACTGGAGCAAGACAGCCAAAGAAGATACATCCTTTGAGAAATAAACTCAAGAGGGAAAACCAAATCCAACTAAGCAAGGAGCGATATTGTCTGTCTTAACTTCACTGAGGAGAAACGTAATCCAGATGTAGCTAAATCAAACAGATACCGGGATAGAACATCTTTCTTCCATTTTCATTGGAAAAACCATTTTTTTTACAAGCAACATTCCTACTGGAGATTGCAATATCAGCCTCAAATAAAGCAGACTGACATCGAGACAACCAAACCTCACTGGGGAATTCAAACCTTTTTCCTGGAGAAAAAACTGAGGATTGAAAACTTTTCATCATGAATACTCATTCTAACAAGAGATGCCCTGGGATAACCTTCCCGGGGAAAAGCGTACAGACTTCAATGGGGAAAAAATGTTTCACAGTCCGTACTCCTACTGGGGATTTCATTACTGATTGTGAATAAGGCAAATGGAAACCAAATTGTAAAAACATTCACTGGGGAAATCAGGCCCACTTTGAAGGAAGAAAAACATACGGACTTCACTAAGGGAGACAATACTTCATCATCGAGACCTCTACCGGGGACTTCATGCTGACTTCATTGGGGAGGTCGACACCACATCATCGAGGGGAAACCAAGATACATTCTTCACTGGGGAAACCAGAGATACGTTCTTCACTGGGGAAACCAGAGATACGTTCTTCAAGAGTAATTATTGCACCAACTTCTTTGGGGAGAAAGGACTTATATCTAATAAACGGGGCCTTCACTGGAGAATATTGGATTGAGTCTTCATATCATACAAACCTGTTCCAACAAAAGATGCCCTGGTGTAGTCTTCCTGGGAAATCAAGAAGTCAACACTAATGCCAATACTGCAAAAAGAGCGATATCTTAGCACACCAAGGGAATAAAACCTTTCATCATACGAGGGAAAACTTCGCTGGGGAACCTGCGACAGAGGCTTCTGACCATGCAAACCCAAAATCAAAAGCGAACCGAGACTTGGTCGGGGATAATAGGATCACAAACCAAATACTGTACCTTGCACCCACTGGTATCGTCTTTAACTATCTGAGAGACACACAAAGATCATGCACATACCAGCAAAAACGACCTGAGAGAACCTTCACGGCGAACCAAGAAGTTCACATTACAGCAAGAGGTCAAAATTATGGGGATTTTAAATCAGACTCAACACTTGGTGAGAGAAAACCCAAAAACATGTCAGTTATCTCAACACCTCTTAGAAAATATACTGCCCTTGTCTAGCTACTTGGGAAGCACATAACAACAATAATGTCGTAACAAGAGAAAGCATTGCTCTACAAGAAATTCCATATCAATAAAAAAGGAGAAAGAACTCCATCAAATGAGAAAAGGCTTTATAGATCTTTTTTATCTCCGTTTGATCACCACCTGGATGGGTAAAGAATCACACTCAGCTGAAGAAGTCTGCAGCAAGACTGGAAAAAATGGGATTATGAACCCAACATCATAACACAACTTGAGGAAGGTTCTCAGCTTGGGGTAGACATAGTAACTATCTTGACGAAATCTGGATATGCCCTTGGAAACCAATCTGGTGTCTCAAGCTTACCATGCTGATCAAAGTAACTTTCATAACTTGCCCTTGGCTGCATGCTTTTAAGATAACCTTTCTGATCAAATGGCTTTCATAGATTTGTCGAATCTTGACGTAACTGCCCTAGATTGGCTGAATGTTGCGTCCTCTTTGCTCCACAACTCTTCTCGGCAACATGCCTTTTACTGATACTCAAATGTAAACTTTTATGATATCAAGCAGTTGTTTTAAAAGCAGAAAATGTTTATTCTAAGAATGAAAATTCTAATGCAACAATTATGTAAGTCTTGAAGATTTTATTTGAAAAGATGTCACAAAACCTTGTGAACGAATCACTAGCCAGGATGCGACATGTATTTTTTTGTGTGAAAGATAACAAAAGCATGTGATACCAATCACAATAATTTATCAAAATTAATGGGAGTCGGGAAACACTATTTCATTGGAGCATGCTTTCGAAATAAACCCTGTTTCAATTAGGACTTTTGAGGGTTGTAACATGGCCTGGTTCACGGTTTTAGAAAAAAAGATTTAAGGCTCAAAAATATTTGGTGCCCACCCCCTTCATGATGTTCTTCAGTCCTAAGTTCAGTTAACTTGACACAAACATTCATCTCTCAAAAGAAGTTTCGAGATGGTTGAGGAATCAAACAAGGTTTTCTTTGGACATGCAAGTCACTCATTCCTGCTTCTTTTGGGTTTCTTGTCACGCGACTCTGTTCTTTGATGAGGCTTTCACATTGTAATCCTTTATCGCATTTCAGGATTTCCATTTCTTTCTTGCCTTCTGGACAAATTCCTTTTGATTTTGACTTTGAAGTGCAACAGGATGCCCTGACTTTTGCCTAAGCGACTTGTTTTTTTTTTTTCAAGTTCCGAATTAGCGGGGCTTTTTGTCTCTTTCTTTTTCATGTTATCTTTTCTTTTGAACATGTCGCGTGACTTCGAGTCATTTGTGACTAGTAGGAAGAATTGTGACTATCCTATTTCTGGGTAGATGAAAGATAACCATTGTTGAATCGTCATCTGCTGATCCCCTGATATGTGAGAGATACCCATTGGGATAACATCTTCTTTTGATGCACACTACTGATATGCAGAGGTTAAACATTGCGGTTTTTAATTCCCTCAACTTCTTGAAGGATAACCATTGTTGTATCTTTGGATGTGCATTCTTGATGAGTTCTGAATGCTCGATCAAATTAACTGAACACTAACCTACCCCAGGTTAAAAAATGAGGGTTTTTTTAATAGAAAAAGAAACTCCTACTTCAAGGCTCAAAGGGGTTAACGAGGGTTTCACTCCGTTATATCTCCGGTGTTTGAGGATTTGAAACAATGCATGTACATCGTCAATAGGGTTTTATCCAAAAGCATACAACCAGAAAATTTGTGTTTTAATATCATCATCCTCCTCTCAATCTCTGCCTAGGCAAGAGAATGGGTAACAAGTTGGTATCATAAATCAATTTAAAATTGAAAACAAATAAGAGTGAAATGAATGAATTTCTTCAAGACTAACATACTCATTGTATTAAGATTAAACATTCAAATGCAAACAAGTTCTTACATGCAAACAATGTAATGATAAACAAGAAAAATTACAAATGAGAAAGCAGTAAAAATGATAATAAACTGAGAAGGCTAATCATCCTTAAACTCCAAGGCATTCTTCAATCAAGTTTATTCTTCGGCAAAGATTTGACTTGAACCTCAAGAAAAATATCCTTAAATGACAAGATACCACTTTGGACCAACCTCTGAACTTCAACCTTCAAAGCAAAGCAATCTTCTAAATCGTGCCCAGGAGCATCCTGATGAAAGGCACAAGAAGCGTCAGCCCTATATCCTCTTGGCAGTTTTTTAGGAACAACTGGTCGAGCTCGAGTTTGAACCATATTCTTCTTCAACAAAGAAGGATACAACTCTGTGTATGTCATTGGAATTAGATCAAATCTCATTTTCCTCTGATGACCTTTCCCTTGATCTCCTTGTTGAGGTGCCCCCTAATATGCAACAGCAGTCGGAGTATTGTTGATGAATGGAGTCACAGAAGCAACTTGCTGATTCCTATTATGAGAACCTCCTCGCCTACCACGAAGTATAGCGTAAGAGTCTTGCTCTTTCTTCTTGGAACAATTATCACCATACTTCTTAGCACCATTTGACGAGTCCCCATCTTTGAAAGATAAAATTCCAGACTTCAACAACCTTTGCACTTCATTCCTCAAAGGATAACAACTCTCAACACTATGCCCTGGTGCTCCCTGATGAAAGGCACACGTCTGGTCTGCTTTGTAATACCACGACAATGTTGATGGTATAGCGGGAGGTGGTCGTTTCTGGACCAACTTCTTCTGAACCAATGCTGGTAATAGCTCTGCATAGCTCATGGGAATAGGATCATAGTTTTCCCTTCTCTGATTATACCCTTGATTCCCCTGCTGGGATGGTCTCTGATAAACAACGGTAGTTGGAGCGGCATTTATAACAGGAGTAACTGAGGCAACTTGCTGATGACGCTGATAATTCTTTCTAGGAGCTTTTACCCTTCTCCCTTGCACAACAACATTTGCCCTTGTTGGTTGAGGTTGAACACTCGGTGGCTGATTCTGAGCAACCCCCAGAGTTTCCATCAGAGTAGTCAAGTTGGCCAAGCCAACCTTCAAAGCAGAAACTTCTTCGCGCAGCTCGCGATTCTCCTGTTCTAAGTTGTCCATCTTCTTTTTGAAATTAGCCCGAGTGTTATAGTGATGAGTCAGCTTGCTGAATGAAGTAAAGAAGCTGGGTAAGGCACCTGGATATGCATAACAAATGCAAAAACATGTGAAATATGATGCATGATATGCAATGTATATGATTATTATTATTTTATCATTTAATATTTCAAGGGATTTATGGTTTATATTGCAAACATCCAAGTAATAAAGCTTTTGAAATACTGAAAAATTTTATTATTCTCTTTTCAGAATCCATGGTTTAAAAGTACCAAAGGTATTCACAAATAGTCAACCTTTAAATCCCTTGAAATATTGTTTTTTCAAAAGATGCTTATGAGTGCATGGATGCATGATGCAACAATCACACACAAGATCACACATATAGGGTTCATAGGTTCAACGTCACGAGCATGAGGTCGAAGGTACTACCCATAAGGTATTGGTCTAAAAAGTTATCACCTGCCGAACAAGGTTCTAGAGGTTCTCAGAGTCTACATCCTTCCTTCGGATATTATCAACTTCCCGATTAACTCGGTAATTAGTAATATTCTCAAGAAAGACTCGTCCGAGCATAGTATTGCGTGACAAATACTTCTGGATTACTCCGTTATAGCTTCTGCACTACACCTAAAAGGCCAAGAGGGGTTAGGTAATCTACGGTCCTCATCTTCAGCAGGCCCCCAGGTCGAAAGCAGTACGTCTTCCCGATTACTCGGTAAACGACACTACAGTCAAAGGGGCCTCCACTGAGTGGGGGATCTCATGCCTCCTTTTTTGGGATTACTCCCTCAAAGTTAACATGACTATACCACCCGTCCTATCTTAAAGTTTTCCCAAGTCCGGGTATAGGACTTATGAGTAATCACCAAGCACCCTGTAAACCAGGAAAATCCAGACAAATATATATACAAAATATAACACATAAACACAATAGCACGTATACAAATATAAACAAAGATAGGCTCAACCCACTTAAGGATGGACTAGCAAGAGGTCAATCTTTCCCCAGTGAAGTCGCCATTTTTTTCTGTAGCGGTAGAAATGTGCAAGACTAAGCCATTGGATTGACTAGACTTTATACAAATCAAAATAAAAATCGCCACCACGCTTTATTGTTTCCAAAGGAATGGGAAAAGAGCGAATAACCCAAAAAGAGGGGGAAAGATTCAAGGTAAGGGGGTTGGTTATGCAAAGGGAATGTATTAGCACCCTAAACATCTATGGTACTCCGCAGGAACCTCTTTGAAAAATCTGTATATTTTGGCTATAAAAATGTGTTGTATATAAAACGGATGGTGGAGGTGAGAAAATAAATATTTTTATGATTTTTGCACCCGCCGCGGTTGTGAACCTTTAGTGCCTATGTACCACCTTTCGTGCAATAGGGGATCAGGGTACACGTAGTTCATCTTTTAAAAAATTTGAAACAACAAGTGTGTTGGTTGATTTTATGAGATAAGACATCATCGCAATTGTCCGTGTGAAAAACATACTTACTACCCACAATCATGAGAAAGGAGAATTTGCATCATCTCAAAGTGGAGGATATGGCTTGGATTTTTAAAATCAACAATGCCTCACTCAACACCCAAGTGGAAAATATCTCACTTCACTGCATATTGTAGAAGTATAGTTGTTTGCATCACTACAAGGATTGACAAGAGTCTAATCTTTTTGAGAAAAGTTTAAAGATAAAAGCCAAAGTGGAAATATGGTTTGAAATGAGATTGATTGACTTTTA
Organism: Vicia faba; assembly: GCA_948472305.1. Taxonomy (NCBI): domain Eukaryota; kingdom Viridiplantae; phylum Streptophyta; class Magnoliopsida; order Fabales; family Fabaceae; genus Vicia; species Vicia faba. Next base: position 964,291,347 of record OX451740.1, read on the forward strand.
GTCTTCTCACAAAAAAAAAGGTCAAGGTATTATTAAATTGATTGAAGTTTATTTATGAAAATGTTTTGAAGATGCATGGACCTAAGTCCAAGTTTATTATTAAAATGTTTCAAATTTCAAAACAAGAAGAGTTTTTTTTTAAAAGGAGGAAGAAGATTTTTGAAATTAAAGAAGATGGGAGGAGAAGAAGAGGCTATCCTAAAGCATAAGGTAAAAGCTAGGGATAAGAACCATCTAACCAACAAGAAGCCAATACTTGACATTATAAGCCAATGTAGAATTCCCATTCTTTGGATTGAAACCAAGCAAGCAAAGATACTAGACCTCTTGAGAGAATCAAACTTTAAGTGTATTAAGTCTTCGCAAAAATTGGGCAGAGTAACGGCTGTATACGGGTGAATTCCAGATTACAAACAAAGTATGTAATCACAATAACCTGCACACAAAACAAACAAAAAACCCAATGTCTTGAGGTAGACCTCAAAAACTCTAGACAAAATATCAAATAAAGTCACAAAGTCTCCAAGATAAGCCAAGGTCTCTAATCCTAAGTCCAAGAAGTCCATCACTCCATAATGCAAAGGATAGTAACCATGTAGTCCAAGTATCATTAAAGATTTTTATGGTTCATGTTGATTATTAGGTGTCTTAAAAAAGAAAAAGAAAGGCTCAAGTGAGCAAAATAAAAATGACATAAAAGTAAATGCTCAAGTGAGCAAAGATGAAAATAGCAAGAAATGTAAAATGCTAAAAGTAAATGGTACATAAAGCATGAAAATAAAAGCATAAAGTAAAGTTAATTGTTAGTAATTAGTGGTTAGTTGGATGACCATCTTGAAACTTGCATTTGGAACTCATTAGGGGATTGGTAGAACCAAAGCCTCTACACAACAAGTTGCATTTTCTTTTTGTCAAGTATATCATCCATTTTGGAATTCTCATAAGGCAGCATGTAATGATCAACGATGTTTAAGTGATCCGCGTTGACCAAAAGTGTTGTAGATCCATCAGAGGATTGGTAGAACCAAAGCCTCTACATAATGAATCTCAAGGTTATTGGATCAAAGAGATCAAATTAACATACTTGGGCTTGCAATCATAAGTTTGGGCCACGAATGATCATTTATTCGAATCTGGACAAAATTTAGCGCTATGTTAAGCAATCGTAAGTGGACTTATGTAGAAGTCGCACCTATTTTGAGGTCGGTCAATAGCAATCTATGTACTTCATTTTTGGATAAATGATATAGAGATCACCATCCCTTAACATGTAGCACAATTAAAAAAAGAAAGGGATAAGATGAAGAGGGAGGGAAATGATAAGCTAATTTGGATCACCATTTCAAAATTCTTTCATCTTTAAATTCAACCACTCCTCTAGATGGATTAAAGCACTAAACATATCATTAATCCAAAGCACCAAAAATGAATTAAATAATTCACTCTTAGGTAGATTTGAATTGATGAACATTTATCCAACTTCATCTACATCACAAAGTCCATTGAGTTTAAAGACAAATTGGACATTTAAAATTGCAATCCAAACCAACAATCAAAAGGAGTGAGTAGCAAAAGAATTTTGGATCAAATCTGCCCCAAAACAAGGCAAAAAATACATTATGTTCAGGTGTAAATCGATTTACACTACTATGTAAATCGATTTACACAGTATAATTTTCAAAAATTCGTGCAAAATTGTGCTGTATAAATCGATTGCACACAAAAGCAGTAGCAAAAATAGCATTTTAAAAGGGCAATTGCTTGTTCAAACTTTCCATCAAACACCTTATGATCATGGATCCACTTGAGCATGAAAATTCCATCAAATTATGAGAAAATAACACCATTGGAATCACAAAATAATGCTCAAAGAATCAATCCCAAAGATCACCAAGAGATCATATTGTGAAAGATGAATTATCCAAACTTACCAAAGGTAGATCTAGATAATTTTCAAAACAACTTCAATAATTTACTTCAATTCAACCACAAGAATCAATTGACAAGCTTAGATGTAGAGAATTGATGGAGAAAAAGTATTTGGATGAAGGTTTAGCTCAAAGATTAGCAAGCTTCAATGCAAAGGTGGATTTTTTGAGATGGAGGGAATTGAGAGATTTTTTAGCAAGGTTGATTTGGCTATCAAAAGCTTGAATTTTGAATGAAATGAGGGCTCTATTTATAGAGTTTAGGATTGGGATTAGTGGTAATTTGGTAATTGATTCTTGGAGCCAAAATTTGAATTAATGATAATTCTTTCAAATATTAGAGCCAAAATTTGAATTAATGATAATTCTTTCAAATATTAGAGCCAAAATTTGAATTAATGATAATTCTTCTTAAAAATGAAAGATTGACACTAAAATTTGAATTAATTATACATCTTTCAAAAGTGAAGGAAAATTAGAGCCAAGCATTTGACAAGTTTAAAATTCTGATTTTTTTTTAATTTTCACTCTATGCAAATCGATTCCACTATATTGCAAATCGATTTGCACAGTGTATTTTTCCAAAAATTGTGCAAAATTCACTTTGTGCAATCGATTGCACTCTAGGAGCAATCGATTGTACAGTGAAAAAAATGAAAATTTTTTAATTCTTTTTCTTTGCAAATAGAGATTTCAGGAAATTAATACCAGAAATCCTTATTTGTCAGATGCTTCGACTTGGTACCTACAAAACAAAAAATATACAAATACAAAGACAAATATTTTTTTGTATTTTGATTAGAAGTTAGTTAACAACACGTATACAAAATACACAACCAAGGTGCTTGAAGATTCCTCAAGAGCAAACTTAAAGATAGGAAAAAGAGGAAGAACCAACCCTAATGTGATCTTGTTATGATCGAGTTGACATGATATGATAGAGGAATCTTAGGGGCAAAAATTGGGGTACAACAACTACATTGTTTGGTGAGCTTGAAAAACATGAGCAAGAGCTCACTTGTTTAGAGAAACATGAGAAAAAGGATGAGAAGAAACTAAAGAAGGAGAAAGACGAGGATAAAGAAGTGGAAAATAAGTCCATTACTCTAAAGGATTATAATTCAAGGTTCTCAACAAATGAGCAAAGTGATTGTGAAAGTGGTGACAATGATAAGACGAATAATGAAGATATGGAACTCTTTGTGAAAAGATACACTAGATATATCAAAAGAAATAGCGTAAGTAATTCTGACAAAAACCTCACCAAGTCTTGTAGACAATCTAAATCCTCAAAGGAAGATGACAAAAAGAAAGGAATATCAAGATGTGCTTATTATAATTATGGAAAATATGGCCATTACAAGCCAGAATATCCATTCCTTGATAAAGATAATGAGAAAGGCCATCACAAGAAATCTAGCAAGTCTAGAAGAGCTTATGTAGCTTGGGGAAGCGATAGTGATTCCTTAAGTGATGGAGACCATAGTGATAATGAATAATCATCAGCCATGTGTCTCTCGGCTTATTGTGATGAAAAAAGAACGATGATGTCAAACTATCAAAATATGATGAAGTTTGTCTCTCACCTCATTATCATGAAAAGAAGAAAAATGATGTCAAACCATCAAAACATGATGTGGTTTGTCAATTGACTCATTATCATGAAAGGAAGAAACATAATGTAAGTCATCCTAAACATTAACATATTGATATATTATCTCATTCCAAATTACTTGATGCTTTTGAAAATCTACATAGTGAAGCTATAGAATCTTTCAAAAAGCTAGCTTTAAAATTATTTTTTTTCATACTTGGAAGCTAAAGACGTTGAATCCGAAAAGCAAATGGAATCTCTAAAACATTATATGGTAGAAATTCAAAATGTAAAATATGAACGTGAAAAACCCTCGTGGTTTTACTTTGGTTTTGATACTTGTCACATTTGGCAAAAATTTAAGAACAAGAAGTGTTTCTACATCTGGCCTTGAGATTTTGATGATAACTTTACGTTTTATTTTAGAGAATAATTGTATACACTAATGGTTTCGTCTAGTGTGTAGTTGCTTCTATAATGTTCTGACTCTAGTACAAAGTGTGTCACATCATCAGGTTCTGAACATACACTACTGGAAGAAAACATGTGATTATGTTTTAAAGTTGAAGTCAAGGTTTTGAATCTATCTTCTACAACGAGTTTAAGGAACATTAGTACAAGAGGTTCTAATTTTATGGTTAAGCTTTGGAGGCCTTCTAAAGATTTACTTCTGTGTTACAAAGTTCTGAAGATTTTGAAGACGGGTTCTGCTAAACAAGTTCTGATGATCTGAAGAAAAGGAAGTTCTTACAACCAACTACTGAAGACTCTGAAAACAAGGTTTTATGCGATAAGTTCTAAAGACTCAAAGACTTAGGTTGTAACACTTAAAGAAATATTCTTCTACAACAAGCTTCAATGTTCAACATTAAAATATCTGAAGCCACCGAAGATAAGAAAAGTTCAAAATGCTTAACGTGTGATAGTATACAAAAGGTACATAAATTGTCTTTGGCCTCTACGTTTCTAGAGTGGTGCAAGGACAATTATTTTGTATTTGACTGTGACTACTTTCATTATAAATGTTGAGAACCAACAGTTAGATTTCCGATTTACCTTTCTACCCTTTCAACGAATCTCTTTTACAAGTTATAAAAGGAAGACTTGGAAGCTGAAGAAAAGCAAGAATTAACACTACAACGACAAATCTATCGGTTCAAATCAAGCTCACTGAACTACACCAAAGTGTTTTGAAAACATTGTAGAGAAATCATTTGTGTATAGTTTTGTAGATAAGTAAGGAGTTGTTGCTCGTATCTTGCAGTAGAACACTTAGGTGTTTTTCATTGTACTGAAAAGTATGTGTAATCTGCTTACAAGAAGCAAATCTATAATACACTGAAAGTACTTAACTATTGTTGAATGATACCTTCAGATACTGAGTGAAGGTTTGATCTCAAAAAGACTCCTGCTACGACTCTGGTGGATTTACAATAAGGATTGACGAACTTATTAGGAGCGCCAATAAGGTTGATCAGCCTTATTGTGGGTTGTTCTGTAATCAATTTGGTTATAGTGGATTAAGTCCTTATTGAAGACGAAATCATCCTTGAGTGGGTGCAATAGAGAAGCTTAGTTAACAGCAAACCAGGATAAAAATCATTGTGTTAATTTATGGTTATGTTCTATGCTAACTTATTCTGTCACCAACGAAAAGATTTAGTTTGAGGAAACCCAATTCAAACCCCCATTTCTTGTGTTTCTCACGCCATCAATTGGCATCAGAGCTCCGATTATGGTATTGATAGTTATCAAACACTTAAGTGTGTCAGATAAAGATTCATATAAGTTTTTTCCATTGAAAAACATAATGGTTGAACCCACACCATCTATTACTGCAACAGATTCAAACGACAAAGGTTACAATGTTAAACCTCCCATCTTTAATGTAGAAAAGTTTGAATACTGGAAAGATAGAGTAGAAAGTTTTTTTCTAGGTCATGATGTTGATCTTTAGGATATGGTAGTCGATGGCTACAAACCTCCCACAGACAATACTGGAAAAGAGATGGCTAGAAGAGCTATGACTGATCAACAAAGGAAAGATTGTAAGAATCATCAAAAAGAAAGAATAATCTTGCTAAATGCAATTTCTTATACTGAGTATGTGAAGATCATAAATAGAGACTATGCTAAGTCTATATTTGACTCTCTTAAAATGACTCATAACAGAAATGGTCAAGTCAGAGAAACCAAGGAGCTGGACTTGATTCATAAATATGAAGCTTTCAAAATGGAAAATGATGAAAGCGTTGAAGTCATGTTCTCAAGATTTCAAACCTTAGTTGCAGGAATGAAAGTTCTAAACAAAGGTTACTCAATGACAGATCATGTTAAGAAGATTATTAGAAGCTTTCCATCCAAATGGAGGCATATGGTAACTGCACTCAAGCTTGCAAAGTATCTAAACAACACTTCTCTAGAGGATCTGATAAGTTCTCTAAGAAGTCATGAGATTGAGCTAGAACATGATGAACTGCAGAAAAAGATAAAATCTATTGCGCTCAAATCTATCATAAAATCTAAGAAGTCCAAAGCTCTTTAAGCAGAAGAGATTGAGGATTCAGAAGGAGATTCTGATGATGAAGAAGGTGAGTTGTCTCTACTAACCAGGTGTGTTATTGGTATCTGGAAGAGAAATCAAGGCAACATGTTTAGAGGTTCAAGAAGAACTGGAGGTTGCCTCGAACCAACGTTTGGTCAAAGGAAGTCTAGTGGCAACAAAGTTATTTGTTATGAATGCAATAGGCCATGACACTACAAGAATGATTGTCCTCAGCTTCAAAAGGACATACCAAGGAAGGAAGCTCTAAAAAGAAAGAAGAAAGGGCTAATTACAACTTGGGATGATTCAGACTCTTCCGACTGTGACTCAAATGAAGATCATGCTAACATGGTGCTGACGACTCATATTTGAACATCTAGTGAAGTTTTCCCCTTAGAAGATGAAGTTGATTCAAAAACAAAAGAAATAGTCTGCAAAGATGTATTCTCTAATTTTACTCATTATGAATTAACATTTTTCTTACTTGAAATTCTGGAAAAACATAAGTTACTTTAGATTCAGTTCAAGGATCTCAAAAGGACCCATGAATCTGTATCTGTTGAAATCAGTAAGCTAAAGGAAGAAATGTTTATTGTAAAAGAAGAAATTTTTTTATTGAAAGATGAAAACTCTGCCTTTAAAGGCACGAGAACTCTTCCAGAAGCCACTGGGAGTAATGATGGTGTCATTGAGAAATATGACAAAGTCTTCCAGAAATTTATAGCTAAGAGCATAAGGACAAGTGTTCTAGCTTCCATGATCTATGGTGTAATAAAAAATGGAGTTAATGGTATTGGTTATGATCCTCATGAAAAATATTAATCTAATATGGAAAACATACCAACTACTTTATACTCTCATTTTTTACCTGTTGAGTTTGTGCCAAAAGAAGATGGAAAAGATGAAGAGAAATCTGATTCTGAATCTTATGAAAATCAATTAGCTAAACCAAATAGTTTTAACTCTTGAAAATATGATTATTCTTCTGCTAAAACCAAATTCGTTCACAACTCTGGTATATCTAACAAGAAAGGACCCAAGAAATTATGGGTACCAAAGGATAAGATAATCTATGTTGCAAACATCCTTAGTAGTGCAATTGAGACACATGTCTTAGCACCTGAACTCTGGCTACTTGTAACACATGATGGGAAAAAGGCATATGTTCCAAAGTCTGTAACTTAGGCCTAGAAATACTAGGGGTTTCATAGGTGATCGGGAGGAATAAATCACAAACTCCAGAATAGTAGCTGTTAGGATGGCGATATCATTTTTTAATGAAAGGAGGAAAAGCAACACTTATGAGACCATGCTTTCTGACCTTATAAAACTAAAAATAGATTGTCTTATATCTGTTAGTAAGGAGCAGTGGACGTGGTTCAGATATTCAAGTTACAATAACTTGAGAGAGATCTCTTAGCTGAACTAGCTTGAATTTATCAAAGTCCTACCTTAACTGAAGTTTACTTCAGATGCTTTATGTGAAGCATGTCACAAGGGCATAATTTTTAAAAACTTATGTTGTTTCTTTCTCCAATCTATTAGAAATTATGCACATTGATTTGTCTGATTTAGTGAAAACTATATCAATCAATGGAAATAAGTAAGGATTATTTATTTTAAATAACTACAGTAAGTGGACTTAAGTGAAGTTTCTGTAACATAGGGATGTGTCACATTATGTGTTCACCACCTTCTGTACTCAAGTGATATTTGAGATAAAATTTCAAACCTTGTCAAGCCAATATAACAAAGCACTTATGGGTAAAGGATATAAGCATATCATGTTATTCTCAGAAAAATGTCTCCATATAACCTATTCATGAATTGTGTAAAAACAAGAAACCAATATTTCCTATCATCATCAATTGGATGCTCTTGTTTTATCCAGGACTCTAAAGAAAATCCGAAATTGATTGATTCTAATGCTCAAAGTGGTACCATGTTATGATGTTCTAAAAGCTCAAAAGGCTAGAGTATATAACACTGAAACATTCTTTAAATCAACTCATGTCAGATTTGATGATAAGTTTTACTCTAAAAGTTTAAAGCTAGCTGATAAACTTGCAGGTACAGAGATTACAATTTCAAAATCTGAAGGTAATGAAGTTGTTGCTGAAGAACAAGAAGAAAGAAGATCAAAATATGTTCAGTCAGAAGCCTCTATTGATTAAACTCCTGTAAAGAGAACCCTTCAAGAAGGACATTTCAAACCAAGTATATGATTAGAAAGGAACTCTTGTTATTGCAATCAAATGGATGATCAGAAACAAGGAAGAAAATGAAAGTGATCTCACATCAGACAAAACTCATCAAGTCAGTATTTATGTGCTTTCTAACAAAGTAATTATAGATACTTTTACAAGTTAAAAGTTATTCTATCAAGAAAAAGGTCAAATTGGTAAGACATATCCTTTATAACAATCTCTATACTATGGATTCTGAAGAGTCACTTCATTAAAGTAATGTTATACCTTAATTATTTGACATTTTTGGTAAACTACATCTCTAGAAATGAAAATTGTTATCTCTCTATTTAATTTTATTATAAATGTCTATCATGTGTCTTATCTCGTGTCTTGGAACTCGTATTGTACCCCTCTCTCTAAATTCTCATTTATTGAGTTGTCATCATTTGTGGGGTATCTGAACTGTATCTCTTATACAGTTAGTTAAGTTTTCCTTTTCCCAACTTAAGGCCTTGATCACCCCTTCTTAGTTAGTTATCTCTCTCACCTCATGGCTTCAATAACCTTTTACGGTGATGAATATTTTCTTAAAATTATCTGTGAACGTCGTCCAAATATTCCAAGGTCCATCGGAAATAATACGGGTCTTACTCAAAGCATTTCTGTGCATGGATGGTCCAGTTACTTGGTGGCATTGTTTGGACCAATATATCTTGACCTAGTCAAGAATTTCTGGCTGCATACCGATGTTAGGTCAAATGGAACCTCCATTCATTCATCTGTCTTTTGAAACTCCATCATTATCACCCCAATGTGTATCGCATTTGCTATTGGTTGTGCCCAAGCAGGAGTTACTATAGAAGTTTGTCATAATAGATACTCTTTTGCTAAACGACTTCATACTATTCATAATGTATCTCATGAATATAGTCGCACCAATGTTGCCAATCTTCTTCTAGGTGCTTCAGTCTGGTTTCAAATTCTATTGACAAACTTTAGACCTAGAACTTATATGTTGAACAACCTAACCTATAAGGATAGAGTTCTTATCTACTTCCTTGTTCATCGCATTAGAGTTAACTTACCTCAATCCATATTTAACTATCTAAGAGACCCAATCACTCCTTCCAGAACTCAGCACCAGCTCTTTATACCTTTTGCTAGAGTTCTCTCCATTCTCTTCACAAGGGCCAAGATTATTAGAGTAATTCTCCTAAATGGTCCAGAGGATGTCCTTGAGGAAGTTTGCTGCGAAGTTCTCTAATTTTAGTTGTTTAGGGGTTATTCCTGCTTTTTGTCCGTCTTTATTCTCTATTTAAACAAGTTTTCTATCGAAGTTATTGTTCCTATTTAGACAATCAAATGTTTTGTTTTGTTGTGTTATGATTTTATTGGATATATGGGCGTTAACTCAATATTTCCATTTCCATAAAATCTTACCAAACATTTTTTAATCTCATGTTTAAAAGATAAAACTTAACTAAATTATTTTATCCAAATAAATTCTCTGGTATAAAAATGATATGTTCAAAGATCCATTTCTCTATTACCTTTTTGATTGATGAAAAAGGGGGAGAAAGTAAAATGATATTTTGATAATGTTTGTTCTCAGAGTAATAAACTCAACATATAAAATGATGTTGCTACTAACTGTTTGTTTGATGTTTTCTATCCAAGAACTCTAAACAAGTTCACTGAGTTTATTATAAGACAGGTTGAAGATGAAGATTCTGATGCTAAGGTTGAAAACCTTATGGATGAAATCAACTATGGTTTTATACAGGGAGAAAGTAAAATGATGTTTTGATCATGTTTATTCTCAGAGTAATAAACTCAAACATATAAATGTTGTTACTACTAACTGTTTGTTTGATGTTTTCTATCCAAGAACTCTAAACAAGTTCACTGAGTTTATTATAAGACAGGTTGAAGATGAAGATCCTGATTCTAAGGTTGAAAACCTTATGAATTAAATCAACTCTAGTTTTATACAGAAGATGTTGTACACTTTGTGAATATATGAATATTCAAACAGATGTACCAAACACAATCCAGAAGTGATAAACTTACTGAAAGTAAGGTAATCTTGCTTGATATCATAGTGTTCAGAAGTTGTTAACTTTATGAAAGTATGAAAATCAGACTCAAGTCTTAGAAGATGTGCTCTCCTGAATGGAAGACAAGTGAACATTCTGATGCATGCTCTCATACAAATATGCCACCCAGAAGTTATGCTCTGGTATGTGTGTTTCAGCAACGTACACTCTATTCAGAAGTTGTGAACTATCTCAATGTCTGTTATAGTAGAATATATCAGATCAAATGTTGATGCTTGAGAATTATAGTGTTTTGGTTGTGATATCAGAATCAAGGAACATAAGCACTGATACATGATGCGTGGCATTATTTAATTAGGCTCAAATAAAGTTTTAACTCTTCATCAAGTGCTAATAGAAATCGGGTTCTAAGATGAAGACTAGATGTTCTAGTCAGACTCTGATCAATTGCTGTAGGGAAGTGCTACTTCTCTATTCTATTTTATGAACACTCAAAATTTATTTTGTGAGTCTTGGGCTCAGGGGGGAGACTCTGAACAAGCTTAAATAAAATTTTGGGTTTAACAGATTCAGGGGGAGCTGTGAGCTTAACTCTAAATTTTTTGGTTTTGGTGATTACCAGTATAAATTGTTCTATCAAAATACATGGTTTTGTCATCATCAAAAAGGGGGAGATTGTAAGAACAAGAAGTGTTTCTACACGTGATCTTGATATTTTGATGATAACTTTACATGAGAATAATAGTAGTTCATCACTTGAATTCTTCTTTTTGTCTTCTTTATATAGGCCATGCAACAGTGACATAAGAAGATGCTTTTGATATAATCGTAACACGAGTTAATGAATGTTCCAAACCAGGAGATCCTTGTCTGTTTGTAACCATTACTTTTGATATTGCATTGATAAATTGTAACGCTATATAACTTCTCACATCAGAGGATGAATGTTACTGTTGAGAGTTCCTTACTGCTGGTATCAGAACATTACAGATCAGAGTATCAGAGATACTGTTTCACAATGTTAGTGCATTCAGAAGTTGTAACATAACTTCTTCATATAAGCATGTCACACAGATTTGCTTCTAAGAAGGATGCATCTGATTCTATCATAGTACTCTCATCTTCTATGCTCACATAATCATAACTTCTAGTGATGTTCTGGAAGACCGTCTATGCTCCTTACATCAGAACATCTTTTTCACATCAGAACTTCCTGCATGCAAAGATACTTTTATTAGAGAGCATATTTGTTCTTTATATCTATATATATATCATGTGTTGGTTATCATTAAAACTCTTACAGGGATGTAGAACCAAATTATGTTCTAATAATCTCCCCCTTTTTGATGATGACAAAAACTTGTATATTTTGATGGAATATAAAGAACAAAGAATAAAAACTCCCCCTGAGTAGAATACTCAGATAACAAGAAAATAAAATACTTCCCTGAAGATTTTCTGATAACGCAGATTTGCTTCTGATAGGAGTCAAAATATCACTGATTCTCCCCCTTTTTGTCAATAATAAAAAAGTAGGAAGTTGCTTGAGAAGTTGTGACAATTGTCTTCTGGATTCAACTGAGATTCTTTAGAGAGCTTCTGATGTTGTATTCTTATTGGAGTTCCCAATAGTTCCATAGCCAATAACCTTTTGTTTCTTATTGCCTCTGAAACTTGCGAATCCTTTAAATTCCAGGATTTGGAACATATGCTTTCTTCCCTCCATGTGTAGAGAGCATCCAGAATCCAGGTGTTAGGACTGGTGTTTCAATCTTGTTGTTAAAAATATCTGCAAAATAGATGATTTTATCCTTTGGTACCCATATCTTTTTGGGTCCATGATTGTTAGAGTTTCCAAAATTCTGTTTGAATTTTGGTTTAGCATAAAATGCCTTACTGGTATATTTTATATCATGTGTTTGCCCATAAGTGAAGTGAGAATAAAGAGGAGTGTGTTTAATAACCAGATCCTTAACTTTCTTAGGTTGGGATACTTTACCTTTGTATCCTATACCTTTTCTGCCATTTCTGCTGACTCCATAGATCATTGAAGCCATCTTGCTTCTAACTATGTTTTTAGCTAAGAATTTCTGAAAGCTATGATCATATTCCTTTATGATCTTATCATGGTTACTAGGAACTTCTGAGATGGTTTCCTTCTAAGTATTTTGTAATTCATTTTCAAGTTTTGAAATTTTTTCTTTCAACTCAGAGTTTTCCAATCTCAGAATCTTAGTTTCTCCAGAGTCAGAAACTAGATCATTTTTCAGGCTCTTTTTTATGACTCGAAGTTTCTCATACCTTTCTAGAATTTCTGATAGACTCTCTTCTAATTGAGATCTAGAAAAGTTAGAAAATACCTCTTCTGACTCTGATTTTGATTCTGATTCTAATTCTAATTCTGATTCTGATTCAGAGGATTCAGAGACATCTGATAAGTTGTCCATTTGAGCTATATTGGCTCGTTCATCTTCTGATTCTGTTCCGTCTTCAGAAGATTCAGAGTCATCCCACGTTGCCATAAGACTTTTCTTCTTTTCCTTAGAGAGCTTCTTTTTAGGTTTCTCTATTTGAATATTTGGCAGTTGCTCTTGTAGTGACTTTGTTTATTGCATTCATAGCAGGTAATGTTTCTGTTACTGGATTTTCTGTATCCAGAAGATTGTTCAGAGTCATTCCCTATTCTTCTGGAGTTTATGAATTTCCTTTTCCTGTGCTTCCACAGCTGATTGATTCTTATGGATAGAAGGAACAATTTGTTTTCTTCTGACGAGGATTCACCAGAGTTTTCTGCTTCTGCTTTTGCATACAAAAATTTGGTTTCATATTTATTAGATTTCAGAGCGAGAGACTTACCTTGCTTCTGGGGCTCATCATCTTCTAACTCTATCTCATGACTTCTGAGAGAGCTGACAAGTTCTTCTAGAGAGATTTTGATAAGATCTTTTTCTAGTTTGAGAGCAGTGACCATGGCTCTCCATTTCCTTGGTAAACTTCTAATGATCTTCTTTACATGATCAGCAATTGAGTAACCTTTGTCCAGAACTTTTAGCCCATCCACCAGAGATTGAAATCTTGAGAACATTGTTTCAATGGTTTCATCTTCTTCCATTTTGAAGGCTTCATATTTCTGAATGAGCACAAGGGCTTTGGGTTCTTTGACTTGCGTGTTGCCTTCATGCGTCATTCTCGAAGAATCAAACATGTGCTTTGTTGTCTCTCTGTTTGTGATCTTCTCATATTCTGAGTATGATATGGAACTCAAGAGAATAGTTCTGGCCTTGTGGTGATTTTTGAAATCCCTCTTTTGATGATCTGTCATTCTTTTTCTATCAATCTTCTGACCGCTTTCATCAACAGGATGTATGTACCCATCCGTTGCCATATCCCAAAGGTCAGCGTCACACGCTAGGAAGAAACTTCAGATTATGTCTTTCCAGTAATCAAATTTTTCATGGTCAAACATTAGGGGTCTGCTGCTGATTCTATCTTTCTCATCATGATAATCCTTGCTGATGTTCTGACTTGGTCCCACCATGGTGTTTTTCCTCCTTGGATCTTTTTCTAACACGGTTAAGTGTTTGTGCCCAGATCCAGGTGCTCTGATACCAATTGAAGAAGGGAAAAACACAATAAGGGGGTTGAATTGGGATATCAAAACCTAATGAAAAGAACATGTTAATTTTTATGTTGGTTCGTTTAAACTCAACCTACTCCAGTCCACCCGCCAATGTGATTTCACCTCTCTCCAATAAGGTCTTAATCCACTAATCAATCTTGATTACAAAACTACTTTGACAACTGCCAAATTCTTCTTGAGTCCAACACCACAACCCCGTTTTCTCAAGGAAATTCACTAAACAATAATTGAATAAATGTGTACAATAGTGTTTCTAATAAAACAGTATCACTAGCAGTGATGTTTTACACAATTTGAATATGAACGTTTGAGGATGAAAGATGATTGTTGTGTTACTATACTTTCACGTGAATTCTTCTTTTTGTGTGCAGTAGTTCATCACTTGAATTCTTATTTTTGTCTTCTTTATATAGGCCATGCAACAGTGACATAAGAAGATGCTTTTGGTATGTTCATAACACGAGTTAATGAACTTTCCAAACTAGGAGATCCTTGTTTGTTTGCAGCCGTTACTTTTGATATTGTATTGATAAACTGTAACGCTTCAGAACTTCTCACATCAAAGGATGAATGTTATCGTTGAGAGTCCCTTACTGCTTGTATCAGAACTTTACAGATCAGAGTATCAGAGAGCCTGTTTCACAGTGTTGGGGAATTCAGAGGTTGTAATAGGACTTCTTCATATAAGCGTATCACACAAATTTGCTTCTAAGATGGATGCATTTTATTCTATCATAGTACTATCATATTTTATGCTCTCATAATCAGAACTTCTAGTGATGTTCTGGAAGATCGTCTACGCTCCTTACATCAGAACATCTTTTTCACATCAGAACTTCCTGCATGTAAAGATACTTTTATTAGAGGTCATATTTGTTCTTTATATCAATATATAACATGTGTTTGTTATCATAAAAACTCTTACATGGGTGTAGAACCAAATTATGTTCTAACAAACATGTGGTTACGTGTTATAGTTGAAGTCAAGGTTCTAAATCTATCTTATACAATGTGTCTAAGAAATAATAGTACAAGAGGTTCTAATCGTGACTTTATGGTTAAGCTTTGGAGGCGTTCTAAAGCTTTACTTCTGTGTTACAAAGTTCTGAAGATTATAAAGATTAGGTTATAATGAACAAGTTATGATGATCTGAAGAAATCCAAGTTCTTACAACCAAGTGTTGAAGACTTTGAAGACAAGGTTATGTGCGACAAGTCCTGAAGACTCCAAGACTTAGGTTCTAAGACTTAAAGAAAGATTCTTCTATAACAAGCTTCAATGTTCAACATTCAAATATCTGAATCCACTAAAGATAAGAAGGAAAGTTCAAAATGGTTAATGCGTGATAGTGTACAAAAGGTACATAAAGTCTTTGTGACCTCTACTCTTCTAGAGTGATGCAAGGACAGTTATTTTGTATTTAACTGTGACTACTTTCATTATAACCATTGAGATTCAATATCTAGATTTATGATTTACGTTTCTACCTTTTCAATGGATCTCTTTTATAAGCTATAAAAGGAAGACTTGGAAACTGAAGAAAAGTAAGAATCAACACTTCAATGACAAATCTATCGGTTCAAATCAAGCTCAATAAAACTACACCAAAGCGTTATGAAAACTCTGTAGAGAAATCATCTGTGTACATTTTTGTAATTAAGCAAGGAGTTATTGCTCGTATCTTGCAGTAGAACACTTAGGTGTTTTTCATTGTACTGAAAATTTTGTGTAATCTGCTTACAAGAAGAAAATTCGTAATACATTGAAAGAACTCAACTGTTGTTGAATGATACCTTGAGAGAGTGAGTGAAGGCCTGATCTCAAGAAGACTCCTGTTGTGGCTTGAGTGGATTTACAATAAGGATCAGTGGACTTATTGGGGGTGCCAATAAGGTTGATTAGACTTATTATGGGTTGTACTGTAATCAGTTTGGTTATAGTGGATTAATTTCTTGTTGAAGTTGAAATCATACTTGAGGAGTGGACTGAATTAGCTTAGTTAACAGTGAACCAGGATAAAAATCATCGTTTTCATTTACTTTTATGTTCCAAGCTAATTTATTATATCACCAACAAAAATATTTAATTTGGTGAAACCCAATCAAACCCCCCTTTCTTGTGTTTCTCACACCTCCAAAAAAAGAGTTTAGATCTATAAAGGTCAAATTAAACAAGGCTCTAGAACCAAAAGTGACTTTTTCCATTGATACCTCCAAATACAAATTTCCTTCTCACAACGCTTATAGGAGGTATAAATTTGTTAAAAAGGAATTAATGTACAAAAGTTCATCTCATCTTAATTTGACTTGTCACTATTATTGTGTGAAAGTTCACACCATTTCTAAATGCAAACTTAGGAAGTTTTTAGTTCCTAAAGGTGTTTACCAGTGGTTTCTTAAATGTAAAAAAAATTCTACTTACTGTTAGAACATATTTTGGTTCTACTTCTTAGTAATAGTTTTGATGATAACACATACATGATTTATATATATAAAGAAAAATTATGCCCTCTAATAAATTATTTAAATATCCAGAGAAGTTTTGATAAAGAAGCATAGAAGTTAGAACAAACTGTGATAAGAAGATCTTATAAGAATATATGTACAAACTAAATTAAAGTATCACGCTCTATAGAAGAAGTTCTGATGTTATAACTTCTGAAGCACCAAAATTGTAAGCTAAAATCTGATGAAGCAATACTCTGATGATCTAAAGTCTCAATGTTATTATTCTTATTCTGATCAGATTTCAAAGAAACAAAATTCTGGTGCGTTACATTTCATTCATTACAAATCAAGGAATAACGGCTGGAACCAGACAAGATCTGTATTTTTGGAAAGTGCATTAACAACATTTTATCAACCTTCCAAAAACATCTTCTCATGTCTCAAATGGATCTAAAGAGCTTCGCCTATATAAAGCAGTTTCTTGAAGGGTGATGAAAGATATACTTGCGCATACAATAGAAATATTCATAAGGCTCTTTATCTATTATACTTTTCACTGTGCTTTAACATTGTGTAAACATCACAGTTGCGATATAGTTTATTAGAAATATTCTTGTACACGTGTTTGATTCACATTTTGTAATTCCTTGAGAGACCAAGTTGTGGTTTAGTCTCAAGAAGACATTGAAGATAGTCTTTGTGAATTGTAATCAAAGTTTTGATTAGTGGATTAAGACCTAGATTGAGAGAAGAAAAATCACCTTGGCGGGTGGACTGGAGTAGTTTGAGTTCAAACTAACCAAGATAACCAAACGTATCATACTATTTTTAACTTTTGAAAACCCCAATTCAACCCCCCCCCCCCCATTTCTTGTGTTTTTCTATCCTTCAATTGGTATCAGAGCACCTGGTTCTGGGTGGTAACACTTAATTGTGTCAGAAAAAGATCCTAGCAAGAAAAACACTATGGTGGAACCAGTTGGAACAAGAAAAATGATAACTATGAAGATAAAGACATAATCAGCGACAAACCCCCAAAGTTTGATGGTGAAAATTTCTATTACTGGAAAGACAAAATCGAAAGTTTCTTTCTAGCTCATGACACAGATATTTGGGATATGGTGGCTGATGACTACATTCATCCTTGTGATGAAAACAATTAGAAGATAGATAGAAAGTAAATGACAGATCAACAAAAAAAGGATTTCAGAAATCATCACAAGGACATAAAGATTCTCTTGAGTTCCATTTCACACATCAGGTATGAGAAGATCACAAACAGAGATTCTGCTAAAAACATGTCTGACTCTCTGAGAATGACACATGAAGGCAACACACAAGTTAAAGGGACCAAAGCTCTTGCACTCATCCAAAAGTATGAAGCTTTCAAGATGGAAGAAGATGAAACAGTTGAGACAATGTTCTCAAAGTTTCAAATTTTTGTTGTTGGGTTGAAAGTTCTAGACAAAGGGTACTCAACAGCAGATCATGTAAAGAAAATCATCAAAAGCTTACCAAAGAAATGAAGACCCAAGGTCGCATCCTTAAAGATGGCCAAAGATCTGAACAATATATCTCTTGAAGAACTTTTCAACTCCTTGAGAAGTCACAAGATAGAACTAGAAGAAGATGAGCCCTATAAGAAAGGTAAGTCTCTTACTCTTAAATCTAATAAATAATATGAAACTAAAGCCTTTTAGGAAGAATAAGAAAGCTCTAGAGGATCCTCATCAGAAGAAGATAAACTATTTCTTCTCTCCAGAAGGGTCCAACAACTATGGAAGCACATACAAGAGAAATTTAGAAATCCTAGGAAATCAAGAGGTTATTCTGAATTACCCTCTAGCTACAAAAATCAAGAAACAAAGATGTTTGTTAAGAATGCAAGGAACCTGGTCACTACAAAAGCGATTGTCCTAAACTTCAGAAAGAAAAGCCAAATAAGAGATTTAACAAAGATAAGAAGAAAAATCTTATGGCTATTTGGGATGAGTCAGAATCTTCTAAAGCAGAATCATCATCAAAAGAGGAACATGCCAATATCGCTCTAATGGCCAACATGTCAGATGACACTACTTCATTTGAATCAGAATCAGACTCAGAAGTAGAAGAGGTATTTTCTAACTTTTCTAGATCTCAATAAGAAGACAATCTGTTAGAAATTCTTGAAAAATATCAGCAACTTTAATTCAACTACAAAAACCTAAAACATAGTCCAATATCTGACTCTAAAGAAACTAGGAAACTAAAAGCAGAAAATTATGAGCTAAAAGAAACCATCTCTAAACTTAAAAATAAATATTCTTTTATTAAAGACGAGTTACAAAAAGCTCAGAAATAATTTGTCTCATAAGTTTCAACTAGTTCTGATAGCATCATAAAAGAATATGATTATAGTTTTCAAAAATTTCTAGCTAAAAACATAGATAGAACCAAGATGGCTTCAATGATCCATGGAGTTAGCAGAAATGACATAAAAGGCGTAGGATATGTGAAACCAAAATGAGAAGAACCATATCAACCAAAGCAAGTTGATGATATGGTCATAAAACACACACCTTTAAACTCACACTTCACATATGGACACACACACATGATATAAAATATACTAGTGAATCTTACTCTGCAAATTCTCTCGTGAAACCTAAATTCAATCAGAATTTTGGAAAAACTAACAAACAAGGACCCAAAAAGATATGGGTACCAAAGGATAAAATCATCTATGTTGCAGATGTGTTTAACATCAAAGTTGAAACAACATTCTTGGTATCTGGACCCTGGATGCTCTCGACACATGATGGGAAGAAAGCATATGTTCCAAAGCTTGGAACTTAAATCTGGAGGATACATAGGTTTCATAAGTAATCATAAAGGAAAGATTATTGGCTCTGAAACTATTGGTAACGATCATCTGAAAAAGTGTGATTCTAAGGCACAAAAGTGTTTCATGTTAGGATACTCTGAATGTTCAAAAGGTTATAAAGTATATAACACAAACATGAATTGTGGAAGAATCTATTAGTGTCAGATTTGATGATAAGCTTGTCTCTCAAAAGTCAAAGCAGGGTGAATCTTTTGCAGATATAGAAGTTTAAATTACAAGTACTGAAGACAGATCTTCAGAAAATAAAAGCTCAGAACTTTAGCCATATACAGAAGAAGACATCACAAATATTATAGCAACTTCTGAAGAATTCATCCAGAAAAGACAATCTAGAAGCAACTTAACACATCCTAAAAACATGATTCCGGGAAAGAAAGATGATCCAATCAGAATATGATCTACATTCAGAAATACTGAAGAGTCTCTCATGGGATTAGTTTCTCTAATCGAACCTACTTCCATAGACGAAGCACTTCTAGATAATGATTGGATTCTTGCGATGCAGGAAGAACTAAATTAATTTACCAGAAATGATGTATGAGATCTAGTTCATAAACCAAAAGGCTTCAACATCATTGAAACTAAATGGGTCTTCAAAAACATGCTTAGTGAACAGAGAGAAGTTGTTAGAAATAAAGGACGACTGGTTGCACAAGGTTATAATCACCAAGAAGGGATAGACTATACAGAAACATTTGCTCCAGTCACCAGGTTAGAATCTATCAGACTTTTAATTTTATTTGCTGTAAATAATGATATCACTCTTTATCAGATGGATGTCAAAAGTTACTTTTTAAATGGTTACATTGATGAAGAAGTTTATATGCACTAACCTCCTGGTTTTGAAAATACAAAATATACATAATAAGTTTATAAACTTAAGAAATCGTTATATGGTTTGAAACAAGCTCCCGGAGCTTGGTATGTGTTATACCCCAAAATTTTCCCTCTCATTCCTCAAAACATTTCACACAAAGGGCTCCCAAAAATTCAAGCTTACACAAATATATTTGGACTTTTCAGCATCAAAATTGAAGAGGAAATTTCTAAAAAGACAAAACAGATGAAAATGCTCTTTTTGACAAAATTAAAGGAAAAGAAATTTCTTTTAGATTTTGCATCCTTCGATTGGAAACTTTGGCTTTGGTTGAATCTTTCGTTTGGGCGTTGGACTCCTTTGGGGCAAGTTCATTTCATGATTCGATTGAGGCATTGGACTCATTTGGGCAAGGTCATTTCCTATTTCGTTTAAGCACTAGACTTCGTTTGAACGTTTGTGCAAGTCTTTCGTTTGGCCACATAGCATCTTCCCTGCGTGCCAGCACTGCAACAGAACAACTAATATGTGCATACATTGTATTCATACATCATAAATGTCGACAACAGAAATGCATATATCAAAATCTCATTTATTGTGAGAAACATCATTACACCATGAATTTCATAAATCATGGTATTACATACAACTAACTCTTTACCTTTTCAGGAAAGATCAATCAATAGAAAATTATCATCATATTTTCAACAAGACATGAAAACTATTTGTGGACAAATCGATTGCAGATCAATTCCCGAGGAAGGACTGGGTGACTATCTACGTGACAAATTCTTTCTTCATACTTCTGCTGGTTCAGTTTAAATCTCTCAACGGTTTATCCTGATTCTTTCCTGTAGACATTTTTCTCTGGTTCAAGTAAATCACTCCAAGATTTATTCTGATTCTTTCCAGTTAAAGAATATTCAAGACCTTAGCTGGTTCAATTTAAATCTCTCAACGGTTTATTCTGATTCTTTCCTGTAGACATTTTCTCTAGTTCAAATAAATTGCTCCAACATTTATTCTGATTCTTTCCAGTTAAAGAATATTCAAGGCCTCTGCTGGTTCAGTTTAAATCTCAACTATTTATCCTGATTCTTTCCCGTAGACATTTTCTCTGGTTCAAATAAATCACTCCAAGATTTATTCTGATTCTTTTCCAGTCCTCTGCTGGTTCTGTTTAAATCAATCAATGGTTTATCCTGATTCTTTCCCAGTAGACACTTTCCCTGGTTCAGACAAATCACTCCAAAGATTTATCCTGATTCTTTCCAGCTAAAGATTGTTCAAGACTTCTTCTAGGTTCAGTTTTAAATCGAACAAAGGTTTATTCTGATTCTTTTCTAGTTGAACTCTGTTAGAACATAGTTTGTTTCTACAACCCTTGGTTAGAGTTTTGATGATAACAAATACAAAGAATAAATAAATACAAAGAATATATACAAAAAACAAATATGCCCTTAAAAATATGTTTTATGTATGCAGAAGTTCTGATGGGATCAGCATCAGAAGATAAGCTATAAAGTATTACACGCTGAAGAAATCAGATTATATGCTAAAGATTAGTGACAAGAATCTGCGCTCAATTGCAACAAACTCTGATTCTGATCAAAGACATATCAACCAAGTCATCAATATTCTGAAGCGTCATCACCAGTTAAGGAAAGAAGACTCGGAAGCGTTACTGAACATTCAAGACAAAATTAATGCCAACGGATTTCTTCAGACAAGATCTTCTTCAAAAGGAAAGTGTGTTATTAACATTAAACATGCTTTATGGACAACGTCTTTGCCTTGCCTATATAAACAAGTCTGCTTGCAAAAAGAAGCATGTACGTACGCACACAACAATTTGCTAAGAACTGCAACCACGCATATTCAAGCTCAAGCAAATTCATTCTATATTCTAAGCTTAACCTGTGTAAATTATCACAGTTGTGATAAACTGTTTTGTTAGAAAACAACAACACATTTTGTTCAATTATATTGTAAAAGAAGTTCCTTGAGATTAATCGGATTGTGGTTGTACTCAAGAAGATTTTAACAATTGTTAAAGTAGATGTTGTAATCTTTTGAGATTAGTGGATTAAGACCTCGTTGGAGAGAGGCGAAATCACCTTGACGGGTGGACTGGAATAGTTTGAGATCAAATGAACTAGGAAAAAAATATTGTTTCATTAATCTATTTTTGATCCAAAGTTTTCAATTCAACCCCCCCTTCTTGTGTTTTTCACATCTTCATTTGGCATCAGAGCGCCTGGTTCTGAGCTTAAACACTTAACCGCGTCAGTACAAGATCCAAGCTTCAGAAAAACACTATGGCGGGACCAAGCCAAAACATCAGCAATGACAATAATGAAGAAAGGGACAGATTCAGTGGTAAACCTCCAGTATTTGATAGAGAGAACTTTGACTACTGGAAAGACGAAATTGAGAGATTCTTTCTGGCCCATGATGCTGATCTGTGGGACATGGTGACTGATGGATACACGCATCCAATGGATGGACATGGTCAGAAGATAGACAGGAAAATGATGTCTGATCAGCAAAAGCGTGAATTCAGAAACCACCACAAGGCCAAAACAATTCTCCTCAACGCCATCTCATATTCAGAATATGAGAAAATATCAAACAGAGAAACTGCCAAGAATATGTTTGATTCTCTGAGAATGACACATGAAGGCAACATTCAGGTCAAAGAAACCAAAGCCCTTGCGCTCATTCAGAAGTATGAGGCATTCAAGATGGAAGATAGTGAATCAATAGAAACTATGTTTTCAA
This sequence comes from Vicia faba, assembly GCA_948472305.1. Classification (NCBI taxonomy): domain Eukaryota; kingdom Viridiplantae; phylum Streptophyta; class Magnoliopsida; order Fabales; family Fabaceae; genus Vicia; species Vicia faba. The sequence goes on from OX451740.1 coordinate 964,314,230, forward strand.
GATTTCAAATTCTTGTTGCTAGTCTAAAAGTTCTTGACAAAGGGTATTCTACTACTGATCACGTTAAGAAGATCATCAGAAGCTTGCCAAAACAGTGGAGGACAATGGTCACATCACTTAAACTAGCCAAAAATCTCAACAAAATCTCTCTGGAGGAACTTGTTAGCTCCCTCAGAAGTCACGAGATAGAGCTAGAAGAAGATGAACCTCAAAATCAAGGTAAGCCATTAGCTTTAAAATCTAACAGAAAATCTGACTCCAAAGTTTTGCAGGCTGTGGAAGAAACCTCTGATGGATCCTCATCAGAGGAAGATGAATTGTCTTTCCTCTCCAGAAGGGTGAACCAACTGTGGAAGCAGAGGCAAAGGAAGTTCAGGAATCCCAGAAGATCAGAAAATCAGAATGAATCCTCATCCAGATACAGAAGGTCAGAATCCTCCTCTGGACACAAAAGATCTGTAGGTTCTTCAGGATACAAAAAGCCAAACAACAAAGACATCATCTGCTATAAATGTAACGAGCAAGGGCACTACAAAAGTGACTGCCCAAAGCTTCATAAGGAAAAGCCTAAAAAGAAGTTTCTAAAGGAAAATAAGAAAAGCCTCATGGCTACATTGGATGATTCTGACACATCTGAAGCTGACTCAGAATCAGATGATGAAAGAGCAAACATAGCTCTCATGGCAAATGTATCAGAAGACAGTGAAGCTTCTGGTTCAGACTCAGAATCAGACACTGAAGAGGTATTCCCTGACTTAACTATAAACTTTACTAAGGCTGAACTTGCTGAAAGCCTTAATAAAATTCTGGAAAGGTATCAGCAGATCAGAGTCAAATTCAGAAACCTGAAAAGTAATTTTGCCTCTGACTCTGATAAGACTGAGAGTCTCAGATTGGAGAATTCTGAGTTAAAAGGTAAAATTTCAAAATTAGAAAACCAGTTGCAAAACTCTCAGAAGGAAACAATCTCTGAAACTCCCAGCAATGCTGATGAGATAATCAAAGAGTATGATCACAGCTTTCAGAAGTTTCTAGCTAAAAACATAGACAAAAGCAAGATGGCTTCAATGATCTACGGAGTTAGCAGAAATGGAAGAAAAGGGATAGGATATCAAGGTAAGGTACCTACATTAAAAAAAAATCCATGGACTTAGTTATAAAACGCCCTCCGCTTGATTCACATTTTATATATGGGCACACACATGACATAAAATACACGAGTAATGATTATTCTGTCAAACCAAAATTCAATCAGAATTTTGGTAAAACTAACAAATCAGGACCCAAGAAAATGTGGGTACCTAAGGATAAAATCATACATGTGGAAGATATCTTTAGCAGCAAAGCAAAGACACCAATCATGGTACCTGGACTCTGGCTTCTCACGACACATGACGGGAAGAAGGCATATGTTCCAAACCCTGGAACTTAAGCCTGGAGGCCACATGGGTTTTGGAGGCAACCAGAGAGGAAAGATCATTGGCTCTGGAACTGTAGGTAATGGAAATCTTCCCTCTATAAGTAATGTTTTATTAGTTGATGGATTAATGCATAACCTGTTATCCATAAGTCAATTAAGTGATAATGGTTATGATATAATCTTCAATCAAAATTCATGGAAAGCTGTTAGTCAGAAAGATGGGTTTCTCCTATTTAATGGAAAGAGGAAAAACAACATTTATAAAATCAAACTTTCTGAACTGAAAAGTCAGAATGTAAAATGCCTACTGTCTGTTAACAACGAGCAATGGATCTGGCACAGAAGATTGGGACATGTTAGTATGAGAAGAATATCTCAGATTAACAAACTCAATCTGGTCAAAGGACTTCCTAACTTGAAGTTCAATTCAAATGCTTTGTATGAAGCATGTCAGAAAGGCAAGTTTGCAAAACCTGCTTTCAAATCCAAAAATGTTGTTTCCACCTCTAAGCCATTAGAACTTCTGCACATTGACTTATTTGGACCAGTAAAAAATGCTTCAGTCAGTGGCAAGAAGTATGGGTTAGTAATCGTAGATGACTATAGCAGATGGACATGGGTAAAGTTATTAAGACACAAGGACAAGTCACACTCTGTGTTGTTACCTTCTGCAACCAAGTTCAGAATGAAAAGGATCTTAGAATCGTCAAAGTCAGAAGTGATCATGGTTGAGAATTTGAAAATAAATATTTTGAATTATTCTTTAATGAAAAAGGAATTCTGCATGATTTCTCTTGTCCTAGAACTCCCCAGCAAAATGGAGTTGTAGAACAAAAGAACAAAACATTGCAAGAAATAGCCAGAACCAAGAATAACGAGACTAACGTTGCTAAGATCTTCTGGGCAGAGGCAATAAACACAGCGTGTTACATTCAAAATAGAATCTCCATAAGACCTATTCTGGAAAAGACTCCATATGAATTATGGAAGAACAGAAAGCCCAACATTTCTTATTTTCACCCATTTGGATGTACATGTTTTATTTTGAATACAAAAAATTATTTGAACAAGTTTGAATCTAAAGCACAAAAGTGTATTATGTTAGGATACTCTGAACGTTCAAGAGGGTACAGAGTATACAATACAGAAACACAGATTGTTGAAGAGTCAATCAGTGTTAGGTTTGATGATAAGCTTGACTCTCAAAAGTAAAAGCAGAATGAATTCCTTGTAGGTATGGAAGTTGAACTCACAAGTACTGGAGACAACTCATCAGAGGCTCTCAATAAAGACACTCCCTCAACAGCAGAAAGAGTCACTACAAGCAATCCAGCACCTTTTGTTGATCAACTCCAGAAAAGACTATCCAGAAGCAGCATTGATCACCCAGAAGATACAATATTGGGAAAGAAGGATGATCCAATCAGAACAAGATCAACCTTCAGAAACTCTGAAGAATCTCTCATTGGATTAGTTTCTCTGATTGAACCAACAACAATTGATGAAGCACATCTGGACAATGACTGGCTTCTGGAAATGCAAGAGGAGCTAAATCAATTCAACAGAAATGATGTATGGGATCTGGTTCCCAAACCTAAAGGGTTCAACGTCATTGGTACAAAATGGGTGTTCATAAACAAACTGAGCGAACAAGGTGAAGTCATCAGAAACAAAGTAAGACTGGTAGCATATGGTTATAGTGAGAAAGAGGGGATAGACTATACAGAAACCTTTGCTTCAGTCGCCAGGTTAGAATCTATCAGACTTTTAATATCATTTGCTGTTAATAAAGGCATCACTCTGTATCAGATGGATGTCAAAAGTGCATTCTTAAATGGCTATATAGAAAAAGAGGTATATGTCCACCAACCCCCTGGTTTTGAGAGTTCCAAAAATCCAGAATATGTTTTCAAACTAAAGAAGTCACTATATGGTCTTAAACAAGCTCCTAGAGCTTGGTATGAAAGACTAAGTAACTTCCTATTAGAAAAGGAATTCACTAGAGGGAAAGTGGACACAACCTTGTTCTGTAAGATAGTTAAGAATGACATATTAGTCTGTCAAATTTATGTTGATGACATCATATTTGGATCCACTAAACCCTCTCTGGGAAGAGAGTTGGCTAAATATATGCAGGCAAAGTTTGAGATGAGCCTAATGGGGGAACTAAAATTATTTCTGGGCATTCAGATTAATCAAACTTCAGAAGGAACTTACATTCATCAGAGAAAATATGTCATAGAACTTCTGAAGAAATTTGATCTCTCAGAATGTAAGCCCTCAAGGATTCCAATGCATCACACGTGCATTTTGGAAAAAGAATAGGTAAGTAAAAAGGTAGAACAGAAGGTCTACAGAGGTATGATTGGTTCTCTTCTATATCTGACGGCTTCAAGGCCTGACATTTTATTTAGTGTTTGCATTTGTGCTAGATTCCAATCAAATCCTAGAGAATATGACTTAACAGCAGTTAAGTGAATTTTCAAGTATCTGAAAGGTACTGCTAATCTGAGTTTGTTTTATAGAAAATCAAGTGATTATAGATTAGTAGGATACTGTGATGCTGACTTTGCTGAAGACAGAGTAGAGCGTAAAAGATCTTCTGGAAGCTGCCAGTTTCTGGGAGAAAATCTGATCTCATGGTCCACCAAAAGACAATCCATAATAGCTCTATCAACAGCAGAAGCTGAATACATAGCAGCAGTTGGATGTAGTACGCAAATGCTCTGGATGAAAAGTCAACTAGAGGACTTCAATATATTTGAGAGTAACATCCCTATCCTCTGTGATAATACTTCTGCTATTTATCTCAGTAAAAACCCCATTTTTCATTCTAGGGCTAAGCATATAGAAAGAAAACATCATTTTATTAGGGACTATATTCAGAAAGGGATTCTTAATTTAAAATTCATTGTCACATACCATCAATGGGTTGATGTCTTTATAAAACCTCTTTCTGAAGATAGGTTTAACTTCATTCTGAAACATCTTAGCATGAAGCTTTGCCCAGAATAAACTATTTTATTTACATATCTTAACCTTCAAAATTTTGGTTATTTTCTGTGAACTGTTGATCAACCTGCCTTCAGAATTTTAGAAGTATAGGTTGTATCAGAATCTATCCATGAAGATCTGAGCGTTTCATTTCAAGGATAGAAGTGTGTTGTTCACGTAAGCAAAGAGTTGTCATCCATTCATCAGCTACCTACTGAGGCTGAACACGCGTTCAATTTTCTGAAAGGTCAAAACTGCTGATTGGGTGCATTGAGACACATGTAATGGGTAATTGTTCCAATATCTTTCTGAATCCCCTAAAATCAGCTGTCATTAATGCTTATAATCATTACTAATTATTTCTCTCTCTTACAGTTTATGTTTTCAAAAATCTATTTAAACTCAAGTTTCACTCTTTACACTCTTTCACTTTTACTCTCTCAATACATTCTAATTGTTTTCTGTTCGTACTTTCAAAACCCTTTCATTTTTCTCAAAATTTCTTGTGTGAACATGGCTTCTTCAAGCGTCCTAAACACTAGTACTCAGGGAACTGAATCTATGGAACAATATGAAGAACCTTACAGAAGTCTTCTCACGCCCATTGACAACCTAGAAGTTCTTTCAGAACTGATTGTGGATTTTGAAAGTCTTCAAGAAAACGGATTCAATCTCTCTGAAGAGGTCAATGCTCAAGGATGGAACAGGTATTTTGACCGTCTTCTAGATCCAACGTTTCCAATTCTTGTGAAAGAATTTTGGATTCATGCTTCATCCTCAAACCATCAAGTCACTTCGTATGTCATGGGGAAGAAGATAGTCATTACTGAAGACCTAATTGCAAGACTGATAGGTTACAATGGTGGTGGTGTAAGGTGTATAGACATGGCTGAAAGATGTTCTGATGTTGCTTCAATTGTAAGGGAAATTTTCACTCTGAGTCTTCCCTCTAGCAAGATAAGGGATCTGAAGGATCATCACAAAATCTGGGCTAAGATAATTCTGGGATGCATCAACCACAGGAAGCCAACCAGCTCTCCTGATTACATAAACATTGATCAGCAGTTTCTGATCTACTTTATCTCCAAGAAGACTAAGGTAAATCTCGCTCACTTTCTATTTAATCATCTGAGGACTAGTGTTAAGGAGACTAGAGTAGATGAGCATACCAAAAGGGACTGGATACCCCTTGGAAGACTCATATCAGATATTCTGACAGAGAATAGGATGATAGAGCATCTGACTGAAGCACAAGAAATTAGCTCTCTAGAAGCAACTGCTGGGAGGCCTCTGAATGCAAAGAATCTGAAAAAGATGAAAATTATTGAGAACATCAAGAAGGAACCCAATGTTACTTCTTTTGCAACCATCACTTCCAGAAGAATTCCTCTGGATGATTTTCCTATGTTCTCTGAGATTGATTCCAAGCCTGAGATAATTGTCAGATATTTGGATGCGTGCAAGGAAGATGGCACTGCACCAGGGTTAATTATGCAGGACTTGCAACAGGCGGCTCCAGAAGTTGTTTTGAAGAAGAACAAGAAAATGAAGGCAGCAGCAGAAGGATCATCCCAGTGGACTCCAAAAGCTGCTAAAAAGAAAGGTAATCCTTCTTCTGTTACTGTTTTAGAATCTATAACTATATCAACATTTGAACCCATACCTACCCAATCAGAAATTCCAACCCCACAAACTTTTGCTGATTTTGACATAAGGTTTGATCCCTTAGAAACTCTAAGTCTTAGAGAAACTCACTCCCTTCCTATCAATCCAAATACTGAATCAACTCAACCAGAACTTGCAAAAGTTCTGTCAGACATTGACTCTTTTGACCAAAATATTTCAACTCCCACACCAGAAAATCCAAATCCTCTAATCCCTGATAATCTAAACTCCGAAACTACAACAGAAGCTCCACAACTAGAAATTCCACTACCTCTCTCTCCACAACTAGAAATACCACTACCTAACTCTCCACAATAAGATATTCCTCATCCACCATCTCCACAACCTGAACAATCACAACCAGAAGTTCAAACTTCTGAGAATCAACCATCTGAGACCTGTGAACCAGAACCTCACAATGTTCAATCCAACCAGTCTGAAGAACCTACTTCAGATTAAGATGCAATCCCTATTCCAGGAATCACTGAACCTCTGGCCATCCGTTTGCCCCTCACCATCCTGGACATTCCACAAATTCCTTCTTCTCTGGAATCAACAACACCAAATTCCACAATAAGTCCAATAATTATACCAGACTCTCCCACTCCCTCACCAAAGAGAAATCCAACTGACAACGTAAGACTTGTCATTGATCCAACTGTTTTTGAACGTTTAGCTGCTATATCTCACAAAACCAAAACTGCCATTCCAAAACCAACACCATCTAAAACCACACCAGATGTTGGTACTAGTTTGTTGATGTTTGAAACAGAAATGGAGAAATGGATAACCTCATTGAAGAAAGCTAGTCTAGAGATGACTAATCCTGCTGCTTCTGATTTTCTTTGGACAAGTTTCAGAAAATGGATAAGTTCTGAAACACATAAGCTGCAAGAGCAGAGCTATGGACAAGTTCAACAGAATTTCAGTGATCTTCTAAAGGTTTTTGAAGACCAAGTTCTGAGCCAACTGCTCAAGGAAGAGATTCTCCCTCTGAATAATGATCCCTGGTCAGAACATCATCCCTCAGACAAAGTTCAACCAGAATCAGAAGGTCTCACTCTGACTGCTGCTCCAGATGAGATGATCTCAGCAAAAGAATTGGTTCAAAATGATCAAGTTGCAGAATGCTCTGAGAAACATCCAGTTACTGAAGATTCTCCAGCTCCCTCCTATGAAAGGAAAACTTTGGAAGAATTAAAGAGAGCAAATGTTGTTATCCAGGAAAGGTTGGATAAACAGGATGACACAAACAAAGAAATCAAGAGCGTTTTGAGCAAACAAGAGGAAACCAACACCCATATCAAGGGCTTGCTGGAAGCTTTGTTCACACGTCTTCCTCCTCCCTCTTAGATTCTCTTTTGTTTTAAAATCTGTTTATCTGTAACGTTTTTTTTACATTACTTCTGTTATGAACTTCTTATCATTGCTTCTTATTTTTAATATAAATCCTTTTTAGCCCTGATTATATAGTCTTTTTGATAACTGACAAAAAGGGGGAGAAAGTAAGATATTTTCAATAACGATTTACTAAGACAGAAGTCTCAAACATTCTGAACTACTTCTTTCTTCAGAAAAGCTTGAACAGGTACAAAACTCTGATGAAAGACGCAGTTAAACTCTGATGCTCAAAGACTCAAGGAATTTAAGGGAAGTAATCAACTCAGGGGGAGTTTTTCTTCTTAATTTTATACTTTTTATTCTTTATTTTTAATTGAAAAATCTGGTTTTTGTCATCATCAAAAAGGGGGAGATTGTTAGAACATAGTTTGATTCTACAACCCTTGGTTAGAGTTTTGATGATAACAAATACAAAGAATAAATAAATACAAAGAATATATACAAAGAACAAATATGCCCTTAAAAATATGTTTTATGTATGCAGAAGTTCTGATGGGATCAGCATCATAAGATAAGTTATAAAGTATTACACGCTGAAGCAATCAGATTATACGCTAAAGATTGGTGACAAGAAGCTGCGCTCAATTGCAACAAACTCTGATTCTGATCAAAGACATATCAACCAAGTCATCAATATTCTGAAGCGTCATCAGCAGATAATTCAAGAAGACTCTGAAGCGTTACTGAACATTCAAGACAGAATTAATGCCAACGGCTTTCTTCAGACAAGATCTTCTTCAAAAGGAAAGTGTGTTATTAACATTAAACTTGATTTATGGACAATGTCTTTGCCTTTCCTATATAAACAAGTCTGCTTGCAAAAAGAAGCATGTATGTACGCACGCAACAATTTTCTAAGAACTCCAACCACGCATATTCAAGATCAAGCAAATTCATTCTATATTCTAAGCTTAACCTGTGTAAATTATCACAGTTGTGATAAACTGTTTTGTTAGAAAACAACAACACATTTTGTTCAATTATATTGTAAAAGAACTTCCTTGAGATTAACCGGATTATGGTTGTACTCAAGAAGACTTTAACAGTTGTTAAAGTAGCTGTTGTAATCTTTTGAGATTAGTGGATTAAGACCTCGTTGGAGAGAGGCGAAATCACCTTGACGGGTGGACTGGAGTAGTTTGAGATCAAATGAACCAGGATAAAAATACTGTGTCATTAATCTGTTTTTGATCCAAAGTTTTCAATTCAACCCCCCCCCCCCTTCTTATGTTTTTCACATTTTCAAAGTCAACCTTAGATTTAGTCTAATTTTTGTCAAAAATCACCTTTGGATGGCATATATAAGCCCATCTCCGACAACTCTCCATCATTTCTCCAAATGGCATCTTTAATCCCATTCCTTACACCTCAACCACAATGTCATCAAGTGCAAATTTCTGGGCACTCTAGTGTTCAATTATCTTCCACCTTCAAGTCACGAATGGCAGATTCATCAATCTATCTCTTCAGCTTTAAGAAGATTGAACAGGGGCAGCTGTTATACCCCAAAATTTTCCCTCTCATTCCTCAAGACATTTCTCACAAAGGGCTCCCAAAAATTCAAGCTTACACAAATATATTTGGACTTTTCAGCATCAAAATTAAAGAGGAAATTGCTAAAAAGACAAAATAGATGAAAATGCTCTTTTTGACAAAATTAAAGGAAAAGCAAGTTCTTTTCGATTTTGCATCCTTCGATTGGACACTTTGGCTTTGGTTGCATATTTCATTTAGGCGCTAGACTCCTTTGGGGAAAGTTCATGCTTCGATTGAGGCATTGGACTCATTTAGGCAAGTTCATTTCCTTTTTCGTTTAAGCACTAGACTTCGTTTGAACGTTTGTGAAAATCTTTCATTTGGTTACATAGCATCTTCCTTGTGTGTTAGCCAAGACTTACAAGGCAAAATTTACTACCATGTTAACATGCAGAAGGCCAAAGTCACCCTTTGAAGCAACTTGTTACAAGCTTCGACAAGGCAACACTTCCCATCAAATAGCTTCAATTCACAAGGCAAAAAGCCTCCCGATGATGTCCTTCGATTCAAGAGGCCAAAGCCTCTCTTCTGCCCTCTTTCGATTACACATCTTGCCTCCTAAAGGCCTCCTTCGTTTAGGGCATTGACCTTCCCAGTATTGCAAGTTTCAATTGAGCATTTTATCCCCTGCATGAATCCTTCATTTGGGATGTGTAAATACTTAAGCATAAACTCTTAGCCATGCCTTTCGTTTGGGCATGTGGCTCCCTCTTTACAAAATTTCGTTTGAGCATATTTGCATAAGGTCACAAGGCAGGGACCTCCTGCATACACTCTTTCATTTGGCTATATGGCCCCTTTTCAGGAAAGTTTGAGTGTGCAGTATCTCCCTTGGAAATGGCTTCCTTCAAACACATAAATTCTGCACTATGCCATTATCTCATACGAAAGAAGTACCATGATGGCGCATTCAAAGGACTTGCCAGACATGTCTGGATGTCCCAATCAAATGACATGTATTACTGACCCATCCCAGGAGCATGTATTTGGACCATTCGAAGGAACCCATGAAGGGCCTAGTTGAAAGACACTTATTTTCCCCCCTTCAAAGGATACCCACATGAGTCATTTGAAGGAACTTCGATTTGAAAAAAGAAGTGATTATTGAAGAGTCTAGTCGAAGGACAAAGCTAGAGGGTCAAGACAAAAGGTTGAGATGCCAAAGGTACTTGTTGACCAAGTCCCATGTGCTGCCAGGATCAGACCTGATACACTAGCCATAAAACTCCAAAACTGCTGCACAACAGTCCTGCAACACTACCTATTTCCTTGCACCAAAATGGCATACAAACACTGTCTCTCGAAAGCTACAAATAAGACATTCCTTTTTTGTTTAAATATTTTGTTTTCCCTCCCAAAACATCATCCTAGGCCATCTATAAATAAGAGTCATCACCACACATATGAGGGGCGCCTGAAGGATTTCAGGAAAACACTTGTGAAAATTTTCAAAAATTCTAAAACACTTCCCAACATTTTTTTTCAAAGACTTCTGAAAAAATTAACTCCCTTTTGTACACTAAGTGAGAACATTTGATTCACCCTCCAAGTGACCATAAAACTACCCTTCGACCCACTTCCCCAACTTCGATACAGTAGGCCTTTGAGTCATTCCATTACTTGTTATAAAAGAACCTTCGATCCACTCACACAACCTCTTTCGATTCAGTGACTTCTTTCACAAAATGGTAACTAGATTAGCCTCAGGAAGGTCCCAATGAAATCCAGTTCTCCACCAAGGAAGGCACTTGCAGTTCCCTTCGATTTAAGAACTTCAAGAGGTAAGTTCCCTTCAAGCTTGAACCTATTCTATTTTAATATCATGTGCACATGCCAATAAAAAATGTAGATATTTCATATAGGGAGTTAGACTATGTTTTAGCTTTCGATTTTGGCTGCCCATATGGTGAAAACTCAACTTCAATTAGTTAGGCTTTAGACTTTGAGACCCATTGGTTTTTTTGCTAACCCCTGGACTGTAGTTACGTTTGGATGTTGCACTTTAAGAATTTAAGACAGGTTTATTATACCCTTCGATTGGATAACTTCACAAGCCTATCGAATCACAATCTGAGGGCCCAACATGCTTACAGTCGAAGGAGTCAACAAAGAGCCTGTGGCAAAGCATTCGCCTTACTAACTCCAGGCCTCAAACGAAGAACATAACCTTGCTTCCTCCAAGCCTCAAGCGAAGGACAGAACCATGCTGACTTCCAGACCCAGAAGAAAAGAACGCCTACACTGATTCCATCCCCTAGTCGAAGGAGGTAGAAAGGAAAATAGAAGGGCATGACTCCATTGACTCCATACCCCAAATAGAAGGTGTTGTACTCCAATTTTCCCCCCTAAGATCCCTTCATCATACCATGTTAAATCCATCACAACACGATCACATTACGATTCTTGGTTCCCATCCCTATATTTAGCTTTGCTCTTTGAGGAATCACCAAGCACCTTGACTTGTGTTCTTTTGTGATCATGAATATTTTTGTCTTGATTTATTATTTTAATTAATAAAATGCAATGTTTGTTTGTCTTGCTTGTTATCCATGTAGGTAAAGGCAATAAGATTCAGCAAGTTGCTCCATGGGATCATGAGTTTATTTCCATTCCCTAGTTAATAAAGCTTGAGAAGTTCAAGCCTCACCATTGAAGTTGTTTTGGAGGAAATTGCATGGCAAGGTTATTTTGGTTCACCACATTACAAGGTTATAAAATTTGGTTCAAAAGCACAAAGGATTGATTGGAGAAGTTGGCTTGCTTGGACAAGGCTTTGTTCCCATTGGTCACAAATGCATATTTCTCTCAATTCTCAAGATATGGAAGTGGATGTGGTTGCTATGATTTCTCATTATCATCCTCAACAACTTATATTTACAAAGAATTTGTGTTGGTACAAGAAGTATGTTCAAAATTGTCAAAGTTTCTCAAGGCATGTTTCTTGATCTAGGAGCTAGGGTTTTGAACTTCAAAGGAGTATATCTTGCTCATCTTTTGGTATTTTTGAGTTATTCTAAATACATTCTTCTCTTCAAAGGGTAATCAACAAATCACTTCAAAAGTTCCAAGGAGTTTTCATGTATAAGAAACTCGATGAAGAAGAAAGATTACAAGTCCTCCAGATGCATCCCCAATTTTCCATGTGTGACTTCAAATGATCATAACTTGGTCAATTTTTATCACCTTGAGCCCATTCTTTTTACACAATGATCTTTAGGATGTTAACTATATTCTTTCTTTTATGTGCAAAGTGATAAAATGGATTGAAGTTACCTTAAGGATACGAAATATTATAGGTCATTTCATGATTTTTTTCCAACTTCAACAGGTCATAACTCTCTCAATTTTTGTAGATTTTGAATGGGTCAAGTTTCAAAATGTCATTCAAGAAGTACATTTCATGCCATCTTTTTGGTCAAAAGAAAATTCCAAGAGGAAGGCCATGTTTGGATGGAAAACAATATAGGTCACTTTTGAAGAAAAATTTGAAATATTTCTATGGAAAGTCAACCCTTTTTCTCCAACTTTGACTCAATGCAATTTTCAGCTCAAGCATCCATTTGATCCCATTCTTTTTCCATTGCAAAGCTTGTAACCTCATCTTTATAAATCAAAAGGAATCATTCCCTAAGACCCCTTGAGCTGAGAATGACATTGGTCAGAAGTTGGCAATTTGAAACTGAATTTTATACCAAGTCAGAAGTTTGAAATCCTTGATTTGGCTTTTAAACACTTTGTTTCTGCGTGTTTTTTCTCCTAAACATGTTTAGTGAACCTCCAGAAGTGATTAGCATAGCTAAACATGAGTTTTGGATGAGTTTTGATCAAATTAGAAGTCACACTTTTCTTGTTTGCAACTTCACATGATTTCCCTCCAAACTTCACCATTTCACACGCTTGGACATTCCATTTGATTCCCTATAAATAGAGGGTCATTCCCCATTCATTTCCTCAAGCTTGGATAGCCAGAATCACCCTGCCAAACTTGTTCCATAACTCAAAATTCAGCAACTTCGAAATCCATTCTCAAGCCTTTTTCAATCTAATTTTTCCATCAATTCACCTTCTTTGATCTTCCCTGAAGCTAAACATATAATTACATTCAAGAATCGTGCCCTATATTGCTCCATATAAGTCCAGTTTCAGAGCTCTGCAAGTCAACTTCAATCGGTAGATTCCTTCATCAATTCTTCAAAACATTGATATCATTGTGATGCTCTCATTGCCATGGTTCTAGTCGCAACACTTGTCTTCTACTGGAAACACATTTTGACCATGAAATTTCAAATCCCTTTTCAAAACTTTCCTTCCAAATTGCTTGAGCTACAATTTATATAAATTTGTCGCGAGGGTGTGGTTGTCTTCGTCTTGAAGAGACGAAACGAATGACATAGGTCTGAGCTTCTGATTTTATAGTTTGGGAGACCTGCAATTCACGTTGGCTAGAGGTTGAAGATGACCAACGTGTCATCTTCCAACCAATGATGGCAGGCCACTTGTATTTTTTGAAATCTGATTTAATTATTGATCTTATGCATTATTCACTAATGACCATGATATGCACAACGCGCCAGATCCCTTGGATTTGATTACTAATGCATTTTGACTCTAATCCAATGGTCCACAAATTTTTGACTTTTATTTTCTTTTCTGATTTTTATATTTAATTGTTTTAAAATTCAAAAGTCATAGAAAAACCATTTTTAGTCCAAAAATTTTGAAAAAATTTTGAAAAATATTTTTGATTATTCTCTTTCTAATTTTTATTTTTTCAAAATTTAATTTTGTGATTTGGTATTTTTTATAAATTTTCACTTTATTTGAATTGTTTTAAATGTTTAAAAATACTTTTATACATTTTTAAATTCTGAAAAAAATTATGGAATGATCCAATGATTTTATGACAAATATTGGTGACCTCACTTATTTTTTATTCCTTATTTTGGTGTTTTCTTATTATTTTTAGTTTATTTTACTCATTTATTTTAATTTTAAAAATAGTTTCTGACTTTAAAAAATTACCAAAAAATTTATAAGATCAATATGACAAATAATGATCAAGAAATTACCAAAAAATAGTTTCTTGATCATTATTTGTCATATTGATCTTATAAATTTATAAGAGAAACTATTTTAAAATTAATATTCTATGGACTTACTTGTCATTTCTTGATCAATTTGAACATAGTTGATATTTTTCTCTTTTATTTCTATTTTAAAACATTTTTTTAAAAAACCTTTTCTTGTATATATTAAATGTAATATTATTTTGTGACTATTTTCTGGATGATCTTGGATTAAATTTTTTATCATGAACTTTATTAACATCATTGGATCCATGGTGTTGAGTCAAACTCCACAAAAATGGATGAATGATTTTAATAATAGTTTGATTAAATTTAATTCAAAAGTGGTTTGTGTAGTCTCTCCCATCCCTCTTCATATCATCCCTTTTCTTATTGCACTAAGTGTTATTGGAGCATGATCTCTATATCATGTCTCAAAATAAATGGTGCATAGAGTGCTATTGACCAACCTCAAAATAGGTGCGACTTCTATATAAGTCCACTTACGATTGCTTAACATAGCGCTAAATTTTGTCCCAATTCGAATACATGATCATTCGTTGCCCAAACTTATGTTTGCAAGCCCAAGTATGTTAATTTGATCTCTTTGATCCAATAACCTTGAGATTCATTGTGTTGAGGTTTTGGTTCTACCAATCCTCTAATGGATCTACAACACCTTTGGTCAACGCGGATCACTTAAATATCATTGATCATTAAATGGTACTCATGAGGATTCCAAATGGATGATATACTTGACAAAAAGCAAATGCAACTTGTTGTATGGAGGCTTTGGTTCTACCAATCCTCTAATGAGTTCCAAATGCAAGTTTCAAGATGATCATTCAACTAACCACTAATCACTAATAATTGACTTTATCCTTTATTTTTATTATATGCCCCTTTTATTTTTATGCACTATTTACTTTTAGCATTTACATTTCATGCCATTTTCATCTTTGCTCATTTGAGTATTTACTTTCTTGTCATTTTTATTTTTTCTCACTTGAGCTTTACTTTACTTTTTCAAAACACCTAATAATCAACATAAACCCTAAAAATCTTTAATGATACTTGGACTATTTGGTTATTATCCTTGGAATTATGGAGCATTGGACTTTTTGGACTTAGGATTAGATACCTTGACCTATGATTGGAGACCTTGTGACCTTATCTGATTATTTTGTCTGGAGCTCTTGAGGTTTACCTTAAGGCATTGGGTTGTTTGTTTGTTTTGTGTGCAGGTTATTGTGATTACACTCTTTGTTTGTAATTTTGAATTCACCTGTATACAACCGTTACTCTGCCCAATTTTTGTGAAGACTTAATACACTTGAAGTTTGGTTCTCTTAAGAGATCTAGTATCTTTGCTTTCTTGGTTTTAATCCAAATAATGGGAATTCTATCTTGGCTCATAATGTCAAGTATTGGATTTTTGTTGGTTAGATGGTTCTTATCCCTAGATTTCTACCTTATGCTTTAGGATAGCCTCTTCTTTTCCTCCCATCTTCTTTAATTTCAAAAATCTTCTCCCTCCTTTTGGAAACTCTTCTTGTTTTAAACTTGAACCACTTTCATAATAAACTTGGACTTAGGTCCACGCATTTTCAAACATTATCATAAATAAACTTCAATAAACTTAATAATACTTTGACATTTTTTTATGAGAAGACTAAAAATCAATCAATCAAATTCAAACCATTTTTCCATCTTGGATTTCATCTTAAACTTTTCTCAAAATATTCGAATCTTGTTAATCCTTGTAGTGTTGCAAACAACTATACTTCTAGAATATGTAGTGAAGAAAGATATTTTCCACTTGAGTGTTGAGTGAGGCATTGTTGATTATAAAATCCAAGCCATATCCTCCACTTTGAGATGATGATAATTCTCCTTTCTCATGATTGCGGGTAGTAAATATGTTTCCACACAGACAATGACAATGATGTCTTATCTCATAAAATTAACCAACACACTTGTGTCTACGTGTACCCTGATTCCCTATTGCACGAAAGGTGGTACGTAGGCACAAAAGGCTTACAACTGCGACGAGTGCAAAAACCATAAAAATATATTTCTTTTCTCACCTCCACCATCCATTTTCTACACAACATTTTTATAGCTAAATATACAGATTTTTTTACAAAGAGGTTCCTGCGGAGTACCGTAGATTTTTAGGGTGCTAATACCTTCCCTTTGCATAACCAAACCCCTTACCTTGAATCTTTCCCCCCTCTTTTGGGTTATTCGCTCTTTTCCCATCCCTTTGGAAACAATAAAGCGCAGTGGAAATTTTTATTGTGATATGTATAAGTCTAGTTAATCCAATGGCTTACTCTTAAACATTTCTACCGCTACAGAAAAATGGCGACTTCATTGGGGAAATATTGACCTCTTGCTGGTCCATCCCTAAGTGCGTTGAGCCTATCTTTGTCTATATTTGTATATGTGTTATTGTTATTTATGTGTTATATTATTTGTTGTTTGTATGTTTCCCTGGATTTTCCTGGTTTTCAGGATGCTTGGTGATTACTTATGAGTCCTATACCCGGACTTCGGAAAACTTTAAAAAAGGACGGGCGGTATAGTCATGTTAACTTTGAGGGAGTAATCCCTAAAAAGGAGGCATGAGATCCCCCACTCAGTGGAGTCCCCTTTGACTGTAGTGTCGTTTACCAAGTAATCGGGAAGACGTACTGCTTTCAACGTGAGAGCATGCTAAAACTGAGAATCGTAGAATACCAAACCCATATTGGCCTTTTAGGTGTATTGCGGAAGCTATGACGGAGTAATCCGGAAATAGTTGTCACACAATACTATGCTCAGACGAGTTTTCCTTGAGAATATTACTAACTATCGAGTTAATCGGGAGGTTGGTAATATCCGAAGGAAGGATGTAGACTCTGGGAACCTTTAGAACCTAGTTAGGCAGGTGATAACTTTTATATCAACACCTTATGGGTAGTACCTTCGACCTCATGCTCGTGATGTTGAACCTATGAACCCTATATGTGTGATCTTGTGTGTGATTGCTGCATCATGCATCCATGCACTCATAAGCATATTTTGAAGAGATCTTATTTCAAGGGATTTAAAAGTTGACCATTTGTGAATATCTCAGGTACTTTTTAACCATGAATTCTGGAAAGATAAAGATCGGGAAGTATAGTTTCAAGGATCCCAAGATAGATGAGTTGATCAGTCTAATTCCCGAGATCGAGTGTTCTGCAGACTTTCTGAAGAAGTATGGATCCATCATTCCTCTCATGAAGTTGAAGATGAAGGAGGGTATTCTCTCGACCTTGGTCCAACTCTATGATCCGATGTATCATTGCTTTACTTTTCCTGACTATCAGTTGATGCCTACAATGGAGGAGTATTCTTATCTATATGATTTACCTGTTACTGATCGTATTCCTTTTACTGGTTTGGAGTGTGAGCCAAAACCACATGAGACTGCTGCTTTGATTCATCTGGGGAAGTTTGAGGTGGAAGCCCATATGACTACTAAAGGTGGGATTAGAGGATTACCAGCTCAGTTCTTATTGGAGAAAGCTCGTTACTTTGCCAGGATGAAGAGTATAGTCGCTTTTGAGGCCATCTTTTCTCTACTTGCTTACGGGTTGTTCTTATTTCCTAAGGTGGACAAGTTTGTTGACGTTCATGATATCAGGATCTTCATGATTGGAAACCTAGTTCCTACCTTGTTGGGTGATGCTTATTACTCTATTCATCTTCAGAATTCTTATCATGGAGGGATGATTATCTGTTGTACCAGTGGTTTATCTCTCATATGCCTCAGTCTGATTCTTTTTGGGATGTCAAGAAGGAACCTCGTTGGGCTCCTAAGATCATGGCACTTACTCACTCAGATATTGATTGGTAACATCGAGCTTACCAGAATATAGAGATTATTGACAATTGTGGTAGTTTCCCCAACGTACCTCTTCTTGGTACAAAGGGAGGAATTAACTATAACCCTGTTCTTTCATGACGACAACTCAGTTATCCGATGAGGGATAAACCAAATAGTATTCATTTGAGTATTTTCTTTATGAAGGAGGGAGAAGACCATATGGAAGCTAGGGAATAGATTGCGAAGGCCTGACGTCATATTCATAAGAAGAGTAGGAAGGATTTGGGACCTAGGGGTGTTGTTTCTTTGGAGCCATATCTTCAGTGGGTCCAAACGAGAGCTATTCATTTGAAGATGTTGTATTCCCGGGAAACACCTATGCCTGATCTATTTGTGAAGACCACTCCTCCCCTATTAGATGATCTAGAAGAGCTGCAGCTTGCTTTAGTCAGGATGTAACAGGAAAAGGATGCTTGGAAGAACAAGTGCCAAACTTTAGAGATTTCCTATAGAGAAGACTTGAAGGAGAAAGAAGACTTGATTGAGATCCTTGAGAGTCGGGATGTAGAGACCATAGAGAGGCAAGGGGATTTATTTTCTCCTAAACCTCGGTCGGATGCTATTTTCTCACTCCCTGATTCAGGTGATTGGAAGGAGGTTTCCATCAGATATGTGGAAGAAAACCAGAGGTTGAAGGCTCAGATTTCCAAGCTCACGGGGAAGCGCTAGCATATAGAGTGATCACCATCAGTTTTTCTTTTCAGGGTTTTAGATTTTATTTTCATCTTGTACTAGGGATCATTGAAACTTGTAATCCATTTTGGAGTTGTTATAATAAAATTTTTCAGTATTTCAAATGCGTTATTACTTTGATATTTGCAATATGTCCATAAATTTTAAATCCCTTGAAATATTAAATAATAAAATAAAATCATGTGCATTGCATATAATGCATTATATTGCACATATTTCTTGCATTTGGTATGCATATCCAGGTGTCTTACCAAGATTCTTTACTTCGTTCAGCAAGCTGACTCACCACTACAACACTCGGGCTAATTTCAGAAAGAAGATGTCCAACCTAGAACAAGAGAATCGCGAGCTGTGCGAGGAGGTTTCTGCTTTGAAGGCCGACATGGCCAATCTGACTGCTCTGATGGAAGCTCTGGTGGCTTCTCAGAATCAGCCACCGAGTGTTCAACCTCAACCAATAAAGGAAACTACGGAAGCTCTGACTGTTCCCGTATCTGCTACTCCAGTTGTTGTTCAAAATCGCATGCCTCAAGGTTATCCTTGGGGAATGCGAGAGAATGTTGCACCTGAAGGTTTCAATCTTGGTCCTCAAGTTTCTCCGATTGTTCAGACTATTGTTACTCCGACACCTCCTGTGGTGCATGCTGCTCCTACTACACCTCCTTCAGTGAATATGGTTCCATTTGTTAATGATGATGTGTGTCATCCTTTACCACCACCGAGTGAAGACTTGGGTCTTTATGACATAATGGATGATTTTCAAGAGCAATTCGACATGATGCAAAGAGAGATGAAGGCCCTCAGGGGAAAAGAGCTATTTGGGTAGAATGTGAATGAGTTATGCTTGGTATTGAATGTTAAGATACCTGCTAAGTTTAAAGTCCCGGAGTTTGAGAAGTACAAGGGAAACACTTGCCCTCATGCTCATCTGGTGATGTACGTAAGGAGAATGTCTACCCATACTGATGATCAGCGGCTGCTGATTCACTTTTTTCAGGATAGTTTGACTGGTGCTGCGCTGAAGTGGTATATGAGTTTGGATAGTGTTAACATCCATACTTTCAATGATTTGGGAGAAGCGTTCATCAAATAATACAAGTACAACGTGGACATGACGCCTGATCGTGATCAACTCAGTGCCATGGTTCAGAATGACATAGAATCGTTCAAAGAATATGCACAGAGATGGCGTGAGGTAGCCGCCCAAGTGATTCCTCCCATGGAAGAGAAGGAGATGACTAAGATTTTCTTGAAAACACAGGGTGCTTTCTACTACGAGAAGATGGTAGAAAGTGAGCCAAGTGACTTTACTAAAATGGTAGGAATGGGTATCCGATTAGAAGAGGCTGTAAGAGAGGGTCGTTTAACGAGAAGTGAAAGCTCTGAAGTTGTGAAGAAGCCATCTTATGGGTTTACCAAGAATAAGGAAGGGGATGCAAATGCTGTTATACAAGAGAGGAGGGTTAATACTCCTAGAAGGAATTATCGGTGTCATCAGCAAGTCGCTTCAGTTACTCCAGTTGTGGGTGCAACTCTAACTACCGTTGCTTATTAGAGACTGTCCCAGCAGGGGAATCAAGGTTATAATCAGAGAAGGGAGAGTTATGACCCTATTCCTATGAGCTATACAGAGTTAATACCAGCATTGATTCAGAATAAGTTGGTTTAGACCCGACCACCTCCCGCTGTACCATCATCATTGCCTTGGTACTACAAGGCAAACCAAACATGTGCTTTTCATCAGGGAGCACCAAGGCATAATGTTGAGAATTATTATCCTTTGAAGACTGAGGTGCAGAAATTGGTGAAGTCTGGTATTCTATCTTTCAAGGATATGGGACCTAATGTGAAAGACAATCCACTACCCAAGCATGGGGGAGTAAATGCTTTGAATATGGTGGTTGGTTGTCCATGCGACTTCCGGATTTTTGATATTAATCTGGTTAGAGGAGATTTGGTGAAAATGCATGCAGACCTTTGTGAATTTAGCTACTATACGCATGACCATTCTAGTTGTGCTTTTTGCAGTACAGACATACAGGGTTGCAATAAGATAAAGGCTAATTTCCAGGAAATGATGGATAAGGGCCTCATCCACATAATCAGGCCTAGGGCAGAGTATAAAGAGGAGGTGAATATGGTTTCTGGATGTCCTAGAGAATTCATAATTTTTGATGTAGAGTATATGAATGAGGACCTTGTGCAATTTCATGCTACTCTCTGCCATATGGCTGGTCAGGTAGGACACTAGTATGGATCTTGCTGAATTTACTGTCGAGACTCCCGAGGATGTTCAATCGTGAAGAAGGGTGTTCAGTTGTTGTTGGAAAATGGAACTATCAAGGTTATAGGTCAAAGGGATGATTACCATGAAGTTAATTTGATTCAGGTTTGCTTGATTGAAGAAGGGTCGGGTGAAGAGTACGCCTCTACAGATGAGTACTTCTCCTCAAATGAGGATTTGTTTTCCTGAAATGACTTAATAATGACTGATTGTGTTGAACAAGGGGTAAACGTCATTGTACATTATTTTTGAGCAAGCTAGCTGTTACTCCATTGGTGATTAGTTTGTCGGGTCCTATCCCCTACAAGTCGGATAAGGCTGTGCCCTACAAATACAAAGCTACAATCTTGGAGGATGGAGTGGAAGTTCCCATCCAGCCAGTGCCTGATGTCAGAAATATTGCTGAAAATAGTAGGGTGACCCGCAGTGGTCGTGTGTTTGCACCAGTTGTTCGAGGAGATGTTAGTGCTGGAAAGAAAATTGCTGAGAATGTTGAACCCAAGAAGGCTACGAGTGAGACTAGTGGGGCTACGTTAGAGAAAGAAGTGGATGATATTTTGAAGATAATCAAGATAAGCGACTACAAAATTATAGATCAGCAACTGCAAACTCCTTCAAAAATATCTATCTTGGCTTTATTGATGAACTCATGTTCTCACAGAGAATCCTTGATGAGGGTATTGGACCAAGATTTTGTGGAGAGTGATATGCCAATAGACCAATTTAACAGCGTAATAGGGAACATTATATCATGTAATAATTTGAGTTTTTGCGATGATGAATTACCAGATGATGGAAGGAATCATAACCTGGCCCTCCACATCTCTATGAATTGCAAGAATGATTCACTATCCAATGTGTTGATTGATAATGGATTCGCTTTGAACGTTATACCGAGGAGCACTCTTATGAAGTTGAAATATCGAGGAACACCTATGCGCCCGAGTGGCATCATTGTGAAAGCGTTTGATGGATCAAGGAAATCTGTTATTAGTGAAGTGGACTTGCCTATTCATATAGGACCACATTTGTTTCAAATAAATTTCCAGGTCAAGGATATTGTACCCACTTATAGATGTTGGCTAGGAAGGCCGTGGATTCATGAGGCAGGCGCTATCACTTCAACTTTACACCATAAATTGAAGTTTGTATGTGAAGGGAAAGTAGTGATCATAAATGGGGAACAAGCATTATTTATATCTCATTTGTCCTCTTTCAGCATCGTGGTGGCGGATGAAGCTGCTGTCGGAACTCAGTTCCAAGCCTTATCCATTGACAACATAAAAGGAAATAAGAATTCCATGGTTTCGCTTAAGGATGCGCAACAAGTTGTGCGAAAGGGTCATAGCGAGGTATGGGGACATATTGTGGATCCACATGTGAACAAGAACAGAGCCGACTTGGGGTTCTCTTTGAAGAATAATAAAGGAAAGAGCATGAAGCTGAAGTCTGCTGTAGGCAAGTATCAAGACATCTTCCGTAGCGGGGGTTATCTTCATCCAACTATTTACAGGATTAATGCCATTGTAGAAGATGAAGCAGAGCAGGAAATGCCGAATTATGTGACACACAAAGTTAGGGTTCAGAACTTGATCACCATTATGTTCCCTCTTGCATTCATGTTTCAAAGTAATTTGTTTTGTTAATATTTTCTAAAATCTTTCACTCTGCCCAAGGTGGAAGTATTAATGTTGTAGGGCTTATCTGTTTGTTGTGGCTTTTAAAATCAATAATAAAAGTTATGTTTGTTTCCCAAATTGAGTCTTTATTTTCTGCTTTTTCTTGGAAAATGCTAATCAGAAAAACCCTTCAAAATAAATAAATAACTGAAATTCGATCTGCATGATCACTTATTATATGTGTCAGTTTCTAAAAGCAATCATAAATCATATGTGCAGATTAATTAAAAAACTCGTTGAATACAATGACCATGCACCCTCTTCCAACTTTGAATGTCCTGTGTATGGGGCCGAAGAAGAAGACTATGATGAGATTCCAGAAGAGGTCTCACGATTTCTTGAGCACGAGGAAAATACCATTCAGCCATATAAAGAGCCATTGGAAGTGATCAATTTGGGTTCAGAAGAAGATCCAAAGGAAATCAAGATTGGAGCATTGCTGCATCTTGATGTGAATAGCAGGTTGATTGAGCTGTTGGAAGAGTATGTGTATATTTTTTCTTGGTCTTATCAAGATATGCCTGGTCTAGATACAAATATTGTAGAGCACCCTTTCCCATTGAAGCCAGAGTGTTCGCCAATCAAACAGAAATTGAGAAGAACTCACCCAGATATGGCAGTGAAGATCAAAGAGGAGGTTCTAAAGCAGATTAATGCTGGTTTTCTTGTGAAGTCGGTGTATCCTCAATGGATTTCTAATGTTGTCCCAGTACCGAAAAAAGATGGAAAAGTCCGCATGTGCGTAGATTACAAAGATCTAAATAAAGCTAGTCCAAAAGATGATTTTCCATTGCCACACATTGATATGTTAGTGGACAACACATCAAAATTCAAAGTATTCTCGTTCATGGACGGATTTTCTAGGTATAATCAAATAAAAATGGCTCCAGAGGACATGGAAAAAACAATGTTTATCACACCTTGGGGAACATTCTGTTACAGAGTGATGCCCTTCGGGTTAAAGAACGATGGTGCAACGTACCAGAGGGCTATGACAACCCTATTCCATTATCTGATGCACAAGGAAATCTAAGTATATGTTGATGATATGATTGCCAAATTCTAGACTAAAGAAGGGCATGTAGAAGATTCCTTGAAGTTGTTTCAGCGTTCAAGGAAGTATCGTCTCCGCTTGAATCCAAATAAATGCACCTTCGGTGTTCGATCAGGGAAATTGTTGGGTTTCATTGTTAGTCAAAAAGGAATTGAATTTGACCCTGATAAATGCAAAGCAATTCAAGAGATTCCAGCATCAAGAACTGAAAAGCAAGTCAGAGGGTTCCTCGGGCGTTTGAATTATATTTCCAGATTCATCTCCCACATGACTGCAACATGTGAACCGATCTTTAAGTTGTTAAAGAAAGATCAAGGTTGTGTGTGGATAGATAACTTCCAAAGGGCATTTGAAAGTATTAAAGAATATATGCTTGAACCTCCTATCTTGCTCCCTCTTGTCGAAGGAAGACCGTTGATTATGTATCTGACAGTGTTAGATAATCCATGGGTTGTATTCTGGGACAACAGGATGAAACAGGGAAGAAAGAGTTTTCCATTTATTATCTTAGAAAAAATTTCATTGATTGTGAGTCACGGTATTTCATGCTGGAAAAGACATGTTGTGCTTTGGCCTAGGCGGCAAAGCGTTTGAGGCAGTATATGTTGAATCACACTACTTGGTTGATCTCCAAAATGGATCCAATCAAGTACATTTTTGAAAAGCATGCTCTTACTGGGAGAATTTCCCGCTGGCAGATGTTTCTATCTGAATATAATATCGAATACCACACTCAAAAAGCTATCAAAAGTAGTGTGTTGGCAGATTATCTTGCTCACCAACCAGTGGAAGACCATCAGTCTGTAGAATATGAATTCCCCGATGAGGATGTCATGTTCCTGAAAGTGAAAGATTGTGATGAACCATTGCCTGAGGAAGGTCCTGATCCTGAATCTCGCTGGAGTATGATATTTGATGGAGCTGTGAATGCTTATGGTAAAGGAACTGGTGTTGTGATTGTCACACCACATGGATTGCATATTACTTTTACTGCAAGGTTAACATTTGATTGTACTAATAATCTGGCAGAATATGAGGCTTGCATCATGGGTCTCGAAGAAGCTATTGATCTCAGAATTAAAAATCTAGATGTGTATGGTGATTCATCTTTGGTAATAAACCATATTAAAGGAGAATGGGATACTCGTCACCCCAACTTGATCCCTTACAAAGATTATGCTAGAAGGTTGTTACCCTTCTTTAATAAAGTTGAATTCCACCATATTCCAAGAGATGAAAATCAGATGGAGGATGCTCTGGAAACTTTGGCTTCTATGTACCAAGTAAATAATTGGAATGATATACCTCGAATTATGGTTCAACGACTGGATAGGCCCGCTCATGTGTTTACAACAGAAGAGGTAGCAGATGAAAAACCTTGGTATCATGACATCAAGCATTTTCTTCAGACTCGGGAATACCCGATCGGTGCATCGAAGAAGGATAGAAAGACATTGAGAAGATTGGCTGGCATTTTGTTCCTCAGTGAAAATATGTTGTATAAAATAAATTATGACATGGTCTTGCTCGGATGCGTGGATAGACACGAAGCAGGCATATTGATGCATGAGGTTCATGAAGGTTCATTTGGAACTCATGCCAATGGACATTCGATGGCTAAAAAGATGCTAAGGGCAGGTTACTATTGGCTGACAATGGAATCTGATTGTTATAATTTTGCAAAGAAGTGTCATAAATGTCAGATTTATGCAGATAAGGTCCATGTGCCTCTGACACTTCTCAATGTGATCTCTTCCCCATGGCCTTTCTCTATGTCGGGTATTGACATGATCGGGATGATAGAACCCAAAGCTTCGAATGGACACTGTTTTATATTGGTAGCAATTGATTACTTCACCAAGTGGGTGGAGGCTGCTTCATATGCCAATGTTACTAAGAAGGTGGTTGTGAGCTTCATCAAGTATAACCTTATATGTCGGTTTGGTGTGCTGAGCTGAATTATCACCGGCAATGGCTCGAATCTGAACAATAAAATGATGACAGAACTGTGTGAAGAATTCAAGATTGTCCATCATAATTCCTGTCTGTACAGGACAAAGATGAATGGGGTTGTTGAAGCTGCTAATAAGAATATCAAGAAGATCATCCAGAAGATGGTTGTTACTTATAAGGATTGGCATGAAATGCTCCCTTTTGCTTTGCATGGATATCGAAAGTCTGTCCGCACTTCAACATGAGCAACCCCGTTCTCCCAGGTGTATGGAATGGAAGTTGTACTCCCAGTAGAAGTTGAGATTCCCTCTTTACGTATGGTAATGGAAACCAAGTTGACAGAGGCTGAATGGGTCCCAAACCGGTTTGACCAATTGAATCTGATCGAAGAGAAGAGGATGACAACTTTGTGCCAGGGACAGTTATATTAGAAAAGAATGAAGAAAGCTTTTGATAAAAAGGTCAAACCTCGGGAATTCAGAGAAGGCGACCTCGTGCTCAGGAATATCATGTCTTTCAACACTGATTCTAGGGGCAAATGGACTCCCAATTATGAAGGCCCATATGTTGTCAAGAAAGCCTTCTCTGGTGGTGCATTAATTCTTGAAACTATGGATGGTAAGGAGTTTCCACGTCCCATGAATGCTGATGCAATCAAGAAATACTTTTCCTAAAGAAATAAAAGAACAGCTCGCTAAGTTGAAAACCCGAAAGGGCGACTTAGGCAAAAAAGAGAATCTTGGTAGGCCAAAAAACCGAAAGGGCGGTCTAGGCAAAAGTTAGAGACATAAACAGAATAAATTTCCCGCTAAGTTGAAAACCTACAAGGGAGGCTTAGGCAAAAGTTAGGGACTTTCTTGGCAAGTAACTGCATCATGCAAGATCTGACCATTGAAGCAACAATCTTCTTGAATCCTCATCATACTTCAATAGAAGCTACAGCTCAGGATTTCAAAAAATGGTTAGAGGGGATAGTGGTCATTGTATCTCAATCTATCTTTTCCATTATATATTACCATTTTCCAAACTTTGTAATCAACTATGGAGTTTAATCATTCGCAGACCACCATTCTATTAATAAAGTTTGAGTTGTTACCTAATTCTGTGTTTCTTATTTTTTTTAGCTTGCAAGGACTCCATTTATTATTGATAATAACTTTCAAAGCAAAAAGATTAAATAACAAAATCTATTTTTCACAAAGAATTTACAATTTGCTTTTACTTTAGAATTTGTGATGCGAAAAAAATAACAACAAAAAAAATGGTGATCCCAGGAATGGACAAACTCCAGTTGTTTTAAGAAGTTTTTGTTCCCATCGGGAAAGTTTACTCAGGATAACTCACCGTATTGGGTTCGAGACTCTGGTATCCTCGATCAAGTTTGGATTCATTTCTCCTCCTTGTCTGAGTTTTCATGATGTAAGGTTTTAATCTGAGATTCCTCCAGTGAAGTTTTCATTCGGTCTAATGGAAGTTCTTTTTTCCAGAGAAGTTGGTACAATAATTACTCTCGAAGAACACAGACCTCTATTTTTCCCAGTGAAGAACGTATATTGGTTTTCCCTTTGTGAATATGGTGTTAATCTCCCCATTGAAGTGGGCCTGAATTCCCCAGTGAATGTTTTGATGATTTGGTGTCCATCTACTTTACTTGAGATTGGTTTTTCAATCCCCAGTAGAAGTGTTACTTTTGAAAATATTTGTTTCCCCGATGAAGCCTGGAGAAGGATGTTCTATCCATGTATCTGTACTTTTCTGTCACTTTGATTTGTTTACCTCCGGATTATGTTTCTCCCCAGTAAAGCTGAAGTAGGCATGATAACACTCATACATTCATACATACATCATGCATAGCTAAAATTGGAAAATCATTGTTGATTGACATTTGTTAATATTTTTGTTGACATATCACCCTGTTTTGCAGAGTTACGTTTTCCTCTCTTCAATAGAGTGTTGGCCTTAAGTAGAAAGCTTATATTCTTTCAATATCCCGACTGAGTTATCCCTCGTGGAAGATTTTTGCTTTAGCCTTCCTGTACAACTCCTTGTTTGGATGGATTTGGTTTTCCCTCTTGAGTTTATTTCTCAAAGGTTGTATTTTGGTTGACTGTTTCATTCCAGTTTATTTCTGGTTTGAATCTTTGGTTTCCCAGAAATATTATTTACTCCAGATTTCTAAAAACTTCAAGTTTTGGTTTGTGCGTTTATTTTTCACAAGAAGACTTGATCTCCTAAGCAGGAATATCGTGGCATTTCTCCAGTAAGTCATATTTCATTCCCCAAGAAGCCATACTGTTCTCCCCATTAAGTCATTTCTTTTTACAATCCTCCATGACAACAAGTGACATGTCTCTTTATTTGAGCAACTTGTGCTTCCCTGTAAAGGTCGACGTAAATTTTTTTGCTATCTCCTCAACGAGTGGATGGTTTGCAGTCCGTCGTTAGCTTACGCCAGCGGATGGCAAGACTTTCAAAATTCACGGAGACAGTTCAGTGTGAAATCTTGCTACCCTCAGTGAACGTTGATAGTTCATCATCAGTGAACGTCGGTGCTATGGTATATTCTCTTCCTACCTTCAGTGAAAGTTGGTAGGACATCGACAGTGAACGCCCATGATTGTTATCTTTTTGCTACCTTCAGTGAAATTTGGTAGTTCATCGTCAGTGAACGGCGTTGCTATGATATATTTTCTCTATACCTTCAGTGAAAGTTGGTAGATCACCATCAGTGAAAGTTGGTGTTTGTTATCTTTTTGCTACCCTCAGTGAACGTTGGTAGTTCATCATCAGTGAACGATGATGCTATGATATATTTTCTCTCTACCTTCAGTGAAAGTTGGTAGATCACCGTCAGTGAAAGTTGGTGATTGTTATCTTTTTTCTACCCTCAGTGAACGTTGGTAGTTCATCGTCAGTGAATGGTGGTGCTATGATATATTCTCTTCCTACCTTGAGTGAAAGTTAGTAGGACATCGGTAGTGAACATCGATGATTGTTATCCTTTTTCTACCTTCAGTGAACATTGGTAGTTCATCGTCAGTGAAAGGAGGTGTTATGATATATTTTCTCTCTACCTTCAGTGAAAGTTGGTAGATCACCATAAGTGAAAGTTGGCGTTTGTTATATTTTTGCTACCCTTAGTGAACGTTGGTAGTTCATCATCAATGAACGGCGGTGCTATGATATATTTTCCCTCTACCTTCAGTGAAAGGTGGTAGATCACCATCAGTTAAAGTTGGTGTTTGTTATCTTTTTTCTACCTTCAGTGAATGTTGGTAGTTCATCGTTAGTGAACGATGGTGCTATGATATATTTTCTCTCTACCTTCAGTGAAAGTTGGTAGATCACCATCAGTGAAAGTTGGTGTTTGTTATCTTTTTTCTACCTTCAGTGAACGTGGGTAGTTCATCGTCAGTGAATGGCGATGCTTTGATATTTCTTTTCCTTCTACCTTCAGTGAAAGTTGGTAGTTCATCGGCAGTGAATGTCCATGATTCTTTCGCTCTACCTTCAGTGAACCTTGGTATCTCACCGTTAGTGAACGTCGATGTTGTTATTTCTTTCCTCTTTCTACCTTCAGTGAATGTTTGTAGTTTCGCCTTCAGTAGGAGTTGGTGTATCCTTTGACCATTTTACCACCCTCTCTAAGTCGGGTGTTTTGATCCACCAGTGATTTATTTTCCTAATCTGGTTGCTCTATTGTTTCTTTATTATTGTTACATCCCAAATGGTGTTTTGCGTCTCTTTGGTCTTGTTCATATGCATTCATGCTCATAAACATTGCATGGCATCTTAGGGCCAAAAATAGGGTTTGTTTTATACTTAAGTATCTTTGATCGCGTCGAAACAAAGATTTTTAACCTTCGTATCTCTGGATAGAAGAAACTTAAATAAAGGCAGTTGTTGTACCCCAATTTTCACCCCTAAGATCCCTTCATCATACCATGTTGATTCCATCACAACAAGATCACATTAGGATTCTTGGTTCCCCTCCCTATATTTAGCTTTGCTCATTGAGGAATCACCAAGCACCTTGACTTGTGGTCTTTTGTGATCATGAATATTTTTGTCTTGATTTCTTCTTTTAATTAATAAAATGCAATGTTGGTTTGTCTTGCTTGTTATCCATGTAGGTAAAGGCAATAAGATTCAACAAGTTGCTCCATGGGTTCATGAGTTTATTTCCATGCCCTAGTTAATAAAGCTTGAGAAGTTCAAGCCTCACCATTGAAGTTGTTTTGGAGTAAATGGCATGGCAAGGTTATTTTGGTTCACCACATTTCAAGGTTATAAAATTTTGTTCAAAAGCATAAGGGATTGATTGGAGAAGTTGGCTTGCTTGGACAAGGCTTTGTTCCCATTGGTCACAAATGCATATTTCTCTCAATTCTCAAGATATGGAAGTGGTTGTGGTTGTTATGAGTTCTCATTATCATCCTCAATAACTTATATTTACAAAGCATTTGTGTTGGTACAAGAAGTTTGTTCAAAATTGTCAAAGTTCTTGAAGGCATGTTTCTTGATCTAGGAGCTAGGGTTTTGAACTTCAAAGGAGTATATCTTGCTCATCTTTTGTTATTTTTGAGTGATTCCAAAGACACACTTCTCTGCAAATGGTTATCAACAAATCACTTCAAGAGTTCCAAGGAGTTTTTGTAACGCCCGTAATTTAATTAATCATTTAACTAAATTATTTTTGGAATATTTGTGGAGATATGGTATTATTAAATTGGATTTATTTTATTAAGTGGAGAAATAATAATATTAGAGGTATAATATTATTATATGGTGAAATAATATTAGAAGTGTAATATTATTAAGGTGGGCTTAATTTGAGATAGTAGAAGTAATAAGGGGGTGTAAGTTTGGAGCCCACAAAGGAATAATAGAATATTAGGTTATTTTATTATTTGTTGTTAGAATAGAAGAAAGAAGAAGTAAGAAGAAAATAAGGATTTGAGGAGAACGTGAAGCTGCTGGAAATAGAAGGAGACGGCAAGAACGAAGATTCAACCCGGAAATTGTAAAGCGACCTTCAATCCAAGGTAAGGGTGGGGTTCTGACTTTATAATTGGGTTCATGATGTTTGATATGTGGGGTTAGAGGATTGTTGTTTTGTTATTGAATTGAATGATGTATGATGAAGATTGATGAATTCTTGATGAATAATGATGTTATTATGTTGTTTAACCGATGGAGTAATAGAGTATAATGTTAAGTGATGAATTATCATGGTTATAATGAGGTTTGTAGCACTGTAACATAATTCCCGTAGTGAAATTATAGAAGAAAACGCGGAAAATTATGCAGACTGTAGCAGGATGCGTCGACCCCAAACTGGATGTGTCGATACATGAAGGGTGTTAGACTCTGGATGAGTCGATCCATGGAGGGCTTGCATCGATGCATGATGAGTACAAGACTCAGGATGAGTCGATCAGAGAGGAGCATGTGTCGATACATGCTGTGATCAAGACCAGGGTGAGTCGATCCATAAGGTGATTTGTCGACTCATGTTGTGCAGGAGAAGCATTACGCGTTGACCCTAAGAGTTTTGCGTCGACCCATACTGACTAATTTTGACAGAATCAGTTTTAAGTTGCTGTAACTTGAGTTTTAAGATGCTGTTTGAGATGTCGTTCGAAGCTTTGATTAGCTAACGTGATGAACTCTATTCTAAATGATTTAGATGATGATTAAGAAGTGTAATCTTAGTAACAAATTTAGGATTTAGGATTAATTCCCGTGACTGATCGTTGTGCTGATTTTTGGACAGAACGATGAACATGAGATGTTTAGAAGTTACTGTTAGGATTATGATAGTAGGATTAGTGACAATAAAAATGTAAAATCGCAGGATAATAGTATGGATTAATGTACTATTGATATACAACTGAGTTATTAGTGAGATGTGGTCATTAAAGTTGTGTTTGATAATTATGATGAACCAATGACGTTTGATAAATAAATGATGTTTAATTAATTATTTTGAGATGTATATGAGATGCTGTAATTGAGATGTTTTGAGATGATTGAGATGTTGTTGTTTTGAGATGTTAATGAGATGTTGTTGTTCTGAGATGTTTATGAGATGTTGTTGTTTTGAGATGTTTATGAGATGTTGTTGTTTTGAGATGATTACGATGTGGTTGATTGAGTGTTGACATTACATTCATGATGAGTCGCATACATTGCATTTTTAAGATGGAGTTTATGCTCATTGAGATGGCCTGGATTGGCAAATTTTGAGATGAAGGCTATGCCTTGTTGATGCCTCTATTAATTGGCAAATTTTTGAGATGGGAGTTCTGCTCCAATGGTACCACATGCATTTGCATAGTTTTGAGTCGCATTATATGAATGAATAATGAAATGTATTTGTTGTTGATGAATGAGTATATATGCTGTAATTGTTATTGATTATGTGATGAGAAGTGGTGATATTATTAATATAGTTTAATATATTAATTATTATGTGCTTTATTATATTGTTAGATATCTCACCCCTTCTGTTTGAATGTTTCCCCTATGTTGGTAACGTGCAGGTATTCGAGAGTGAAGGCCATATACCTTCAATAGTTCGAGTCGGTGTCATTTCTATGATATGTAACACTCGGGGGGGATGAACGCTTGCTGATTTTTGATTGTTGATTTTTAGTTGTTGAACTTTAAATTGTTTATTTACTAAATATGAAATGTTTCGAAGTTGTTGTTTTATTTAAAGTTCTTATTGAATAATTCCGCTGCGTAGTTGTTGAATTATTTAATTAGAAGATGTTATGATTGATGGTTCATCCGATGTTTTGAAAGTGTTATATATCCATGATGAATGTAATGAATTTGTGACGTCCCGATTCATATGTATGATTGAAATTTTACAACTCTGATTTATTTTGCATACTTGCTTGGGGTAGAATTGGGGTGTTACAAAGTTGGTATCAGAGTAAAAGGTTGGTCCGACCTTGTCGTTGAGTCTTAGTTGTCTAAAAATCGAGTATTGTTATTTGAGTTCTAATCGTTGTTTATGTTATAGTAATAAGTTGAGATGGCTGGAAGGAATGATGCTGCTCTTGCTGCTGCTTTAGAAGCAATGGATCATGCGATGGAAAATCAACCGAATGCTGACGGGAATGCTGGATCTCGTATCTTGGCGACTTTCAAGAGAGAGAATCCACCTACGTTCAAGGGAAAATATGATCCTGACGGAGAATTGGAGTGGTTGAAAAAGATTGAGAGGATCTTTCGCGTGATGGATTGCACTCCAGCGCAGAAGGTTCGTTATGGGACTCATATGCTAGCAGTCGAGGCTGATGACTGGTGGCTAGAGACTTTCCAGAAGTTAGAAGCTGCAGGTGAGAATGTCACTTGGGCTGTGTTCCGTAGGGAGTTTTTAAGGAAGTATTTTCCTGAAGATGTCCGTGGTAAGAAGGAAATTGAGTTCCTTGAGCTGAAGCAAGGAAGTATGCCTGTTGTAGAGTATGCTGCCATGTTTTCTTAGTTGGCTAAGTTTTATCCGCATTACGCTGAGGAAAATACTGAGTTTTCGAAGTGTATTAAGTTTGAGACCGGGTTGCGCCCAAAGATTAAGAAGGAAGTTGGATACCAAAAAATCCGTGTCTTTGCTGATTTGGTTGATAGTTGTAGGTTTTATGAGGAGGATAATAATGCACATTACAAGATTATCAGTGAGAAGAGGGGTAAGCACCAACATAATCGTGGTAAGCCTTATGATGCCCCAGCTGGTAAGGGTAAACAGAAAGTTTCTCATGGTCAGAGGACTAGTGGGGGAGATGCTCCTGCTAGGGTGATTTGTTTTAAGTGTGGGAAACCTGGACACAAGAGTAATGTATGCACTACTGAAGTGAAGAGGTGTTTCCGTTGTGGCAAGAACGGGCATGTTGTAGCTGAGTGTGAGCACAAGAGTGTGGTTTGTTTCAACTGTAAAGAAGAAGGGCACATTGGTAGCCAATGTCTAAAACCAAAGAGGGCTCAGTCAAGTGGTAAAGTGTTTGCTTTGGTTCAGGATTAGACAACTGCTGAGGACGGACTTATTAGAGGTACATGTTTCATTAATAGTACTCCTTTAATTACTATTATTGATACCGGTGCTACGTGTCATACCCCAAATTTTGACCTAAGATACCACCTCCCATCTGCATTATTACATAGCAAGCGTTCACAAGCGATTCGACCTATTTTTTTGCCAATTCTCGAGTCAGATTTCAAAAATTCATAACTTCTTCAAATTTCGACATTTTTTAGTGGTTCTTTTACGTATGATTCTCCTTTGCAACAACTACAACTTTTCTTTACAAGTCAAGAGATGATTATGCTTTGAAAATCCACGAAAAAATAGAAATATTAGAAATCATTGTGAATTTGGTGAAATTTAACTGGTTTTGCCCGACTTTATTAAATCATGATTTTTTTCATTTTTTATAATCTTTCTTTTATTCTTATTTTCATAAAAAGAAAATCCACAAAATATATTTAGTTCATATCAGTTTTACTTTATCCAAAATATAAAAAAAAATTATAGTTTTGTTAGTTTCATGTAATTTATATATTTAATTCATTAATAATTTCAAAAAAATCTCAAAATACATATAAGTTCTTTTACTTTTTTTCATTTTTAGAGTATGTAAGTATATTTTGTTCTTAGTTGTAGTTTTATTTATTTAATTCGAAAATTTGAAAATATATGGTTTTATTTTTCATTTATTTTTATTTCTTTATGATTAATTTTGGTGTAAATTTTGATTATAATTCCATTTGAAATATTTTTTAAGTTGAATTATTAATAGATTTTAGAACCAATTTTAATATCTCTTTTATTTCACTTTTGTATTTTTTAAGTTTAGTTTTTACTAACAGTTTATTTCCTTATTATTGTCATTAATATTATTATTAATATTATGATTATTATGCTATGTTCATATAAGTTTGTCCTCATGCTGCACAAAATCTGTCCAAAACTGCATGGCCCCTGCACAAGTAATGCCAAGAAAAATAGTCACATAATCTCTGCTGCCCTGTTATAAGACCAACATATCAGTCCAGAAATTGCATCATATAACACACACCAAAACCTGTATCAAAAAGCCATAAATCAGATTATCACATTTGTTCAAACTCACCAAATTTTCCCTCCCAAAACCTCATTTTTATTCACTATAAAACCGGCAGATATACAATCGAAGAAGGGAGTTCACAAAGAGAAAAAACACAAAAAAACTTGCAGAAGCACAAACCTGCATCAAAAACCACCAAAGCCTGTACAAACAACAAGCCTAGTCAAAAATACCAACAAACCATTCCACTCAAAACATAAACAATAGATCCAAGCCTACTTTAAAAAAAAAACAAAACCAGATGCAAACCTTCTAACCTGCACCATTTCTAACCAAGCACAACCATCCACAAGAACTCATCGCCTCAACAACACCAACATTTTCGAGTCAGTTTCTGGAAGTAGAAAGAATCAGAGAGCAAAAGAAAGTGGAATTCACAGCCTTACCCATTAAAGCCTCCGCAGGAATCGTACGCTCGTCGGACTAGCTCCGACCTTGTGAGTTCATCTTTTTTTTATCCCTTTGCATTTTGTATACCATCGTGATTCATCATGATTTTTTGTTGAATGTTGAAATTTCTTGTTTTTGATTATTTAGCTTTTATAGCCATGCCTGAATCGATTTGTTTTGAGTTGAGTTGTTATCATTGTTTATCGCATAAGAAAGATTGAGACAGTTGGAAATAGAGTATAGAACGAGTTACCGTTGTTGTTGTTTTGTTTTAGAGTTAACGAGAGCCATGATGAAACCAGAAGCAGTGTTGTTGTTCGATTTCGATTTAGAAGAGAGGGAGAGAGAGATCGAAAGAGAGATCGAAGAGAGAGTTCTAAAGAGATATCAAAGAGAGAGTTCGAAAGAGAGATCGAAGAGAGAAAGAAAGAGTTTGAAAGAGAGATTGAAGAGAGAGTTCGAAAGAGAGATCGAAGAGAGAAAGAAAGAGTTCGAAAGAGGGAGCAGGGTGTT
Source organism: Vicia faba (assembly GCA_948472305.1). Classification (NCBI taxonomy): domain Eukaryota; kingdom Viridiplantae; phylum Streptophyta; class Magnoliopsida; order Fabales; family Fabaceae; genus Vicia; species Vicia faba. The sequence goes on from OX451740.1 coordinate 964,349,925, forward strand.
CGATTTCGATTTATAAGAGAAAGAGTTCGAAAGAGAGATCGAAGAGAGAGTTCGAAGGAGAGATTAAAGAGAGAGTTCGAAAGAGAGATCGAAGAGAGAAAAAAAGAGTTTGAAAGAAAGAGACACGAGTTCAATCCCATGCTAGACCTTTTTATTTCGTTTTCATCTTATTTCTCAATGATATTAATTTAGCTTTAATTTAGCCTATTTTAGATATGGTTTAGTACTTTAGAATTAATTTATGTCAGATTAAATTTAGTAACTTTTAGAATTTTAATTTTAATAAATCTTAGAACTTTAACTTAGTCTAGATATAATTTAGAAAGTTCATGATCTTAGTTTTATTTATTGTTTAGAATTAATTTAGTAGTTTATCTTCTTTAGAAAATTGGTTATCTTCTCTTTATTTTTTAATCGTCTTAATCTTCCCGAATTAAATATTTCACTGCCTTTCTTGGTATTAATTTGTTTGCTTAAATTTATTTCCTTGCGTATCCTTGATTACTTATATTGTGATGTTCATCTTATTTTTGATTTGTTTGCTTATACTCCAAGGGAAAGAATTAAAATTTTTGACTTCATGTCATCAAATATGTTATCCGATTGTGCGAAACCCTTCATACATTTTAGATTTTTTTTGTTAAATCTTCTAAATGAACTCAATTTTAAAAAACCCACCCCTTTTAAGTCAAAACTTCGATACTAGGTCGTCGCCAATTTTAAAAAACCCACACCTATTTTTAGCCAAATGAACCATTTTAATAAAACAAACAATTTTAATCAAAAACAGATATTTCAAAAGGTTCCTATAGAATACTATAGATACATTGGGTGCTTATACCTTCCCATTGTATAACCAACCCCCAAACTCTAGACCTCTTTTCAAAAATGCCTTGTATTTTCATTACTTTTAAAGTATTATTTTACATTGCATATTTTAGGGTTTTATTTCGCTCTTTTCCCTTTTCCCTTGGAAATAATAAAGCGCGGTGGCGACTCTTGCTTTTGTGAGACGAATTAATTAATAGTTCGATCTACGATTTACCCCGCTACATTTTTTATCGCTACAGAATTGGCGACTCTGCTGGGGAAAGATTGACCTCTTGCTGGTCCATCCCTAAGTGGGTTATACCTAGTTTGTTTTATCTGTTTTATTATTATTTGATTTGTTTGATTATGTGTTTATATTGGGGTTGTTTGTGTTTTTTGCAAAGGACGAATCCTATACCCGGATTAAGTTACACTTAAGAATAGGACGGGCGGTATAGTCATGTTAACTTTGAGGGAGTAATCCCGAAGAAGGAGGCATGAGATCCCCCACTCAGTGGAAGGCCCTTTTCAACGTAATATTTGATTACCAAGTAATCGGGAAGACATTATTATTTTCGACCTGGGAGCCAGAGAAGCTGAGAACCGTAGAACCCTAACCCATCTTGGCCTTTTAGGTGTAGCACAGAGATTATAACAGAGTAATCCAGAAGTAGTTGTTACGCGATGCTACGCTCGGACGAGTTTCTCTTGAGAATATTGCTAATTATTGAGTAATCAAGACGTTGGTAATATCCGAAGGAGGAATGTAGACTCTGGGAACTCTTAGAACCTTGTCTTACAGGTGCGATTAAACCATTAGTACATACCTTGGGGTGGGCTTTACCCTTGACTCCATGCACGAAACATTGAACCTTTGAACCCCATATTTGTGAACTTGTGTGTAACTGTTGCATTATCATTCATCCATGCATCCATCAACATTTTAAATAAAAAAAAACTATCAAAATGAACGATCATTTGCATCGCATATCATGCATCATCAAACATTCCACTTCACATGTTTTCTAGAGTCTTATCCTTGTTTCTTTTTCCACTCCGGTAGATTGTCAAGTTGTCTCATCGATACGATACCCGAGCCAATCGTTAGAGGAAGATGGAAGATCTAGAATAGGAAAACCACGAGCTTCGTGAGGAGGTCGCTACCCTTCGTGTCGGTATGGAGAAACTAACTGCGCTGGTGGAATGTTTGATGGCTGCTCAGAATCAGCCATCGACTGCAGCTGCTGAGATTCAGACTTCAACTACTGTGGTTTCTGAGATTGTCACCGTTCCAACATCTATGACTCAAATCAACTCTCCACTTCAACATCAGATTCCAAAAGGTTTTCCGTGGGGAGGCCTTATAACTTTGTGCCAGAAGGGTATCAGCCTGTCGTACAGCCTTTAGTGCAACCTACTGTGTCTGTTCCTCAACCGGAGACAACTACTATGCCGCCTGTAATCCCGTCTGTGGCACCTTTCCCTCAACCAGTGATGACAACTGTCGCTCCTGTGATTCATTCTATGCCATACATGAATGAACCTGCTTATCATGCCGAGCCTGCTGAAAGTCTGGTTCTTTTCGATAGAATGGAGGAATTTCAAGACCAATTTGAAGAGATGCAAAGGGAGATCAGAGCGTTAAAGGGGAAATATTTGTTTGGAAAGAATGCTCATGACCTGTGTTTAGTTCCAAATGTAAAGATTCCAGCCAAATTCAAAGTACCAGACTTTGAAAGGTATAAAGGTGATTCGTGTCCACGGAGTCATTTAACTATGTATGTGAGAAAGATGTCTACATATTCTGATGATCATAACTTGTTAATTCACTACTTTCAAGACAGTTTGACTGGTGCCACTCTAAAGTGGTATATGGGTTTGGACAGCACTCGGATCCGTAATTTCAACGATCTTAGTGAAGCTTTTGTTCGCCAGTATAAGTACAACGTCGACATGGCGCCAGACAGAGATCAACTCAGGGCGATGTCCCAGAGAGACAGAGAGTCCTTTAAATAATATGCCTAGAGGTGGCGTGAGATTGCTGCTCAGATTTATCCCCCTCTTGAGGAGAAAGAAATGACAAAGTTATTCCTGAAGACTTTAGGTTCCTTTTATTATGAAATAATGATTTCCAGTGCACCCAGTGATTTCACCGAGATGGTAGGTATGGGCATGCGGTTGGAAGCAGGAATTCGTGAAGGACGTTTGGTTAAGTAAGGAAGTCCATCTAGCAGTATCAAGAAGTTCGGAAGTGTTTTCCCTAAAAGGAAAGAATAAGATGTCAGTGTAATTTACCCTGGGAGACCAAGGAGAGGCTATTCACATGTTGCGGCAGTCACTCCGGCTGTCCGCCCAACATTGGTGACCCCAACTCATCAAACCCCACCAATTCAGCAACGGCCATTTCAACAGCAGCCTCGACAACAGGCTTATCAATTTAATAACCATAATCGTTCACCAAGGAAACTGCAATCTGATGCCATTCCCATGACTTACACTAAATTGTTCCTTGCTCTGATTAGAAAGAACCTCATAACGACGATGCCTCCCCTTGGCGCACCGAATAATACTTCTCTGTGGTACAAGGCATACCAGTTTTGTGAGTATCATCAAGGGTCGCCGGGGCACAACATTGAAAATTGCTTTGCTCTAAGGGAGGATGTGCAGAGATTGATTAAGAACGGTATCTTGTCTTTCAAGGATGTTAACCCAAATGTTAGAGATAATCCTTTGCCTCGACATGGGGTAGCATCAGTAAATATGGTGGAAGGTTGTCCGAGAAAGTTTCGAGTTTTTCAAGTTGAATAGATAAGAGATTCGTTGATCAGGTTACATCAGAGCTTAAGAAGACTTGCCTTTTTTAGGCATCATCATGATTATGATGTTTGTGAATTTTGTTCAAGAGAAGTTGATTGCCCTATTGTGAAGGAGGATATTCAAAAATTGTTAGACCAGAGTGTTATCACTATTGCATATGACATAGATCCGGTGGATGAGGTGAATGTTATAATACTACAATTCAACTTGCCTGAACCAGTAGAGATCATTTACGACAGTCAGACTGCACCTGTTGCTCCTTTGATCATTTATCCACCTGGTCCTGTGCCTTACAACTCAGACCAAGCTATACCCTACAAGTATAATGCCACAATGATTGAGAATGGGGTAGAAGTCCCTATACCAACAATGCCATCTTTTGTTAACATCGCTGATGTGAGCAGAGTTATGAGAAGAGGATGTGTCTTTACAGCAGTACCTTTGAAGAGACCAGAAGTTCAAGTCAGGAGGCCCGTACCGACATAAATTCCGGCGAGAAATGTTGAACCCAGGGTTGAGGTAGGCCGATCCAATGAACCTATCCCACACCCTGATGATGATGAGATTCTGAAGCTCATCAAGAGAAGTGAATACAAGATTGTGGACCAACTATTGCAAAATCCTTCCAAGATTTCTTTCCTTGCTTTACTGAGAGATTTTGGTGCCCATAGAGAAGCTTTGATGAAGGTCTTGGACCAGGCATTCGTAGATCATGATGTGACGGTCGACCAATTTGATGGAATTGTGGGAAATATTACTTCGTGTAACAATCTTGGTTTCAGTGATGAAGAGCTTCCAGAGGAGGGAAGGAACCATAATATGGCTTTGCATATCTCAATAAGTTATGGAAATGATACTTTATCAAGTGTGCTGGTAGATACAGGTTCGTCGTTAAATGTAATGCCCAAAACTACATTATCTCGACTCTCATATCAAGGTGCTCCCATGAGACCTAGTGGGGTAATTGTCAAAGAGTTTGATGGTTCTAGGAAGACTGTCATTGGTGAAGTGGATCTTCCTATAATAATTGGTCCTCATACTTTTCAGATCACTTTTCAAGTAATGGATATTCGTGCCGCCTACAGTTGCCTATTGGGTCGTCCATGGATCCATGATGCAGGGGCAGTCACTTCCACGCTCCATCAAAGATTGAAGTTTGTAAGGCATGGAAAGCTGGTAATGATTGGTGGATAACAGGCTTTGGTGGTAAGCCATTTGTCATCTTTCTCTTTTATTGATGCTGATGAGGATGTTGGAACCCAATTCCAAGCTCTATATGTTGCTAATAATGAAGTGAATAAGCAAGGGACATCTATTTCTTATTTTGAGGATGCGCGACGAGTGGTTGAAAGTGGTTCGACTGAAGGTTGGGGCCAGGTGTTGACTTTGCCTGAGAACAAGTCTGGAGAAGGTCTTGGTTTTCGTCCCGTGTCTACAAGAGTCAAGCAAGAAACAGTTATCCGTCCGATACAAGAGGTTTTCTGAAGCGCAGGTTTTATCCATCCGACACCTCCTGAAGTTGATGCTATAATAGGAGACGATTCTGAAGAGGATTTACCCGATTTTGTAACGCATGGAGTGGTTTTCCAGAACTGGATTGTTGTTGATGTTCCTGTTGTGATGCACATTTCTGAGTAATGTTTTGTTTTATTTTTGAAAAAAAAAAATTTTCGCTCTGCCGAAGGTGAAAAGTATTTGTGTCGGGCTATGTTGAAAATAAATCCTTTTGCTCTGCCCAAGGCGAAAGAGAAAATGTATGGGCTCTTTGTTTCAATTATTGCCAATCATGAATAAAAATGTTATTTTGTCCACTACTGTTTTATTTTTTCACTTTTTCTGGGAAATAGTAATGAAAATTAATTGGTAGTAATAGGAAAATATAATAACCTTTTGTTTTATTTGTACAACATTCATATTAATCGATTTCTAAAAAAAGCATAATCATATGTGCAGATTAATCCATGACTTAACCATTGAAAACAATGATCCTATGCCCCCTCCCAACTTTGAATTCCCTGTGTTCGGAGCCGAGGAAGAAGATATTGAAGAGATCCCTGATGAAATTTCCCGTTTACTTGAGCATGATGAAAAGATTATTCAGCCATTTGCAGAGCCTATAGAGATGATCAATTTGGGTGATGAAGAAGATAAAAAGGAAGTCAAGGTCGGAGCATTGATTATCCCAGAGGTCAAAGAGAAAATGTTGGAGCTTCTCAGAGAGTATGTTGATGTGTTTGCTTGGTCCTACCAAGACATGCCAGGTTTGGACAACAATATTGTGGAGCATCGTTTGCCGTTGAGACCTGAATGTCCGCTGATTAAGCAGATGTTGAGAAGGACTCGTCCCGATATGGCTGACAAGATCAAAGAAGAAGTTCAAAAGCAAATTAATGCAGGTTTCCTTGTTACATCGATCTATCCTCAATGGTGACCCAATATAGTGCCTGTTGCTAAGAAGGATGGAAAAGTTCGGATGTGTGTAGACTATAGAGATCTGAATAGAGCTAGCCCAAAGGATGATTTTCCTTTACCACACATTGATGTATTGGTCGACAGCACCGCAAAGTTCAAAGTCTTTTCTTTCATGGATGGTTTCTCCGGTTACAATCAAATCAAGATGGCGTCAAAAGATATGGAGAAGCAACTTTCATTACACCTTGGGGAACATTTTGTTATCGGGTAATGCCGTTTGGTTTGAAGAATGCTGGGGCAACATACCAAAGGTCCATGACTGCTTTGTTCCATGATATGATGCATAAAGAGATAGAAGTGTATGTAGATGACATGATTGCCAAATCGCAAACTGAAGAAGATCATTTGGAACATTTATTGAAGTTATTCCAGCGTTTGAGAAAGTACAAACTCCGTCTGAATCCCAACAAGTGCACTTTTGGTGTTCGTTCTGGAAGACTTCTGGGTTTCATTGTCAGTCAGAAAGGTATTGAGGTAGATCCTGATAAAGTCAAAGCTATTCGGGAAATGCTCGAACCCAAGACAGAAAAACAAGTAAGAGGATTCCTTGGGAGACTGAACTATATTTCTAGATTTATATCTCATATGACTGCTACCTGTGGGCCGATTTTCAAGCTTCTCCGAAAGAACCAAGGATGTGTGTGGACAGAAGATTGTTAGAGATCTTTTGATAGCATCAAAGAATATTTACTTGAACCTCCCATATTGATTCCTCCAGTGGAAGGAAGACCTTTGATTATGTACCTGACTATATTGGAATATTCCATGGGATGTGTGCTTGGTCAACAAGATGAGACTGGAAGAAAGGAACATGCCATATATTACCTGAGTAAGAAATTCACAGACTGTGAGTCTCGATACTCAATGTTAGATAAAACCTGTTGTGCTTTAGCTTGGGCTGCTCGCCATCTGCGCCAGTATATGATTAACCACACCACTTGGTTAATCTCCAAAATGGAACCGATCAAGTATATCTTTGAGAAGCCCGCCTTATCTGGAAGAATAGCCCGTTGGCAGATGTTGTTATCTGAATATGACATTGAGTATCACACTCAGAAAGCAATCAAATGGAGTATTTTAGCCGATCATTTGGCTCACCAACCAATTGAAGATTATCAATCCATCAAGTTTGACTTCCCAGATGAAGATGTTATGTACTTGAAGGCTAAAGATTATGAAGAGTCGTTACCTGAAGAAGGACCTGATCCCGATCCCGTTGGGGTTTGATATTTGACGGAGCTGTGAATTCTTATGGAAATGGAATTGGGGCAATCATCGTCACTCCCCGAGGTACTCATATCCCGTTCACGGCGAGATTGAGGTTCGACTGTACGAACAACATGGATGAATATAAGGCATGTATTATGGGTCTCAAAGAAGCAGTGGATATAAGGGTTAAGATTCTTGATATTTACAGAGACTCGGCATTGGTAATTAATAAAATCAAAGGAGAATGGGAGACTCGTCATCCTGGTTTGATCCCTTACAGAGATTATGCTAGAAGATTGTTAACCTTCTTCAGCAAAGTGGAGTTACATCATATCCCTAGAGATGACAACCAAATGGATGATGCTTTATCTACTTTGTCTTCAATGTTTCAAGTGAATGGTTGGAACGATGTGCCTACAATCAGAGTTATGCGCCTCGATAGACCTGCTCATATGTTCTCAGTAGAAGAGGTCACTGACGACAAACCATGGTTCTATGACATTAAACGTGTTCTTCAAACTCAAGAGTACCCGCCTGGGGCATCCAATAAAGATATGAAGACGTTGAGGAGATTGGCAAGTAGTTTCTTTCTCAATGAAGAAGTGTTATATAAGAGGAATTACGACATGGTCTTGCTCAGATGCGTAGACAGACATGAAGCAGACATGCTAATGCAAGAAGTACATGAAGGATCCTTCGGTACCCATGCCAATGGACATGTAATGGCTAAAAAGATGTTGAGAGCTGGTTACTATTGGATAACGATGGAATCAGATTGTTGCAAATATGTGAAGAAATGTCATAAATGCCAGATTTATGTGGACAAGATACATGTGCCACCGACCCTCCTCAATGTGATCTCTTCACCTTGGCATTTCTCTATGTGGGGCATTGATATGATTGGAATGATTGAACCCAAAGCTTCAAATGGTCATCGTTTCATCTTGGTAGCGATTGATTATTTTACTAAGTGGGTGGAAGCAGCATCTTATGCTAATGTAACCAGACAGGTGGTAGTCAGATTTATCAAGAATTAGATCATTTCTCGATACGGCATCCCGAGCAAGATCATCACTGATAATGGTTCGAATTTGAATAACAAGATGATGAAAGAGCTTTATGAAGAGTTCAAGATTGAACATCATAATTCTTCTCCTTACAGGCCGAAAATGAATGGAGCAGTTGAAGCTGCTAACAAGAACATAAAAAAGATTGTCCAAAAGATGGTGGTAACTTATAAAGATTGGCATGAAATGCTCCTGTTTGCTTTACATGGATACCGTACTTCAGTTCGAACTTCAACAGGTGCAACCCCATTTCCCCTAGTTTATGGTATGGAAGCAGTACTCCCCGTGGAGGTTGAGATTTCGTCTATGAGAGTTTTGATGGAAGCTAAACTTTCTGAGGTTGAATGGTGTCAAAGTAGATATGATCAGTTGAATTTAATTGAAGAAAAGAGATTGACAGCGTTATGTCACGGTCAATTATATCAGCAGAGAATGAAGAAGGATTTTGATAAGAAGGTTCGACCACGCGAGTTCAGAGAAGGTGACCTTGTGCTCAAAAAGATATTATCTTTCCAACCTGATTCTAGGGGCAAGTGGGCTCCGAATTATGAAGGACCGTATGTTGTTAAGAAAGTTTTCTCTGGAGGTGCCATGATTCTCACAAATATGGACGGTGAAGAGCTCCCGCGCTCTGTGAACGCTGACGCAGTCAAGAAGTATTTTGCCTAGGTTTGAGTTGACAGTTTGCTAAGTTGAAAACCCGAAGGGGCGGCTTAGGCAGGCTTTTGGTCAGACCTGCTGTGGCATTTGAGCACATTTCGGAATTCGAAGTTGTTAGGGAGAATAATGATCATTGTTTTTGTGTAACCCTTTCTTTCATGTACTATTTCCCAAACTTTTGTAAACCGTTGGAGTCGCGTTGTTAGCGAACTACCATCTTATTAATGAAATTTGAGAATTTACCTTTTGTGGGCAAAATTTTAATTTTTACGGCAATATTTGAAACAAAGTTATTTAAAGTATTCTTATTTTAAAAATGTGTCGTGAATAATGAAAGGAATATTAACAGTTGTTCCGAGGATGGTCAAGCCATGAAATGCAAAACAATACAGTAATTTATCCTTGCCTGATGAACAAGTTTTCTTTCAAAATCGTCATGAGGTGTTGGTTGTGTAAACTTTTGTTTCTAGTGGTACTAAGTTTGGTGACTCCCCAGCATTTCCAGTTAAGCGTTGTTTTGGTTATCCTTATTTGAGCAGATTTCTGTAGTGTGGTACGCTTTGTCTCATACCAATGGTCTATTGGAGATTAGAAGATTGAATTAGAATACTTTTCTCCCCAAAAGATTTGAGCTTTGTAGCGTGATACGCTCTGACGTTGCTTTTTGGTTCCAGTTCTAGTTATTTTCCGTCTTTTTAAGATTGGCCGAGTATCTATTATTTTGTGATATCTTATCATCTTCAAGATATTCCGTCTGCCTGTTTCGTCAGCATAACATTCATTCATTCATTTACACTTATATCACGCATGCATATTCACATTTGTCGTTGATTTTTGGGTTGTATACCTTGTTTATGTTTATTAAGACAATGTACATGTTCTTTCCAAGTAGAATGTTAGCTTAGGCAGAAAATGTGCTTCCTTTCTAAATTCCCCAACTGAGCTAATCCTCGTGGATAATTTTTTGATTTAGTCTTCCTTGTCCATTTCTGGATAGGATGAATCCCCAATCAAGTTATTTTCTCATTGGGTGGAGTCTTGTTTGACTGTTTTCTCTCTGGTTTATTCCTGGAGGGAGTTGTTGTCTCTTGCATAGGCTATCTCGTGATTTTCTCCAAGCTAGGCAACCTAGACGAATGGTGCATTTATTTTGCGCATTTAAGTATTTGATCTCCTCGGGAAGGATCTATTCATGGTTCCCTTTGACGAAGATTTTATTCTCTGGCAGTGTTATCGCAATTTTCTTCTGAATTATCTTTTGGAAAACGGCAAGCGGCAGTCTCTTCATGAGCAACTTGTACATTACTATTTTTTGGAAAACGGAAAGCGGCGGTCTCTTCATGAGCAACTTGTGCGTTATTATTTTTTTGGAAAACGGCAAGCGGCGGTCTCTTCATGAGCAACTTGTACATTATTATCTTTTGGAAAATGGCAAGCGGCGGTCTCTTCATGAGCAACTTGCGCGTTATTGATATTTTTCTGGAATACAGCAAGTGGCGGCTTCTTTATTTGAGCAGCTTGTATGTTATTGGTTATTTTTGGAAGACAGCAAGTGAAAACTTCTTTATTTGAGAAGCTTGTGTATCTACAACCATATTATTAGTTCAACATTAATTGGTATCTCTTCGGAAATCTCGCAGAGAAGTTTATTATGAATCTTTATCTTTAGAAGTCGGTAATCCATTATCAGCAAATTTGGTACATCTTTTGTCTATCTTTGACCTTGAGTCGTGAACTCACTGTTATTTTGGGTCAATACTCTGTTTTGTGGCCTATGCAAGATGCCTTCTTTGTTAGGGTCAGAGGTCGTATTCTCTCAAATTTTTATTCGCCGTCAAGAGTCTATCATTTGAAGTCGATGGCTCATTTCCCCAGTAGTGTATAATCTATGTTCCTGTGGTTTGTTGGTGTTTGGTTTCTCCAACATTATCTTGTCTCATACAATATCATTCTCTGTGAATTTAAATACTACATTCATATCACAAACATAATGGCGGTATCTTAGGGCAAAAATTGCGTATTATGTATTTAAGTACCTTCAATCTCGTCGAGACGAAGATTTTAATCTTCATATCTCCGGATAGAAGAAACTTAAATAGGGGCAGCTGTCATACCCAAAATTTGGACCTAAGATACCACCTCCCATCTGCATTATTACATAGCAAGCGTTCACAAGCGTTCACAAGCGATTCGACCTATTTTTTTGCCAATTCTCGAGTCAGATTTCAAAAATTCATAACTTCTTCAAATTTCAACATTTTTTAGTGGTTCTTTTACGTATGATTCTCCTTTGCAACAACTACAACTTTTCTTTACAAGTCAAGAGATGATTATGCTTTGAAAATCCACGAAAAAATAGAAATATTAGAAATCATTGTGAATTTGGTGAAATTTAACTGGTTTTGCCCGACTTTATTAAATCATGATTTTTTTTCATTTTTTATCATCTTTCTTTTATTCTTATTTTCATAAAAAGAAAATCCACAAAATATATTTAGTTCATATCAGTTTTACTTTATCCAAAATAAAAAAAAATGTATAGTTTTGTTAGTTTCATGTAATTTATATATTTAATTCATTGATAATTCCAAAAAAATCTCAAAATACATATAAGTTCTTTTACTTTTTTTGCATTTTTAGAGTATGTAAGTCTATTTTGTTCTTAGTTGTAGTTTTATTTATTTAATTCGAAAATTTGAAAATATATGGTTTGATTTTTCATTTATTTTTATTTCTTTGTGATTAATTTTGGTGTAAATTTTGATTATAATTCCATTTGAAATATTTTTTAAGTTGAATTATTAATAGATTTTAGAACCAATTTTAATATCTCTTTTATTTCACTTTTGTATTTTTTAAGTTTAGTTTTTACTAACAGTTTATTTCCTTATTATTGTCATTACTATTATTATTAATATTATGATTATTATGCTATGTCCATATAAGTTTGTCCTCATGCTGGACAAAATCTGTCCAAAACTGCATGGCCCCTGCACAAGTAATGCCAAGAAAAATAGTCACATAATCTCTGCTGCCCTATTATAAGACCAGCATATCAGTCCAGAAATTGCATCAAATAACACACACCAAAACCTGTATCCTAAAGCCATAAATCAGATCATCACATTTGTTCAAACTCACCAAATTTTCCCTCCCAAAACCTCATTCTTATTCACTATAAAACAGGAAGATATACAATCGAAGAAGGGAGTTCACAAAGAGAAAAAACACAAAAAACTTGCAGAAGCACAAACCTGCATCAAAAACCACCAAAGCCTGTACAAACAGCGAGCCTAGTCAAAAATACCAACAAACCATTCCACTCAAAACATAAACAATACATCCAAGCCTACTTTCAAAAAAAACCAAAACAAGAAGCAAACATTCTAACCTGCACCATTTCGAACCAAGCACAACCATCCACAAGAACTCATCGCCTCAACAACACCAACATTTTCGAGTCAGTTTCTGGAAGTAGAAATAGTCAGAGAGAAAAAGAAAGTGGAATTCACAGCCTTACCCGTTTAAGCCTCCGTAGGAATCGTAAGCTCGTCGGACTAGCTCCGACCTTGTGAGTTCATCTTTTTTTTATCCCTTTGTATTTTGTATACCATCGTGATTCATCATGATTTGTTGTTGAATGTTGAAATTTCTTGTTTTTGATTATTTAGCTTTTATAGCCATGCCTAAATCGATTTGTTTTGAGTTGAGTTGTTATCATTGTTTATTGCATAAGAAAGATTGAGACAGTTAGAAATAGAGTATAGAACGAGTTACCGTTGTTGTTGTTTTATTTTTGAGTTAACGAGAGCCATGACGAAACTAGAAGCAGTGTTGTTGTTCGATTTCGATTTAGAAGAGAGGGAGAGAGAGTTCGAAAGAGAGATCGAAGAGAGAGTTCGAAAGAGAGATCGAAGGGAGAGTTCGAAAGAGAGATCTAAGAGAGAAAGAAATAGTTCAAAAGAGATATCGAAGAGAGAGTTCGAAAGAGAGATCGAAGGAAGAGTTCGAAAGAGAGATCTAAGAGAGAAAGAAATAGTTCAAAAGAGAGATCGAAGAGAGAGTTCGAAAGAGAGATCGAAGAGAGAAAGAAAGAGTTCGAAAGAGGGAGCAGGGTGTTCGATTTCGATTTAGAAGAGAAAGAGTTCGAAAGAGAGATCGAAGAGAGAGTTCGAAGGAGAGATCAAAGAGAGACTTTGAAAGAGAGATCGAAGAGAGAAAAAAAGAGTTCGAAAGAAAGAGACACGAGTTCAATCCCATGCTGGACCTTTTTATTTCGTTTTCAGCTTATTTCCCAATGATATTAATTTAGCTTTAATTTAGCCTATATTAGATATGGTTTAGTACTTTAGAATTAATTTACTTCAGATTAAATTTAGTAACTTTTAGAATTTTAATTTTAATAAATCTTAGAACTTTAACTTAGTCTAGATATAATTTAGAAAGTTCATGATCTTAGTTTTATTTGTTGTTTAGAATTAATTTAGTAATTTATCTTCTTTAGAAAATTGGTTATCTTCTCTTTATTTTTTAATCGTCTTAATCTTCCCGAATTAAATATTTCACTGCCTTTCTTGGTATTAATTTGTTTGCTTAAATTTATTTCCTTGCATATCCTTGATTACTTATATTGTGATGTTCATCTTATTTTTGATTTGTTTGCTTCTACTCCAAGGGAAAGAATTAAAATTTTTGACTTCATGTCATCAAATATGTTATCCGATTGTGCGAAACCCTTCATACATTTTAGATTTTTTTTTGTTAAATCTTCTAAAAGAACTCAATTTTAAAAAACCCACCCCTTTTAAGTCAAAACTTCGATACTAGGTCGTCGTATCTTCAAACTCTCGCCCACACCTATTTTTAGCCAAATGAACCATTTTAATCAAACAAACAATTTTAATCAAAAACAGATATTTCAAAAGGTTCCTATAGAATACTATAGATACATTGGGTGGTAATACCTTCCCATTGTATAACCAACCCCCGAACTCTAGACCTCTTTTCAAAAACGCCTTGTATTTTCATTACTTTTAAAGTATTATTTTACATTGCATATTTTAGGGTTTTATTTCGCTCTTTTCCCTTTTCCCTTGGAAATAATAAAGCGCGGTGGCGACTCTTGCTTTTGTGAGACGAATTAATTAATAGTTCGATCTCTGATTTACCCCGCTACATTTTTTATCGCTACACTACGCATTGTTTTATTGCTGCTGATTGTGTTGAGAGATTCAGTCTTGTGTTATCTTCTTTGGATGGAGAAATGGTCGTCGATACTCCAGGCAAGGGGTCGGTGACTACTTCCCTTGTGTGTGCTAAGTGTCCCTTGTCAATCTTCGACAGAGACTTTGTTGTTGATTTGGTTTGTTTGCCGTTAAGAGGTTTGGATGTGATTTTGGGTATGAACTGGGTAGAGCATAACTGTGTTCATATAAACTGTTATGACAAGTCGGTGAAGTTTTCTACTCCTGAATAAGAGGTAGACAGTTTGTTGCATGCTAGACAGTTGAGGAAGTTAATGCAAGAGGAAGTACAGATTTTTTTGTTGACAGCGTCGCTATCTATAGAGACTCAAGCTATAATTGAGGAATTACAGTTGGTATATGAATTTCCTGAAGTTTTCCCTAATGAGATTCCTGATGTACCGCTAGAGAGGGAAGTTGAATTTGCATTTGATCTTGTACCTGGTACCAGACCTGATTCTATGGCACCATACATGATGTCTTTATCTGAAATGTCAGAGTTGAAGAAGCAATTGGAAGAGTTACTTGAGAAGAGGTTTGTAAGACCAAGTGTATCGCCGTGGGGAGCTCCAATGTTGTTAGTGAAGAAGAAAGATGGAAGTATGAGGCTTTGTGTTGATTATAGACAGTTGAACAAGGTGATAATTAATAATAAGTATCCGCTTCCAAGAATAGATGACTTGATGGACCAATTGGTGGATGCTCGTGTGTTTAGTATGATTTATTTGTGGTCGGGTTACCATCAGATTAAAGTGAAGGATGAAGATATTCAAAAGACGGCTTTCAGAATGCGTTATGGACATTACGAGTATTCAGTGATGCCTTTCGGTGTTACTAATGCACCGGGAGTATTCATGGAATACATGAATCGTATCTTTCATACTTATTTGGATCGGTTCGTAGTGGTGTTCATTGATGATATTTTGATTTACTCTAAGTCAAAAGAAGAGCATGCTGAACATTTAAGAGTAGTATTGCAAATTTTGAAAGAGAAGAAATTGTATTCAAAGCTATCCAAGTGTGAGTTTTGGTTAAAAGAGGTTAGTTTTCTTGGTCATGTGATTTCAGGTAGTGGCATTGCTGTAGATCCATCAAAGGTTGATGCTGTGTTGCAATGGGAAACTCCTAAGTCAGCTACTGAGATTAGAAGTTGCTTGGGATTAGCTGGTTATTATAGAAGGTTTATTGAAGGGTTTTCTAAGTTGTCGCTTCCATTGACTTAGTTGACTTGTAAAGGTAGAGCTTTTATTTGGGATGTTCAATGCGATGAAAGTTTTACAAAATTGAAGAAGAGGTTGACGTCTGCTCCGATTTTGACGTTACCTAATCCAGGAGAGTCTTTTGTGGTGTATTGTGATTCTTCCAAGATGGGTTTAGGAGGTGTGCTTATGCAGAATGGTAAGGTAGTTTCTTATGTGCCGAGGCAGTTAAGGACTCATGAGAAGAACTATCCTACGCATGATTTAGAACTTGCTGCAATTGTTTTTGTGTTGAAGATTTGGAGGCATTATCTTTATGGTTCTAGATTTGAGGTTTTTAGTGACCATAAGAGCTTGAAGAATTTGTTTGATCAGAAGGAATTGAATATGAGGCAACAAAGATGGTTGGAATTGTTAAAGGATTATGATTTTAGTTTGAATTATCATCCAGGAAAGGCGAATGTGGTAGCTGATGTGTTGAGTCGAAAGACTTTACATATGTCAGCAATGATGATTAAAGAGTTGGAATTGATTGAGCAGTTCAGAGATATGAGCTTAGTTTGTGAGGTTACTCTGCAGAGTGTTATGTTGGGTATGTTGAAGATTAATAATGATTTTCTAGACAGTATCAGAGAAGTTCAGAAGTTGGATGTGAAACTGGTAGATTTGATGGTAGGGATTGATCAATCTGAGAACAGTGATTTTAAGCTAGATGAGCAAGGTGTGTTGAGATTTCGTAACCGGATTTGCATTCCTGATGATGCTGAGATGAAGAAAGTGATACTTGAAGAGAGTCATAGAAGTAAGTTGAGTATTCATCCAGGAGCTACGAAGATTTATCAAGATTTGAAAGGTTTGTTTTGGTGGCCTGAGATGAAGAGTGATGTGGCTCGATTTGTGTATGCATGTTTGACTTGTCAGAAGTGGAAAGTTGAACATCAGAAGCATGAATGATTGATGCAACCCTTAGTGGTTCCAGAATGGAAATGGGATAGCATTTTTATGGACTTTGTGACGGGGTTACCTAGTACTTTAAGAGGACATGATTCGATTTGGGTAATTGTTGATAGGCTTACGAAGTCAACTCATTTTATTCCTATTAACATCAGTTTTCCACTGTCAAAGTTGGCTGAGATTTATGTTAGTGTGATTGTGAAGCTGCATGGTGTTCCTTTGTGCATTGTGTCAGATAGAGATTCAATATTTACTTCTGATTTTTGGAAGAGTTTGCAAGAAGCGTTGGGTTCTAAGTTGAGTTTGAGTTCAGCGTATCATCCTCAGACAGATGGTCAGACTGAACGGATGACTCAATCGTTGGAAGATTTGCTGAGGGCATGTGTTGTTGAGCAGGGAGGTTCGTGGGATACTTATCTTCCGTTGATAGAGTTCACTTATAATAACAATTATCATTCCAGTATTGGGATGGCACCTTTTGAGGCATTGTATGGTCGAAGATGTAGAACTCCATTATGTTGGCATGAATCTGGTGAAAGTGTAGTACTTGGACCTGATCTTGTTCGTGAGACTACTGAGAAGGTGAAGTTGATTAGAGAAAAGATGAAAGCTTCAAAAAGTAGACAGAAGAGTTATAATGAAAAGCGAAGGAAAGATTTAGAATTCCAAGCTGGTGATCATGTGTTTTTGAGAGTTACACCTGTGACTGGTGTTGGGCGAGCATTGAAGTCTAAGAAGCTCACTTCTCATTTTATTGGACCGTATCAGATTTAAGAAAGAGTGGGGAATGTTGCTTATAGAGTGGCTTTACCGCCTAATATTTCGAATTTGCATGATGTATTTCATGTGTCGCAACTTTGGAAGTATATTTCAGATCCATCTCTTGTGATTCATATGGACGATGTGCAAGTACGGGATAATCTTACGGTTGAGACGATGCCTGTATGGATCACGGATCGTGAAATGAAGACTCTGAGAGGCAAAGAGATTGCCTTGGTTAAAG
Organism: Vicia faba; assembly: GCA_948472305.1. Taxonomy (NCBI): domain Eukaryota; kingdom Viridiplantae; phylum Streptophyta; class Magnoliopsida; order Fabales; family Fabaceae; genus Vicia; species Vicia faba. The sequence goes on from OX451740.1 coordinate 964,367,359, forward strand.
TGGTTTGGCTAGGAGCTGCTGGTGAAAGCATGACTTGGGAGTTGGAGAGCAAGATGCGAGACTCCTATCCAGAATTGTTTGATTGAGGTAAAATTTCGAGGACGAAAATATTCTGAGTGGGGGGGAGTTGTAACCCCCGTAATTTAATTAATCGTTTAATTAAATTATTTTTGGAATATTTGTGGAGATATGTTATTATTAAATTGGATTTATTTTATTAAGTGGAGAAATAATAATATTAGAGGTATAATATTATTATGTGGTGAAATAATATTAGATGTGTAATATTATTAAGGTGGGATTAATTTGAGATAGTAGAAGTAATAAGGGCGTGTAATCTTGGAGCCCACTAAGGAATACTAGAATATTAGTTTATTTTATTATTTGTTGTTAGAATAGAAGAAAGAAGAAGTAAGAAGAAAATAAGGATTTGAGGAGAACGTGAAGCTGCTGGAAATAGAAGGAGACGGCAAGAACGAAGATTCAACCCGGAAATTGTAGAGCGACCTTCAATCCAAGGTAAGGGTGGGGTTCTGACTTTATAATTGGGTTAATGATATTTGATATGTGGGGTTAAAGAATTGCTGTTTTGTTATTAAATTGAATGATGTATGATGAAGATTGATGAATTCTTGATGAATAATGATGTTATTATGTTGTTTAATCGATGGAGTAATAGAGTATAATGTTAATTGATAAATTATCATGGTTATAATGAGGTTTGTAGGACTGTAACATAATTCCCGTAGTGAAATTACAGAAGAAAAGGCGGAAAATTATGCATACTGTAGCAGGACGCGTCGACCCCAAACTGGATGTGTTGATACATGAAGGGTGTTAGACTCAAGATGAGTCGATCCATGGAGGGCTTGCATCGATGCATGATGAGTACAAGACTTGGGATGAGTCGATCGGAGAGGAGCATGTGTCGATACATGCTGTGATCAAGACCAGGATGAGTCGATCCATAAGGTGATGTGTCGACTCCTGCTGTGCAGGAGAAGCATTATGCGTCGACCCCAAGGGTTTTTGCATCGACCCATACTGACTAATTTCGACATAATCAGTTTTAAGTTGTTGTAACTTGAGTTTTAAGGTGTTGTTTGAGATGCTGTTCGAAGCGTTGATTAGCTAACGCGATGAACTCTATTCTAGATGATTTAAATGATGATTAAGAAGTGTAATCTTAGTAACAAATTTAGTATTTAGGATTAATTCCCGTGACTGATCGTTGTGCTTATTTTTGGACAGAACGATGAACATGAGATGTTTAGAAGTTACTGTTAGGATTATGACAGTAGGATTAGTGACAGTAAAAATGTAAAATCGTAGGATAACAGTATGGATTACTGTACTATTGATATACAACTGAGTTATTAGTGAGATGTGGTCATTAAAGTTGTGTTTGATAATTATGATGAACCAATGACGTTTGATAAATAAATGATGTTTAATAAATTATTTTGAGATGTTTATGAGATGCTGTAATTGAGATGTTTTGAGATGATTGAGATGTTGTTGTTTTGAGATGTTAATGAGATGTTGTTGTTCTGAGATGTTTATGAGATGTTGTTGTTTTGAGATGTTTATGAGATGTTGTTGTTTTGAGATAATTGAGATGTGGTTGATTGAGTGTTGATACATTCATGATGAGTCACATACATTGTATTTTTGAGATGGAGCTTATGCTCATTGAGATGGCCTGGATTGGCAAATATTGAGATGAAGGCTATGCCTTGTTGATGCCTCTATTAATTGACAGATTTTTGAGATGGGAGTTCTGCCCCAATGGTACCACATGCATTTGCATAGTTTTGAGTCGCATTATATGAATGAATAATGAAATGTATTTGATGTTAATGAATGAGTATATATGTTGTAATTGTTGTTGATTATAAGATGAGAAGTGGTGATATTATTGATCTAGTTTAATATATTAATTATTATGCGCTTTATTATATTGTTAGATATCTCAACCCTTCTGTTTGAGTGTTTACCCTATGTTGGTAACATGCAGGTATTCGAGAGTGAAGGTCGTATACCTTCAATAGTTCGAGTCGGTGTCATTGCTCTTATATGTAACACTCGGGGGGGATGAACGCTTGCTGATTTTTTATTGTTGATTTTTAGCGGTTGAACTTTAAATTGTTTATTTACTAAATATGAGATGTTTCGAAGTTGCTGTTTTATTTTAAGATGTTATTGAAGAATTCCGCTGCGTAGTTGTTGAATTATTTAATTAGAAGATGTTATGATTGATGGTTCTTCCGATGTTTTGAAAGTGTTATATATCCATGATGAATGCAATGAATTTGTTAGAAGAATTTGTGACGTCCCGATTCATATGTATGATTGAAATTTTACAACTCTGATTTATTTTTCATACTTGCTTGGGGTAGAATTTGGGTGTTACAGTTTTCATGTGGAAGAAACTTGATGAAAAAGAAAGATTACAAGTCCTCCAGATACATCCCCAATTTTCCATGTGTGACTTCAAATGATCATAACTTGGTCAATTTTTATCACCTTGAGCCCATTCTATTTCCCCAAATGATCTCGAGGATGTGAACTTTATACCTTCTTTTATGTGCAAAGTGAGAAAATGGATGGAAGTTGCCTTAAGGATACAAAAGATTATAGGTCATTTCATGATATTTTGCCAACTTCAACAAGTCATAACTCTCTCAATGTTTGGAGATTTTAAATTGTTCAAGTTTCAAAATGTCATTCAAGAGGTCTATTTAATGCCATATTTTTTTGGTCAAGAGCCAATTCCAAGAGGAAGGCCATGTTTGGATGCAAAACATTATAGGTCACTTTTGAAGAAAAATTTGAAATATTTCTAAGTATGGAAAGTCAACCCTTTTTCTCCAACTTTGACTCAATGCAATTTTCAGCTCAAGCATCCATTTGATCTATTCTTTTTCCATTGCAAAGCTTGTAACCTCAACTTTCTAAAGCATCAAGAATCATGCCCTAAGACCCCTTGAGCTGAGAATGCCATTGGTTAGAAGTTGGCAATTTGAAACTGGATTTTTCACCAAGTCAGAAGTTTGAAATCCTTGATTTGGCTTTTAAACACTTTGTTTCTGCATGTTTTTGCTTCTAAACATGTTTAGTGAACTTCCAAACGTGATTAGCATAGCAAAACGCGCATTTTGATGAGTTTTGATCAAATTAGAAGTCACACTTTTCTTATTTGCAACTTCACACGATTTCCCTCCAAACTTCACCATTTCACACACTTGGACATTCCATTTGATTCCCTATAAATAGAGGGTCATTCCCCATTCATTTCCTCAAGCTTGGATAGCCAGAATCACCCTGCCAAACATGTTCCATAACTCAAAATTCAGCAACTTCGAAAACCAATGTCAAGCCTTTTTCAATCCAATTTTTCCATCAATTCACCTTCCTTGATCTTCCCTGAAGCTAACCATATAATTACATTCAAGAATCGTGCCCTATATTGCTCCATAGAAGTCCAGTTTCAGAGCTCTGCAACTCAACTTCAATAGATAGATTCCTTAATTGATTCTTCAAAACTTTGATATCATTGTGATGCTCTCATTGCCCTGGTTCTAGTTGCAACACTTGTCTTCTACTAGAAACACATTTTGACCATGAAATTTCAAATCCCTTTTCAAAACTTTCCTTCCAAATTGCTTGAGCTACAGTTTATATAAATTTGTCTCGAGGGTGTGGTTGTCTTTGTCTTGTAGAGACGAAATGAATGGCATTAGTCTGAGCTTTTGATTTTACAGTTTGAGAGACCTACAATTCACATTGGCTGGAGGTTGAAGATGACCAACGTGTCATTTTCCAACCAACGATGGCACGCCACTTGTATTTTTTGAAATCTGATTTAATTATTGATCCTATGCATTATTCACTAATGACCATGATATGCACAGCGCGTCAGATCCCTTAGATTTGATTACTAACGTATTTTGACTCTCATCCAATGGTCCACATATTTTTTACTTTTATTATCTTTTCTGATTTTTATATTTAATTGTTTTAAAATTAAAAAAATCATAGAAAATCCATTTTTAGTCCAAAAATTCTAAAACAATTATGAAAAATAGTTTTGATTATTCTCTTTCTAGTTTTTATTTTTTCACAATTTAATTTTGTGTTTTGGTATTTTTTATAAATTTTCACTTTATTTGAATTGTTTTAAATGTTTAAAAATATTTTAATGCATTTTTAAATTCTGAAAAAATTATGGAATGATCCAATGATATTGTGACAAATATTAGTGTCCTCACTTATTTTTTATTTCTGACTTTGGTTTTTTTAATCATTTTTAGTTTATTTTACTCATTTCTTTTAATTTTAAAAATAGTTTCTGACTTTAAAAAATTACCAAAAAATTTATAAGATCATTTGAGTCCTTTTCTGATTTTTCTATGGACTTCTTTTTATTTCTTGATCAATTTGAACATAGTTGATATTTTTCTCTTTTATTTCTATTTTAAAACATTTTTTAAAACCCTTTCTTGTATATATTAAATGTAATATTATTTTGTGACTATTTTCTGGCTGATCTTGCGTTAAATTTTTGATCATGAACTTTATTAACATCATTAGATCCATGGTGTTGAGTCAAACTCCACAAAAATGGATGAATGATTTTAATAATAGTTTGATTAAATTTAATTCAAAAGTGGTTTGTGTATTCTCTCCCACCCCTCTTCATCTCATCCCTTTTCTTATTGCACTAAGTGTAATTGGAGCATGATCTTTATATCATGTCTCAAAACAAATGGTGCATATAGTGCTATTGACCGACCTCAAAATAGGTGTGACTTCTATATTAGTCCACTTACGATTGCTTAACATAGCGCTAAATTTTGTCCCAGTTCGAATAAATGATCATTCGTGGCGCAAACTTATGTTTGCAAGCCCAAGTATGTTAATTTGATCTCTTTGATCCAATAACCTTGAGATTCATTGTGTGGAGGCTTTGGTTCTACCAATCCTCTAATGGATCTACAACAACTTTGGTCAACACAGATCACTTAAGCATCGTTGATCATTAAATGGTACTCATGAGGATTCCAAATGGATGATATACTTGACAAAAAGCAAATGCAACTTGTTGTGTGGAGGCTTTGGTTCTACTAATCCGCTAATGAGTTCTAAATGCAAGTTTCAAGATGATCATACAACTAACCACTAATCACTAATAATTGACATTATCCTTTATTTTTATTATATGCCCTTTTTATTTTTATGCACTATATACTTTTAGCATTTACATTTCATGCCATTTTCATCTTTGCTCATTTGAGTATTTACTTTCTTGTCATTTTTATTTTTGCTCACTTGAGCTTTACTTTTATTTTTCAAAACACCTAATAATCAACATAAACCCTAAAAATATTTGATGATACTTGGACTATTTGGTTACTATCCTTGGCATTATGGAGCATTGGACTTTTTGGACTTAGGATTAGAAACTTTGACCTATGATTGGAGACCTTGTGACCTTATCTGATTATTTTATCTAGAGCTCTTGAGGTTTACCTTAAGGCATTGGGTTGTTTGTTTGTTTTGTGTGCAGGTTATTATGATTACGCTCTTTGTTTGTAATTTGGAATTCACCCGTATACAGCCGTTACTATGCCCAATTTTTGTGAAGACTTAATACACTTGAAGTTTGGTTCTCTCAAGAGGTATAGTATCTTTGCTTGGTTGGTTTCAATCCAAAGAATGTGAATTCTATCTTGGCTCATAATGTCAAGTATTGGCTTTTGTTTGTTATATCGTTCTTATCCCTAGCTTTTACATTATGCTTTAGGATAGCGTCTTCTTCTCCTCCCATCTTCTTTAATTTCAAAAATCTTCTCCCTCCTTTTGAAAACTCTTCTTGTTTTAAACTTGAACCACTTTCATAATAAACTTGGACTTAGGTCCATGCATTTTCAAACATTTTCATAAATAAACTTCAATAAACTTAATAATACTTTGACATTTTTTTTGAGAAGACTAAAAATCAATCAATCTTATTCAAACCATTTTTCCATCTTGGCTTTCATCTTAAACTTTTCTCAAAAGATTCGACTCTTGTCAATCCTTGTAATGATGCAAATAACTATACTTCTACAATATATAGTGAAGAGAGATATTTTCCACTTGGGTGTTGAGTGAGGCATTGTTGATTATAAAATCCAAGCCATATCCTCCACTTTGAGATGATGCAAATTCTCCTTTCCCAGGATTGCGGGTAGTAAGTATGTTTTCCACTCGGACAATGACAATGATGTCTTATCTCATAAAATTAACCAACACACTTGTGTTTTAAAATTTTAAAAAGAGGAACTATGTGTACCCTGATCCCCTATTGCATGAAAGGTGGTACATAGGCACTAAAGATTCGCAACTACGGCGGGTGCAAAAACCATAAAAATATATTTATTTTCTCACCTCCACCATCAATTTTCTAGACAACATTTTTATAGCTAAACATACAGATTTTTTTACAAAGAGGTTCCTGTGGAGTACCGTAGATGTTTAGGGTGATAATACCTTCCCTTTGCATAACCAACCCCCTTACCTTGAATCTTTCCTCTCTCTTTTGGGTTATTCACTCTTTTCCTATTCCTTTGAAAACAATAAAGCTTGGTGGAGATTTTTATTTTGATATGTATAACTCTAGTCAATCCAATGGCTTAGTCTTAAACATTTCTATCGCTACAGAAGGAAGCCAGAAAACATAGAATCGAAGGATGACTCTGCCTAAATCAAAAGACCCATTTTTCTTGCTTTTATTTTATTTTTGCCTTTATATTTTCATGCTATTCAATATGGTTGTAATAGTGTAGGATTTTATCTTTCTGCATTTTATTATTTTTGTATGATTGCTAGTAAAATAGGGTATGTATGGCAAGATAAAAACAACAAGTAGATAACCAAAAGTTCAAAAAGAACAAAATGCAGGCAATCAAATAAACTATTCACACACATGCACCCTTAGGATAATTCCACTTGTTGCCTCGAAAAAATAGTCATGTCCCTCGAATATGGGAGTTTTAGCAAAGACCCTTGATAAAATATTAGAGTCCCTCGATGACCCTTAATGTTTCCTTTGGTAAATGATCTATTCCCTAAACGACATCGCTAAAATGTCCCATAGGTTGCCTTCTATGACTATACAAATGTCCCACGCCCGTCCCTTCACATCCAATGATGGGGCTTCTTACCAAATAAATGGTAAGATAGCAACATCTAAAGGAGGAGGAAAAGAAAATTTAAGACCTTTTGAGTAGGTAGTATGCTCCTAGTTGCTCGCTTTCTCACAACAAAAACATTTTATACACCAACGCTTTCACTTTGAAACATTTTCAAAAGACAAAACACTTTGTACGCGTACTTATAGAGACGAGAACCATTACAAAGACATTCCTTTTCAAAATAATTTCAAAACCCACACCACAAGCACATTTTCAAACAAAAGCAAGTGATCTAGAAAGCAACTAAGAGCCCTTAGATAACTACGGATGAAAAGGGTTCTAATACCTTCCCTTTTCATAAACTACCCCCCAAACTCAAGAAATAATCACGAAAGGTCTTTCTTGTTCTTTTCAACCTTTCCTTATTGGATAAAAGAAAAGTAGGTGGCTACTCTTATTATCTGCAACAGTTACGATCAAACACAAAACACCCAAGTCAGTTCTCCTACCGTGTTACAGAATTGGCGACTCTGCTGGGGACTACTTAAAAGTGGGGTTACCTTAGGGCTAGATCACATTTACTTTCCTTCTTTTGTTTGATTTGTTTGTTTTACAGTATGGTTCCTTGTTTGGGATTTGGTTTGATCCTCTACCCGGATCTGGGGCACCTTTTTCGGTAAGTAGCAATAGATTGTGGAAACTGTATGGCGTAGACCGATATGGTTGAAGCAATGGCTACGTTAGTTTGACGCAATTGTTGGTACCTGTATCCCTTGTGTTGAACCGAGGAGAATACGGGTCCGTTGAGCGGTGTCATGAAGCACTAACTGACATTAGAACCTTAATTGAACAACTTGGCTATTAGGAAGTAGTGAGATAGTCAATTTCGGTGGAAAACTGAAAATTGGTTGATACTCGATACTACACTCATTGAGATTGGACTTTAGGATATCTCGGCCGCAAGAAAAGATTGATTATGCTGAGACAATGCCTAAAAGAAAGGTAAGTGATATTGAGATCACCTAGAACCCGGTTACTTTCTAGGATAGGTTGAGCCAACTAAACTTCAAGAGGTTACTTACCTACAAACTCCATGCAAGCCTAGACCTAAGAACTTGTCTGTTTTGTGTGTATATAACAACTTCCTTGCTTTGCATACTTGTACATAACATCATAAACATCATAAACATCATAACATCATAAGCATCATCACTAACCATTTCAAGGATTTAGGAATTTATCTTTGCTTTGTTTTGTAGGCCATGAATCCCATCCGAAGGAATACCATCCGAATCAGCTTCGTGATAGCGCACCCTTAACTCCAAGAATTAGCATAAATGGTTCATGGAGATTCTCCTTTCACCAAAAAATATGATCGACTCCTCAGTTTGGATACCTCCAATTTCCAAGAAGAAATGTTGTGTGTGCTCTTCCAATTCTTTGATCCCATACATCATTGCTTCATCTTTCCTGACTATCAGTTGGTGCCTACACTAGAAGAATTCTCTCTACAATTAGGAGTGCATGTGCTTTATCAAATACAGTTCAGTGGTTTAGAAGGGATTTAAAAACCTGAAGTCATTGCTGAAGCCCTGCACCTGAAGAGAGCCGACATTATAGAAAATTGGGAGACAAGAAGCAGAGTTAAGGGGTTCCTAGCCAAGTTTTTATTGGAGAAGGCTCGTTCATTCTAGGAAGATATGGATTTTCAAGCCTTGGAAGATATCCTGGCCCTTCTAATCTATTGTTTGATTCTATTTCCCAATTCGGACCAATTCATAGATGTGAATGCCATCAAAGTCTTCCTTTTTCGTAATCTTATACTTACTTTGCTTGGAGACATATTACATTGTTTCTATACTCGCACCATTAAGAAAAGAGGTACTCTCTTATGTTGCATTCCCCTACTCTCCAAGTGGTTTACTTTGCACTTACCTCGATCAATATTGAAGAACGAGCAAGGATTGACATGGTCTAAAAGGATGATGTCCCTAACCCACTCTGACATTTATTGGTATTCTCGATCCTTGGAAGATACTTCTATCATTGACCGTTGTGGGGAATTCCCTAATGTCCCTCTACTTGGAATTATGGGAGGTATCACTTACAATCTGTGCTTAGAATTACGAAAGTTTGGGTATGCCCGAAGAGATGGTCCTCATGATATGCTCATCCAAGGTGTGGTGTTCGAATACGAGAGAGACGATCAAGGTTACCGTCAGAGGTTTGTTCGAGCTTGGAGGATGGTAAACAAGGTTGATAATAAGAAATTGGGACACAAAAATCTATTCCCCTTGAGCTTTATCTTAGGTGGGTGAGAGCTCGTGCTCATAGTCTCATAATTCCTTACCCCTCCATCCTCCCCGTCATCATGGAACCTGTTGCTGAAGGAGATGTCCCGTATATTGTCCTTCATCCCAACATGCCTACCTCTCTTGAACACTTGCAAAAGGGTTGGATTTAGCTAAAGTAAGAGAGAGACAACTTCAAAGCCCAATTATATGCCAGTAAAAAGAAAGTTTTGGAACTCACCAAGAAGCTTCATGAAGAGAGGAGTTTGAACGCCTACATCGCACCAAAAAGGATGCATTCCACCTTTTTGTCTTAGGAGTTTTTGTATTATATTTCTTTCATTGTAAGCCCAAAGAGGCATGATGTACTCAAAATTGAATTTACTAATACAACGGGTGTTTCCTTTTGTCTAAACAAATTTAAATCTCTAATTTCCTTGAAATCATTTGCATATGCATTTTCATTCATCATAACATAAACAAGTTTCTTACAACAGGTCTCCTTATCTTTCTACTATTTATTTCAGTAAGATGGATATTGAACAGACAGCAAAGCATCTTTAGGCGCAGTCTATGGCTTCTGGTGAAGCTTTCAAAATTTAGGCTAAAAAATGGAGGGATCTCGCGGGAAGAGTCCATTCCCCTCTATCTGACAGAGAATTGGTGGATATGTTCTTAGGCACGTTATCTGGTCCATTCTTCAACCATCTGATTGGAAGCTCTTCGGCTGGATTTACTGAACTAATCATGAATAGTGAGCGGGTAGAAGCCGGTATAAAGAGTGGCAAAATTCAAAGAGATGTATCCTCGAGCACGATGAAGAAACCCTTTACCAGAAACAAGGAGGTCAATGTTGCATATGATTACAGGAATCAAAACAAAACTGAACGTCGCCCGACGGTAGGGGCTATTATGATTTCCAATCCATGTTTTGCCAAATCTTTTGAAGTCCAATCTAGTGACTCTAAAGGAAGTTCCCAAGAACCCCAATATTGCTTCTCCTCGCTACAACCCGAATGCTCGATGTGCCTATCATTCTGAAAGCCAGGGGAATGATACAAACGATTGTTGGGCCTTGAAGAATAAGGTACAAGACCTTATCGAGGCGAAAGAGATTGAGTTTGGCCCCCCAGAAATACCTAATGTAATAACGGCTCCAATGCCCAAACATGGTCAAGGTGTCAACGTTGTTAATGATGACTGTTTTGTTTCCTTCGTGGATGATTTAACTACTCCCCTCTTGACTGTTAAACAAAATGTATTGCAAGCCGGCCTGTTTCTGGGATGTGATGAAAGCTGTCACTTATGTATGTCTCTACCAGATGGCTGTTTGTTACTGAAGATGGGCGTCCAACGCCTGATGGTTAACAAAGAAATCTTGTTTGAAAGAATTCCTCTTACCATAAATTCCCATGAAGATGTCTCAATAATCAGCATTTCTGACAATTCTCCCAGGGTCTCCACCAAAAGACCCGTCAGGATTACATCTGTTCCAAAGTCTGCTCCCCTAATCATCACCATGTCGGGGCCAATACCATATTCTTTGGATAAAGTTATTCCCTGGAACTATGGGGATGACGTCTATTACCATGGAGTCAAGCAAGATCTATTGGCAATTAAAGACAAAATTGCTAAAGACACTAATCCTAACATCGACAATATCGTTGGAACCAGTAAGATAACAAGAAGTGGAAGGCTTTTCTCCCTCGAGATTTATCCAAAGACCATTGTTACTCCTGTAATTATTCTCGCTACTGCTCATACCGACATTCCCAGTGATACTCCCGTTGATAGTCCTACTATTATCCCTACTACCGAGACAAGGGGCAAAGAGGTATTGTTTGAGCCTGTCCAGAAGAAGGCACATCCAGAGGTCATTCTTGAAGCTTCTGGCAAGGAGATGGAAGAAATACTAAAGATAATCAAGAAAAGTAACTACAATGTCGTAGAGCAGTTGTGGCAGACCCCCTCAAAAATATCAATGTTGGCTCTGCTTTTATGCTCTGAGGCCCATGCCGAGGCCTTAGTAAAATTTATGAAGACCTCCCACGTGCCCCAAGAGACATCCATTGATCAATTTGAGAATTGTATGGCCAGTCTAACTACTGATAATGGATTGGGTTTTTCTGACGCTAATTTAACTCCCCAAGGAAGGAAACACAATGATGTCTTACATGTTTCCATTGAGTGCAGGGGCACTACATTAGCCCATGTTCTGGTGGATACGGGTTCATCGCTTAATGTCTTTCCCAAGAATGCTCTTGATCGGCTAGATTGCGAAGGACTCACTTTAAAGCATAGCAAAATTATAGCGAGGGCCTTCAATGGTTCTAAAATAACAATGCACGGAGAATTTGAGATCCCTATCAAAGTTGGAACTCACACCATTGATTCAACTCTCTATGTGATGGATATCTGCCCTTCTTATTCCTGTCTATTAGGCTGACCTTGGATCCATGGTGTTGGTGCCGTCACTTCTACCCTACATCAGATGTTGAAGTACCCAATCAAGGGAAAGATCACCACAGTCCATGGGGAGGAGGAGTACATGGTTATCCACCTAAACTTTTTCGGGTGTGTTGAAATGGACGGTGAGTTCATTGAGACCCCATGTCAGAATTTTGAGGAGGTCCCAGAAACAGTTGCGAAAACCAAGACTACTACCAAGACTTCGAAGGCTACCAGACCTCCATTGAAAATGGTCTCTCTGAAGAATGCTAGAGCAGTAGTGGAGGAAGGTTAATGTATCATTTGGGGTCAACTTCCGGATATTCCTTACAAATACAACAAATTTGGTTTGGGTTTTAATCCGGAGGCCTAAAGAGTTGTTCGACGAACTCACACTAGTGGACCACCTTTACGTATCAGCAATCAAGGAGTCAATGCATTGGAAAACAATGATGGCAGCTGTGACATGGACGAGTGGATTTTTCCAACCATCAGCAGAGGACTCAACTATTGGGAAGCCATAGAATTTGTCCCTAATACCTTTATTCAAGAGTAATTGTCTTTTAATTTTTTTCGGATTTTTAATATTTAAACAATTTAGACTTTAAAACCTTGTGTCTTACCCGAGGCACAATGGTCCATTTGTGAGGGTTGTTACTTCATCTTCATATCTCATCAATAAATCATGGACGTTTTTGCATGCAAATTTTACGCTCTTTGTTTTTCTTTTTCCTACCATTTATTTTATCAAAGATAGCTATGCTCTTACACACACTCATATATCGAAATGCCGATCCACATCCAATCAGGATCCCATGGGTAACGATTCTTCTATGGCCTATTGTGACTTTGAAAATTTGATCTGCCAAGCCGAAGACGAAGGTGAGGAAGATTGTGAGGTACCAAGGGAACTATCCAGGTTATTGCAACAGGAAGAAAGGAACATATAGCTGGACGAAGAGCCGATTGAAACAATTAACTTAGGTACTGAAGAGGACAAGAAAGAAGTTAAGGTAGGTGCCAACCTGGAGCCTAGTGTCAAGAAGTGCTTAACTCAATTACTACATGAATAAGTTGGGGTATTTTCCTTGTCATACAAAGACATGCCATGACTCGATTCTGATATCATGGTCCATTGTCTGCCGACAAAAGAAGACAACCCTCCTGTAAAATAGAAGGTTCATCGCATGCGGCCAGAAATGTCAAAGAAAATCAAGACTGAAGTCATGAAGCAGTTCAACTTTGGATTCCTAGTTGTCACCTCCTATCCACAATGGGTCTCCAATGTTGTTCCAGTGCCTAAAATGGACGGTAAGGTACGTATGTGTGTGGATTACAGAGACTTGAATACGCAAGCCCCAAGGATGATTTCCCGCTTTCCCATATTGATATTCTGATTAACAATACCGCGCAACATAAAGTATTCTCCTTCATGGATGGTTTCTCCGGATACAACCAGATCAAAATGGCACCTGAGGACATGGAGAAAACGACCTTCGTCACACAGTGGGGCATGTTCTATTACAAAGTTATACCATTTGGGCTGAAGAATGTCGGGGTAACCTATCAGTGTGCCATGGTAGCTCTGTTTCACGATATGATTATCACGAGATAGAGGTCTTCATGGATGACATGATAGCCATATCTCAAACTCAAGAGGAACACCTTGACCATCTGCAAAAACTGTTTGAAAGACTAAAGAAATACAAACTAAGGCTGAACCCGAATAAATTCACTTTTAGAGTGACGTTCGGTAAGCTCTTAGTCTTTGTTGTCAACGGTAAAGATATTGAAGTGGACCATGCAAAGGTAAAAGCAATACAAGAAATGCCTGCTCCTCACACTGAGAAGGAAGTTAGGGGATTCTTAGGACGGCTAAACTAAATCGCCAGGTTCATTTCCCATCTAACTGCTACTTGTGAACCAATCTTCAAATTAATGAAGAAAGATCAATTGGTGGAATGGAACAACGACTGACAGACTGCCTTCGATAGGATCAAGGAGTACCTTCAAGAGCCTCCCATTTTGATGTCTCAAATTGAGGCAAGACCTCTAATCATATACCTAACAGTTTTGGAAAATTCAATGGGGTGTGTGTTGGGGCAGCATGACGAGTCTGACCGAAAAGAGCATGCAATATACTACATGAGCAGAAATTTTACCGACTGTGAAACCAAATATTCATTGCTCTAGAAAACTTAATGCTTCTGGCATCGGCTGCTCGCCGGCTAAGACAGTATATGTTGACTCACACTACCTTATTGATATCCAAGATGGATCCAATTAAATACATATTCGAGAAGCCCGCCCTCTCTAGAAGAATAGAAAGATGGCAGATGGTCCTGACTGAATACGACATTCAATACACTTCTCAGAGAGCAATAAAAGGAAGTGTGCTAGCTGATCACCTGGCTCATCAGGTTGAGGATGACTATCAATCCATGTATTTCAAATTCCCAGATGAAGACATCATGTTGGTAAATAATTGTGAAGAACTCAGACCGTATGACGGACCTGAACAAGGATCCTGATGGACCATGGTTTTTGACGGAGCTTCCAACGCACTCGGCAACGGAAACGGCGCTGTAACCATGTCCCCTGAAGGCTGTCATAATCCCTTCACTTCTAGGATGTGTTTCAACTGTACTAATAATATGGAGGAATATGAAGCGTGTATTATGGGTCTCAAATCTGCCATAGATTTGGGAATTAAGTCTTTAAGTGTATTTGGAGATTCAGCCTTATTCATCAATCAGATCAAAGGAGATTAGAACACGAAGCATCCTAATCTCATCCCCTATAAAGAACATGTGTTGACATTAATCCCGCATTTTAAGGAAATTACCTTTGAGTATTTTCCACGAGAGGAAAATCAACTAGCTAGTGCGCTAGCCATTATGTCGTCCATGTTCAAAATTAGATGGGATAATGAGGCTCCTCAGATCACCATTGAAAGGATGGACGAACCAACTTACTGTCACGATATTGATACTGAAGAAGTAGTGGACAAGCCTTGGTTCCATGAAATTAAGAGATATCTCGAGGCCCAAGAGTATCCGGAGGGAGCTTCAGTCAATGACAAGAAATTCTTGAGAAGATTCTCTGTTAAGTTCTTCCTCAGTAACTGAGTTCTCTATAAGCGCAACCACGACTCTACTTTGCTTGGGTGCATAGAAAAGAGTGAGGAAGACAAGATCATCGCTGATTTACATGAAGGTACCTTTGGCACTAATTCTAGTGGACACACGATGGCTAAAAAGATCCTACGGGAAGGATACTACAGGTCCACCATGGAAGCAGATTGTCATCAGCATTCAGGAACTTGTCACAAGTGCCAGGTCTATGCTAACAAAGTACATGTAACTCTGGTTCCTCTAAACATTATGACTGCTCCTTGGCCATTCGCAACGTGGGGTATTGACATGATTGGAGAGATAAAACCAACAACTTCTAATGGACACCGCTTCATCTTAGTTACCATTGATTACTTCACGAAGTGGGTCGAGGCAGCTTTATTCGCTTTTGTTACCAAGAACGTTGTGGCCCAATTCATCAAACATAATCTTATATGTCGGTATGGTATTCTAGAGATAATCATTATAGATAATATTACCAATCTCAACAATACTATGATCACTACATTATGCACGTAATTCAAGATCCAGCATCATAACTCTTCTCCTTACCGGCCAAAGATGAATGGCACCGTGGAAGCCGCTAATAAAAAAATCAAGAAGATCATACAAAAAATGACAGTGACCTATAAGGATTGGCATGAGATGTTACCATTTTCTCTCCACGGTTATCATACCACGGCGCGAAAGTCAACAAGGGCAAGTCCTTTATCTTTGGTATACGGCATGGAAGTTGTCCTACCGATGGAGGTTCAAATACCTTCTTTTAGAATCATGAGGGATGTACGGTTGAGTGAAGATGAATGGATTAAAACTCGACTTGATCAGCTGGACTTGATTGATGAGAAGAGGCTTACGGCTGTCTGCCATGGCCAGATGTACCAAAAACATATGATTAAAGCTTTTAACAAGAAGGTCAAACGTCAGGTATATTAGGTTGGTGACTTGGTAATCAAGCGTATCATACTGCCACAAGGTAATCCCAGGGGAAAATGGACTCCTACATACGAAGGACCATTTGTGATTAAAAACATATTTTCTGGTGGGGCAATGATGTTAACCACTATGGACAATGACAAGCTTCCGCACCATGTAAATGCAAACATAGTTAAAAGATACTACGCATGAAAAAGACCCACTAGGTTGACTGGCATAGGAAAAAATTAGGGATACAACAAAAAAAATTGTACACCAAGCAAGTTGAAAACCTGAAAAGGCGGCTTGGGCAAAAAAGGGTATCCCGGTGGACTGAAAACCTGAAAGAGCGGTCCAGGAAAAAGTTAGGGATTTAAAGCGTATGACTATGTCCCATTGGATCACCTTACAGACAACCTTCAATATAAACTGACAAACTCAAACAGTACTAATCAATCCAATCAGCTTCAGACAAAGTAGAAAATGGATGAGACTCTCAGAGACATGAAGGTTATAACATAATGGGAACCCCATGGGATTATTTCACATAGTTGTCTTTCTTTGTATTAGTTTTCATTTTCACGACGACGTTCTCTTAACAGGATGTTCGTCTCTTTTTACAAAATACTTATTCAAGTTAATGTAAAGTTATTCCTTTAAAATTACAAAAAATATTTGTTTTTCTTTTACTTTCCTGTTTTGTGTGAAAAACTTCCAGTGATTATTTTTGAACATATGAATTTGAACATAATTACTGTTTACAAATGAACGCATGAAAAAGGAAAACTGAACAGAAAGACAATTACTAATGGCTTTAAGAAATAGGATAATATATATGGGCCATTCCATAAAATCCCCGCAAGTACTTTCTCTAATGGAGCAGCAGCAAGGACATCCTGCTACAGGATCACTGGCGTATCTCCAGTATACAGCCTAATACTATCTTTTGCTTTCATATCCCCGATGGAGCAAAACTTCCAATTACCGCTCCAAAGATTCCTCAGTGAAAGTCGCCCAGCTGCTCAGAATTCCCCAACAGGATTTCACCAAGTCCACAAGCAATGCACAACGTCTCTTTTCCCCAACAGAGTTCACTTCTATAATGACAGAAACCTATCTATCAATACTTCAATTTCAACAAAATATGAAGGCTCGTACTCCAGATTCCCAACAGCAGTCAGGGATTTATTTTCCCCAAGCTAAACAGCATTGCAGCAGAACAACTAATATGTGCATACATTGCATTCATACATCATAAACATCGACAACACAATTGCATATATCGCAATCTCATTTATTTTGAGAAGAATCATTACACCATGCATTTCATACATCATGGAATTACATATAACTAACTCTTTATCTTTTCAGGAAAGGTCAATCAATAGAAAATTATCATCAAATTTTCAACAAGACAGGATAACTATTTGTGCATAAATCAATTGAAGATCAATTCCCGAGGCAGGACTGGGTGACTATCTACATGACAAATACTTCTTTCAGACTTCTGATGGTTCAGTTTAAATATCTCAATGGTTTATCCTGATTCTTTCCTGTAGACATTTTTCTCTGGTTCAGATAAATTGCTCCAGGATTTATTCTAATTCTTTCCAGTTAAAGAATATTTAAGACCTCTACTGGTTCAGTTTAAATCTCTCAACGATTTATCTTGATTCTTTCCTGTAGACATTTTCTCTGGTTCAGATGAATTGCTCCAAGATTTATTCTGATTCTTTCCAATTAAAGAATATTCAAGGCCTCTGCCGGTTCTGTTTAAATCTCAACGATTTATCCTGATTCTTTCCCGTAGACATTTTCTCTGGTTCAAATAAATCACTCAATGATTTATTCTGATTCTTTTCCAGACCTATGTTGGTTCAATTTAAATCGATCAATGGTTTATCCCAATTCTTTCCCAGTAGACGCTATCCCTGGTTCAGACAAATCACTCCAAAGATTTATCCTGATTCTTTCCAGCTAAAGATTGTTCAAGGCTTCTGCTAGGTTCAGTTTTAAATCGACCAAAGGTTAATTCTGATTCTTTTCCAATTGAAGTCAAGCTTGGATTAATCTAATTTCTGTCAACAATCACCTTTGGATGGCATCTATATCCCATCTCTGACAACTCTCCATCATTTCTCTAAATGACATCTTTAAGCCCATTTCTTACACCTTAACCACAATGTCATCAAGTGCAAATATCTAGGAACTCTAGTGTTCAATCATCTTCCACCTTCAAGTCACGAATGGCTGATTCGCCAATCTAAATCTTCGGGTTTAAGAAGATTGAACATGGGCAACTGTTATACCCCAAAATTTGTCCTCTCATTCCTCAAGACATTTCTCACAAAGGGCTCCCGAAAATTCAAGCCTACACAAATATATTTGGACTTTTCAGCATCAAAATTAAAGAGGAAATTGCTAAAAAGACAAAACAGATGAAAATGCTCTTTTTGACAAAATTAAAGGAAAAACAAGTTCTTTTATATTTTGCATCCTTCGATTGGACACTTTAGCTTTGGTTGCATATTTCGTTTGGGCGTTGGAATCCTTTGGGGCAAGTTCATTTCATGCTTCGATTGAGGCATTGGACTCATTTAGGAAAGTTCATTTCCTGTTTTGTTTAAGCACTAGACTTCATTTAAACGTTTATGCAAATCATTCGTTTGGCCACATAGCATCTTCCCTGCGTGTTAGCCAAGACTTACAAGGCAGAATTTCCTACCATGTTAACATGCACAAGGCCAAAGTCACCCTTTGAAGAAACTTGTTACAAGCTTCGGCAGGGAAACACTTCCTATCAAATAGCTTCAATTCACAAGGCAAAAAGCCTCCTGATGATGTCCTTCGATTCATGAGGCCAAAGCCTCTCTTCTGCCCTCTTTCAATTACACATCTTGCCTCCTTCAGGCCTCCTTCGTTTGGGGCAATGGCCTTCCCAGTATTGCAAGTTCTGATTGAGCCTTTCATCCCTTGCATGCATCCTTCGTTTGGGATGTATAAATCCTTCAACACAAACTCTTTGTCATGTCTTTCGTTTGGGCATGTGGCTCCCTGTTTGCAAAATTTTGTTTGAGCATATTTGCATAAGGTCACAAGGAAGGGACCTCCTGCATACACTCTTTTGTTTGGCTATATGGCCCCTTTGCAAGCAAGTTTGAGTGGGCAGTATCTCCCTTGGAAATGGCTTCCTTCAAACACCCAAATTATGCACTATGCCATTATCTCATACGAAACAAGTACCATGATGGCGCATTCGAAGGACATTCCAGACATGTATGGATGTCCCAATTGAATGACATGTTTTACTGACCCATCCCAAGAGCATGTATTTGTACTATTCGAAGGAACCCATGAAGGGTCTGGTCGAAAGACACTTATTTGGCCCCCTTCAAAGGATACCCATATGAGTCATTCGAAGGGCACTTAGATTTGAAAAAAGAAGTGATTGCTGAAGAGCCTGGTCGAAGGACAAAGCTAGGGGGTCAAGACAAAAGGTTGATATGCCAAAGGTACTTGTTGACCAAGTCCCATGCGCTGTCAGGATCAGGCCTGATACACTGGCCATAAAACTCCAAAACTGTTGCACAGCAGTTCTGCAACACTGCCTATTTCCTTGCACCAAAATGGCATACAAACACTGTCCCTAGAAAGCTACAAATACATCATACCTTTTTTGTTTAAATCTTTTATTTTCCCTCCCAAAACATCAGCGCAGGCCATCTATAATAGGAGACATCACCACACATGTTAGGGCGCCTGAAGGATTAGAAGAAAACACTTGTGAAAATTCTCAAAAATTCTCAAACACTTCCCAACATTTTTTTCAAACACTTATGAAAAACTTAACTCCCTTTTGTACACTAAGTGAGAACCTTCGATTCACCCTCCAAGTGACCATCAAACTACCCTTCGACCCACATCCCCAACTACCATAGAGTAGGCCTTTGAGTCATTCCATTACTTGTTATAAAAGAACCTTCAATCCACTCACACAACCTCTTTCAATTTAGTGACTGCTTTCACAAAGTGGTAATTGGATTAGCCTCAAGAAGGTCCCAACGAAATCCCATTATCCACCAAGGAAGGCACTTGCAGTTCCCTTCGATTTAAGAACTTTAAGAGGTAAGTTCCCTTCAAGCTTGAATCTGTTATATTTTAATATCATGTGCACAAGCCAAAATTTTTTTAGATATTTCATATAGGGAGCTAGACTATGTTTTAGCTTTCGATTCTGATTGCTCATATGCTGAAAACTCAACTTCAATTAGTTAGGCTTTGGACTTTGAGACTCATTGGTTTTTGTGGTAACCCATGGAATGTAGTTACGTTTGGATGTTTCACTTTAAGAATTTAAGACAAGTTTATTATACCCTTCGATTGGCTAACTGCATAAGCCTTTCAAATCACAATCGGAGGGCCCAACATTCTTATAGTCGAAGGAGTCAACAAGGAGCCTATGGCAAAGCATGAACCTTGCTGACTCCAGGCCTCAAACGAAGAATAGAATCTTGCTGCCTCCAAGCCTCAAGCGAAGGACAAAACCATGCTGACTTCCAGGCCCAGACGAAAAGCACGCCTACACTGATTCCAACCCCTAGTTGAAGGAGGCAAAAAGGCAAATCGAAGGGCATGACTCCATTGACTCCAGACCCCAAATCCAAGGAAGCTAGAAAACGTATAATAGAAGGATGTGCCTGCCTAAAACGAAAGACCCATTTTTCTTGCTTTTGTTTTTGCCTTTATATTTTCATGCTATTCAATATGGTTGTAATAGTGTAGGATTTTATCTTTCTGCATTTTATTATTTTGTATGATTGCTAGTAAAATAGGGTATGTATGGCAAGATAAAAACAACAAGCAGATAACCAAAAGTTCAAAAAGACAAAAATGCATGCAATCAAACACACTATTCACACACATGCACCCTTAGGGTAATTACACTTGTTGCCTCGAAAAAATAGTCATGTCCCTCGAATATGGGCGTTTTAGCTAAGACCCTTGATAAAAGATCGTAGTCCCTCGATGACCTTTAATGTTGCCTTCGGTAAACGATCTAGTCCATAAACGACATTGCTAAAATGTCCCATAGGTTACCTTCTATGACTATACAAACGTCCCACGCTCATCCCTTCACATCCAATGATGGGGCTTTTTACCAAATCAATGGTAATATAGAAACATCTAAAGGAGGAGGAAAAGAACGTTTAAGACATTTTGAGTAGGTAGAATGCTCCTAGTTTCTCGCTTGCTCACAACAAAAACATTTTATACACCAACACTTTCACTTTGAAACATTTTCAAAAGATAAAACACTTTGTACGCGTTCTTATAGAGACAAGAACCATTACAAAGACATTCCTTTTCAAAATACTTCCAAAACATACACCACAAGCACATTTTGTAACAAAAGCAAGTGATCTAGCAAGCAACTAAGAGCCCGTAGATAACTACAGATGAAAAGGGTGCTAATACCTTCCCTTTTCATAACCTACCCCCCGAACTCAAGAAATAATATCGAAAGGTCTTTCCTGTTCTTTTCAACCTTTCCTTATAGGATAAAAGAAAAGTCGGTGGTGCCTCTTGCTATCTGCAACAATTGCAATCAAACGCAAAACACCTAAGTCCGTTCTCCCACCGTGTTACAGTATGAAAGACTAAGTAACGTTCTCTTAGTAAATGCTTTTATCAAAGAGAATATGGACAAAACTTTATTTTATAAATAATTTAAAAATGACATTCTGATTTGTACAATATACATAGATTACATAATTTTTGGATTTAATAAAGCCTTATTGGGCA
Organism: Vicia faba; assembly: GCA_948472305.1. Classification (NCBI taxonomy): domain Eukaryota; kingdom Viridiplantae; phylum Streptophyta; class Magnoliopsida; order Fabales; family Fabaceae; genus Vicia; species Vicia faba. The sequence continues at coordinate 964,389,127 of OX451740.1, forward strand.
AAGAATTTGCTAATACTATGCAGGCAAAATTTGAAATGAGCTTGATGGGTAAACTCAAGTTCTTTCTGGGAATTCAAATCAATCAAACTTCATAAGGAACCTACATACATCAAAGCAAGTATGTTATAGAACTTCTGAAGAAATTTGATATGTCAAAAAGTAAGCCATCCAAAACTCCTATGCACCCTACATGCATTCTAGAAAAGGAAGAGGTAAGTAAAAAATTAGAACAGAAGATCTACATATGTGTGATTGGTTCTCCTATATTTAACAACTTAAAGACCTAATATTCTATATAGAGTTTGTCTTTGTGCCATATTCCAATCAGATCCTAGAGAATCTAACTTAACAACAGTTAAGCAAATATTTTCAAGTATCTGAAAGGTACTACTAATCTTGGTCTTTCTTATAGAAAATCCAGAGAATATAAATTAGTAGGGTACTATGATGCTGACTTTGCTGGAGATAGAATAGAAAGAAAAAGTACTTCTGGAAGCTGCTAGTTTCTGGGAGATAACTTAATCTCATGGTCCAGCAAAAGACAATCCACTATTGCACTATAAACTGCTGAAGCTGAATATATAGTTGCAGCTGGATTCAGTACTCAGATACTCTGGATGAAGAGTCGGTTTGAAGATTTTCATATTTATGAGAGTAAAATTCTTATCCTCTGTGATAATACTTCTTCTATTTGTCTTTCTAAAAATCCTATTTTACATTCTAGGGCTAAACATATAAAAATTAAACATCATTTCATTAGGGACTATACTCAAAACAAAATTCTTTATTTAAAATTTATAGACACAGACCATCAATGGGTTGATGTTTTCATAAAAACCCTTGCTAAATATAGATTTAATTTCATTCGGAAACACCTCAGTATGGAATTATGCCCAGAATGAAAATGTAGTTTGTGTATATTTAATCCTCAAAAAAATTTTATTTGTTTTTGTGACCATTTGAACAATAGTTCTTCAGAAGTGAGAAAGAAAATTGTATCAAACTATCCAGAAGATATGAACATTTTCTGGAAATGCTTCAAAGATAGACGTAAGAAGTTCACCAGATCAACATTTGTCAAACCTAAATTCTAAGTTACTCTATGAGGTTGAACACATGTTCAAAATCTGAAGGGCTGAAACGTTTGAGTTTATGCATTGAGGCACTAGTCACATCGATAACTGTTTACAAAATCTTCATGCCATCCTCTTGTCAGAAATCATTATTATTGTTAATCATTTTGGTTATTTTATTAATTTCAGTTAATTTCATGTTTTCTCTCCATTGGCTATTTATACCTCACTTTCACCACAAATCACTTTCACACCTTCACTCTCACTCACCTTGTTTTCTCTGAACTTTTATTTTTTCCCCTTTTGTGTGTTCTAAAACCCTAAGTCTTTGAACAATGGCTTCTTCTTCTCAACAACAACAAAAGTCTCAAGATCCTACTCCTCAAATCAAAATCCTTAGTTCATCCTCTATTCCAAACGAAGAAAGATATGTTGAACCTACAAGAACTCTCCTTACTTTGGTCGATACTCTTGAAGTTCTTTGTGAACTTATAGTTGATTTTGAATGCACGAAAGAAAATGGGCATGATCTTACTCCTGATGTTGAGTTTCAAGGATGGACAAAATTCTTTGATCGGTTAATTGGTCCAGTTTTTCCCAAACTGGTTAAAGAGTTCTAGATTCATGCTACTACATCAAATTATCAAGTAACTTTGTATGTAATGGGAAAGAATATTGTCATCACCGAAGATCTCATTTGAAATCTATTTGGTCATGATGAAAGCAACGTCAGGTGCAGTGAAATGGAAGGAAAAAGTTTTGACCTAACCAGTGTGTCCAAAGAAATCTTCACCTTCGGACAACCCTCCAACAACATCAAAGATCTGAAAGACTATCTAATAATTTGGTCTAGAATAATGTTGCTATGTATCTACCACAGAAAACCAACAAGTTCTCCATACTACATCAACATTGATCAGCAATACATGTTGTAATTCATCGTAACCAAGGCCAAAGTCTACCTCCCTCATATTTTATTCAATCATCTAAAGACCAGCGTCAAGGAAACAAGAGAAGAAGAAAGAACCAAAAGAGACTGGATTCCATTGGGAAGGATGATCTCAAATATTTTTACAGAGAACAAGCTGATAGAACATATGAGTGAAGCTCAACAAGCTAGTGTTTTGCAACCTTATAATGGAAAGCCTCTCAATGCCAAGAACCTCAAGAAGGTGAAGATTATAGAAACCATTAAGAAGTATCATGCACTTACTGCAAAGGAAGTCATCACCAATAGAAGAGTCCCTCTGAAGGATTTTCCTCTCTTCACTCAAGCAGACTCATCTCTAGAAATTGTCCTCAAATACTTGGAAGCTTGCAAAAGTGATGGAACAATTCCAGATGTCAATATCCTAGATCTTAGGCAATAACCTCTAGAAGTTTCTACCAGAAAGTCAAGGAAAAGGAAAGTTGCCGGAGAAGGAAATTCTCAGAAAACTCCTAAATTTTCTAAAAAGAAAGGTAACTCTTCTTTAGTTTTTGTTGGAGAATCAATATTCTTATCAACATCTGAGCCTTCCTCATCTCTAAAACCTAGTGAAAATCCCTCACCACGAACTCTTGATGAATTTGACATAGAAATTGAAATCATCATTCCCACTAATCATCCACTGATTAATCCCTTTTCTACCTAATTTGCTCAAACTCAGCCAAAACTTGCATAAGTTCTATATGATATTGATCAATTTGATCCATTCTTTGAAGCTTCCCAAAATAAAATATCTAAATATTATCGTTGAACAAATTCTAGAAACCACACCAGTTATTCCAAGAATCACCTTCTCTCTCAACAACTCTCAACCACCAAATATCTTAACCAAACCTTCATAAGACTTTTCCCTTCCAGATATTCATTCTCCATATGATTCAACACCACCTAACACTCCTATCATCATTTATGACTCCCACTGACTCCTCAGAAGATCCTCTTAGAACCAAAATTTATCTAGAAGCCTGGCACAAACTTGTCACATCTTAAAAAATAGCCATTCCAAGACCAACACCAAAACCATCCAAATCAGATGTTGGTAAATCTCTATTGGTTTTTGAGACAGAAAAACATGAATGAGTTAAATCTCTGAAGCAAGCTTGCATGGATAATCTTAATCCAACTACTTCTGATTTTCTCTGGAATCAGTTTAGAAAATGGTTTAATTCGGAATCTTTGAAGATGAAGGAACTTAGTCATAAAATTGCTCAATAAAACTTTTGAGATCATCGGAATATCTTCAAGGATCAAAATCTATATCTCTGGGTAAGGAAACTCCTTCGTCATCTAGACAACACTCCCTGGAAAGCTCCATAGGAATCATAATTTTAGGAACCATCTCCTGAACCTTAACCTCAACCTCTGGTCATTTTTAAAGACAAAGTCAAGTCAGTTGAAGAATCTCCTTGGAAAGAATTTGTTGCAGTAACTTTTGAGAATATGGCTTCTAATATTGAAACAACTTCATCTTCTCTAGTATTTAAAACTCTGGATGAGTTGAAGAAAGAGAATGAATTTGTTAGGGAAAGGCTGGATAAATAGGATAAAACTAACAAAGAGATTAAGGGGGTGCTAGGAAAGAAAGAAGAATCAAATAATCCGATCAAAAGTCTCCTGGAAACATTGTTCACACGACTTCCACCTCCTTCACAACCTTAGATCTAGTCTTTTGCTGATTTATGCTATGCTTTAGGTTTAAACTTATGTTTGTGTTCTTCTATTTGTATTAATATATATTCTTGAATGCATAACCTTTTTGTTCTCTTTACGTGTTTTTATTGCTTTTTGATTAATGACAAATAGGGGGAGAACATAAGATATTTTGAATATAACAGTTTCGGGACTAAGTATCAAACAATTTTTGATAACATAACCTCTGCCACATGGACTTATAAAAAATTCCATCAAAAGCTCTGCTCAAACATCTTCAGGGAAGTATCTATTATTTTTCTTTATTTAAGTATTCAACTCAGGGGGAGACCCCAATGCTTTATGTTCTGACTTGTTCATCAAAATATACAAGTTTTTGTCATCATAAAAAAGGGGGATATTGTTAGAACATAGTTTGGTTCTACATCTTAGTAATAGTTTTGATGATAACAAATACACGATATATATAAAGAACAATTATGCTATCTAATAAATTATTTAAATATCCAGAGAAGTTCTGATAAAGAAGCATAGAAGTTGGCGAACAAATTGCACTAAGAATATCTGATAAGAATATATGTACAAACTAAATTAAAGTATCACGCTCAATAGAAGAAGTTCTGATGTTATAACTTCTGAAGCACCAAAGGTGCAAGCTAAAATATGATGAAGCAATACTATGATGATCTAAAGTCTCAATGTTATTATTCTTAATCTAATCAGATTTCAAAGAAACAAAATTCTGATGCGTTACATTTCATTCATTACAAATCAAGGAGTAACGGTTGGAACCAGACAAGATCTGTATTTTTGGAAAGTGCGTTAACAACATTTTATCAACCTTCCAAAAACATATTTTCATGTCTCAAATGGATCTAAAGAGCTTCGCCTATATAAAGGAGTTCTTAAAGGGTGATCAAAGATATACTTGCGCATACAATAGAAATATTCATAAGGCTCTTTATCTATTATACTTTTCATTGTGCTTTAACATTATGTAAATATCACAGTTGTGATATAGTTTATTAGAAATATTCTTGTGCACATTTTTTATTCACATTTTGTAATTCCTTGAGAAACCAAGTTGTGGTTTAAACTCAAGAATACATTGACGATAGTATTTGTGAATTGTAATCAAAGTTTTTATTAGTGGATTAAGACCTCGGTTGAGAGAGGAGAAATCACCTTGGCGGGTGTGTAGTGGTAGAAATGTTTAAGATTAAGCCATTGGATTGACTTGACTTATACAGATCAAAATAAAACTGCCACCGCGCTTTATTGTTTCCAAAGGAATGGGAAAAGAGTGAATAACGCAAAAAGAGGGGGAAAGATTCAAGGTAAGGGGGTTGGTTATGCAAAGAGAAGGTATTAGCACCCTAAACATCTACGGTACTCTGCAAAAATCTCTTTGTAAAATCTGTATATTTTGGATATGTAATGTTGTGTAAAAGATTGATGGTGATGGTGAGAAAAAAAATGTATTTTTATGGTTTTTGCACCCGCTGCGGTTGTGAATCTTTAGTGCCTACGTACCACCTTTTCGTGCAATAGGGGATCAGGGTACACGTAGTTCCTCTTTAAAAATTTTAAAATGTAGGTGTGTTGGTTAATTTTTATGAGATAAAACATCATCGTCATTGTCTGTGTGGAAAACATACCTACTACCCACAATCATGAGAAAGGAGAATTTGCATAATCTCAAAGTGGAGGATATGGCTTGGATTTTAAAATCAACAATGCCTCACTCAACACCCAAGTGGAAAATATCTCTCTTCACTACATATTGTAGAAGTATAGTTGTTTACATCACTATAAGGATTGACAAGAGTCTAATCTTTTGAGAAAGGTTTTAAAATAAGAAAGCCAAAGTGGCAAAAATGATTTTAAATGAGATTGATTGACTTTTAGTCTTCTCACAATAAAGGTCAAGGTATTATTAAATTGATTAGGGTTTATTTATGAAAATGTTTGAAAATGCATGGACATAAGTCCAAGTTTATTATGAAAATGGTCCAAGTAAAAAAAACAAGAAGGGTTTTCAAAAGTAGGAAGAAGATTTTTGAAATTAAAGAAGATGGGAGGAGAAGAAGGGACTATCCTAAAACCTAAGGTAAAAGCTAGGGATAGGAACCATCTAACCAACAAGAAGCTAATACTTGGAATTATGAGACAAGATAGAATTCCCATTCTTTGGATTGAAACCAAGCAAGAAAAGATACTAGACCTCTTGAAAGAAACAAATTTCAAGTGTATTAAGTCTTCACAAAAATTGGACAGAGTTACAGATGTATACAGGTGAATTCCAGATTACAAACAAAGAGTGTAATCATAATAACCTGCACACAAAACAAATAAACAACCCAATGTCTTGAGGTAAACCTCAAGAGCTCCAAACAAAATACTCAGATAAGGTCACAAGGTCTCCAACATAGGCCAAGGTTTATAATCCTAAGTCCAAGAAGTCCCATGCTCCATAATGCCAAGGATAGTAGCCAAATAGTCCAAGTATCATTAAGAATTTTATGGTTCATATTGATTATTAAGTATCTTAAGAAAAGAAAAGAAAAGCTCAAGTGAGCAAAATAAAAATGACAAGAAAGTAAATGCTCAAATGAGCAAGTATGAAAATGGCATGAAACATAAATGCTAAAAGTAAATAGTGCATAAAAATAAAAGGGGCATATTGAAGAAGTGAAAAACACAACAAGGGGGGGGGGGGGGGGGGGGTTGAATTGAAACTTAAAAACAAAAGTGCAGTAGACACGAAATTTTTATCGTGGTTCGTTTGATCTCAAACTACTCCAGTCCACCCGCCAAGGTGATTTCGTCTCTCTCCAGCGAGGACTTAATTCACTAATAAAAAACTGATTACAACACTACTTTGACAACTGCCAAAGTCTTCTTGAGTACAACCACAGCCCAATTAATCTCAAGGAAAACTAGCTTAATCAAGATAAAAGACTATACTGTGTATTGTTGTTTTTCGTTACAAAAACTGTATCACAACTGTGATATTTTACACAATTTTGATCGTATATATGAATATGTAAGATTTCATCTTTTTGAGGTATGTTTCAGTAGTGTCAAAAATCGTGAATAATTTGTTCTCTAAGCTTGTTTATATAGGCATGAAAATCATGTCCAACATAAAGTGTGATTATGGACATTTAATGTTGTTTCCATATTGAGAAGATTCTTGTCTGAATGAAGTCGTTGCATATGATGCTATCTTGATTGAATAGTAACGCTTCAGAACTTAGAATCTTGCATGCTGCAATTACTTCAGAACATTGATGACTCAGAGATGTGAGGATCTGATGGTATATGAAACTTTTGTTCAGAATCAGAGTATTCTTCACTTCAGCGCAGGTTCTGATCATCATTCTTCAGCGCAGATTCTGATTACCTTAGCTTGAAAGCCTCTGTAGCTTCATTTTTTATGCTATTTCGGTCAGAACTTCTGCATACAACATAACACAAATTTAGAGTGCATATTTGTTCTTTGTGTTTGTTATCATCAAAACTCTAATTAAGGGTTGTAGAATCAAACTATGTTCTAACAATCTCCCCCTTTTTGATGATGACAAAAACTAGGATTTTCAATGAAAAATATAGAACAAAAAGCTTAAGAGAGACTCCCCCTGAGTTGATTACTTCCCTGAGGTTCCTTCTCGTCAGAGATTTTGATGCATCTCCTTCTGTCCTTATCAGAATGTGTTCCTGTTCAAAAATTTTAAAAAATATAGAGGTTAAGATATTCAGAATGTTTGAGACTTTGTCCCGGTATACTGTTATTGAAAATATCTTACTTTCTCCCCCTTTTTGTCAGGTATCAAAAAGCAATATAATCATAGTCAAAAAGATGAATTATATTGAAAACAAAATGCAATGACAATTTTCAGAAACAAGGAGGATAAGATAAAAAATTATAGATAAATAGTTTAAAGAAAATCTAAGAAGGAGGGGGAAAACGTGTGATCAACGCTTCCAACAAGCTCTTAATCTGAGTGCTTGATTCTTCTTGCTTTCCCAGAATGTCTTTGATTTCTTTTGTTGTACCTTCTTGTTTATCCAAAATACCCTTGATCTCTTTGTCTGTATCCTCTTGCTTATCCAGTCCGGCATGGATTAAGGAATTATCCTTCTTCAACTCTTCCATAGTTTGCATGACTAGAGGCGAAGCTGGTGTATCTTCAGGGGTTGCATGCCGTTCAGAACACTCTGCAGCCTCTTCTGATTGAACAACTTCTTCTGTTGCATTCATGTCTTCTTGAGCAGTAGTCAGAGGGTGACTATCAGAATCTGGTTCAGTGACTTCTGAAGAATGGTGCTCTTTATAGGGAGCATTATCCAGCGGAAGAATTTATTTCTTGTACCATTGGCTCAGAACTTGATCTTGGAAGGCTTTCAACTGATCACTGAAGTTCTATTGAGCCCTTTCATAGCCCAATTCTTTCAGCTTCTGAGTTTCAGAGTTGATCCATTTTCTGAATCTTTCCCATAGAGAATCAGAAGCAGCAGGATTAGAAATCTCTTGACTTGCTTGCTTCAAAGAAGTAACCCATTCCTGCATTTCTGTTTCAAAAATCAATAGATTCTTACCAACATCTTATTTGGTTGAGGTTGGTTTAGGTTTGGGAGTGGCAATTTTGTTTAAGGTGGAAGCTAGTTGGTTCAGCACTTGTGGATCAATGACAAGTCTGAGGTTATCAGCTGGACGGTTGATGGGTGATGGAGTGAAAGAGTCAGAAATCAGGATTGGTGAGTTAGGGGTGTTTGGTGGTGTAGATTCATATGGTGAAGGGATTTCTGTAATATCATGAATGGTGAGAGGTAAATGAACCGTAAGAGGTTCTGTTATCCCATGAATTGGGGTAGTGGTATCAGAATCTGAAGGGGGGTCTTCTGAATGGTTTGCGGTAGCATGTTGAATTTATGGTTCAGGAATTTCAGAAGATGGGTTTTCAGGAGGAGGAGTGAGAGGGTTTTCATTATCTGGTTGAGGTGAGTTGAGGTTCAGATGTTCTGGTTGAGGAGAGTGTGGTTGTGGATTTTCTGGTTGAGGAGAGTGTGGTTATAGATTTTCTGGTTGAGGAGGTTGAGTGTTTGGATTTTCTAGTAGTGGTGAGGAAAAGTCTTGATCAAACAGTTCAATGTCAGATAGAACTTTAGCAAGTTCTGGTTGATGTTGTTCTGGATTTGGATTTGGATTGGGGGAGTGAGGTTCATTTAAGAAGTTTACAAGAGTTACAGATGGGTCAAACTCTATCTAAAAATCCTCAAATGTTTGGGGTGAAGTATTTTTTGTTGGTTGAGGGGGAATGGTTTCAGATGTTGGAATAACTATTGATTCTACAATAGAAACAGAAGATGGGTTACCTTTCTTTTTCACAGCTTTAGGTGTCTTCTGAGAGGATCCTTCTCCTGCTACCTTCCTCTTTTTGGATTTATTTAGCACAACCTCTAGAGCTGGCTTGTGCAGATCTTGGATGTTGATTTCTGGAATAGTCCCATCAGCCTTGCAAGCTTCAAGCTATCTGACTATGATTTCTGGAGAGGCATCTATCTCAGAAAATAGTGGAAAATCCTTCAGAGGGATTCTCCTAGAAGTGATGGCCTCATGAGAAGAAATTGTTGGTTCCTTCTTAATGTTCTCAATAATCTTCATTTTCTTCAGATTCTTGGCATTCAAAGTTTCCCAATGGTTGCTTCCGGAGTATTGATTTCTTTAGCATCTGTTAGATGTTCTATTAGCCTGTTTTCTGTTAGAATATGTGAAATTAATCTTCCTATAGGAATCCAATCCCTCTAAGGTCTTTCTTCTTCTCTTGTCTCTTTCACACTTGTTCTGAGATGGTTGAAGAGCAAGTGTGGAAGGTTTATCTTGGTCTTCTTTGTAATGAAGTAAATTAGGAACTGTTGATCAATATTGATATAATCAGGAGAGCTTGTAGGCTTCCTGTGATTAATACATCCCATAATTATTCTAGCCAGATTCTGTGATGATCCTTCAAGTCTCTGATCTTGCTGGATGGCTGTCCAGAAGTGAAGATTTCCCTAGCAATAGATTTTAGGTTAGAGCACCTATCAGCCATATCGATGCACTTGACTCCATCGCCATTGTATCCAATGAGTTTCCCAATCAAATCTTTTGTTATCACTATCTTCTTCCCTATAACATATGATGTGACCTGGTGGTTGGATGAGGTAGCATGAATCTAGAACTCTTTAACGAGAATGGGAAAAGTTGGACCCAGCAGACGATCAAAGTATTTGTTCCATCCCTGTGCAGTTACATCTTCATACAGATTAAACCCATTTTCTTGTAAGCTTTAAAAATCAACGATCAATTCACAGAGAACTTCAAGGTTGTCAACCAGAGTGAGTAGAATTCTAATGGGCTCTTCATATTGTTCAGTTGATGAAGATCCAGGAGCATTGAGATTCTTGAGACTTGATGATGATGCCATTGTTCACACGGATTCTTTGAAGAAAATTAATGGAAAAGGTTTTTGAAAAAGAAACTAGAACAAGAGAGAATATAGAAGAGGGTAAAACTTGAATGACTGAAATAGTAAATTTAGTTTATATAGGTTTTTAGAAAATGTAAACAGTAAGAAAGAAAATAAGTAATGATTATATGCATTAATGAAACCTAAAATTAGGGGATTTAGAGAGATATTGAACAATTACCACTGACAAGTGTCTCAATGCATCAAATCAAAGCCTTGGACCCTTCAGAATTTGAGCGCGTGTTCAGCCTTAAAAGGTAGCTTGTGAGAGGATGACAAATGTTTGATGATGTGAATTGCACGCCTCTATCCTTGAAATGAAACGTTCAGGTCTTCATAGATAGATTCTGAGGCAAATGTACTTCTAACTTCTGAAGTCAAGTTAATCAGATGTTCACAGAAAACAATAAAGTTCTGAGGGTTAGGATATGCAAATAAAACATTTTATTCTGGACATAATTTCATGTTGAGATGTTTCAGAATAAAATTGAATCTATCTTCAGAAAGGGGTTTTGTAAATACATCAGCCTATTGATGGTCTCTGTCAATAAATTTTAAAGTAAGAATTCCTTTCTGAATATAGTCCCTAATAAAGTGATGCATTATTTCTATATGCTTAGCCCTAGAATGCAAAATGGTATTTCTACTGAGACATATGGCAGAAGTTTTATGGCAGAAGATAGGAATGTTACTCTCAAATATGTTGAAGTCTTCAAGTTGACTTTTCATCCAGAGCATTTGAGTGCTACATCCAGCAGCTGCTATGTATTCAGCTTCTGTTGTTGACAATGCTATTGTGCATTGTCTCTTGCTGGTCCATGAGATCAGATTGTCTCCCAGAAACTGGCAGCTTCCAGAAGTGCTTTTACGCTCTACTTTGTCTCCAGCAAAGTCAGCATCACAATATCCTACTAAGCTGTATTCATTGGATTTTCTATAAAACAACCCCATATTAGTAGTACCTTTCAGATACTTGAAAATTCGCTTAACTGCTGTTAAGTGAGATTCTCTAGGATCTGATTGGAATCTGAAACATAAGCAAACACTGAATAAAATACCAGGCCTTGAAGCCGTCAGATAAAGGAGAGAGACAATCATACCTCTGTAGATTTTCTGCTCTACCTTTTTACTTACCTCTTCCTTTTCATGAATGCACGTGGGATGCATTGGAGTCTTTGAGGGCTTACATTATGAGAGGTCAAATTTCTTCAGAAGTTCTCTGACATATTTGCTCTAATGAATGTAAGTTCCTTGTGGAGTTTGGTTCATCTGAATGCCCAGAAAGAATTTGAGTTCCCCCATTAAGCTCATCTCAAACTTTGCCTGCATGCACTTAGCAAATTCTCTTCCCAGAGAAGGTTTAGAGGATCCAAAAATGATATCGTCTACATAAATTTGACAAACTAAAATGTCATTCTTAAATGTCTTACAGAATAAGGTTGTGTCCACTTTCCGTCTGGTGAATTCCTTTTCTAACAGGAAGTTACTTAATCTTTCATACCAAGCTCTAGGAGCTTGTTTCAGACCAAAAAGTAACTTCTTTAGTTTGAAAACATATTCTGGGTGTTTGGAATTTTCAAACCCAGGGGGTTGGTGCACATATACCTCTTCATCTATGTATCCATTTAGGAATGCGCTTTTGACATCCATTTGATACAGAGAGATGCCATTGTTTACAGCAAATGAGATTAAGAGTTTGATAGATTCTAACATGGCGACTAGAGAAAAGGTTTATGTATAGTCTATCCCCTCTTGCTGACTATAACCTTGTGCCACCAGTCGTGCTTTGTTTCTGATTACTTCTCCTTGCCTGTTCAGTTTGTTTCTGAACACCCATTTTGTTCCAATGACGTTGAATCCTTTTAGTTTGGGAACCAGATCCCATACGTTATTTCTAGTGAACTATTTTAATTCCTCATGCATTTCCAGAATACAGTCATTGTCCAGAAGAGCTTCATCAATTGTTGTTGGTTCCATCAGAGAGACCAGTCCCATGAGGGATTCTTCAGAGTTTCTGAATGTTGATCTTGTTCTGATTGGATCATCCTTCTTTCCCAGGATCTTATCTTCTGGGTGAGCTATGCTGCTTCTGGATAACCTTTTCTAGAGTTGATCAATAGAAGGTACATGATCACTCATAATATTTCTTTCTGAAGTTGTTTGAGCGCCTCTATTGGGAACTTCTGATGGGTTGGCTTTAGTACCTGTGAATTCAACTCCTATATCTGCAAAAGATTCATTCTGCTTTGACTTTTGAGGGTCAAGCTTATTATCAAATCTAACACTGATTGACTCTTCAAACATTTGTGTTTCTGTATTGTATACTCTGTACCCTCTTAAGCGTTCAGAGTATCCTAACATAATACACTTTTGTGCTTTAGAGTCAAACTTGTTCAGATGATCTTTAGTATTCAGAATAAAACAGGTGCATCCAAAAGGATGGAAATAAGAAATGTTGGGCTTTCTGTTCGTCCACAATTCATATGGAGTCTTTTCCAGAATAGGTCTTATAGAGATTATATTCTGAATGTAACACGTTGTGTTAATTTCTTCTGTCCAGAAGATCTTAGCAATGTTAGTCTCATTGATCATGGTTCTGGACATTTCTTGCAGTGTTTTGTTCTTTCGTTCTACAACTCCATTTTGTTGGGGAGTTCTAGGACAAGAGAAGTCATGCAAGATGCCTTTTTCATTAAAAAATGTTTCAAATTTTTTATTTTTAAATTCTCCACCATGATCACTTCTGACTTTGAAAATTCTAAGATCCTTTTCATTCTGAACTTGGTTACTGTGATCGGTGGATCTGGAACTGACTGTTTAACGCTGGTTTCGCGAAATGTCGTGGTAAGCAAGAGTCACCACCGTCTTTTATTTTCTCCAAATGGAAAGGACAAAAGCACAGAAAAATTCCTTATTGAGATTAGTTCTCGGTTCGGGAGGTAGATTATAGAAAGGGAAGGTGTTAGCACCCTTTCTATCCATGGTTATCCATGGGCTCTTAGATACTTGCTCATTTGTGTTTTCAAAATGGTTTGTTTGCTTTTCAACTGTGGGTTTTTAAAAAAGTTTCTTTGAAAATTTCAGTTCGACTCTTGTATCAGTCCTCAAGAGTGTTTGAAAAGTTGCTTTCGAAAGCTTTTTGGAAAGGTGTCGGTGTGAAAAGTATTTTTGGTTTGTTTCTTGAAATTAGAGAAAGTATCTACGAGTTCTCTACCTACCCTAAGGAATTCGTCTGTGTAAATGTCCTTTAAGATAGTGCCATCCCACCATTGAGAGGTAGGTAGCACCACCGTTGGAGGTGTTCGGGTCAATTCGAGGGTTCGGGACATGGTGATCACCGGAGCAATAGAAAGACACCTTAGAAGCTACCCTCATGCCATGTTCATGGACATGAGGACTTACTAAAACGTCCTCTACTCGATGACCACCTTTCGAAGGGCAAGGCAACAATGAGGCGTACCCTAGGGGTGATGTGTGATTTGTGTGTCGTTTTCATTTATGTTTATCTTGTTCATGGATTGTTGATCTACGCGTTGTTTTTATTTTGGCATTCATTCTTTCATGCAAATTATTAACAGTTTAACAAATGCGGAAATTAAAAAGTTCTACGCTATTACAAAGGCGCGGGTCCACATCGCCAAATTAATCCAAGACCCGATTTGAATAAAAATAATGCGGAAAGATAAATGTCTAATTAATCTATTACACGGCTTTGGGATAAATACATTATATTCACAAAAAGAAATAAAAGTGCGAAGAGAATTAAAATCGGGAATGCGAGGGCGTTGGACCCTTTTAAAGAAATTGAATTAAAATTACGAAATTAATTAAATTAAATGTGAAAGGGAGTTATTTTTGAGTTCTTTGTATTTATGGATTTTAATGAGAATTAATGGAATTAAAACCTAATTCTAACTATTTTTAATTTGTTGAGAAAAGGTTTAAGTTTAACCTAATTTTAACTAAACTATTTAATGGTAAGTTTATTTACAAAATATAATTAATAATTAAATATGGTGAAAAAAGAAAAAAAAAGATAAAAGCATTTAACCCTAATTCTACCTTTTTTAGTTTATTAGAAAAAAATATTAAAATTAAACCTAGAATTAAAACTAAGTTAATTAATAAGATTTATTTACAAAATAAAATTAAATAAAAATATTTTTTTATTTTTTGTCTTTTCGGATTTTTATTATTATTATTTTTTATGTTAAAGAAAACAGATCAATTTAAAGAATTAAATTAAAATTAAACAAAACAAATAAAATAGAAAAAGATAAATAGAATGAAAGAAAGCAAACCAATGGGGGTGTTGACCCCAATTTGGAGGTCATGTTGTAGCAATCAGGCCCAATGAATTAAGGCCTTTAGTTGACTTTTCAGTGTGCGTGTAGCATGGTCAATGGAGGTGCATGATAGACCTCTCATCTTGGCCTTCAGACGCATCTTCCAGGACACTTGGCAAGCTTTGGTATTGGATATATGGTGAACCCTTGGGCACACACTGCATGAGATCAGGTTAGAACAAAATTCATGGAAAAATATGGGGGACCTGGGAATCGAACCCAGGTCCCAACACTTACCATGCTAACGCCTTGCCAGCTGCGCTGTTGTGTTGCTTTGTTAATATAGTGGGACGTGAATAATAAAAGAGAGAAAATACAAGTTAATGGAACAACTAAAAAAAAGCGCCAATTATTTGAATCAGCCAATTGCAGTCCAACACGCATCATCTTCTCCACTCGTTCTGCATTTGCCTGAAAAAATAAAACAAGATTGCGGGGGTTTTAAACCCCCACTACATGACACATGAAAAAATATCGAATAGAACCCTGTCATTCATAAATTGATCGCGAGGTATGGAATCGATTAGTCATGAGCTTCTGGTTTCAATGGCGTGGGTCTCGTGTCTCAATTTTTCCTGAAGAGGAAAGCCCTAATTCGTGACCTCTGAAAACCTAGAAGGCTCCAATGGTGGCTTTGCATATATGGCACGAAAACTCAATTGAAATACACCATTAGTTTCAGAATGATTAGATTAGTATAAAACGATCATTAAAATGTATGAATATGGCATATAATTCAAAGCACGAATATGAGAAAAGTTTGAGAAATTTGGACTTCTATGTACCAATTCTTGATGCGTGAGGACTGGAAAAGAATGCAGTTAGGTTCAGTGAAGCCTTGGCAAGCTATTGAAATTGGTTAGAAGCTTTTAATCGCCCTCTAATGCAGTTTTTAGTTTTGACTTTTTTCACAAAAATTGCAAAGTGTGTTCTTGATATGAGGCGCAGCTTCAAGGTCTTAGGCATTAGGTTTTGCATCTGTATATGTATGTCAATAGATTAGGGTTGAAATTTGAGTCAAGAGATCCTTGCATTGATGTATGAAATATTTGATTTTCCATGAATATTTTTTCAAATCTTTTCCATGAATAACATGCCAATTTGCACCAAATCTTCCCTTTTTTGATGTGCACGAATCTTGAGTAACCAATGAGAGCATATGCTGCATAAAAAGATTCAAACACATTTGTTTAGTATTTTTTCATATTTTATTTAATTAAATGAATTAATAGTGATTAAAAATTCAAATAAATAATAAAAATGATGAAATAAATCCCCTTTGGGCCAAATGGTCGTGCATAGTCTTTGGATCATGATTCGTGGAAGAAAATGTGGCCCATTAGCAATTTTGAGGCATTTGAAGCAAAGTTGACTTTTCAAAATTCCCAAAAATTTCCCAACTTCCACAAGGCATATCTTGCTCAATTTTTAAGCTTTGATCATGTTCTTGGACATTTTGGAAAGGTCTTGAAGTCCTCTAACCAATGCCTTTGGTCCCATGTCATTTAGATTTACCAATCTCAAGTTATGGTCTTTGACTTAAAGTGCCTTTTTGTTGACTTTTGAAAATGACCTATAATGTTGAAATTGATAACTTTTTGTGAGAGCATTTCTTGGACTTGAAGTGTGAAGAGGATTTGTAGGAAATGTCTTTCTCTTCAAAATGAGTTTTGGATGGAATTTTTCTGATAAACCATGTGGAAGTTATGCCCTGGTCAAGTTACAGTTGACTTTTTCTACGGTCCAAATATGGAAACTTTTGCATCTTGAGACTTTTTGAGCCATGCCTTGAAAATCATGATCAAGAATTGATCAAATGATGTTTGTGGCTTCAAAATAAGATGTTGTCCAAGAATTTGAACTTTTGACTGTCAAATGACCATTTTACCCCTACAGTTGACTGTTGAGCAATTAGGGTTTCTGACTGTGCAATTTTGTGCTGTAAGTCTTGAAACTTGTGTTTGTAGGCATGTGGGACTTGTTTGGACCCTTGGAAACTTCATTTTCTTTGTCAGAACCAAAACCCTAGTTTTTGACTGTTAGGAGGCCTTTGAATTGTGCAACCCTTGGGGAGATTTTGAAGCATGCTCTTTGCAAATCTTGAAGAATATGGGAGGGAAAATTTTGGGGTACAACAGTTGCCCCTGTTCAATCTTCTTAGACCTGAGGATGCAGATTGGCTGACGTGCCTTTTGTAATCCGAAGGTGGAAGATGATTGAACACTAGAGTGCCCAGAAATTTGCGCTCACATAGTAGTGTGATGGTGGGAATGGGCTTATAGATGCCATTTGGAGATTGATGGATAGGATGATGGGCTTATAGATGCCATCTGGATGTCGATCGCGTAAGAGATTCCTTAGCGAGAACTTGCGTACCTGAAAAAGAAAATGATTACCTGGCCTGTTACAGGAGCTGGTCTTCAAACTCTTTGTATAGATGCGCCCTGACTGGTTACAGGAATTGAATCTGGAGCTTCAAATGGTGATGAATGAACCAGGGGTGGTTACTACCTCAACGGGACGGTGAGAGAACCTTGGACTATTACTACCTCAACAGGAACACTGAGAGAATCTTGGGGTGATTACTACCTCCGCAGTAACGGGGAGAGAATCATAGGCGACTTCAACCTCAACAGTAACGCTGAGAGAATCATAGGCGACTTCAACCTCAACAGTAATGCTGAGAGAATCATAGGCGACTTCAACATCAACAGTAACGCTGAGAGAATCTTGGGTGTCTTCTACTGGGATAAGAATCAGGGAGATCTCAGGGGCGATCTGACTGAACCAGAGAAGGCCTTTGACTGGATAAGAAACAGGAAAATCTTAGGGTCGATTTAACTGAACCGGACAAGGTCTTGAAATATTCAACTGGATAAGAATCAGGGAGATCTTAGGGTCGATCTGACTGAACCAGAGAAGGCCTTTGACTGGATAAGAATCAGGAAAATCTTAGGGTCGATTTAACTGAACCAGGCAAGGTCTTGAAATCTTCAACTGGGTAAGAATCAGGGAGATCTTAGGGGCGATCTGACTTAACCAGAGAAGGCCTTTGACTGGATAAGAAACAGGAAAATCTTAGGGTCGATTTAACTGAACCGGACAAGGTCTTGAAATCTTCAACTGGATAAGAATCAGGGAGATCTTAGGGTCGATCTGACTGAACCAGAGAAGGCCTTTGACTGGATAAGAAACAGGAAAATCTTAGGATCGATTTAACTGAACCGGACAAGGTCTTGAAATATAGTTGAGAACTTAACTGGATCTTTCCTGAAAGGTAAAGGTCAGTCATATGTCATGCATGATATGAATCAAGCGATGATGTTCTCAACATAAATGAGATTTGTAGGATATGATGCGTATATGCATGCTATATGAAAATGTGATGTTTATGAATGTATATTTTCGTTCTACGAAAAATAAATCCTTGACGGATGCCGGGAAGTCATATCCTGGGCTTATGCTGGAGAACAATGCTTTGTTGTCTCCGCTGGGGATGATAGTTGCAAGAATACCGGTAGGAGAAGATAACTCCGTTGGGGAATAAACTTGGCGAATGGATTACTCTGCGGGAAGAAAAGTACTCTAACGATCTTGCTGGGGAGCAATACTCTGTGGGGAGAGGGGTACTTTGCTGAAATGTTGATGGTAACTTCGCTGGGGATACCCTTGTTGTGTTGGAAGTATTGATAGACTTCGCTGGGGATAAGAAGACTTTGCCGAGGGCGATCTTCTCATGGCTATTGGCTGAGGATAACCCAGTTATATCCTGGTAGGGAAATAACTCTTTGAATAAAGCAGGGAGACACGTTCGTGCTCTGCGAGGATAAGCTTCTAGAATCTACTGGGGATAAGCTTACTGCTTGGGGAGATGGATTCCAACTTTCCTAGGGAACTGGATTGGACTCTCCTGGGGAAGTTTTGAGTTGTACCGGGGAAATGACTACATTGAATGTTTGATATACCGCCGGGGAACAATCTTTAGACCAAGACTGCCGGGGATGCTTGTTAGGAATGTCTGTATATCGTACTGGGGAATGTTGAGATCTGCTGGAGGATACCCAACTTCCTTAAGGCTGATAATAACTTTGCTTGGGGTGAGTGCACTG
Source organism: Vicia faba (assembly GCA_948472305.1). NCBI lineage: Eukaryota > Viridiplantae > Streptophyta > Magnoliopsida > Fabales > Fabaceae > Vicia > Vicia faba. The sequence goes on from OX451740.1 coordinate 964,407,805, forward strand.
ACTTGCTGACTCACTCTTTGGGGAATTAAGATATACTGGTTGTGTTCTTCAGCTGAACCTACCTTGGTACCTTGGTGGACGGAACAATTAGATCGCTTAGACAACTCTTTATTGCCCCTGTTTCTAATGTTACCTGTAATTAATCCTTTGTTTCGTATGCAAATATTCATGAGTTAGCAAATTATTGTCAATGCATATATCACAAATTGAACCTTGGACGTTCTTCGCAAAACAAAACAGAAAAAGGAAAAAACAAAAGGCAGTTTGTCTGAAAAGTGTATTTATATTGATTTTTGAATTTGCCTGTAAATAGGCGTTTATGTACAGGAGGCTGACGTCCTAGTAAGAGAACGCCGCCGAACAAAAGAGTTTATACAAATTTGTACAAAGGAAAATAAACAGCTGTGTGAAAGAATAATCCCATTGGGTTTCAACTCTGCTATCGCCTTTATATCTCCGAGCGTCTCATCACTTGATGACCTTAGTTGAAGATGAAGCTGACTGATCGATGCCGTCTGAACTTGCTGTAGATACCGGATTCTGGATGCAAAGTAATCCAATGAGACATAGTATTACGCTTTATCCCTAACTTTTGCCTGGACCGCCATTTCGGGTTTTCAGTCCACCGGGATACCCATTTTTGCCCAAGCCGCCTTTTTAGGTTTTCGACTTGCCGGGTGTACATATTTTTTTTCATTTCATCCCTTCATTTTGCCCGTACCCTTTTGGTTCGCCGGGAGCCCTAATTTTTGCCTAGGTATGTCAACCTAGCGGGTCTTTATTATGCGTAGTATCTTTTTACTATGTCTGCATTGGCGGGGTGAGGAAGGTCGTCACCATCCATGTTGGTTAGAATCATGGCTCCTCCTGAGAACACATGTTTAACCACAAATGGCCCTTCGTACGTAGGGGTCCATTTGCCCCTTGGATCACTCTAAGGAAGAATGATGCGCTTGATTACCAGATCCCCGACTTGATATTCTTGTGGTCTGGCCTTTTTGTTAAATGCCCTGATCATCTGTTTTTGGTATGTCTGACCATGACAAATAGCAGCAAGTCTCTTTTCGTCAATAAGGTTTAGCTGATCAAGTCGTGTCTGGATCCAATCATCTTCGCTCAGATCTGCATCCTTCATTATCCGGAGAGAGGGTATCTGCACTTCGATCGGTAAGACTGCCTCCATACCGTAGACCAAGGATAAGGGAGTTGCCCCGGTTGACATCCTGGCTGAGGTAAGGTACCCATGTAGAGCGAACGGTAACATCTCGTGCCAATCTTTATAGGTCACTGTCATCTTCTGCAAAATTTTCTTGATGTTCTTATTTGCTGCTTCTACAGCCCCATTCATCTTCGGCCGGTAGGGAGAAGAGTTGTGGTGTTGTATCTTAAACTGCTCGCAGAGCTCAGTGATCATCTTGTTATTCAGATTGGTACCGTTGTCTGTAATGATTCTTTCAGGGACACCGTATCGACAGATCAGATTATGCCGAATGAACCGTGCCACAACATTCTTGGTTACCGTAGCGTAGGAAGCTGCTTCAACCCACTTTGTAAAGTAATCAATCGCTACCAGGATGAAGCGATGCCCGTTGGATGCCGTAGGTTTAATCTCGCCGATCATGTCTATGCCCCACATTGCAAACGGCCAAGGTGCTGTCAGGACATTCAATGGAACTGGAGGAACGTGCACCTTATCTGCGTAAATCTGGCATTTGTGACACGTCCGAGAGTGCTGGTAACAGTCTGCTTCCATTGTGGACCAGAAATACCCTGCCCGAAGGATTTTCTTTGCCATAGTGTGTCCACTGGAATGTGTTCCAAAGGTCCCTTCATGTAGCTCTTCCATGATCCTTTCTGCTTCTGTCTTGTCCATACAACGCAGTAAGGTCGAATCATGGTTTTGCTTATACAGGATGCCGTTGCTAAGGAAGAATTTCACTGCGAACCTTCTCAGAAACTTCTTATCATTGACAGATGCACCTTCAGGGTATTCCTGAGCTTCCAAGTATCTCTTCACCTCATGGTACCAAGGCTTCTCAGTCACCAATTCAGTTTCAAGATCACAACAGTATGCCGGTTCGTCCAGTTTCCAGATGATGATCCGGGGAGCCTCATTGTCCCATTTGACCCTGAACATAGAAGACATTGTAGCTAACGCGTCCGCCAACTGATTCTCCTCTCTTGGGAAATGTTCAAAAGTTATCTCTGTGAAGTGGGGGATCAAGGTCAACACACATTCTCTGTAAGGAATAAGATTCGGATGTTTCGTATCCCACTCTCCTTTGATCTGATTGATCACGAGAGCGGAATCTCCGAAGACACTCAGAAACTTGATCCTTAGGTCGATCGCAGCTTGAAGGCCCATGATGCATGCCTCATACTCTGCCATGTTGTTGGTGCAGTTGAAACATAGTCGGGCAGTGAGTGGAGTATGAGTGCCTTGAGGAGATATGATCACAGCGCCGATACCGTTACCCAAAGCATTGGAGGCTCCGTCAAAGTGCATAGACCATCGGGATCCTTCCTCAGGTCCTTCATCCGGTCCAGGTACCTCACAATCAGTCACTATCATGATGCTTTCGTCCGGAAACTCGAAGTTCATTGACTGATAGTCGTCTACTGCCTGATGTGCCAAGTGATCTGCCAATACACTTCCTTTGATGGCTTTCTGGGTCGTGTACTGGATGTCGTATTCTGTAAAGAGCATTTGCCATCTTGCTATTCTCCCAGACAGAGCAGGCTTTTCAAATATGTACTTTATAGGATCCATTTTTGAGATCAACAAGGTAGTGTGAGTCAGCATATACTGTCTCAGTAGGCGAGCAACCCATACCAAAGCGCAACAAGTTTTCTCAAGCAGTGAGTATCGGGTCTCACAGTCGGTAAACTTTTTGCTAAGGTAATAAATGGCATGCTCTTTTCGGCCAGACTCGTCATGCTGCCCTAGCACACACCCCATTGAGTTGTCAAGTACTGTCAGGTATAATATCAGAGGTTTCCCCTCAACCGGTGGCATAAGGATGGGTGGTTCTTGGAGATACTCTTTGATTCTATCAAAAGCAGCCTGACATTCATCATTCCAATGTACTACCTGATCTTTCTTCAGCAGCTTGAAGATTGGTTCACAGGTGGCAGTCAGGTGTGAGATGAATCGAGCAATGTAATTCAGGCGTCCTAAAAAGCCTATGACCTCTTTCTCTGTCTTAGGAACTGGCATCTCTTGAATAGCTTTAACCTTGGCAGGGTCCACTTGAATACCCTTCTCACTTACCACGAAGCCTAGCAATTTCCCAGATCTGACTCCGAAGGTGCACTTGTTCGGGTTCAACCTCAGCTTGTACAACTTCAGACGGTCAAACAATTTTTGCAGATGATTAAGGTGTTCCTCCTCAGTTTGGGACCTTGCGATCATGTCGTCAACATACACTTCTATCTCATGATGGATCATGTCATGAAATAAAGCAACCATGGCACGTTGGTAGGTTGCCCCAGCGTTCTTCAGTCCAAAAGGCATGACCTTGTAGCAGAAGGTGCCCCACTGAGTAACAAAGGTAGTCTTTTTCATGTCTTCAGGGGCCATCTTGATCTGATTATAACCAGAAAAGCCATCCATGAAAGAAAACACCTTATGCTGAGCAGTATTGTCAACAAGGACATCAATGTGAGGTAGGGGGAAGTCATCTTTGGGGCTGGCCCTGTTCAGATCCCTGTAATCAACGCACATTCTGACCTTACCATCTTTCTTTGGTACCGGCACCACATTAGCAACCCACTGAGGGTAAGAAGTCACTGCAAGAAAACCGGCGTCAAACTGTTTCATAACCTCGGCCTTGATCTTCTCAGACATCTCTGGACGCATACGGAGGACCTTTTGCTTGACCGGAGGGCAGTCTTCCTTGGTAGGCAAGTGATGGACCACAATATCAGTATCCAACCCAGGCATGTCTTCATAGGACCAGGCAAAGATCTCCACATAATCATGTAGCATCTGAGTCAACCGTTGCTTCACGCTGATCTCTAGGTTGGCACCAATCTTAACTTCCTTCCTGTCCGTCTCAGTACCCAGATTTATTGTTTCCACCGGCTCTTCGTGTGGTTGAATTGCCCTCTCTTCCTGAAGTAACAGTCTTGCAAGTTCGCCAGGCACTTCGCAATCATCTTCACCTTCGTCTTCGGCTAAGTTGATCGAATTTTTGAAGTCATAACCGGCAGTAGCAGAGTCGTTACCAGTGAGATCCAGAGTGGATTGAAACCTGTATGAGTGAGTGTGTGTAAATACAGCTGTTTTGCAATATATAAAGAAAGGAAAGAAAGAAAAGGAGCATAAGATTTGAAATGCGAGAAAACGTCCAAGATCTTTATTCATGATATATGAAATGACAATTAATATACCCTCACAAATGAAGCCACGGTGCCCCGGGTAAGACACCGGGCCATAGAGTTTCAAATCATTGTTTATTACAGATAACAAAACAAAGGAGTTTATTACTGCGTCACAAAAGTAACAGGAGTATGATCTTTAGCAGTCCAATTGGTCAATCCACCATCAGTCGTCGGGTAGATCCAGCTATCAAACTCTGACTCTTCCACTTCATCTTCGTCCCCAACAACATTCACTCCTGGATTAGTGATGAGCACAGGAGGTCTTCTGGTTCTAGCTTTACGCACGGCCTTCTGAGCCTCTGCAGTAAAACCCAGTCCAAACTTGTCAGTTTTAGGTGTAAAATCAGGGAGCCATCCCCAGTTAGCACATTCAACTTTCTTGATCACGGCCCGAGCATCCTTCAAGGAAGCCATCTTCAAAGGAACATCCTCTTCAACCATTGTTTCTGCTGCTGCCAAAGTTGGAGGTACCTCTTCAAAATGCTGAAAGGGGGTTTCAATAAACTCCCCGTCCATCTCAATATACCTGAAGGAATTCAAATGGCTCACCATATACTCCTCCTCTCCCTGCACAGTGACAATCTTCCCTCTGACGGGGTACTTGAGCTTCTGGTGCAGGGTAGAGGTCACTGCCCCCGCTTTGTGGATCCAAGGTCGACCCAGTAGACAAGAATACGATGGACGGATATCCATCACATAGAAAGTTGAATCGAATACTTGAGAACCCACACGGATAGGAATGTCTACCTCTCAATGAACCATCCTCTTAGAACCGTCAAAGGCTCTGACAATGATATTGCTAGGTTTCAGCTCCAGGCCTTCACAATCCAAACGGTCTAAGGCCTTCTTGGGTAGCACATTCAGGGAAGAACTAGTGTCCACCAACACGTGCGCAAGAGTAGTGCCCATGCATTCAATAGAGACATGCAGGGCATCATTGTGGTCCTTTCCCTTAGCAGTAAGCTCAGCATCCGAGAAACCCAAACCATTGTCGGCTGTCAAATTGGCTACACAATCAGTAAACTGGACTGGAGATGTCTCCTGTGGCACATGGGCTGTCTTTAGAAAGGAAATCAAGGCCTTAGCATGGGCCTCTGAGCACAGCAGTAAGGAGAGCATGGAGATCTTGGAGGGGGTATGCCCCAACTTCTCAACAACATTAAAGTCACTCTTCTTGATTATCTTCAGAATTTCCTCCATCTCTTGTTGGGAAGCCTCAGCATTCACAGATTTTGGTGCCTCCATCCGGGCAGGCTCATCTTCAATCCCTTTGCCCCGAGCATTAGATGACTCGGCAGCAGGGGAAGCAACTTGATCAGAAACAGGAACAGGTACACTTGCAGGTGTTATAGTGAGAGGTCTTTGAATAGTAGGTGGCACAATGTCAGGCGAGAAGAGCCTGCCACTGCGGGTAACTTTTGCTGGACCAGTGATATTGCTGATGCTGGTGCCAGTATTGAACTCTTGCTTTATTCCATGTACATATACATCTTCCCCATAGTGCCATGGGACAGCCTTATCAGATTCATAGGGGAGAGGCCCCGGAACAGTAATCACAATGGGTGCGACAGTCATGATTTTAATCGGCTTCCTTGGGAGAGCCTTGATCGGATTATTGAAAATGGTAACAACAGATACTTCTTCCACCGGGACAAACTGAACAGCAGTCTTCTTGAACAGAATCTCTTTGCTATCCATCAGGCTTTAGATGCCCAACTTCAGCAAAGGACAACCAGAAAGGGAAACAACACAGAAAAGGCAACCTTCACCACAACCCGGAAATAAACCGGCCAACAGTAGGTTCCTCTTAACAGTCATCAAGGGAGTATCTACATCATTCACAGAAACGGCATACACATCTTCATCAACGGCATTCACTCCATGCTGGGGCATAGGAGCAGTCACCACATTTGGCCTCTCAGGCGCTTCAAACTGTATCTCTTTTGCGTCAATAAGGTCTTGCACCTTATTCCTTAAGGCCCAACAGTCATCAGTGGAATGCCCCGGGCTATCGGAGTGATAAGCACAGCGGGCATTTGGGTTATACTTGGGAGAGGCAGTGTTTACAACCTTCGGGGCCTCTCTAACAGTCACTAGGTTGGTGGACAGCAACTGCGGCAAGATTTGCGACAGGGTCATACTCAAACGGGTAAACTCTCTCCTGGGTCTTTCGGCCCTTTGAGGATTGGTTTGTCGAGGAGCGGCAGCAGGTTTAGCAATCATCACCGCGTTGACAGATTGGCGGCGCTCAGGTTTCTCTTGTCTTCTAGACCCATATACAGCACTGGCCTCTTTTTTAAAGGGTTTCTTCTCAGAGCTTGCAGATGCACCCTTCTGAATTTTACCAGACTTCATTCCAGCCTCTATTCTCTCTCCAGTCAGAATAAGATCAGTAAACCCTGCAGATGAGTTACCGATAAGATGGTTGAAAAATGGCCCAGATAGGGTCCCCAAGAACATATCTACCAACTCCCGGTCAGTCAACGGAGGCTGCACCCTGCCAGCCAGATCCCTCCACTTCTGTGCATACTCTTTAAAACCTTCGCTTGACCCTAGCGACATACCCTGGAGTTGGGTACGTGTAGGGGCAAGGTCGGCATTATATTGATACTGCTTATAAAAAGCAGTAGCCAACTCCTCCCAGTTACGAACCTTGGTCCCATCCAGCTGATAGAACCATTCGAGATGAGTCCCTGAAAGACTCTCCTGGAAGAAGTGGATCCACAAGTTCTTGTCCACTGAGTACGGTTGAATCTTCCGCACATAAGATCTGAGGTGTAGCTTAGGGCAAGACGCCCCGTCATATTTGGTGAAAGATGGTGCCTTAAACTTGTGAGGAATAATCACACCAGTAGATAAGCCCAAGTCTCCGAAATCCAGCCCAGGCACTTGTTGGATCTCCATAGCATTCAGTCTGTCCTCCAACTGCTTATACCGGTCTTCAGCCGGAGGATACTGTTCCTCATTGAAGTCAGTCTCGTTGTCAGAGACTACTAGACTAGGACCTTTTCCCCCTTGGGGACTGCTCTTGCCTATAGAAGAGCCAGCCTCTTCATTCTGCAGAGTGTTGCCAAACCTTCGGCCCGAGTTGAAAAGAACAGTTCTCTTCTTTTTCTTCTTCTCCTTCTTCAGGAGTAAAGCCTTCAGCTCTTCTTGGCCCTGAGCCAAACCCATGATCAGTTCCTGAAATTGCGCATTCTGCGCCTGAAGAGCCTTGATAGACATCTCGGTTGATGATGAGTCAGGATTCATGATGCTGAAATAAACAGCGAAGAACAGTAAGCAACCTAAAAAGAAAAAAAAAACCTGATATGCACATGATGAATGATATGTGTTTATGCAATGCATTCAAGGGTTCGAAAGTTCAAATTTGTTGTAGCCAAAAAAGGAACACACATTATCATTAAGGAAATAATTGTTTGGTACATCAGAGCCTCATGGGCAAAATAATAAAAAAGCAAATCAATCCCAAAAGACACTACGCATCCTCTTTGGAGCTATGTAGGTGTTGAGATTCCTCTCCTCGTGCAATAGGCGGGTGAGCTCCAAGACCTTCTTTTCACAAGCATGTAGACTGGTCTCAAGAGAATTCCGTTCTTCCTTAAGCTGGATCCAGCTCTTCTGCATCTCTTCCCAGGACGTGGCATGTCAGGATGTTGAATGGTGTAGGACACCTCTCCTTCCAAGACTGGCTCTTTGATCACAGGGAGCATATGAGGATAAGGCATTACTAACTTCTGGGAGCGGGCCCGTACCCACTTGAGATAAGGTTCCAATGGGATGGAATTCCTGTTCCCCAATGTCTTACTGTCTATCCTACTTGGCATCCTCCACGCTCTGATAAATCTCTGGCGAAGTCCTTGTGCATCTTTGTCGAAGTCAAAAACTATGTCAGGAATTAACATGTCATGAGGGCCGTCCCTCCGAGCATAACCAAATTGTCTCCAAGCCAGGCATGGGCTGTAAGTAATACCTCCTCTGATTCCAAGTAAAGGAACATTAGGGTACTCCCCGCAACGATTAATGATAGTGACATCCTCTCTGGACCGAGGGCACCAATGTATATCTGCATGTGTAAGAGTCATCAACCGTTGTGACCATCTCAAACCCCGCTCGTTCTTCAAAGCTGATTGTGGAAGGTGCCAAATAAACCACCTTCCCAGGAGAGGAGTGCAGCATATAAGGACACCTCTTTTTCTCATGGTTCGAGTGTAACATGAGTGAAGGATGTCCCCCAGCAACGTAGGTATATGATTCCTGGACATGAAGATCTGGACAACACTGATATCTATAAGCTGATCTGGGTTAGGGAACAACACCAAACCATAGACAAGGAGGGCCACAACTTCTTCAAAAGCTTGTAAGTCAAGGGAGTTCCAACATTCATGGGCCTTTTCAAACAGAAACCTTGCTAAGAACCCTTTGATACCACTTCTAACTTCCCAATGTCCCTTGAGGTCAGATGATTGTAGGTGTAAGGCTTTAGCAATCTCTTCAAGCTTGGGTTCCTTTTCCGTACCGTTGTAGGGTAGTTGATCAAGGATAGGGATCTTCAGAAGCCGGGAGAACTCTTCCAATGTAGGCACCAGTTGATAATCCGGGAAAGTGAAACAGTGATGCAGAGGGTCAAAGAACTGGAATAGGACCTTTATCATATCTTCCTCAATGTTGGTGTTGACCAAGCTGATGAGTCTTCCATGTCTTTCACTGAATGAAGAGCTCTCGGGAATCTTGGATATAAGCTCCTTAAGCTGAGGAGGGATCCTTACAAGGCTGATTTGAATTGTCTTTCTGCGAACAGTTTCCATGTCCTTCAAAACAAGAACAAAGATGAAGATTCGAACCCTTGAAATGGTTAGTCAATGCATATGATGCTGTATGATGTCATGATGTTATGATTAAACACACCACAAATATTTACAAAGGCAAACATGTAAGGCACACAAGTCACACAAGACAAGCCCTTAGAGTTTAGGCCAGCATGGGGTCTGGGTATTACCCTCTTGAAGTTGGTGGGCTCAACCTGTCCTATTAGAAGTAACCGGGTTCTAAGGGTCCCAATATCACTGGATTGCTTTCATTGTTCATCGTTTCGATTTAGCCACTGAACTGGCGACCGAAATATTCCAGGAAAGCAACCCTCAATTGAGTGTAGTATCGAGTATCAACCAACCTCGGACTGCACCAAAGTCAGTTATCTCACTACCCTAAAGAGGACAAGATAGTTCAATTAAGGTTCCTAAGGTCAGTTGATGCTTCACGACACCACGTGGAGGCCCCGTACTCTCCTTGACTGGACTCAAGGGTTACCGGTACACACCAAAGTGCCACATCAACGTAGCAGACTGTTTCAACCATGTCGGTATACCCCGCACAGTTCCCTCACAGTCTTGTTGCTACTTTCTAAGAAGGTATCCCCAGATCCGGGTTAGGATCTATAGAACTCCCAAGACAGTCCCACAATAATAAAGCAAACAATTCAAAGCAATTGAAAACACCAGTGATCTTAGTCCTAAGGTACACCTCACTTTAAGTAATTCCCCAGCAGAGTCGCCAGTTCTGTGATCGGTGGATCTGGAACTGACTGTTTAACGCTGGTTTCGTGAAATGTCGCGGTAAGCAAGAGTCGCCACCGTCTTTTATTTTCTCCAAATGGAAAGGACAAAAGCACAGAAAAATTCCTTATTGAGATTAGTTCTCGGTTCGGGAGGTAGATTATAGAAAGGGAAGGTGTTAGCACCCTTTCTATCCATGGTTATCCATGGGCTCTTAGATACTTGCTCATTTGTGTTTTCAAAATTGTTTGTTTGCTTTTCAACTGTGGGTTTTTAAAAAAGTTTCTTTGAAAATTTCAGTTCGACTCTGGTATCAGTCCTCAAGAGTGTTTGAAAAGTTGCTTTCGAAAGCTTTTTGGAAAGGTGTCGGTGTGAAAAGTATTTTTGGTTTGTTTCTTGAAATTAGAGCAAGTATCTACGAGTTCTCTACCTACCCTAAGGAATTCGTCTATGTAAATGTCCTTTAAGATAGTGCCATCCCACCATTGAGAGGTAGGTAGCACCACCGTTGGAGGTGTTCGGGTCAATTCGAGGGTTCGGGACATGGTGATCACCGGAGCAATAGGAAGACACCTTAGAAGCTACCCTCATGCCATGTTCATGGACATGAGGACTTACTAAAACGTCCTCTACTCGATGACCACCTTTCGAGGGGCAAGGCAATAATGAGGCGTACCCTAGGGGTGGTGTGTGATTTGTGTGTCATTTTCATTTATGTTTATCTTGTTCATGGGTTGGTGATCTACGCGTTGTTTTTATTTTGGCATTCATTCTTTCATGCAAATTATTAACAGTTTAACAGATGCGGAAATTAAAAAGTTCTACGCTATTACAAAGGCGCGGGTCCACATCGCCAAATTAATCCAAGACCCGATTTGAATAAAAATAATGCGGAAAGATAAATGTCTAATTAATCTATTACACAGCTTTGGGATAAATACATTATATTCACAAAAAGAAATAAAAGTGCCAAGAGAATTAAAGTCGGGAATGCGAGGGCGTTGGACCCTTTTAAAGAAATTGAATTAAAATTACGAAATTAATTAAATTAAATGTGAAAGGAAGTTATTTTTGAGTTCTTTGTATTTATGGATTTTAATGAGAATTAATGGAATTAAAACCTAATTCTAACTATTTTTAATTTGTTGAGAAAAGGTTTAAGTTTAACCTAATTTTAACTAAACTATTTAATGGTAAGTTTATTTACAAAATATAATTAATAATTAAATATGGTGAAAAAAGAAAAAAAAAAGATAAAAGCATTTAACCCAAATTCTACCTTTTTTAGTTTATTAGAAAAAAACATTAAAATTATACCTAGAATTAAAACTAAGTTAATTAATAAGATTTATTTACAAAATAACATTAAATAAAAATATATTTTTATTTTTTGTCTTTTCTGATTTTTATTATTATTATTTTTTATGTTAAAGAAAACAGATCAATTTAAAGAATTAAATTAAAATTAAACAAAACAAATAAAATAGAAAAAGATAAAGAGAATGAAAGAAAGCAAACCAATGGGGGTGTTGACCCCAATTTGGAGGTCATGTTGTAGCAATCAGGCCCAATGAATTAACGCCTTTAGTTGACTTTTCAGTGCGCGTGTAGCATGGTCAATGGAGGTGCATGATAGACCTCTCATCCTGGCCTTCAGACGCATCTTCCAGGACATTTGGCAAGCTTTGGTATTGGATATATGGTGAACCCTTGGGCACACAATGCATGAGATCAGGTTAGAACAAAATTCATGGAAAAATATGGGGGACCTGGGAATCGAACCCAGGTCCCAACACTTACCATGCTAACGCCTTGCCAGCTGCGCTGTTGTGTTGCTTTGTTAATATGGTGGGACGTGAATAATAAAAGAGAGAAAATACAAGTTAGTGGAACAACTAAAAAAAAGCGCCAATTATTTGAATCAGCCAATTGCAGTCCAACACGCATCATCTTTTCCACTCGTTCTGCATTTGCCTGAAAAAATAAAACAAGATTGCGGGGGTTTTAAACCCCCACTACATGACACATGAAAAAATAGCGAATAGAACCCTGTCATTCATAAATTGATCGCGAGGTATGGAATCGATTAGTCATGAGCTTCTGGTTTCAATGGCGTGGGTCTCGTGTCTCAATTTTTCCTGAAGAGGAAAGCCCTAATTCGTGACCTCTGAAAACCTAGAAGGCTCCAATGGTGGCTTTCCATATAGGGCACGAAAACTCAATTGAAATACACCATTAGTTTCAGAATGATTAGATTAGTATAAAACGATCATTAAAATGTATGAATATGGCATATAATTCAAAGCACGAATATGAGAAAAGTTTGAGAAATTTGGACTTCTATGTACCAATTCTTGATGCGTGAGGACTGGAAAAGAATGCAGTTAGGTTCAGTGAAGCCTTGGCAAGCTATTGAAATTGGTTAGAAGCTTTTAATCGCCCTCTAATGCAGTTTTCAGTTTTGACTTTTTTCACAAAAATTGCAAAGTGTGTTCTTGATATGAGGCGCAGCTTCAAGGTCTTAGGCATTAGGTTTTGCATCTGTATATGTATGTCAATAGATTAGGGTTGAAATTTGAGTCAAGAGATCCTTGCATTGATGTATAAAATATTTGATTTTACATGAATATTTTTTCAAATCTTTTCCATGAATAACATGCCAATTTGAACCAAATCTTCCCTTTTTTGATGTGCACGAATCTTGAGTAACCAATGAGAGCATATGCTGCATAAAAAGATTCAAACACATTTGTTTAGTATTTTTTTCATGTTTTATTTAATTAAATGAATTAATAGTGATTAAAAATTCAAATAAATAATAAAAATGATGAAATAAATCCCCTTTGGGCCAAATGGTCGTGCATAGTCTTTGGATCATGATTCTTGGAAGAAAATGTGGCCCATTAGCAATTTTGAGGCATTTGAAGCAAAGTTGACTTTTCAAAATTCCCAAAAATTTCCCAACTTCCACAAGGCATATCTTGCTCAATTGTTAAGCTTTGATCATGTTCTTGGACATTTTGGAAAGGTATTGAAGTCCTCTAACCAATTCCTTTGGTCCCATGTCATTTTGATTTTCCAATCTCAAGTTATGGTCTTTGACTTAAAGTGCCTTTTTGTTGACTTTTGAAAATGACCTATAATGTTGAAATTGATAACTTTTTGTGAGAGAATTTCTTGGACTTGAAGTGTGAAGAGGAGTTGTAGGAAATGTCTTTCTCTTCAAAATGAGCTTTGGATGGAATTTTTCTGATAAACCATGTTGAAGTTATGCCCTGGTCAAGTTACAGTTTACTTTTTCAACTGTCCAAATATGGAAACTTTTGCATCTTGAGACATTTTGAGCCATGCCTTGAAAATCATGATCAAGAATTGATCAAATGATGTTTGTGGCTTAAAAATAAGATGTTGACCAAAAATTTGAACTTTTGACTGTCAAATGACCATTTTACCCCTAGAGTTGACTACTGAGCAATTAGGGTTTCTGACTGTGCAATTTTGTGCTGTAAGTCTTGAAACTTGGTATGAGGATGCTTGACCATGTTTGTAGGCATGTGGGACTTGTTTGGACCCTTGGAAACTTCATTTTCTTTGTCAGAACCAAAACCCTAGTTTTTGACTGTTAGGAGGCCTTTGAATTGTGCAACCCTTGGGGAGATTTTGAAGCATGCTCTTTGAAAATCTTGAAGAATATGGGAGGGAAAATTTTGCGGTACAACAGTTACATAATGCAACGAACACAGAATGCGACTCGTCCTTGTGTCTTAAGAACTTTACCCATGTCCATCTTCTATAGTCATCTATGATCACTAACCCATACTTCTTGCCACTAATAGACGCAGTTTTTACTGGTCCAAATAAGTCTATGTGCAGAAGTTCTAATGGCTTAGAGGTGGAAAAAACATTTTTAGATTTAAAAGCAGGTTTTGCAAATTTGCCTTTCTGACATGCTTCACATAAAGCATCTGAGCTGAACTTCAGATTAGGAAGTCCTCTAACCAGATTGAGTTTGTTAATCTGAGATATTCTTCTCATACTAACATTCCCCAATTTTTTGTGCCAGACCCATTGCTCGTTGTTAACAGAGAGAAAAAATTTTACATTCTGATTCTTTAGTTCAGAAAGTTTTATCTTATAAATGTTGTTTTTCATCTTTCCATTAAAAAGGATAGTTCCATCTTTCTGACTAACAGCTTTGCATGAATTTTGATTAAGGATTATATGATAACCGTTATCACTTAATTGACTTATGGATAACAGGTTATGAATTAATCCATCAACTAAAAGCACATTATTTATAGAAGGAAGATTACCATTACCTACTGTTCCAGAGCCAATTATCTTCCCTCTTTGGTTGCCTCCAAAGCCCATGTAGCCTCCAGGTGTAAGTTCCAGGCTTGGGAACATATGCTTTCTTCCCGTCATGTGTCGAGAGCATCCAGAGTCCAGGTACCATGACTGGTGTTTTAGCCTTGTTGCTAAAGATATCTTCTACATATATAATTTTGTCCTTCGGTACCCATATCTTTTTGGGTTTTGGTTTGTTAGTTTTACCAAAATTCTGGTTGAATTTTGGTTTGACAGAGTAATCATTACTAGTGTATTTTAGGTCATGTGTGTGCCCATATGTGAAGTGTGATTTTAGTGGTGTGCGTTTATGACAAGGTCCATGACTTTCTTAGGTGTAGATACCTTACCTTGGTATCCTATTCCTTTTCTACCATTCCTGCTAACTCCATAGATCATTGAAGCCATCTTGCTTCTATCTATGTTTTTAGCCAGAAACTTCTGAAAGTTGTGATCATACTCTTTGATGATCTTATCAGCATTACTGGGAGGCTCTGAGATTATTTCTTTGAGAGTTTTGTAAATCATTTTCTAATTTTGAAATATTTTCTTTTAACTCAGAATTCTCTAATCTAAGACTCTCAGTCTTTTCAGAGTCAGAGACAAGATCCCTTTTCAGGTTCTTGAATTTGACTCTGATTTGCTGATACCTTTCCAGAATTTCATTCAGACTTTTTGCAAGTTCAGCCTTAGTAAAATTAATAGTGAAATTAGGGAATACCTCTTCTGTGTCTGATTCTGAGTCTGAACCAGGGGCTTCACTTTCTTCTGACACACTTTCCATGAGAGCTATTTTGGCTCTTTCATCATCTAACTCTGAGTTAGCATCAGAAGTGTCGCAATCGTCCCACGTTGCCATGAGGCTTTTCTTATTCTCCTTGAATAACTTCTTTTTGGGCTTCTCCTTCTGAAGCCTTGGACAATCACTTTTGTAGTGCCCTTGCTCATTGCACTCATAGCAGATGATGTCCTTGTTATTTGGCTTTCTGTGTTCTGAGGAACCTTCAGATCTTCTGTGTCGAAAGGAGGACTCAAACTTTCTGTATCTGGAGGAGGATTCATTTTGATTCTCTGATCTTCTCGGGTTTCTGAATTTCCTTTGTCTCTGCTTCCACATTTGATTGACCTTTCTGGAGAGAAGAGAAAATTCATCTTCTTCTGATGAGGATCCATCAGAGGTTTCTTCCATAGCCTACAAAACCTTAGAATCAGATTTTTTGTTAGATTTTAATGCTAGAGGCTTACCTTGCTTTTGAGGCTCATCTTCTTCTAGCTCTATCTCGTGACTTCTGAGGGAGCTGACAAGTTCCTCCAGAGATATCTTGTTGAGATTTTTAGCTAGCTTAAGTGCAGTGACCATTGGCCTCCATTGCTTGGGTAGACTTCTGATGATCTTCTTTACGTGATCAGTAGTAGAATATCCTTTGTCAAGAACCTTCAGCCCAACAACAAGAATCTGGAATCTTGAAAACATTGCTTATATGAATTCATTGTATTCCACCTTGAATGCTTCATATTTCTGAATGAGCGCAAGGGCCTTGGTTTCTTTGACTTGTATGTTGCCTTCATGTGTCATTCTCAGAGAGTCAAACATGTTTTTGGTTGTCTCTCTGTTTGAGATTTTCTCATATTCTGAGTATGAGATAGCACTGACAAGTATTGTTCTGGCTTTATGATGGTTTCGAAAATCACGTTTTTGCTGGTCATACATCCTTTTTTTGTCTATCTTCTGACCACTTTCATCCACTGGATGTGTGTATCCATCAATTACCATGTCCCATAGATCAGCATCATGAGCCATAAAGAAGCTCTCAATTCTGTCTTTCCAGTAATCAAAATTTTCTCCATCAAAGACTGGAGGTTTGCCGCTAATTTTGTCCTTGTCCTCATGATAGTCATTGCTGATGTTTTGGCTTGGTCCCACCATATTGTTTTTCTCAAACTACTCAAATCCACCCGCCAAGGTGATTTCGCCTCTCTCCTACGAGGACTTAATTCACTAATCAAAAACTGATTACAACACTACTTTGACAACTGCCAAAGTCTTCTTGAGTACAACCACAGCCCGGTTAATCTCAAGGAAAACTAGCTTAATCAAGATAAAAGATTATACCGTGTATTGTTGTTTTTCCTTACAAAAACTGTATCACAACTGTGATACTTTACACAATTTTGATCGTATATATGCATATGTAAGATTGCATCTTTTTGAGGTATGTTTCGGTAGTGTCAAAAATCGTGAACGATTTGTCCTCTAAGCTTGTTTATATAGGCATGAAAATCCTGTCCAACAAAAAGCGTGATTATGGACATTTAATGAGGTTTCCATATTGAGAAGATTCTTGTCTGAATGAAGCCGTTGCATAGGATGCTGTCTTGATTGAATATAACGCTTCAGAACATAGAATCTTGCATGCTGCAATTGCTTCAGAACATTGATGACTTAGAGATGTGAGGATCTGATGGTATATGAAACTTCTGTTCAAAATCAGAGTATTCTTCACTTCAGTGCAGGTTCTGATCATCATTTTCCAGCGTAGATTCTGATTACCTCAGCTTGAAAGCTTATGTAGCTTAATTTTTGATGTTGTTTCAGTCAGAACTTCTGCATACAACATAACACAAATTTAGAGTGCATATTTGTTCTTTGTGTTTGTTATCATCAAAACTCTAATTAAGAGTTGTAGAATCAAACTATGTTCTAACACATATAATAAAAATACAAGATAAAGTCAATTATTAGTGATTAGTTGTTAGTTGGATGATCATCTTGAAACTTGCATTTGGAACTCATTAGAGGATTGGTAGAATCAAAATCTCCACACAACAAGTTGCATTTGCTTTTTGTCAAGTATATCATCCATTTGGAATCCTCATAAGTACCATTTAATGATCAACGATGTTTAAGTGATATGCGTTGACCAAAGGTATTGTAGATCCATTAGAGGATTGGTAGAACCAAAGCCTCCACACAATGAATCTCAAGGTAATTGGATCAAAGAGATCAAATTAACATACTTGGGCTTGCAAACATAAGTTTGGGCCACAAATGATCATTTATTCGAATCGGGACAAAATTTCGCATTGTGTTAAGCAATCGTAAGTGGACTTATATAGAAGTAGCACCTATTTTGAGGTCGGTCAATAGAAATCTATGTACCATTTGTTATGAGACATGATATAGAGATCATGATCCAATAACACTTAGTGTAATAAGAAAGGGATGAGATGAAGAGGGGTGGGAGAGAATATACAAACCATTTTTGAATTAAATTTTATCAAACTATTATTAAAATCGTTCATCCATTTTTGTGGAGTTAGACTCAACACCATGGATCTAATGATGTTAATAAAGTTCATGATCAAAAATTTAACCCAAGATCATCCAGAAAATAATCACAAAATAATATTGCATTTAATATATATAAAAAAGGTTTTAAAATAGAAATAAAAGAGAAAAAAAAATATCAACTATGTTCAAATTAATCAAGAAATAAAAAGTAAGACCATAGAAAAATCAGAAAAGGACTGAAATGATTTTATAAATTTTTTGGTAATTTTTTAAAGTCCGAATCTGTTTTTTAAAATTAAATGAAATGAGTAAAATAATACAAAAAAGATAAATAAAAAAAAACAAAGTCAGAAATAAAAATAGAATAAGGTCATCAATATTTGTCACGATATCATTGGATCATTCCATAATTTTTTCTCAATTTAAAAATGCATAAAAGTATTTTTAAACATTTAAAACAATTCAAATAAAGTGAAAATTTATTAAAAAAATACCACAACACAAAATTAAGTTGTGAAAACATAAAAATCAGAAAGAGAATAATAAAAAATATTTTTCATAATTTTTTCATATTTTTTGGACTAAAAATGAATTTTCTATGGTTTTTTGAAGTTTAAAACAATTAAATATAAAAATCAAAAAAGAAAATAAAAATCAAAAAAATATGTGCCATCTGATCGATATCAAAATGCGTTAGTAAACAGATCAAGTGGACCTGGCGCGCTGTGCATGTTATGGACTTTAGTGAATAATGCATAGGATCATTAATTAAATCAGATTTTTTAAAAACACAGATGGCGCGCCTTCATTGGTTGGAAGATGACACGATGGTCATCTTCAACATCCAGCCAGTCCCAAAACCAGGTTGTTCAATATGTAAAATTAGAGCACGAGACCTATGTCATTCGCTTCGTCTCTTCAAGACGAAGAAAACCACACATTCGCGACAAATTTATATAAATTGTAACTCAGGCAATTTGGAAGGAAAGTTTTGAAAAGGGATTTGAAATTTCATCGTCAAAACGTGTTTCCAGTAAAAAGCAAGTGTTTCGACTAGAACCAAGGCAATGAGAGCATCATAGTGATATCAATGTTTTGAAGAATTGATGAAGGAATCTACCTATTGAAGTTGAGTTGCAGAGCTCTAAAACTGGACTTCTATGGAACAATATAGGGCACGATTCTTGAATGTAATTATATGGTTAGCTTCAGGGAAGATCAAGGACGGTGAATTGATGGAAAGATTGGATTGAAAAAGGCTTGAGAATAGATTTTGAAGTTGTTGAATTTTGAGTTATGGAACAAGTTTGGCAGGGTGATTCTGGCTATCCAAACTTGAGGAAATGAATGGGGGATGACCCTCTATTTATAGGGAATCAAATGGAATGTCCAAGCGTATGAAATGATGAAGTTTGGAGGGAAATCATGTGAAGTTGAAAACAAGAAAAGTGTGACTTCTAATTTGATCAAAACTCATCCAAAACGTGCGTTTTGTTATGCTAATCAATTATAGAACTTCATTAAACATGTTTAGAGGCATAAACACGTGGAAAACTTGTGATAAGAAGCCAAAATAAAGACTTCAAATTCTGACTTATGATGAAACTTCAGTTCCAAGTTACCAACTTCAAAATCATGGCATTCTTAGCTCAAGGGGTCTTAGGGCATGATTCTTGATGCTTTAGAAAGACGGGGTTACAAGCTTTTCAATGAAAAAAGAATGGAATGAAATGGGTGCTTGAGCTGAAAGTTGTGTAGAGTCAAAGTTGGAGAAAAAGGGTTGACTTTCCATACTTAGAAAAATTTCAAAATTTTCTTCAAAAGTGACCTATAATGTCATGCATGCAAACATGGCTTTCCACTTGGATTTTGCTCTTGACCAAAAAATATGGCACGAAATAGACCTCTTTAATGACAATTTGGGACTGGAGCCATTCAAAATCTCCCAAAATTGAGAGAGTTATGAAGTGTTGAAGTTGGCAAAAAATCTTGAAATGACCTATAATCTTTTTTATCCTTAAGGGAACTTCCATCCATTTTCTCACTTTGCACATAAAAGAAGGCATAAAGTTCACATCCTCAAGATCATTGTGGAAAAATAATGGGCTCAATGTGATAAAAATTAACCAGGTTATGATCATTTGAAGTCACACATGGAAAATTAGGGATTCATCTAGAGGACTTGTAATCTTTCCTCTTCATCAAGTTTCTTCCACATGAAAACTCCTTGGAAATTTTGAAGTGATTTGTTGATAAACCTTTGATGATAAGGATGTCTTTAGAATCACTCCAAAATACCAAAAGATGAGCAAGATATACTTCTTTGAAGTTCAAAACCCTAGCTCCTAGATCAGGAAAATGCCTTGAGGAACGTTGACAATTTTGAACAAACTTCTTGTACCAACACAAAAGCTTTGTAAATATAAGTTGTTGAGGATAATGATGAGAACTCATAGCAACCACAACCACTTCCATATCTTGAGAATTGAGAGATATATGCATTTGTGACCAATGGGAACAAAGGCTTGTCCAAGCATGACAACTTCTCCAATCAATCCCTTGTGCTTTTGAACCAAATTTTAGAATCTTGAAATGTGGTGAACCAAAATAACCTTTCCATGACATTTCCTCCAAAACAAATCCAATGGTGAAGTTTGAACTTCTCAAGCTTTATTTACTAGGGCATGGAAATAAACTCATGAACCCACGAAGCAACTTGCTGAGTCTTATTGCCTTTACCTACATGAGTAACAAGCAAGACAAACCAACATTGCATTTTATTAATTAAGAGAAGAAATCAAGACAAAAAATTTCATGATCACAAAAGAACACAAGTCAAGGTGCTTGGTGATTCCTCAAAGAGAAAAACTAAAGATAGGGAGAAAAACCAAAAGCCCTAATGTGATCTTGTTGTGATTGAATCAACATGGTATGATGAAGAGATCTTAGGGGCAAAAATTGGGGTACAACAACTGCCCTTATTTATGTTTCTTCTATCCGGAGATACGAAGGTTAGAAATCTTCGTGTCGACGCGATCGAAGATACTTAAATATAAAATAAAACCTATTTTTGGTCCTAAGATGCCATGCAATGCTTATGAATATGAGTGCATATGGACAACTTCAAAGGGACACAAAAAACCATTGGGGATGTAACAAAATAGAGAAACAAGAGAGTAACCCAACCAGGAAAAAAATCAATGGTGGATCAAAAAGACTTGAATCAGAGAGGATGGTAAAATGGTCAAAGGATACGCCAGCTTCCACTGAAGGCGAAGCTACCAACGTTTACTAAAGGCAGAGAGAAAGAAATATCATAGCACTGACGTTCACTAACGGTGAACTACTAACGTTCACTGAAGGTAGGAAGAGAATACATCATATCACTGCCATTGACTAACGATGAACCACCAACGTTCACTAAATGTAGCAAAAATATAACAATCATCGACGTTCACTGCTGATGACCTACCAACTTTCACTGAAGGTAGGAAGAGAATATATCATAGCATTGTCGTTCACTGATAATGAACTACCAACATTCATTGAAGGTAGCAAAAAGATAACAATCACCAACTCTCACTGAAGGTGACCTACCAACATTCACTGAAGGTAGAGAGAAAATATATCATAGCATCATCGTTCACTGACGATGAACTACCAATGTTCACTGAAGATAGCAAAAAGATAACAATCACCAAATTTCTCTGATGGTGACCTACCAACGTTCACTGAAGGTAGAAATATAATATATCATAGCATCATCGTTCACTGACGATGAACTACCAACATTCACTAAGGGTAGCAAAAAGATAACAATCACCAACTTTCACTGATGGTGATCTACCAACTTTCATTGAAGGTAGAAAGAGAATATATCATAGCACCGCCATTCACTGACGATGAACTACCAACGTTCACTGAAGGTAGCAAAAAGATAACAAGTTTCCCTAAAATTCTGGCATTTCACCTAGAATGGGTCTCAACTTCTTCTTTAACCGAGGCACTTTTCCTGGAAAGGGTAATATGTAAGCTGTCTCAAATAAAGAGACTTCCACTTGCAAAGATTTCACAAAGAGCTGTTTCTAGGATATTGAAAGATTTGCCATCCACTGGAGTAATTTGACAACAAACTGCAAACTATCCACTCATAGAGAAGATAGCAAAAAAGTAACGTTGACTTTTACGGGGAAGTACAAGTTTCTCAAATAAAGAGATCGGCTACTTGCTGTTATAAGAAGGATTGTAAAAATGACTTTCTAGGGAAAGCAATATGACTTCTAGGGGAATGAAATATGACTTCCTGGGAAATGCCAATATATTCCTGTTAAGGAGTAAATTATTCTCGTACAAAATAAATGCACAAACCAAAACTTGAAGCTTTCAGAAATCCAAAGTAAATAATATTGTTGTGGAACCAAAGATTCAACCCAAAAATAAATTGGAATGAAACAGTCAACCAAAGTACATCCTTTGAGAAATAAACTCAAGAGGGAAAACCAAATCCATCCAAACAAGGAGCTGTACAGGAAGGCTAAAGCAAAAATCTTCCACGAGGGATAACTTAGTGGGGAAATTGAAAGAATTTGCGCTTTCTGCTTAAAGCCAACACTCTATTGGAGAGAGGACAACACAACTCTGTAAAATAGGGTAATATGTCAACAAAAATATTAATGAATGTGAATGAGCAATGATTTTCTAAAATTAACTATGCACGATGTATGTATGAATGTATGAGTGTTATCATATATATGGTGACAAAACAGACATATAACATTGGGAGTAACCAGGCAAAAACCAACTCGAGCATAATCAACGCTCGTCTAAATCATATCCAAGGTGAACAATCCAAGAAAAAGTAAGCGCCAACTGAGGAAACAAAACCTACTGCCTTCTTTAGCTTTACTGGGGAGGAACATAATCCAGAAGTAAACAAAATAAAGTGACAGAATAGTATAGATACAGGGATAGGACATCTTTCTCCAGGCTTCACCGGGGAAACAAATGTTTTCAAAAGTAACACTTCTACTGGGGGTTGCAAAACCAATCTCAAGTAAAGCAGATGGACACCAAATCATCAAAACATTCACTGGGGAATTCAGGCCCACTTCATTGGGGAGGTTAATACCACATCCTCAAAGGGAAAACCACAATATGTTCTTCACTAGAGAAACCAGGGACCTGCGTTCTTCAAGAGTGATTATGGTACCAACTTCTCTGGAAAAAGAACTTATGTTAGACCGAAAGAAAACATCACTAGAGAAATCTCGGATTGAAACTTCACATCATGAAAACTCAGAAAAGAGGAGAAATGAATCCAAACTTGACCGAGGATAACGGAGTCACAAACCCAATACGGAGAATCTTCCTGAGTAAACCTTTCCGAGGGGAACAAAAACTTCTTAAAACAACTGGAGTTTGTCCATTCCTGGGATCACCATTTTTTTTCTGCATCACAAATTCTAAAGTAAAAGCAAATTGTAAATTATTTTTGAAATATCGATTTTGTTATTTAATCTTTTTGCTTTAAAAGTTATTATCAATAATAAATGGAGTCTTTGCAAGATAAATAAAATAAGAAACACAAATAATTGGGTAACAACTCAAAATTTATTAATAGAATGGTAGTCTACAAATGGCGAGACTCCATAGATGATTACAAAGTTCGGAAAATAGTAATATATAATGGAAAAGATACATTCTGATACAATGACCACTATCCCCTCTAATAATCTTTTGAAATCCTGAGCAGCAACTTCTATTGAAGTATGATGAGGCTTCTAGAAGATTGTTGCTTCAATGATCAGATCTTGCATGATGCAGTTACTTGCCAAGAAAGTCCCTAACTTTTGCCTAAGTTGCCCTTGTGGGTTTTCAAATTAGCGGGAAATTTATTCTATTTATGTCTCTAACTTTTTCCTAGACCGCCCTTTCGGGTTTTCGGCCTACCGAGATGCTCTTTTTTGCCTAAGCCTCCCTTCCGGGTTTTCAACTTAGCGAGCTGTTCTTTTATTTCTTTAGGCGAACTATTTCTTGACTGCATCAACATTAATGGGACGTGGGAACTCCTCTCCATCCATAGTTTAAAGAATTAATGCACGGCCAGAGAAGGCTTTCTTGACAACATACGGGCCTTCAAAATTGGGAGTCCACTTGCCCTTAGAATCAGTGTTGAAAGACATCATCTTCCTGAGCACGAGGTCGCCTTCTCTGAATTCATGAGGCTTGACCTTCTTATCAAAATCTTTCTTCATTCTCTTCTGATATAACTGTCCATGACACAAAGCTGTCATCCTCTTTTCTTCGATCAAATTCAATTGATCAAACTTGTTCTGGACCCATTCATCCTCTGTCAACTTGGTTTCCATTATCACACGCAAAGAGGGAATCTCAACCTCGACTGGGAGTACAACTTCCATTCCACACACCAGGGAGAACGGGGTTGCTCCTGTTGAAGTGCCGACAAATGTTCAATATCCATGCAAAGCAAAAGGGAGCATTTCATGCTAATCCTTATAAGTAACGACCATTTTCTGGATAATCTTCTTGATATTTTTGTTAGCAGCTTCAATAACCCTATTCATCTTTGGCCTGTACGGAGATGAATTATGATGGACATTCTTGAATTCTTCACACAGTTCTGTCATTATTTTATTGTTCAGATTCGAGCCATTGTTGGTGATAATTCTGCTCGGCACACCATACCGACATATGAGATTATTCTTAATGAAGCGCACAACCACCTGCTTAGTGACATTAGCATATGAAGCAGCCTCCACCCACTTGGTGAAGTAATCAATTGCTACCAAGATGAAACGTTGTCCATTTGAAGCTTTGGGTTTTATCATCCCAATCATGTCAACACCCCACATAGAGAAAGGACACGGGGAAGAAATGGCATTGAGAAGTGTCAGAGGCACATGGACCTTATCTGCATAAATCTGGCATTTATGACACTTCTTTGCAAATTTATAACAATCAGATTCCATTGTCAGCCAATAGTAACCTACCCTTAATATCTTTTTAGCCATCGAATGTCCATTGGCATGAGTGCCAAATGAACCATCATGAACCTCATGCATCAACATGCTTGCTTCGTGTCTATCCACGCATCTGAGCAAGACCATGTCATAATTTCTTTTATACAACACATTTTCACCGAGGAAGAAACTACCAGCCAATCTTCTCAATGTCTTCCTATCCTTCTTCGAAGCACCAATCGGGTATTCCTAAGTCTAGAGAAAATGCTTGATATCATAATACCAAGGCTTCTCATCTGCTACCTCCTCTGTTGTAAACACATGAGCAGGCCTATCCAGTCGCCGAACCATAATTAGAGGTATATCATTCCAAGTATTTACTTGATACATAGAAGCCAAAGTTTCCAGAGCATCCTCCATCTGATTTTCATCTCTAGGAATGTGATGGAATTCGACTTTATTGAAGAAGGGTAACAATCTTCTAGCATGGTCTTTGTAAGGGATTAAGTCGGGGTGACGAGTATCCCATTCTCCTTTAATATTGTTTATTACCAAAGCTGAATCACCATACACATCTAGAATTTTAATTCTGAGATCAATAGCTTCTTCGAGACCCAAGATGTAAGCCTCATATTCTGCCATATTATTAGTGCAATCAAATGTCAACTTTGTAGTAAAAGGAATGTGCGATCCATAGGGAGTGACAATCACAGAACCAATTCCTTTATCATAAGCATTCACAGCTCCATCAAATATCATACTCCAACGAGATTCAGGGTCAAGACCTTCCTCGAGCAATGGTTCATCACAATCTTTCACTTTCAGGAACATCACATACTCATCGGGGAATTCATACTCTACAGACTGGTAATCCTCCACTAGTTGGTGAGCAAGATAATCTGCCAACACACTGCTTTTAATAGTTTTTTGATTGGGGTATTCAATATCATATTCAGATAGCAACATCTGCCAGCGGGAAATTCTCCCAGTAAGAGCAGGCTTTTCAAAAATGTACTTGATTGGATCCATTTTGGACATCAACCAAGTAATGTGATTTAACATATATTTCCGCAAACATTTCTCTGTCCAAGCTAGAGCACAACAAGTCTTTTCCAGCATGGAATACCGCGACTCACAATCAGTAAACTTTTTACTGAGATAATAAATGGCATACTCTTTCTTCCCAGTTTCATCTTGTTGTCCCAGAATACAACCCATGGATTTATCTAACACTGTCAGATACATAATTAACGGTCTTCCTTCGACAGGAGGGAGCAAGATAGGAGGTTCAAGCAGATATTCTTTAATACTTTCAAATGCCTTTTGGAAGTAATCCATCCACACACAACCTTGATC
The DNA here is from genome assembly GCA_948472305.1 of Vicia faba. NCBI lineage: Eukaryota > Viridiplantae > Streptophyta > Magnoliopsida > Fabales > Fabaceae > Vicia > Vicia faba. The sequence goes on from OX451740.1 coordinate 964,433,718, forward strand.
TTTATTTAACAACTTAAAGATCGGTTCACATGTTGCAGTCATGTGGGAAATGAATTTGGAAATATAATTCAAACGCCCAAGGAACCCTCTGACTTGCTTTTCAGTTCTTGGCGCTGACATATGTTGAATTGCTTTGACTTTATCATGGTCAACTTCAATTACTTTCTAGCTAACAATGAAACCCAACAATTTTCCTGATCGAACACCGAAGGTGCATTTATTTGGATTCAAGCGGAGACGATACTTCCTCAAACGCTAAAACAAATTCAACAAATCTTCTACATGACCTTCTTCAGTTTGGGATTTAGAAATCATATCATCAACATATACCTCGATTTCCTTGTGCATTTGATCATGGAATAGGGTTGTCATAGCCCTCTGGTACATTGCACCAACGTTCTTCAACTCGAAGGGCATCACTCTATAACAGAATGCTCCCCAGGGTGTGATAAACATTGTTTTTTCCATGTCCTATGGAGCCATTCTTATTTGATTATAATCGGAAAACCCGTCCATGAACGAGAAAACTTTGAATTTTGTTGTGCTTCACTAACATATCAATGTGTGGTAATGGAAAATCATCTTTTGGACTAACTTTATTTTGATCTCTGTAATCTACGCACATGTGGACTTTTCCGTCTTTTTTCGGTACTGGGACAATATTGGCAATCCATTGAGGATACACTGATGTCATAAGAAAACCAGCATTAATCTGCTTTAGAACCTCCTCTTTGATCTTTACTGGCATATCTGGGTGAGTTCTTCTCAACTTCTGTTTGATTGGCGGACACTCTAGTTTTAATGGTAAATGGTGCTCCATAATATCTGTATCTAGACAAGACATATATTGGTAAGACCAAGCAAAAATATCCACATACTCTTTCAACAGCTCAATCAACCTGCTCTTCACATCAGGATGCAGCGATGCTCCAATCTTGACTTCTTTTGGATCTTCTTTTGAACCCAAATTGATCACTTCCAATGGCTCTTTATATGACTGAATGGTATTTTCCTCGTGCTCAAGCAGCCGAGCGACCTCTTCTGGAATCTCATCATAGTCTTCTTCTTTGGCCTCATACATAGGACATTCAAAGTTGGGAGAGGGTGCAGGGTCATTGTATTCAACGGGTTTTTAATTAATCTGCACATATGATTTATGATTGCTTTTAGAAACTGACACATATAACAAGTGATCATGCAAATTGAATTTCAGTTATTATTTATTTTGAAGTGTTTTTTCTGATTACCATTTTCCAAGAAAAAGCAGAAAATAAAGACACAATTTGGGAAGCAAAGACAACTTTTATTATTGATTTTAAAAGTCATAGCAAACAGATAAGCCCCACAATATTAATACTTTCACCTCGGGTAGAGTGAAAGCTTTTCAAAAAGATTAACATAAAAAATTACTTTTAAACATGTATGCAAGAGGGAACATCAATGGTGATCCAGTTCTGAACCCTAACTCCGTGCGTCACATAACTCGGCATTTCCTGCTCTACATCATCTTCTACAATGGCATTAATCCCGAAGACAATTGGATGAAGATAACCCCCGCTACGAAAGATATCTTGATACTTGCTTGCAGTATACTTTGGCTTCATGCTCTTACCTTTGTCATTCTTCAAAGAGAATCCCAAGCCAGCTCTGTTCTTATTTACAGGTGGATCCATAATCTGTCCCCATACCTCGCTATGACCCTTTCATACAACTTGTTGCGCATCCTTAAGCGAAACTATGGAATTCTCATTTCCTCTTATGTTGTCAATGGATAAGGCTTGGAACTGGGTTCCAACAGCAGCTTCATCCGCCTCCACAATGCTGAAAGAGGACAAATGAGATATCAATAATGCTTGTTCCGCATTTATGATTACTGCTTTCCCTTCACGTACAAATTTCAGTTTCTAGTGTAAAGTTGAAGTGACAGCCCCTGCCTCATGAATCCATGACCGTCCCAACAAACAACTATAAGCGGGAACAATGTCCATGACCTGGAAAGTTATCTGAAACAAATGTGGTCCTATATGAATAGGCAAGTCCACATCACCAATAACAGATTTCCTTGATCCATCAAACGCTTTTACAATGATGCCACTCGGGCGCATAGGCGTTCCTTGATATTTCAACTTCATAAGAGTTCTCATCAGTATAACATTCAAAGCAAACCCATTATCAATCAGCACATTGGATAGTGAATCATTCTTGCAATTCATAGAGATGTGGAGGGCCAGGTTGTGATTCCTTCCTTCATCTGGAAATTCATCATTGCAGAAACTCAAGTTATTAATTGACGTAATGTTCCCTATTACGCTACTGAATTGGTCTATTGGCATATCACTCTCCACAAAAGATTGGTCCAATACCCTCATCAAGGATTCTCTATGAGCAGATGAGTTCATCAATAAAGCCAAGATAAATATTTTTAAAGGAGTCTGCAGTAGCTGATCTACAATTCTGTAGTCGCTCATCTTGATTATCTTTAAAATATCATCCACTTATTTCTCTAACGTAGCCCCACTAGTCTCACCCGTAGCTTTCTTGGGTTCAACATTCTCAACAATTTTCTTTCCAGCACTAACATCTCCTCGAACATCTGGTGCAAACACACGACCGTTGTGGGTCACCCTGCTATTTTCAGTAATATTTCCAACATCACGCATTGGCTGGATAGGAACTTCCACTTCATCCTCTAAGATTGTAGCGTTGTATTTGTAGGGCACAACCTTATCTGACTTGTAGGGAACATGACCTGACAAACTAATCACCAATGGGGTAACAACTGGCTTGCCATAATATTCAACTTCAAGATGGGCGGGTGCCCCAAAATAAGGTACAATGACGTTTATCCCTTCTTCAACATAATCAGTCATTATTGAGTCATTTCTGGAAAACAAATCCTCATCTGAGGAGAAATACTCATCTGCAGAGTCATACTCTTCATCCGACTCTTCTCCAGTCAAGAAAACCTCAATTAAATCATCTTCATGGTAATCACCCCTTTGACCTGTAACCTTGATAGTCCCATTATCTAACAACAACTGAACACCTTTCTTCACGATTGAGCATCCTCGGGAGTCCCAACAGAAAATTCGACAAGACCCATACTGGTGTTCTACCTGACCAGCCATATGGAAGAAAGTAGCATGCAATTTCACAAGGTCCTCATTCATATACTCTAAATCAAAAATTATGAATTCTCCAAGACATCCAGAAACCATATCCACCTTCTCTTCTTACTCTGCCCTAGGCTTGATTATGTTGATGAGGCCCTCATCCATCATATCTTGCAAATCAGCCTTTATCTCATCGCAACCCTGTATGTCTGTACTGCAAATAGCACAACTGGAATGGTCATGCATATAGTAGCTAAATTCACAAAGGTCTGCATGCATTTTCACCAAATCTCCTCTAACTAGATTAATATCAAAAATCCGGAAGTCGCCTTGACAACCGGCCACCATATTCACAGAATTTACTCCTCCATGCTTGGGTAGAGGATTGTCTTTCATATTAGGGCCCACATGCTTGAAAGATAGAATACCAGACTTCACCAATTTCTGCACCTCAGTCTTCAAAGGATAATAATTCTCAACATCATGCTCTGGTGCTCCCTGATGAAAAGCACCTGTTTGGTTTGCCTTGTAATACCAACGCAATGGTCATGGTACAGAGGGAGGTGGTCGGGTCTGAACTAACTTCTTCTGAATCAATGCATGTAGTAACTCTGTATAGCTCATAGGAATAGGGTCATAACTCCATTATCTGATTATACCCTTGATTCCCCTGCTGGGACGGTCTCTGATAAGCAACAGTAGTTAGAGTTGCACCCATAACTGGAGTAACTGAGGCGACTTGTTGATAACGCTGATAATTCCTTCTAGGAGTATTAACCCTTCTCTCTTGCATAACAACATTTTCATCCCCTTCCTTCTTCTTGGTAAACCCATAAGATGGCTTCTTCACACCTCCAGATCCTTCACTTCTTGTTAAATGACACTCTCTTACAGCCTCTTTTAAGCGAATACCCATTCCTACCATTTCAGTAAAGTCACTTGGCACACTTGCTACCATCCTCTCATAGTAGAAAGCACCCAGAGTATTCAAGAAAATATTAGTCATCTCCTTTTCCTCCATGGGAGGAATCACTTGGGCGGCAACCTCACGCCATCTCTATGCATGTTCTTTGAATGATTCCCTGTCTTTTTGAACCATGGCCCTGAGTTGATCCCAGTCAGGCGCCATGTCCATGTTGTACTTGTATTGTTTGATGAATGCTTCTCCCAAATCATTAAAAGTATGGATTTTAACACTGTCCAAACTCATATACCACTTCAGCGTAGCACCAGTCAAACTATCCTGAAAAAAGTGAATCAGCACACGCTGATCATTAGTATGGGTGGACATTCTCCTTACATACATCACCAGATGAGCACGAAGGAAAGTGTTTCTCTTGTACTTCTCAAACTCCGGGACCTTAAACTTATCAGGTATCTTAACATTCAGGACCAAGCATAACTCATTCACATTCTGCCCGAATAACTCTTTTCCCCTGAGGGCCTTCATCTCCCTCTGCATCTTGTCGAATTGCTCTTGAAAATCACCCATTATGCCACAAAGACCCAAGTCTTCACTCGGTGGAGGGAAAGGAAGATACACATCATCGTTAACAAGAGGAACCATATTCACCAAAGGAGGTGCAGAAGGAGCAACATGCACCACATGAGGTGTAGGAGTAACAGTATTCTGAAAAACTAGAGCTACTTGAGGACCAATATTGAAACTTTCAGGCACGATATTCTCTGGCATTCCCCAAGGGTAACCTTGAGTCATGCAATTCTGAACAACAACTAGAGTGGCATATACATTAACAGTTGGAGCTTTAGTAGTTGCCCTTGTTGGTTGAGGTTGGACACTCGGTGGCTGATTCTGAGCAGCCACCAGAGCAGTAAGATTGGCCTTTCCGGCCTTTAAAGGAGAAACCTCCTTGCGCAGCTTGCGAATCTCTTGTTCTAAGTTGTCCATCTTCTTTATGAGATTAGCCTGAGTGTTGTAATGGTGAGTCAGCTTGCTGAACAAAGTAAAGAAGCTTGGTAAGACACCTGGATATGCATAACAAATGCAAGAAATATGTGCAATATGATGCATGATATGAAGTGCACATGATTTATTTTTAGTATTAATATTTCAAGGGACTTAAAGATTTATAGACACATTGCAAATATCAAAGTAATAACTGATTTGAAATACTGAAATTTTTTATTATAATAACTCCAAAGTTGATTACAAGTTTTAAATGATCACAAATACAAGATGAAAATAAAATCTAAAACCCTGAGAAGTAAAGCTGATGGTGATCACTCTATACGCTGGCGCTTCTGTGTGAGCCTGGCAATCTGAGCCTTGAACCTCTGGTTTTCTTCCGCATATTTGGTGGCAACATCCTTCCAATCACCTGAATCATGGAGTGAGCAAATGGCATCTGACTGAGGCTTAGGAGAAAATAAATCCCCTTGCCTCTCCATGGTATCTACAACCCTTCTCTCAAGAATCTCAATCAAGTCGTCTTTCTCCTTCAAATCTTCACTATAAGAAATCTCTAAAGTTTGGCACTTGTTCTTCCAAGCATCCTTTTCCTGCTTCATCCTGACTAAAGCAAGTTGTAGCTCTTCTAGATCATCCAATAAGGGAGGAGTGGTCTTCACAAACAAATCAGACATAGGTGTTTCTCAGGAATACGACATCTTCAACTAAAGAGCTCTCGTTTGGACCCACTGAAGATATGGCTCCAGAGAAACGGCACCCCTAGGTCCCAAGTCTTTCCTACTATTCTTATAAATGTGACGTCAGGCCTTCACAATCTTCTCCCTAGCTTCCCTATGGTCTTCTCCATCCTTCAAAAAGAAACTACTCAAATGAATACTATTTGGTTTATCTCTCATCGGATAACCAAGTTCTCGTCGTGCAAGAATAGGGTTATATTTAATTCCTCCTTTTGTACCAAGAAGAGGTACATTGGGGAAACTACCACAATTGTCAATAATCTCTATATCCTAGTAAGCTCGATGATACCAATCAATATTCGGGTGAGTAAGTGCCATGATCTTAGGAGCCCAACTGGGTTCCTTCTTGACATCCCAAAAAAGCATCATACTGAGGCATATGAATAGATAAACCACTGGTACAACAGAGGCGTGAAACAGAAAATCATCCCCTCATGGTAAGAATTCCGAAGATGAATAGAGTAATAAGCATCACCCAACAATGTAGGAACTGGGTTTCCGACCATGAAGATCCTGATAGCATTAATGTCAACAAACTTGTCCACATTAGGAAATAAGAACAACCCATAAGCAAGTAGAGTTAAGATGGCCTCAAAAGCGATTGTACTCTTCATCCTGGAAAAGTAGCAAGCTTTCTCCAATAAGAACTGAGCTGGTAATCCTCTAATCCCTCCTTTAGTATTCATATGGGCTTCAACCTCAGACTTCCCTAGATGGATCAAAGCAGCAATCTCATGTGATTTTGGCTCATCCTCCAAGCCAGTAAAAGGAACACGATCGGTAACGGGTAAATACAACAGATAAGAATACTCCTCCAGTGTAGGCATAAACTGATAGTCGGGAAAAGTAAAGAAAAGATACATAGGATCATAGAACTGGACCAAGGTCGAGAGAATACCCTCCTTCATCTTCAGCTTCATGAGAGGAATGATGGATCCATACTTCTTCCGAAAATCTGCAGAACACTCAATCTCGGGAATTAGACTGATCAACTCATCTATCTTGGGATCCTTGTAACTGTATTTCCCAATCTTTCTTTTCCCAGAATCCATGGTTAAAAAGTACCTGAGATATTCAGAAATTGTCAACTTTTAAATTCCTTGAAATAAGATCTCTTCAAAAGATGCTTATGAGTGCATGGATGCATGATGCATTAATCATACACAATATCACACATATAGGGTTCATAGGTTTAATGTCACGAGCATGAGGTCGGAGGTACTACCCACAAGGTATGGTCTAAAAGTTATCACCTGCCGAACAAGGTTCTAGAGGTTCCCAGAGTCTACATCCTTCCTTCGGATATTACCAACATACCGATTAACTCGATAATTAGTAATATTCTCCAAGAAAAACTCGTTCGAGCATAGTATCACATGACAACTATTTCCGAATTACTCCATCATAGCTTCTGCACTACACCTAAAAGGCCAAGATGGGTTTGGTATTCTACGGTCCTCAGCATCAGCAGGCTCCCAGGTCGAAGGAAGTACATCTTCCCGATTACTTGATAAATGACACTACAATCAAAGGGGCCTCCACTGAGAGGGGGATCTCATGCCTCCTTTTTTGGGATTACTCCCTGAAAGTTAGAATGACTATACCACTCGTCCTATCTTAAAGTTTTCACAAGTCCGGGTATAAGACTTATAAGTAATCACCAAGCACCCTGAAAACCAGGAAAATCCAGATAAACATATATACAACATATAACACATAAACAACAATAGCACATATATAGATATAAACAAAAATAGGCTCAACCCACTTAGGGATGGACCAACAAGAGGTCAATCTTTCCCCAGTGAAGTCGCCATTTTTCTGTAGCGGTAGAAATGTTTAAGACTAAGCCATTGGTTTGACTTGACTTATACATATCAAAATAAAATCGCCACTGTGCTTTATTGTTTCCAAAGGAATGGGAAAAGAGCGAATAACGCAAAAAGAGGGGGAAAGATTCAAGGTAAGGGGGTTGGTTATGCAAAGGGAAGGTATTAGCACCCTAAACATCTACGGTACTCCGCAAAAACCTCTTTGTAAAATCTGTATATTTTGGCTATGAAATGTTGTGTAAAAAATGGACGGTGGAGGTGAGAAAAAATATATTTTTATGGTTTTTTCACCCGCCGCGGTTGCGAACCTTTAGTTCCTACGTACCACCTTTTTGTGCAATAGGGGATCAGGGTACACATGGTTCCTCTTTAAAAAATTTAAAATGTAGGTGTGTTGGTTTATTTTTATGAGATAAAACATCATCGTCATTGTCCGTGTGGAAAACATACATACTACCCACAATCATAAGAATGGAGAATTTGCATCATCTCAAAGTGGAGGATATGGCTTGGATTTTAAAATCAACAATGCCTCACTCAACACCCAAGTGGAAAATATCTCTCTTCACTACATATTGTAGAAATATAGTTGTATGCATCACTACAAGGATTGACAAGAGTCTAATCTTTTGAGAAAGGTTTTAAAATAAGAAAGCCAAAGTGGCAAAAATGATTTGAAATGAGATTGATTGACTTTTAGTCTTCTCACAAAAAAGGTCAAGGTATTATTAAATTGATTAGGGTTTATTTATGAAAATGTTTGAAAATGTATGGACATAAGTCCAAGTTTATTATGAAAATGGTCCAAGTAAAAAAAAACAAGAAGGGTTTTCAAAAGGAGGAAGCAGATTTTTGAAATTAAAGAAGATGGGAGGAGAAGAAGGGATTATCCTAAAACATAAGGTAAAAGCTAGGGATATGAACAATCTAACTAACAAGAAGCCAATACTGGGCATTATGAGCCAAGATATAATTCCCATCCTTCGGATTGAAACCAAGCAATCAATGATACTAGACCTCTTGAAAGAACCAAACTTCAAGTGTATTAAGTCTTCACAAAAATTGGGCAGAGTAACGGCTGAATACGGGTGAATTCCAGATTACAAACAAAGTGTAATCATAATAACCTGCACACAAAACAAGCAAACAACCCAACATAGGCCACAAGGTCTCCAACATAGGCCAAGGTTTCTAATCCGAAGCCCAAGAAGTCCTATGCTCCATAATGCCAAGGATAGTAGCCAAATAGTCCAAGTATCATTAAGGATTTTATGGTTCATATTGATTATTAAGTATCTTAAGAAAAGAAAAGAAAAGCTCAAGTGAGCAAAATAAAAATGACAAGAAAGTAAATGCTCAAATGAGAAAGGATGAAAATGGCATGAAATGTAAATGCTAAAAGTAAATAGTGCATAAAAATAAAAGGGGCATATAATAAAAATACAAGATAGAGTCAATTATTAGTGATTAGTGGTTAGTTGGATGATCATCTTGAAACTTACATTTGGAACTCATTAGAGGATTGGTAGAACCAAATCTTCCACACAACAAGTTGCATTTTCATTTTGACAAGTATATCATCCATTTGGAATCCTCATAAGTACCATTTAATGATCAATGATGTTTAAGTGATCTGCGTTGACTAAAGATGTTGTAGATCCTTTAGGGGATTAGTAGAACCAAAGCCTCCACATAATGAATCTCAAGGTTATTGGATCAAAGAGATCAAATTAACATACTTGGGCTTGCAAACATAAGTTTGGGCCATGAATGATCATTTATTCGAATCAGGACAAAATTTAGCGCTATGTTTAGCAATCATAAGTGGACTTATATAAAAGTCGCACCTATTTTGAGGCCGGTCAATAGCAATCTTTGCACCATTTATTTTGAGACATGATATAGAGATGATGCTCCAATAACACTTAGTGCAATAAGAAAGGGATGAGATGAAGAGGGGGTGGGAGAGAATATACAAACCACTTTTAAATTAAATTTAATCAAACTATTATTAAAATCATTCATCTATTTTTGTAGAGTTAGACTCAACACCATGGATCCAATGATGTTAATAAAGTTCATGATAAAAAATTTAACCCAAGATCTGCCTGAAAATTATCACAAAATAATATTGCATTTAATATATACAAAAAAGGTTTTAAAAAATGTTTTAAAAGAGAAAAAAATATCAACTATGTTCAAATTAATCAAGAAATAAAAAGTAAGACCATATAAAAATCAGAAAAGGACTCAAATGATTTTATAATTTTTTTGGTAATTTTTTAAAGTCAGAAACTATTTTTTTAAATTAAAAGAAATGAGTAAAATAAACCAAAAATGATAAAAAGCAAAAAAGTGAGAAACAAAAATAGAATAAGGTCACCAATATTTTTCAAAATATCATTGGATCATTCCATAGTGTTTTAAGAATTTAAAAATGCATAAAAGTATTTTTAAACATTTAAAACAATTCAAATAAAGTGAAAATTTATTAAAAAAAAATACCAAAACACAAAATTAAATTGTGAAAAAGTAAAAATTAGAAAGAGAATAATCAAAAAATATATTTCATAATTTTTTTCAGATTTTTGGGACTAAAAATGAATTTTCTATGATTTTTGAAGTTTAAAACAATTAAATATAAAAATTAGAAAATAAAATAAAAATAAAAAACATATGGGCCATCTGATCAATGTCAAAGCGCGTTAGTAAACAGATCAAGTGGACCTGGAGCATTGTGCATGTTATGGAATTTAGTGAATAATGCATAGGATCATTAATTAAATCAGATTTTTGTAAAACACAGATGGCGCGCCTTCATGGGTTGGAAGATGACACGTTGGTCATCTTCAACCTCCATCCAGTCCTAAAACGAGGTTGCTCAATCTGTGAAATTAGAGCACGAGACCTATATCATTCGCTTCGTCTCTTCAAGACGAAGACAACCACACCTTCGCGACAAATTTATATAAACTGTAACTCAAGAAATTTGGATGGAAAGGTTTGAAATGGGATTTGAAATTTCATGGTCAAAACGTGTTTCCAGTAAAAAGAAAGTGTTGCAACTAGAACCAGGGCAATGTGAGCATCACAATGATATCAAAGTTTTAAAGAATTGATGAAGGAATCACCTATTGAAGTTGAGTTGCATAGCTCTGAAACTGGACTTCCATGGAACAATATAGAACACGATTCTTGAATATAATTATATGGTTAGCTTCAGGGAAGATTAAGGAAGGTGAATTGATGGAAATATTGGATTGAAAAAGGCTTGAGAATAGATTTTGAAGTTGCTGAATTTTGAGTTATGGAACAAGTTTGGCAGGGTGATTCTAGATATCCAAGCTTGAGGAAATAATTGGGGGATGACCCTCTATTTATAGGGAATCAAATGGAATGTCCAAGCGTGTGAAATTATGAAGTTTGGAGGGAAATTGTGTGAAGTTGCAAACAACAAAAGTGTGACTTCTAATTTGATCAAAACTCAGCCAAAACACGTTTTTTGTTGTGCTAATCAATTCTAAAACTTCATTAAACATGTTTAGAGGCATAAACGCGTGGAAAACTTGTGAAGAAGCCAAAATAAAGACTTCAAATTCTGACTTATGATGAAACTTCAGTTCCAAGTTACCAACTTCAAAATCATGGAATTCTCAGCTCAAGCGGTCTTAGGGCATGATTCTTGATGCTTTAGAAAGATGAGGTTAAAAGATTTGAAATATAAAAAGAATAGAATCAAAAATGGGTGCTTGAGATGAAAGTTGTGTTGAGTCAAAGTTGGAGAAAAAGGGTTGACTTTCCATACTTAGAAATATTTCAAATGTTTCTTCAAAAGTGACCTATAATGTCTTGCATCCAAACATGGCCTTCCACATGGATTTTGCTCTTGACCAAAAAAGATGGCATGAAATAGACCTCTTGAATTACATTTTGGGACTTGAACCATTCAAAATCCCAAAAGATTGAGAGGGTTATGAATTGTTGAAGTTGGCAAAAAAATCATGAAATGACCTATAATCTTTTGTATCCTTAAGGTAACTTCCATCCATTTTCTCACTTTGCACATAAAAGAAGGCATAAATTTCACATCCTCAAGATAATTATGGAAAAATAATGGACTCAATGTGATAAAAATTGACCAAGTTATGATCACTTGAAGTCACACATGGAAAATTGGGGATTCATCTAAAGGACTCGTAATCTTTCTTCTTCATCAAGTTTCTTCCACATGAAAACTCCTTGGAACTTTTGAAGTGATTTATTTATAAACCTTTGAATAGAAGGATTTCTTTGGAATCACTCCAAAATATCAAAAGATGAGCAAGATATACTTATTTGAAGTTCAAAACCCTAGATCCTAGATCAAGAAAAATGCCTTGAGGAACTTTGACAATTTTGAACAAACTTCTTGTACCAACACAAATTCTTTGTAAATATAAGTTGCTGAGGATGATAATGAGAACTCATAGCAACCACAACCACTTCCATATCTTGAGAATTGAGAGAAATATGCATTTGTGACCAATGGGAACAAATCCTTGTCCAAGCATGACAACTTCTCCAATCAATCCCATGTGCTTTTGAACCAAATGTGATAATATTGAAATCTAGTGAACCAAAATAACCTTTCCATGCCATTTCCTACAAAACAATTACAATGGTGAGGCTTAAACTTCTCAAGCTTTATTGACTAGGGCATGGAAATAAACTCATGAACCCAAGGAGCAACTTGTTGAGTCTTATTGTCTTTACCTACATGAGTAACAAGCAAGATAAACCAACATTGAATTTTATTAATTAAGAGAATAAATCAAGACAAAAATATTCATGATCACAAAAGAACACAAGTCAAGGTGCTTGGTGATTCCTCAAAGAGCAATACTAAAGATAGGGAGAAAAACCAAAAGCCCTAATGTGATCTTGTTGTGATTGAATCAACATGGTATGATGAAGATATCTTAGGGGGGAAAATTGGGGTACAACAGGGTGGACTTGAGTAGTTTGAGTTCAAACGAACTAGGATAACCAAACGTGTCAAACTGTTTTTAATTTTTGAAAACCCCAATTTAAACCCCCCCCCCCCTTTCTTGTGTTTTTATTTCCTTCACTTACCCTCAAGGACTCAACGAAGATTGGGTACCCAACTTTTCTTGTTGATTGTGCAGGAAAAATACCTTGGATACATGAAGATAATATGGGTCTCATTTATGATAGCTCAAGGCATATGATAGGTGATATCTCCAAATTCTAGAACTTTGTGGCAAAGAAGAATTGTGTTGTGACCTAAAAAGCATCAACATGTATTCTTAATTTGGTAAAAGATATTTAAGTTACTTTTTATGATTATTATCTGAGAGATGTAAAAAGAGGTAATTTGTTTCATGTTGTAGGTGTATCTTCAAGAGACATACTCAATGACACCGAATGAGGAATTGATTAACCTGAATCGGGGAAACATGAGAAGGACCAAGATAACTATCATGAAATGGACAATATGTAAGTTCAATAAAAATGAATAATCATCAAACAAATGGATTTCTTGGACTCATTACAAGTCAAACTTTTGAGTACTTTGTCAAAGTCTAAAGTGGTGAGATCGCTGATGTCAAAAGATTTTGTGGCACATTGTTGCATTTGTTTCAACTTTCATTCAAAAGTTCCTTGGGAAATGCAAAGTGCATCCTCCGTCATATTAAACGGTGAGGTACTATCGTTTCAATTTTTTATTTGTAAGTAAGTCCTTCTTTTACCTGTTTATTCTTTAAAGGTATATGATATATTGGATGAGTGATATATGTTATGAGTGTTCATTTCCAAAAAAATATAATTAAAAACCATTTTGTGTTTTCAATTTACATGCTTATTGTAACCCCATTCTAATTTCACTACATGTGTACCTAGATATCTTTGCTTGCATATGTGAGTATTATGTTTATTGCCATCAAACTAGGAAACTTGATCATTTACATGTGCATTTCATAACAAGTCATGCATGACTCAAAGTGTGTCACTTAAAACCAACCCAAAATCTTATTTCTTAACATACTACTACTTTTTGCATATCTATGTCGACACATGATATGTATAGGTCGGAAAATGTTTTATCAAATCAAATAGTTCCTTTTTGGTTCAGTAAATGTCGACACATAAATCGCATAGGTTGACACATGCGTCAATATTTTAAACTCTTTTATTTTTAGTTCAATATATGTCGACACATTGGTTGTATGCGTTGACAAAAGATTTCACATAGGTCGGCACACAAGCGTTAATTGTAAATCTTTTCAGATTTTGGCTCATTAATTCATATCCCTCTTTGTCTTCTCATTTATGCACCCATCCTAAACCTCTCAAACTCAAATTCGATCTTAAAGCAACAAAGAAAATAATAAACAATTAAGTCGTCATCAAATGTTATTTATTCCAAATAAGGGAAAGGAAAACATCGAGTAAACTTGAGAAAAAACAAGGCCTTGCGACCAAGAGAAGGGTACGGGAGTCGATTATGCAAGGGGAAGGTATTAGCACCCCTCACGTCTGTGGTATTCCGCAGGATACACCCTTGTTGTTCTAATCAAAAGGTGTGTTTATCTAAATCTTACAAGCTAAAGGAATGCATGAATGCAAAAGAAAAATACAGGAAAAACAAAGGTTTTAAATAGTTGTGCTCGCTTAGGCCCTGCAACCCAATGCCTACATATCCATTTTAAGGAATCAGACCACCGTAGTTCGAATCAAAAGTTTTGGCTTGTTTGGATTTTTTTATGAATGGTTTTAATTTTGCATTCTACTATAACTCAACCAAAGGCAAAAAGGTTTTTATTGATTTAGTGTTTTTGTTGGGATGGTAGCAAATGGGTCCCACTAGAGGGACACTTACTACTTCTCCGCTTATTTGTGAAAAAAAGCTTGAGATTTGAACCATATTAAAGACTATGTTTGAGAGGAAGCACAAGGTTCAGTCTATACCGCCTCATACTTATCCCAATACTTAAGGCTCGTGATACATGATTCACCTCTTTATGATTAAGTGTTTTTGAGTTTCTGAGTTAAAAAAGATTTTAGTTTTTTATACATGTAATGCAAGAACTAAACCAAAGAAAAGGGATCTCAATCCTACTTGTTGTCATGCAAGTATTGACCTAAGGTTAGGATACATGGAATCCTACCTAGTTTTTATCATGCTTGGTTTACAACCCTAGAGTCTACTTAATTCAAACCTGAATTGAATCAAGAGTCGTATGGAAGCATGGCATATCACAAACAAAGGGAATGTACAAGTAATACCAAAGAGGCCTAAACAAGCAAAGGTAATGTACATGTTATCATGACAAACATATAAGAGAAGTAAGATATCCTAAATATGCAATAAGATGAGAATGTTATCAGGACATGCATATGTGAGATGAAAGATATCCTAAACATTCAATAAGATGAGAATTCTATCAAGACAAGCTTACGTGAGATGTAAGATATAGCAAACATACAATAGCATGAGAATGCTATCATGACAAGCATATAAGACATCAACCAAACATCTAAACAATCAATAGATGCATATGCTATCATGAAAAGCATATATGAGATATGTCATACCAACAAGCAAGGTAACATGCTATCAGGACAAGCAAGAAGACATGTTATCAGGACAAACATGTTAAAGATATATCAACAAACATCCATATGTGAATCAGGACATCACAACAATTGTTACCTAAACATGCATTAGGCTATGGTGAATCAAGACATCATAACAATGGTTACCTAAACATACATTAGGCTAAAGTGAGTCAGGACATCATAACAAAGGTTACCTACACATACATTAGGCTAAAATGAACCAGGACATCACAATAAAGGTTACCTAAAAATGCTTTAGGCTAATGTGAATTAGGAAATCACAATAATGGTTACCTAAACATGCATTAGGTTAAGGTGAATCAAGAAATCACAACAAAGTTTACCTAAACATGCATTAGACTAAGGTGAATCAGGAGATCACAACAAGGGTTACCTAAACATACATTAGGATAAGGTGAATCAGGACACCACAACAAGGGTTATCTAAAGAGGAATTAAGCTAAGGTGAATTAGGACATCACAAAAAAGGTTACTTAAAAACATGCATTAGAATAAGGTGAATCAGGATATCACAACAATGTTTACCTAAACATGCATTAGGCTAAGGTGAATCAGAACACCACAACAAAGGTTACCTAAACATGCATTAGGCTAAGGTGAATCAAGACATCACATAAGGTACCTAAACATGTAATAGGCTAAGAGAATCAAGACATCACAACAATGGTTATCTAAACATGCATTAGGGAAAAGTGAATTGAGACATCACAACAAGTATTAAACACAAATCAAAAAGAAGGTGAAGAAGCATCAAGAATATGACCATGCATCACAATATGAACAAGTATCATAAACATTGAATTATTGAACAAGTATCAAGTAATAGGAACAAGCATCCAAGAGTTTAGACATGTATCAAGAGAATAGAAGAAGTGAACAAGTATTAAATATGTACAAGTTTACAAAGTTGAACAAGTATCAAGAATTTAAGAGCAAGCCTCCCACAAGTAAGGAACATGAACTTATTATGACAAATTAATTAGGATCTAGCAACAAGCAAGCAATAAAGCAAGATTAAGGCTCAAGTCCTAAGGGTCATGCACTTTGAGGTTTTCAAACCTATGCCGACAAACATCAACAAGTAATAATAAATAATCATTTAAACCCATTAAGACAAACAAACTTGGAATTTAAACAAGGAACACGTTAAAATTAAGTAAGTAGACCTACAAGCCAGTATCACACCTAATAATACTTATCCTAAATAAGTCTCACATGAAGAGAACACATCACAAAGATTGGATGCAAAACTAGATGAATGAACATGCATCAACTTCTAAGCATAACAACATGAATGCAATTAGTATATGAAATGAAAGATGATCAAGATGTCATGAATCATGAGGGAGTGGCATATAAACATGCAAACATCTTATCAGAGAAGTCCTCTAAGCATCTATCAAAACCACATAGAATAACACATGAAGCAAGGCAAAGCTAGGCTAGAAAGTTTGATCAAGACATAAATAATTAGGGGCATGATCATGATTCATGGGAATAAGGCATATAAATACCTAAACAACCAGCAAGCATACATTTAGACATGTAACACAACTTAAACAAGTCTTATTAGGCCATTTCTAAAAGCTATCAAAAGGATTCAACAAGTAAGAACTCCTAACTAGTAGAAAAGGTGTCATGCATTACAACTTTGCAACATGAACATGTATCATAAATCATATGAATCAAGCATCAAAATAAAAGTCACTTAGTGTCATACCTAATTTTTGACATATGATCCCACCCTCCATCTGCATCATTGCATGTCAAGTGTTCACGAGTGGTTTGACTTATTTTTGCCAATTCTCAAGTCAGATTTCAAAAATTCCTAACTTCTTTAAATTTCGATATTTTGAACGTTTCTTTGTGTATATGATTCTCCTTGACGTCATCTATAATTTTTCTTTACAAGTCAAGAGCTGATTATGCTTTGAAAAGCCACGAAAAAATAGAAACGTTAGAAGTCGTTTATGAATTTAGTGGAATTTTATTTTTATTGTGTTTTATTCATGATTTCTTTTTCATTTTAAAAAAATAACAAAAAAAATGTATTTAGCATCATGTTATTTTTTTATTTACTATTTTTACTTCTTTACTAAAAAATTACCAAAAATATGTTCTTTTATTAATTTAAATTTATATATTGGTATCATTTATTTCAACAAAAAATCTAGAAAAATTTATATAAGTCATTTTACTTTCTTATATGTATTTTATTTTTTATCTTTTAATTTGCACTTTTATTTTCATTTATTTTAATTCAAGAAAAAATCGTAAATAGTTAATTTAATATCTCTTTTATTTTCTATTTTGTATTTTATTATTACTAACACTTTAGTTTCTTTTTTTAAATTATTATTATTATTATTATTATTATTATTATTATTATTATTATTATTACTACTTTGTCCTTTTGTTTTTTTGTGGCAAAAAAGAAAAGTTGAGACCACTATAATGTAGTACAAATACTTCACATGGATTGTCAACTTGTACTTATTAATAGTCAAAAATTATTCTCACACTTCACATAGATTGCCAACTTGGACTTATCAACAGTCAAGAACCATTCTCATAAAGTCACATGAACACCACATCAACACTTCCACCTTATTCACCCTATAAATAAGACATATCTTTCTTTCATTGGGACTAACAATACCATATATCATTCACTAAACTAAGTCAAAACTCTTTTTTTTCTCTTTATTTTTTTTCAAGTCATTTCTTCCTTTCATTGAATAGGTAGGCTATTATACTTGTTCTTTATTTAATTCAATTGCATTTTTACTATTTATTTATTTATTTATTATTTATTTATTTAGTACCATAATTATGACCATTTTGGAAGGAAACTCCATTGATTCAAAATCTAGAGTTGAAAAGTATTCTTGAACCTCCAAAAACAAAAATAATTTATTGTTGTTTAATTTTCATTTTTTTCTGTAATTTTTTGTTATTTATTTACTTATTTTGAGCTTGGATCCTTGGCCGTGAGATTGAGTAGATAAATTTTCATTATTTATTTGTTTAATTTCATGAAAAATGAGAAAGTTATGACATTTATACTATTTTTATTATAGACTTCATCTTATTCTTCTTTATCTATTTTATTTTTATTTTTATTTGAATCAATTTGGAAAACATTTGAGCTTTTTTTAGTTCATCTATGCTTGTCGGGTATTTGATGAACTTTGATCATTTCCAATCTACCTCTAAATGGTCCTTTGATCATTCAAGGTACTTGGGATTGATGATAAGTTTGTCATAATGTATCTTCCTTGACTTTGTCTTGATTCCACATGTTTGTTAATTATACTACATGTATAAGATAATGAATTTTAAAGTGTCATTTCTCTAACATGTATGGGTACATACATTGTAAGCTCCATATGAAGTTACACTTATCCCAAATCATATTATTAACTATATATTGTACTAACTTTACTTTAATGTCATTCATATTTCTGTACTTTATATATTCCTCTCTTTACTTTTATGCTATTTATCATCCATAGCATTTTATTTTCTTTACTTTATACATTTTTCTTTGCTCACATGAGCATTTATCTTCTCTTTGCTTACTTAAGCTTCCTTTTGTTTTGCTTGTTATAAACAACTTAATAAAGAAAAAAACCTAAAATTGGTTCTTTAATCCTTGTACTATGATTACGATCTATTTTCATCTAATGCATAATTCTTATTCGGTCTTCATCTGATTATTATCTTTGTGTTTGAATCCAAGAGAAATAATTAATTCGTTGACTTCATGTCATCGAGTGTATCTTATATGATTGTGCAAATTCCTTCATCCATCTTTAAGTTTTGTTAATCTTAAGTTAGATCTCCAAAAATCACATTTTTTAAACTTATACTCTTTTAAGCCAAAACCTCGACATTAGGTCGTTGTATTTTTAAAATCCCTTTAATCTAATATTTTAGCAAACAACTAATTTTAATACACATATATAATAAGAGGTTCCTGTAGAGTACTACAGATGTATTGGATGCTAACATCTTCCCTTTGTATAATCAACTCCTGAACTTTAGATCTCTCTATTGCACTTTCTTTTACTTCTTACATTGCATATTTACTTATGGGTTTTATTTCTCTCTTTTCCCCTTCCCTTAGAAATAATAAAGCGCGGTGGTGACTCTTGCTTATTTGTGAGTCAAGTTAATTAATAGCTTGATCTCTGATTTTCACCGCTAAGAATTGACGACTCTGCTAGAGATAAATTCTAAGAAGGTTAAGCCTAACTTGTTATATATGTGTTTATGTTATTATTACTTATTTTCTATTTTATATGGATTTGCTTGATTCTTTGGATATTTGGTGATCTCTTATAAGTCATATACCCGGTGTAATACAGTGGGAGAACACTAACTTTTGGTTTTGCATTTAATTGCAAATGTTGCAGATTGCAAGAGTCGCCACCGACTTTTCTTTTATCCAATAAAGGAAATGGTGAAACGAACAAGAAAGACCTTTGAGAATTTTCTGAGTAAGGAGGGTAGGTTATGAAAAAGGAAGGTATTAGCACCCTTTTCATCAGTAGTTATCTACGGGCTCTCAATCGCTAGCTCACTTTTAAAAATGCTTTTTGAATGTGTGTGTTTGAAAATGTTTTGAAAATGCCTAAGTGCGACAAACTTTGTAATGATTCTCGTATCGTTGAGAATGCATACAAAATGTTTGTTCTGAAAGTATTTTAGAAAAGAAGTGTCTTGTGTGAGAAATGTTTTTGTTTGTGAGCAAGTGACTTCGAGCTATCTATATACTCAAAAGTCTTTCGCGTTATTTTCCTATTCCTTTAGATAGTTCTATCTTACCATTAGTTAGTAAGAATCCCTATCGTTGGATGTTTGAGGGACAAGCACGAATCATCGTACAGTCATAAATATAACTCGTAAGACGCTTTAACAATTGTCATAATAGACTAAGATCGTTTACCGAGGCAACATCGAAGGATCATCGAGGGACTATGATCTTTTAACCGAGGATCTTTGCTAAAGCGTCCCACGTTCGAGGGACATGACTGTTTTTTATCCGAGGCAACAAGTGAGGGTCACCCTAGAGGTGCGTGTGTGCGAAGTGTGTTGTGTTTCAGTTATTTTGTCAAGGATTTATGGTTATCTAGCATTTTCTTTTAGTATTTTCCATATAATCCTATTACTAGAAGTTAAATATATACATTTATACATAAGTGCGAAAAATAAAATTCGGGAAGATAAACTCTACGCTATTACAATGCTTCAGGGATGGGGAGTACAAACCATAAAATGGGGGAAAAGTAAACATAATCCTAATTAAATCTATTAAAGACCATTAACAGTTATAGTATTTGAAAATAATAATGCGAAAATAAAATGGGTGCGTGAAGATTGTGAAAAAGGGAAAGATATTAAAACCTTAAAAAAATTCTAAGTGTTAGAAAAGTATTTTTGGTGTTTTGTTTAGAAAAATATTTTATAATGTAAAAATAATAATGAACCCTAATTCTAATTAAGTTACAAACTAATTAACAAAATAAAACAAAGCGTAATTAAATTAAATTAATTTTATTTATGAAAAATTAAATCAATTAATTAAAAACCTAAATCTAATTTTTTAATGATTTTTTTTGTGATTTTTGTTGATTAAATAAAAATTGATTAAAAAAGAAAATATTTAATTAAAACAAAAAAAAAATAGAAATGGGCATACTGAAATAAGTAAAATGGGAAGTGTGAACTTGTAATTGCCAAGCCCAACAAAAGAGCCCAGATTACTTGCACTGAATCCAGTGAGGGTGGCTCCCTGGGGTGTATCGTGAGGTGTGCATTTAAGGCGTTGGATCTGACTTGATGAGCATCTGATGATAGGGAATTGGAGATACACGATGCATGCTTGAAACTGGGTAGCATGGGATCTGAAATATAATAGTATTGCAAAATAATATTCAAGGGGCAGAGATCAAACCGATGCCCTGGCATACCAACGCCTTAACACATACACATTTGCCACTTGGGCAACCACTACATCTGGTATATGGATTAAACGAAAATAATGAAAACACATAATGAAGTATATGGCCGGAGAAGCGTCGGGGCCCTAACTCCAGCCATCTTCTCCGGCAAGCCAAAATCTCAAACCCTATGCAAACTTGCAAAATAAGGATAAAGAGAAACTATACCCCCTAAATCATGGCCTACGAGTTCATTGCAATAATTAGTTTAGGGTGAAACAACTTGTAGGGTGAGATACAAAGAAAAAACCTAGCTCAGTTCAAGCATGTTGGTGTGTGATCCTGATGCCAAAAATGTCATGTGATCGTTTATTCATGATCTATACTCTATTATGAATGCATCTGTATCATCAAAATATGTTAAATATATCTATAGTCGAATATACACAAATGAAACAAAACCTTACCACCGATGAGTTCGTGAGCGACCTTCTAATCACAGTTGGGCGTGTTTATGGACCCGGGGAGACTCCTGGGGATCTCAGGAGTGAGATTTGATCACTGGTTTGGGTTAAAAAGGGATGGAACATAGGATTCCATGCTTGGATTTTTTTGAAAATTTTGTCAGTGAAGTTTAGGCTTAGAGGAAACAATTGTGTCTGTGTGATTAAGATCTGAAGTTTGTGTATATATGAGGCATTACATTAGGTTAACATATATGGTACAAATTAAATGGCATAATGGAGTTCTAAGAGTGCTTCCAAACTTTCCAAAAGAAGAGATTTATTTCCTTCTCATGGTCTTGCACGATTTTGGTATGTTTAATAACAGGCTGGAATAAGTTGTTTGGGCCTCCAAAAGATTAGACCATAAGCCTTACATGCCTTGTCCATAAGCTTGCATTTTATTTGATTTAACTTTGATTTTAAATAAATAAAATCAAAATAAATAAAATAAAATCAAAATAAACAAAATAAAAACTAAAATAATGCATGAATTCACTTAAGGGTCTTTAAATATGTCATGAACACATTTGAATTCCAAAACATAGGCCTAATGGTTCAAAATCACAACTCAATTGAGACTTCATGCATTTCTAAAAAATTTCCTAACTTGTGCAACATATAACTTGCTCAATTTTCATCTTTTGAAGGTGATTTTAGACTTTTTTGAAAGCTCAATATGTCCTCTACAATTTCTCTTTTGATCATTTTTGCATTTGGAGAGTTTATCTTAATGTAAGTTGCCTTGACAAAAAGTGTCTTTTGGTTGACTTTTGAAATGACCTATAATGTATTAGCTCATATCTTTCAAATGAAGCACTTTTTGGACTTGATCATAAATAAAAAGTTGAAGAGAATTGAATTTCCTACAAAATGGGTTTTGGTTGGGGAAAAGTTGATGAAGCATTTGAAAGTTATGCTTGGTCAAAGTCCAGTTGACTTCTCCTAAGGAAAACCCTAATTTGGCAATTTTGGACTTTTGATGATTTGAGGGCTTTCCTTAAGGAATAATGATCAACCCTTGATAAAATGATGAATCTCACTTAAAAATGTTGATGTTTACCAAAAATCATGAAGTTTTACTGTATGTTGACCATAGTTGACTTTTGACCTAATATAGTTGATTTTCAATCATCTAAGCCATTGACTGAGCAAACTTGTGTTGCAAGACTTGAAACTTGACATGAAAATTGTTGAAAAATTATGATAAACCATGAAAACCACTTGAGACCTTTGCAACCGGAATTTCCTTAAGAAACTCAAAACCCTAATTATGGACCCTTTGCTTAGGAGGAGCATTTTGACTGGTCAACCCTTGAGTAGCTTTGAGTATTTGAGACCATTGTGAGCATGTCTTGAAGAAAAATGGGAGGGAAAATTTTGGGGTATAACAACTTCCCCTACTCAATCTTCTTAAACCTGAAGAGTTAGATTGGCTTGTCCTCCATTCGTGACTTAAAGGTAGAAGATGATTGAACACTTAAGTGCCTAAAAATTTGCACTCGTCGATGCACAAAGTGACACTATTGATGGTTATACTGGGAATGGGCTTAGAGATGGCATTTTGAGAGATGACAGAGATTCGTCGAAGATGGGATTATAGATTCCAACCAAAGTAACCGTTGATAGAAATTGGATAAGTTTATTCCCTACTTCATCTGGAAGAAGTATCAGAATAAATCTACGCTCGATTTAATATGAGCTAGAAGATGTCTTACTGGAAGAAGTTTTAGAATAAATCTACGCTTGATTTAATCTGAGACAAAAGATGTCTATGCTCATCTTTAAGTGGAAGAAGTATCAAAATAAATCTACGCTCGATTTAATCTGAGCTAGAAGATGTTTATGACCTTCTTTAATTGGAAGAAGTATCAGAATAAATCTACACTCGATTTAATCTGAGCCAATAGATGTTTACGACCGTCTTCAACTGGAAGAAGTATCAGAATAAATCTAGGCTCAATTTAATCTGAGCTAGAGGATGTCTATGCTTGTCTTTAACTGGAATAAGATCAGAATAAATCTATGCTTGATTTAATATGAGCCAGAAGATGTCTTACTAGAAGAAGTATCAGAATAAATCTACGCTTGATTTAATTTGAGCCAGAAGATGTCTCTTTGAGAATGACCCTCTGAGGAAATTTTTTAAGTAGCCATTTGTCAGATGTAGCCTTTGAGAAGGTTGTCTAGTCATATAAGTAGTTGATGATGTTTGTCTGTTGATTAATATTTCCTAAAAAGGTAAAGAGTTAGCTATATGCAATGCCATGATGTATAAAATGCATTGCGTAATGATCTTCTCAAAAATAAATGAGAATGTGCTATATGTGTTTTGTATGCATGTGTTATGCTGTTCATAAATGATGTATGAATGTGAAATGATGTTGAAGTGTATTTGTAAACCCGTGCAGTATCTTTGTCTGGGAAAATAAATCCATGACTGTTGTCGGGGATGAAGAATATGTGTATATTTGATTTTGATGAGTATTCTTGCTTGCTATTTTGAGGAAACTCTGCTGGAGGATATTGATTCCTATTTGGGGAGAAGAGTCCAAGAACATTGGTTGTTCACTGCTCTACTGGGGAATTTAGTTCTTAGATACCCTGACTGGGATAAAAGATATGTGTTGGATGTCGACTCTTATGAGAGAATAAGGCTGAATGATACCTACTCTATTTTCAAACTCAGTAGCAAACTCTCTGGGGATAGGGGTCTGGACTGCCCTTTACCGGAGATGGGAATTTTGCTGGTAATTTGTGGTAGAAACAGACTCAAACTGGGGAAATTGTAATCTGTTGGGGAAATAAACCCTGTTGGGGAAACACCCGTACTGCTGGAGAAATACTCTACCAAGGAAACACCCTTGTTGAGGAAATTAGCTCTACTGGAGAGAAGAAATCTGTAGGTGGTTTTACAATTTCGGAGGAATAAACTCAGTTGGGGAAGAGATTTTTCATAAACTGTACTTATTGGGACTCTATAGGTGGGCGATATTGCCAGGAAAAAGGTCATATTCCTTTATTTGCCAGGGGAATTTGCTGGTGAGTCTGATAAGACTACCCTGTGGGGATAATCTCATGGAAGTGGCTCTATGGGGATTTGTGGGCAGCTTGAATGTTATCCCAACTCCCAGAGTCTTGAGTAAATGCTTATTCCCGTTTTTATGCATATATTTGTTAATAGTTAATCGTATTCACATGCATATGCTCATTTTTTAGTCATTGGACATATTTGCAAACAAAACCGAAAAAGTAAAAACAAAAAGTTTGAATTTTGAACTTTGTATTTTTATTGATAGTTTGCCCATAAACAGACGATTTTGTACAAAGAGACAGAAATCCTAATTAGAGGAAATTGTCGTGAAATTAAAAGAGTACAAAGTCAAAACAAAACATATAGCTATATGGAAATAATCTCGGCGGATTCGAACTTTACTATTTCCCATATGTCTTCAAGCATCTCATCCCTCGCTGTCGGAAGAAAGTGATTGAATTGATTTGTACTGTTTGAACTTGATGTTGGTAATAAAGCTTACTATAAGTGATCCAACGGGACATAGTCATACGCTTTAATCCCTAACTTTTTCCTGGACCGCCTTTTCTGGTTTTCAATCCAACGGGATACCCTTTCTTGCCCAAGCCGCCTTTTCAGGTTTTCGACTTGCCGGGTGTACAATCTTTTTTATATATATCCCTAATTTTTTCCCGAACACTTTTGGTTCGCCCGAATGCCCTTATTTTTTCCTAGCCCAGTCAACCTAATGGGTCATTTTCATGCGTAGAATCTTTTGACTATGTTTGCATTCACAGGGTGCGAGAAATCTTCACTGTCCATGGTAGACAATATCATGGTTTTGTACCCCAAAATTTGCCCTCCCATTTTTCATTCAAGATACTACCCTAGGGTTCCTCAAGTACTCAATTTGGCTCAGAAGTTGATCAGACAGATTCTCTTCCTAGGATGTAAGTCAACAATTAGGGTTTGGTATTTCTCAAAGAAAATTGAGTCTTCAAGGTTTCAAATGGTCTTCATAGATCTTCATGTCTCCTCAAGGATATTCGTGCCATGTCTCAAATCTCGCATTGCAAGTTTGCTCAGTCAATGGTTCAGATGACTGAAAGTGACTCCATTGACCCAAAAGTCGACCTTTTGTGAGACCAAGTTCAAACAATTGTAACTTCTTCATTAATAGATATTCTTGAGCAGTTCTTTTTGTGTACGTCTCTCCTTGACATCATCCCCAATTTCTATTCACAAATCAAGAGCTGATTACATGCGGAAGATCACCAAAATTCGAATACTTTAGAGGTCGCTTCATGGATTTGACCTAATCTTAAGTAATTGTCGTCTGACTTCTAAGAATTGTGATTTCCTCAAATCCCAAGATCTTGAGACGATTATTTCTACATATTGTCATAAGTGTGTCGTTTACGAGTTCATCTTCAAAGATCAAAGGAAAATTGTGTTTGGAAGACTTTGAATTTCAATTCATACCACAATTGTTTTCTCAGGAGTATGATTCTCGTGTTAAAGTTGTTAATTTTACAAGATTGATGAATACTCTTAAAGCATATGTTTTGAGATTGAATTCAGGTTTTGGAAATGATGTTCCATTTGAATCAAGCATGACAGGCGAGTTTCATTTTGAGTGCCGGTTTCATGGAATCAAGAGGGTATACAATGTTCAAAACATACCCAATATTATCAAACAAACTTCACTCAATACATGTTCGAAATCGCATTGATTCACTTATGTGTCAATTTTCTTCAAGATTTTGAGACCAATGAGTTTACACAAGGAAATTTCGAGTTTCTATCTCGCAAATCATTCAAAGTTGTTACATTACTACAAGAGATTTACAAACTTCAAGTTCCATCAATTTATGGTACAAAGTTACAAGTTACAATACAAAGTACAATTGTTTTGTTTACAAAGAAAGAAATAATATTGCTTCTTCAAGTCTTCTTTGCTTCAGCTTCAAGCAACGCATCCACTTCTTTCTAGTCATGGTCTTCTCTTCGTATTTTAACCTTTCCTCGCTTGCCATCCACTCCTTGTGTTCATGAAATAAGAAAAGGAAAAATTAGCAAACAATCGACATGTGAAAATTCAAGCAAGAATTATTTGTTGAAACAAGAAAGCTCATCATTAGGATTTGAATTTGGAATCAGAATTAAAAGGGTTTTTGTTTTAAATCATAGGCTGTCTTCTCCTATTTTTGCAAATCACAAAAATTTTATTCTTTTTGGTTCACAAAAAAAAAGAAGTTTGCAACTATTTTCCTATTACAAAAGCAAGTCGAAACTGTCAAATATACAAGATGTAAAGCACCCAAATGCAACATAAACAAAAGCAAAACAGCAGCTGCAACAAGACAGCAACAAAAACCAGCAAACTACCCAAATATAGCATAAACAAAAGCAAAACAGCAGCCTGCAACAAGACATCAACAAAAACCAGCAAACTGCCCAAATGCAGCATAAACAAAAGCAAAATAGTAGCCTGAACAAAAGCAAAATACAACAGGCTACTAAAGCAGCCCAAGACAGTACACTAGCAAGACTGGAAAATGGAAATAATTCACAAAACAATGCAAGCTAGCATTGATTCATGGCCCTTATGTCATCATGTTCCTAAATGGAAAATCCTTCAGAGATTATGTAAAAAAAGCTCATTTGTTTTACATCATAGAAAGATGAAGAGGGAAAGATAAAGAGACAGAAAGATATCACCTAAACCAAAATGGTCTAAACAAGCTGCACAATAGCTCCAAAATTCTGCTACAAAACTATCAAAATAGTCCAAAGCCTTACATCAAAATAGCCAAAACAACTTATACAAAAGAAACAAAAAACTCTCATGTTGTCTACCTCAATCAGCCCAAGACCAAGCTTCTATCCAAAACCTACAAACCTTGCAATAATAGTCCAAAAGCCCTACACATGATGTACAAAGCCTGTGCCAAACCAGCCCCTATAGCAGCCCATAAAACTGTCAAAACTGTCCTGCTAACTTGCTGCATAGTAAGCCAAATAACAATCCTACACTGCTTCCTATAACAACTAAAAAGCTACTCAAACTGCAAAAACAACCCATATACCAGTCCAAAACTTGCACAAATATTGCATCAAATAAGCAAAACAGAGAACCTGCATCCAAAAGCATAAAAGCAGCATATCATTGTGTTCAAAAGCTATCAAAATTTCCCCCATTTTCTTACTACCTCACATATATAACAAAAGCAATTAGAGTTCAAGAAAAAAAATACTCACTGCTTAAAAACCTTAAAAAAATTCTACTACAAATTGATCCAAAACTCACCTCTTATATTGACACAAACCTCATCATATCACTACCATGACCACCACTGACTTCCGCCCTTCATCTTCACCTTGAATCTCACATCAAAAACAACTCCATTCCTTCAATACTCCCCCCATTCACTCCACAGACCCTAAACCTTCAATAAACCCTTAACATTTCTCCTAAACCAAAACCACCCATGTTCAAACCATCCTTAAACCTGCTGCAACATTTCCATTAAACCGTCTCTCACTTTGCAACACTTTCCTCCTTTGTTCCCACCATTGACAGACCATCAATTAACTTAAACAAACCTTACACCCTTCAACCAACCTTCATGACCTTACACACATACTCAATAAAATAATTCTCAAACCCATCCTAGATAACAATAAACAACTCAAAATAGAAGTAGTAAAGAAGAAGAAAGCAAAGAAATCGCAAGCACAGAGAGGAAGATGCACTAACCTAAATCGTTCTTGAGACAAGCCTCATCGTCGCCGCTTGAAATATTCATAACAGTCGTCGAACTTCACTTTTCTCTATTCAGAAGGTTGATATTTCGTCTCGGAGTGTGAATCCGCCCTTGAATCTTCCTATTTATTGTTGGATATTGTTCGTTTTGAGTTAGGGTTTCAAAACCCTTTTTGTAGATCTACCGTATTTCTTTATTTTTCTGCAAAACAAAGCCCATATTACGAGAGGAAAATGAAACGGAAAATATAAAAAAAAATTAAGAGAAGACCGTTTCGCGGATGTGGCACCGTCATCTTCATCGTTGCTGTCGCATGTTCTTCATCTTGGTCGTTGTGATTCTTGAACTCCGCCCTTGTAGATCCATTTTTCTGGTTTTTTCTATTTTGTTTGTTTCAACATTTTTGTTTGAATACAAAAGAGGGAGAGGTGAGAGAATCTACGATTGAGAGAGATAGAGTTACAATTTTCTGTGTTTATTCTATTAACTGTTTTTTTTTTGGATAATTATGGGTTTAGGGATTAACACGGTGGTGACATTTGTCACCACCTGTTTGTTTAATTTTTAAAATTATACACAGGCATCTTTCCAGGTCCTACGGTGCACCGTCAATCTGTGGCCAATAGATCTTCATCGCATCATCATCTTTTAGCATCAACACTACAGATCGGCATGCAAACGATACATCCCTCTCAACCAGCTGCACAGGATCAGACTGACCTATCCTTGGGCATGGACTTCTCTTAACTATCAGCACCCCCAGATTGCTTCAAATAAGCCCATTTCTACCACTTCTTTATTGTTTTTCCATTATTTATTTAATTTAGCTTTATTTTATGTTTTAGAATTTAATTTAAATTAAAAAAAAAGATTAGTATTGTTTTAAATAATCATTAGTTTTGAAATAATTTTTGTTTGACATTATTAATTAAATTATTAATTAATTTTATCAAATGAAAAGAGTTTTAGCTTTAATAATTATTTAATAGTTTAAACTTGTATTGTGTGATTTAATAACTTGGGTGTTTATTTATTATGTCATCCCCATTCATAAATTTGTACCCTCATTCCCGAAGCATTGTAATAGCGTAGGACATTTAATTTCCGCAATTTATCGCTTTCCTATAACTGTATAGTAATTAGGTGTTTATGGCAAGATTTAAAATCAATCGCTAGACAACCCTAATCAAAGACAAATTAACTTGAATCTAAAACACTTTTCACACGCGCACCTCTAGGGTAACCTCGCTTGTTGCCTCAGAAACACAGTCATGTCCCTCGAATATGGGACCCTTTAGCAAAGACCCTTCGATAAAAAAAGATCATTGTCCCTCGATATCCCTCGATGTTGCCTTCAGTAAAACGATATAGTCCCTTACAAAAAATTGCTAAAGCGTCTCACAAGTTGCCTTCTATCACTGTACGATTGACCCACGCTTGTCCCTTCACATCCAATGATGGGGCTTCTTACCAGATCAATGGTAAGGTAGCCACATCTAAAGGAGGAGGAAAAGAACATTTAAGACCTTTTGAGTAGATAGGATACTCCTAGTTGCTTGCTTGCTCATAACAAAAACATTTTATATACCCACACTTTCATTTGAAACATTTTCAAAAGACAAACAATTTGTATGTGTTCTTATAGAAACGAGAACCATTACAAAGACACCTTTTCAAAATCACTTTCAAAAACACAAACACCTCTTTGAACTATTTTCGAAACAAACACTTTGTACGGGTTATTATAGAAATGAGAGCCATTACAAAGACATTTTAAAAATACTTTCAAAACCCACACCACAATCACATTTTCAAACAAAAGTAAGTGATCTAGCAATTGCGATCAAACGCAAAACAACCAAGTCAATTCTCCTACCGTGTTACAGAACTGACGACTCTGCTGGGGAATAAACTTAAAAAGTGAGGTTACCTTAGGGTTAGATCACCTTTACTTGCTTTGCTTGCTTTACATTTTTGGGTCCTTGTTTTGGTTATTGTTAAAGATCCTACACTTGGATCTAGGGCACCTTTTAAGGTAAGTAGAAATAAATCCTGGAAGTTTTACGGGGTATACCGATATGGAAGAAGTGATAGCTACGTTAGCATGATACTTCGGCTTGTACTAATGTTCCTTGAGTCAGTAAAGGATAACATTAGGCTTCCTTAGTGTCATTAAGCGCTAACTTACCTTTAGAACCTTCTAATTGACTCATCCTTGACCATTAGGAAGTAGTGAGATAGCCGGCTTTGGTTTTGGCCGAAGATTGGTTGATACTCGATGCTACACTCATTGAGACTTGACTCTTGAGTTTTATTTGGTTACGAGTCAATCGCCTATCGAATGAAGCTTGTGGGAAAGGTAAGTGATATTGAGATCCCTTAGAACCCGGTTACTATTACTAGGACAGGTTGAGCCAACTAAACTTCAAGAGGGTACTTACCTACAAACTCCATGCAAGCCTAAACCTAAGGACTTGTCTGCTTTGTGTGTATATGACTACTTGTATATAAACTTGCTTACTTTGCATACTTGTACATAACATCATACCATAGCATTTGCAATAACCGTTTCAAGGATCTCAAGGGCCTATGATGTAGGGTCACGTTGAACCAGACGTCTATCAAGGGGCAAGAGGATTTATTTTCGTCTAACCAAACACCGTCAAAGATCAAGTACAACAACTTGAGTCAAGGGCTATAACCCACTTGACATGGTGAGCTTAATTCACGTGGATGGACATCCACCGATACAAAGTTCTCCAATCAAAACTATAAGTGACCACTAACATTTACCCCGCGAGATCCTTGAAAACATGCATCCACATATCATGCATCATATCATGACAGGTTTCTCCCATACAGGCCTTCTTATCTTCCTACTGTTTATTTCAGTAAGATGGATATGGAACAAATGGTGAAAGATCTTCAAGCTCAAAACGCTCAATTCTAAAAAATGTTCTTGGATTTGGCTAAGGGGCAAGAGGACCTGAAGAATCTTCTTCTCAAAGACAAGAAGAAAAAGTCCAAGAAGTTAGTAGGCGTCCTGAACTTGGGAAGAAGACTTAAAGGACTAGTCAAGGGAGATCTAGATCTTCCAACTCCATCCAACATAGGGGATAGTCATGAAGAAGACAATAGTCTGGACATTAATGAAGTCGAAGCTTACTACTCTGAGGCATAATATTCTCCCGCTGATGACAAGTACAAACAATTAGAGGATCGCCTCATTGCTATGGAAATTCAGCAGATACCTGGCTTGCATTCAGGAGACATGGGTTTGGTTTTTGGAGTGGTCATCCCATAAAAGTTAAAAATCCATACCTTTGCCCTGTACGATGGAGTCTCTTGCCCTAAGATGCACTTAAAGTCTTATGTTCGCAAGATTCAACCATACACAACTGATCCGAAGCTTTGGATCCATTTCTTCCAAGATAGCCTGATAGGGACTCAACTTGAATGGTTCTATCAATTGGAGAGTTCTCGCATCCACACCTGGGAGGATTTAGCTACTGCATTCTACAAGCAGTACCAGTACAACGCTGATCTTATACCAACTCGTGTGCAATTGCAGAACATGACCATGGGTTCCAACGAGAGCTTCAAAGGATACGTCCAAAGGTGGAGAGATCTGGCTGGTAGGGTGCAGCCCTCTTTAACTGATAGGGAGCTGATTGATATCTTCATGGGAACTTTGATAGGACCTTTCTTCAAACACCTAATTGGGATCTCCTCGGCCAGGTTCACCGAGCTGATACTGACTGGCGAAAGAGTCGAAGCTGGCATCAAAAGCGGTAAAATCCAATGGGGTGCATCCTTGAGTACAGGGAAACAACCTTTCATCGGGAAGAAAGAGTCTGATGCTGCATACGGTCAAAAAGGTCGTAACAAGGGCAACCACGATCAACACGTAGGAGCAATCCTGATCTCTAATCTTATACCTGCTCAACAAAGACAGGGGCATCAACATAAAGAGGTTGCGCCTAAAAGACAATTCACTAAGATCAACATGTCACTGGCTTAAGCGCTACAACACATGTTGAAGGCAGAGTTGATTGTGTTAAAGGCTCCTCTATGGAACCCCAACACTTCCGCTCCTGCCTATCATCCCAATGAAAGGTATGCATACCACTCTGATAGTCCAGGATACGACACGAATAGCTGTTGGGCTCTGAAGAACAAGATCCAAGACATGATTGATGCCAAGGAGATCGAGTTTGACCCTCCGGAGACTCCAAACATGATCATTGCTCCTATGATGAATCATTGAAAGATTTTGTTCATTTGAATTTTCAAGTTGTAATCTCTTTTGTTGTTCAAACACTTATCAATTAATGATTAAACTTTGATTCATTAATGCATTGCATATGTTTGTCTTTAGTCGATCCATTCGTTTTCATTACATTTAAACTATGCTTTTTACTCTCTTTATGACATTCAACTCTTGCTAAAAGTTACAAGCCTTTAGAGGGAGGATGACGAAAACAATGTCTTCATCTCATACAGTATGCTTTTGGACAGACCTTGCTGACGATGTACAGGCGTTTATTTCAAATACTAAACACTGGAGTTATAAGGAAGATAATCCCTAGTCAACCCCTTTGAGCCAAAGAAGTAGAAGTTTTCTTTTTTACACAAATTGAAACCTTCAATCAAAACCTTGGGCAGGGTAGTCTCTCAGTTAATTCAAATGTGCATTCAGTCGCAAACTTTCACTTCGTATACAACAAGTGATATCAAAAACATTCCTCTGGAATCAAAAGACAGTGATGGTTCCCTACCAAATAGACAGTCATTAAGAAAACCCCACTAAGTCAAAACCTACAAAGGAGACTTAAGAAAACTGGGGAATCCCGCTGATTATAATCTCAAAACAAGAACAATCATGAAAAAATCAGGGATAATAAATCAAAAAGAGGTCACTACAAATCCTCAATGTCATGAAAAATGTTGCAAAAAATGACTGCCTTCCGATAAACTAAACTTGTCTGAACCATCACCAAAATGTCATTTCAGACTCAATTGGAGTTCAAACGCACAATTAGCTGAGTTTATGACTGAATAACATCACAAAGAGCGGGTGGATACAAATACACTTTGAGCCTTGTCCATTTTTTATTAAACCGTGAACCAAGCCATGTTACAACCCTTCAAAAGTCCAAATTGAAGCATGGGTTAGTTCGAAAGCATACTGTTACAAAAGGTATCCTGAATCCTATAAGGCTTTACTCTAAATCTTGAGTTTGAATTTTCTTACAAAACTTCTTTACTTGCTAAAATGCATTTTCAAAATTTCAAGACAAGCATAAACTTTTCATTATTTTAATATCATTGTTTGCATATGGCTATTTGTTTGACAGCGAAGAAATTCACACAACGAATATCCAGTGAACGAAAGCTCTCTCAGTGAACAAAGTCATTTCAAGTTGGATGACACTTCCAATGACAAATATCCTATCAACAAGGGGGCATGACATGTAACTATCAAGCACACCTGGGGCAATCCAGTCAAGATCCCAAGAAATTTCTCAAGAAATGCTGAATATACCAGGGGTAGGTCTCCATCACTTGGGGCATTGAACGCAAATACCAACAAAAGGTTACATACATTTAATTAATTCTTGGTAGTGCCACAAACACTTGCTACTAGGAGCAGTGAAAAATATCCCCAAGATCCTTCTCATAGGATGATTCCCAGCCAGAGTTTCAATCTCTGAAAACTTCTCACCAGTTGAGTCGACCTCAAGAACCCTAAAGGATTTTCCCCAGTGAAGAAGACACCTCTCCAACGAACCGACAAGAGGGTTTATTTCCCCAATAAACTACAGATTCTCCAAATTGAGTTTGCCTCTCTGACTACTACAAATCAAAGGACCACAACTCTTCTTTCCCAGTAGACTACTCTACAATCCCTAGCAAGTTACCGTGAAGCCTAGACCCGACCAGATATCAGTTCAACTTTGAATCCCCAGTACAGCAACGAACAACTGAGACTCCTGAACTTTTTTTCCCAAGCAAGAGTCAACACTCTCCACAGAGTTTTCAACATTCCCCAATGGAGCTCTCCTCAAACAACAAAACAGGAATCCTTGGTGGAAATATTCTAAGCAAAGTTTGAAGACTCGCCTACTCTTCAACAACAATCCGGGATTTAATGACTCCCCAGCATTTGTCAAGGATTTATTTTCCCAGACAAAGATACGTTCAAATAAAATTGCATCCTTCATGCATGACAAGTGCATACGACACAATCTCATTTATTTTGAGAACATCATTGCACCATGCATTTCATACATCATGACATTGCATACATCTAACGGTTTACCTTTTTTAGGAAAAGGTTAATCAACAGATGGCTATTGTCAATAATCTTAAAAAGGTAAAAAATTAATACCTGTAACAAGCCAGGGCAATTATCTACACGACCATCTGAAGCAATCCTACACGGGATCCTTCCCATACACTCTTCTAGAAACATTTCAGATCCGATCCAGATACGGCTGACATTCTGACACTTATTCCAGATTCCTTCTAGGGACAGTTCATATGCGATCTAGATATGGCTGACATTCTGATTCTTATTCCAGATTCCTTCTAGGGACAGTTCAGACGCGATCCAGATTCAGATGTCATTCTATCACTCATTCAAATACAGTCTAGATACGATCCATATACGTATATCATTCTGATACTTCTTTCAGCATACCTTTCCAATATAGTCTAGATACGATCCAGATACGGATGTCATTCTGACACTCATCTCTCAGATACGAGTCAGATACAATTCATTTATGAATATTATTTTGATGCTCTTCCAAGACCTCTGTTGGGTCAGTTTAAATATCTCAACGGTTTATCCTGATTCTTTCCGGTAGACATTTTCTCTTTTATCTGGTTCAATTGAATCAATCCTAAGATTCTTCTGATTTCCATTCCAGTCAAAGTTAATTGAAGACCTTCTCTGGTTCAGTCAGATCGACACTAAAATCTCTCTTATTTCTATTCCAGTCGAAGATATTCCAAGACTTTTATCTGGTTCAATTGAATTGATTCTAAGATTCTTCTGATTTCCATTTCAGTCAAAGTTAATCCAAGACCTTTTGTCTGGTTCAGTTGAATCGATCCTAAGATTCTTCTGATTTGTATTCCAGTCAAAGTTAATCCAAGACCTTCTCTGGTTCAGTCAGATCGACACTAAGATATCTCTGATTTTTATTCCAATTGAAGATATTTCAAGACCTTTATTGTTTCAGTTAAATCAACACTTCAATTTCAACAAAATATGAAGACTTACACCATACGTCCCCAACATCAATCAGGGATTTATTTTCCCTAATCCAACCATAATGCAGCAGAACAGCTTACATGCGCATACATTACATTCATACATCATAAACAACGATGACACAAATGCATTAAACTATGCATTTCATGCATCATGGCATTACATACAACTAACTCTTTACCTTTTTCAGGAAAGATCAATCAACAAAAAATTATCATCAAATTTTCAACGAGACAAGACAAATATCTATGAACAAATCAATCATCGATCAATTCTCGAAACAAGACTAAATTGTCTATCTACATGACAAATATTTCCTTCCGACCTTTATCGATTCAGTTTAAATCTCTCAACGGTTTATTCTGATTCTTTCCCCCAGATATATTCTCTGGTTCAGATAAATCGCTCGAAGATTTATTCTGATTCTTCTCCAAACCCCTGCTGGTTCAGTTTAAATCTCTCAATGATTTATTGTGATTCTTTCCCGTAGACATCTTCTCTGGTTCAGATAAGTCGCTTCAAGATTTATTCTGATTCTTCTCTAGACCCATGTTGGTTCAATTTGAAAATCTCAACGGTTCATTCTGATTCTTTCCCCAGACATCTTCTATGGTTCAGATAAATCGCTCCAAGATTTATTATGATTCTTTTCCAGACCCTTGCTGGTTCAGTTTTAAACCTCTCAACAATTTATTCTGATTCTTTCCTAGTAGACACTTTCTCTAGTTCAGATAAATCGCTCCAAGATTTATTCTGATTCTTTTCCAGACCTATGCTGGTTCAGTTTTAAACCTCCCAACGGTTCATTCTAATTCTTTCCTAGTAGACACTTTCTCTGGTTCAGATATGTCGCTTCAAGATTTATACTTATTCTTCTCCAGACCCTTATTGGTTCAGTTTGAATCTCTCAACGGTTTATTCTAATTCTTTACCACATACATCTTCTCTGGTTCAGATAAATCTCTCCAAGATTTATTCTGATTCTTCTCCAGACCCCTGATGGTTCAATTTAAATCTCTCAATGGTTTATTTTGATTCTTTCCCGCCGACATCTTCTCTGGTTCAGATAAATCGCTCCAAGATTTATTCTGATTCTTTTCTAGACCTCTGCTGGTTCAGATTTAAACCTCTCAATGGTTTATTTTGATTCTTTCCTAGTAGACACTTTCTCTGGTTCAGATAAGTCGCTTCAAGATTTATTCTGATTCTTCTCCAGACCCCTGTTGGTTCAGTTTTAAACCTCTCAAATGGTTTATTCTGATTTTTTCCTAATAGACATTGTCTCTGGTTCAAATAAATGCTCCAAGATTTATTCTTATCCTTTCCAGTCAAATAAAATGCAAGACTTCTGCTAGTTTTAGTTTAAATCGACCAAAGGTTTATCCTAATTCTTTTCCAGTTGAAGTCAAGTTCAGACTTAGTCTAATTTCTATCAACAATCACCTTTGGATGGCATCTATAAGCCCATCTCCGACAATTCTCCATCATTTCTCCAAATGGCATCTTTAAGTCCATTCCCTACACAATCAACCAACACATCACCGAGTGCAAATTTATGGGCACTCTAGTGTTCAATCATCTTCCACTTTAAAGCTACGAACGACAAACATGCCGATCTCACTTTTCAAGTTTAAGAAGATTGAACAGGGGAAACTGTTGTATCCCAAAATATTCCCTCCCGTTTTTCATTCAAGATACTACCCTAGGGTTTCTCAAGTACTCAATTTGGCTAAGAAGTTAATCAGACAGATTCTCTTCCTAGGCTGTAAGTTTCAAATCATGCATTGCAAGTTTGCTCAGTCAATGGTTCAGATGACTGAAAGTGACTCCATTGACCCAAAAGTTAACCTTTTGCGAGACCAAGTTAAAACGATTGTAACTTATTCATTAATCAATATTCTTCAGTGGTTCTTTTTGCATACGACTCTCCTTGACGTCATCTCCAATTTCTCTTCACAAATCAAGAGATGATTACGCGCGGAAGATCAATAAAATTCGAATACCTTAGAGGTCACTTCATGGATTTGACCTAATCTTAAGTAATTGTCGTCTGACTTCTAAGAATTATGATTTCCTCAAATCCCAAGATCTTGAGACGATTATTTCTGTATATTGTCATAAGTGGTGTCGTTTACGAGCTTATCTTCAAAGATCAAAGGAAAACTGTGTTTGGAAGACTTTGAATTTCAATTTATACCACAATTGTTTTCTCAGGACTATGATTCTCATGTTGAAGTTGTTAATTTTACAAGATTGATGAATACTCTTAAAGCATATGTTTTGAGATTGAATTCAGGTTTGGAAATGAAGTTCCATTTGAATCAAGCATGGAAGGCGAGTTTCATTTTGAGTGCAGTTTTCATCGAATGAAGAGGGTATACAATGTTCAAAACATACCAAATATTATCAAACAAACTTCACTCAATACATGTTCGAAATCGCATTGATTCACTTATGTGTCAATCTTCGTCAAGCTTTTGAGACCAATGAGTTCATACAAGGAAATTTCTAGTTTCTATCACGCAAATCATTCAAAGTTGTTACATTACTACAAGAGATTTACAAACTTCAAGTTCCATCAATTTATGTTACAAAGTTACAAGTTACAATACAAACTACAATTGTTTTGTTTACAAAGAAAGAAATAATATTGCTTCTTCAAGTCTTCTTTGCTTCATCTTCAAGCAACACATCCACTCCTTTCTATCCATGGTCTTCTCTTTATTTTTTAACCTTGCCTCGCTTGCCACCCACTCCTCATGTTCACGAAACAAGAAAAGGAAAAATTAGCAAACAATCGACATGTGAAAATTGAAGCAAGAATTATTTATTGAAACAAGAAATCTCATCATTAGGATTTGCATTTGGAATCAAAATTAAAAGGTTTTTTTTAAATCATAGGCTGTCTTCTCCTATTTTTGCAAATCACAAAAAGTTTGTTCTTTTTGGTTCACAAAAAGAAAACATGTTTGCAACTATTTTCCTACTGCAAAAGCAAGTCAAAACTGTCAAATATGCAAGTTGAAAAGCACCCAACGCAGCATAAACAAAAGCAAAATAGCAGCTGCAACAAGATAGCAACAAAAACCAGCAAACTGCCCAAATGCAGCATAAACAAAAGCAAAACAGCATCCTGCAACAAGACATCAACAAATATAGCAAACTTCCTAAATGCAGCATAAACAAAAGCAAAACATCAGCCTGGACAAAAGCAAAAGACAACAAACTACTAAAGCAGCCCAAGACAGTACAATAGCAAGACTGGGAAATAGAAATATTTCACAAAACAATGCAAGGTAGCATTGATTCATGGCCCTTATGTTATCATGTTCCTAAATGGAAAATCCTTCAAAGATTATGTAAAAAAAAGCACATTTGTTTTACATCATAGAAAGATGAAGAGAGAAAGAGAAAGAGACAGAAAGATATCACCTAAACCAAAACGGTCCAAACAAGCTGCACAATAGCTCTAAAATTCTACTACAAAACTATCAAAATAGTCCAAATCCTTACATCAAAATAGCCAAAACAACATACACAAAAGCAACCAAAAACTCTCCTGCTGTCTACCACAAATAGCCCAAGACCAAGCTTCTGTCCAAAACCTGTAAACCTTGCAATTACAGTCCAAAATCCCTGCACATGATGTACAAAGCCTGTGCCAAACTAGCCCCTATACCAGCCCATAAAACTGTCAAAACAGTCTTGCTAACTTGCTGCATAGTAAGCCAAATAACAATCCTGCATTGCTCCCCATAGCAAGCTAAAAAGTTGCTCCAACTGCAAAAATAGCCCATATACCAGTCCAAAACCTGCATGAATATTGCATCAAATAAGCAAAACAGAGAACCTGCATCCAAAAGCATAAAAGCAGCGTATCATTGTGTTCAAAAGCTATCAAAATTTCCCCCTATTTTCTTACTAACTCACTGTTGTACCCCAACATTTGCCCTCCCATATTCTTCAAGATTTGTCAAGATCAACCTTCAAATGGTTCAAGATTTCTCAAAGGTTGCACAGTCAAACATCCTCATAAGCCATTCAAAACTAGGGTTTTGGTTCTTGCCAGGAAGTTAAGGTTTTCAAGGGCTCAAACAAGTCCCATATGCCTATATACATTGCCAAGCATCTCCAATCCATGTTTCAAGACTCACAGCATCAAATTGCACAGTCAAAAGCCCTATTTGGTTCTCAATCAACTGTAGGGGTAAAATGGTCATTTGGCAGTCAAAAGTAAAAAAATTTGGTCAACATATTATTTTGAAGCCACAATCATCATTTTATCAAGTCTTGATCATGATTCCACAAGCATGGCTCAAAAATCATCAAGATGCCAAAAGTTTCTATTTTTGGATAGTTGAAAAGTCAACTGTAAATTGACCAGGGCATACCTTTTTCATGGTTCATCAGAAAAATCCCATCCAATGCTCATTTTGAAGGGGATGACATTTCCTACAACTCATCTTCACATTCCAAGTACAATAAATGCTCTCACAAAAAGTTATCAATTTCTACATTATAGGTCATTTTCAAAAGTCAACAAAAAGGCACTTTAAGTCAAAGACCATAACTTGAGATTGGTAAATCAAAATGACATGGGACCAAAGGCATTGGTTAGAGGACTTCAATAACTTTCCAAAATGTCCAAGAACATGTTCATATGATCAAAATTGAGCAACATATACATTGGAGAAGTTGGGAAATTTTTGGGAATTTGCAAAAGTCAACTTTGCCTAAAACACTTCATTTTTGCTAATGGGCCTCAAATTCTTTCTTGAAACATTGCCCAAGGCCTATGCACGACCCATTGAACTTAAATTGAATTATTTTCTTATTTTTATTAATTATTTGGATTTTTAATTGATTAATAATTCATTTAATTGATTTAATTGTAGGAAAATTCAAAAGATATGTTTTTTAAATCTTTTGTGGAGCAAAAATACTCAGGGCAAGCTGGCAATTTCGTTTGTCAATCAAGGAGACAAAATCATCCAAAATTGGCAAGGTTTCTCAATCAAAAGGATGCTAAAAGATTTGATTGAAAATCAAATATACAATCTTCAATACAATGGATCTTTGACCAAGATTTGCCCTAGTTTTCATTCTACTATATATGCTGAAGCAAACCCTAAAGCCTTAGACGCGCAAGCTGCTATCAAACACCATAGCCAAATTCCAAAAATTCAAAGAAAAACCAAAAAACTGTTTTTCATATTGCAGATCAATTCAAGGCCTTAGAGTGATTCCAATACATTGCTAGGACATTCAGGGACGATTTGCAATCAAGAACGAGCTCTAACACTCAAAGAATCGTTCTACACAATCACACGGTTTAGCATTCTTTTCCATAATCGAAACTTAAGTTTTATGCATCATTAACATGTTTTGATTCTTGCTTTGCATTGCTAACATCATTATGAAGCTTTTGGTATTGATTAATTGCCCTATGGTGCCCAGAAACGCAAAACACCATTGTTGAATTCTAGGGTTTT
Organism: Vicia faba; assembly: GCA_948472305.1. Lineage (NCBI taxonomy): Eukaryota > Viridiplantae > Streptophyta > Magnoliopsida > Fabales > Fabaceae > Vicia > Vicia faba. The sequence continues at coordinate 964,474,973 of OX451740.1, forward strand.
TGAAGCTCTCAATTGGGGCTTTCCACATACAGCAAAATTGGACCTCATAATGCATATGGTTGAATTCGTCAAGGCCAGACGAATTCAACCCAACCATCGCGCCCTTTTTATATTACATGTAGACCTAATCACTATTATTGGCAGTTTTTTTTTGTGGGGGTTTAAAACCCCCGCTATTTGTTTGTTTTTCTTACAGGTCAACGAAGAAGATGACGTGCTGGCAATATGTGGTTGGTCTATTCAAATAAATGGCGCGCGCGTGTTTGTTTTCAGCATATGTTATTGTATCATGTATTATTTTAATTGCTTATTATGTTAACAAAAGCATGCGTTTGGCTTAGTGGAAAGGGACGTGTCTGGCAATTGTTGGGACCTGGGTTCGATTCCCAGGTCCACCCAAATCTCAATATTATTTTTTCTAATGTGTTCCTATGCAGCTTCACAAGAACATTCTACCATATGTCCTCACGCATCAGCCTGCCAAGTGGCCCTGAAGCTCAATCCAAAGGCCAGGGATGGCTCCACACCATGTTCCAAGTCAATGAGCATGCACATGATTCCAGAAGTCAACAAGGGCTTTGTGCTATTGGGCCTGAATTCCAGAATAACACCTCCTTTGGGTCCATCAGACCCCCCTGGTTAATTACTTCTTTTCTTCTTATTTTCTATTTTGTTTTCTTTTAAATTACTAATTATTAATATTATTAACTAATAAATTAATATTTTTAATAAAATTCAAAGAATAAAAAATGTAAATACTTTCATTAATTATTATTATTCCTATTTATTAATTTATTTTGTAAATAAATACTAACAAATAAATTAGTTTAATATAGGTCAATTTTCATCTTTTTCTCAATAAATAAAAATTATGTAGAATTAGGGCTTGACAATTTTCAATCATATTTTATTAATTATCATTATTCTTATTAATTATTATTATCTTTGTAAATAAAATGTAAATTAAATAATTTAGTTAATTAGGTTAACTTTGACATTTTTTATTAATAATTAAAATAAACTTAGAACTAGGGTTTTCTTGACTTTTAATTTCCTTTTTCTTTTTATTTTCATTAAAATATTAAAAACACAAAAAACATTTTTTCTTTCTTATTAATTAATTAATTAGTTTAGGGTTAATATTTAATTAAATGCAAAGGACAAAAAACTCATATTTTCTCAAAAGGGTCAAAAACCCTAGGACGTTCCAATTTAATTCTTTCGCGCATTATCTTATTTTGATTATTTATGTATCTTCTCAATGGATGTAATAGTAATTAGCATTTTACCGCTTTCTTTACTTTCCGCATTTATTTCCAAACGGGTTATGTTTTTGGCGATGTATAGACCCGCGCCTTGTAATAGCGTAGATTCATATTTCCGCACTTTAATTTTCCGCACTCTTAACTGTTAATATGCATGAAAGACTGAATGAAAATTAAAAGCAACTCGTAGATCACCAAATAACATGATCAAAGATAAACATTAACTGAAAAACAACACACAAGCACATGCCACTCTTAGGGTACGCCTCACTCGTTGCCTCGAATGTGGTCGTCAAGTATAGGGTGTCTTAGAGGTCGCCCTCCTATCTAAAGATCCAGTTGCCTCGAAACGGTTGCCTCGGATAAAAAAGGATCTAGGACATTAGGGTTACTTCTAAGGTGTCCTACTATTGCTTCGGTGACCACATTGTCCCTTAATCGAATTGACCCGAATACCTCCAACGACGGTGCTACCTACTTCTCAACAGTGGGATAGCACTGTTTAAAGGACTCTTACACAGCCTAATTCCTTAGAGTAGGTAGATTCTCCTGGGTACTTGCTCTTTCAAACAAACAAAAAATATTTTTTCACACTTACACTTTCTAAAAGTTTTCAAACAAATTTTTCATACACTCTTGAGGACAGATACAAGAGTTACTTAGAAATTTTTCAAACGAAACTTTTTCAAAACCCACACACATTTGAAAAGCAAACATTTTTGAAAACATAAGAGCAAGTACCTAAGAGCCCGTGGATAACCACGGATAGAAAGGGTGCTAACACCTTCCCTTTTTATAAATCTACCTCCCGAACCGAGAGACATCTCAAAGAAGGAATTTTGCTGTGCTTTTGTCCTTTCCATGTTGGAGAACATAAAAGATGGTGGCGACTCTTGCTTACCGCGACATTTCGCGAACCAGCTTAAAACAGTCAGTTCTATTTCCACCGATCACAGAACTGGCGACTCTGCTGGGGATATTTAAAGTGAGGTGTACCTTAGGATTAGATCATCCTTATGTTTTCAATTTCCTGTTTTGATTGCTTTAATATTGTGGGCCTGTTTTGGGAGTTCTATAGATCCTAACCCGGATCTAGGGGATACCTTTTAGGTAGCAACAAACTGTGAGGGAACTGTGCGGGGTATACCGACACGGTTGAAGCAGTTGCTACGTTGATGTGGCACTTTGGTGAGTACCGGTAACCCTTGAGTCAAGTCAAGGAGAGTACGGGGCCGCCGCGTGGTGTCGTGAAGCATCAACTGACCTTAGGAACCTTACTTGACCATCCTGGCCTCTTTAGGGTAGTGAGATGATCGACTTTGGTGCAGTCCGAAGTCGGTTGATACTCGATACTACACTCATTGAGGGTTGTTTTCTTGGAATATTTTGATCGCCAGTTCAGTGGCTAAATCAAAACAATGAACACATAAAACAACCCAATGATATTGAGATCCTCTAGAACCCGGTTACTTTTGATAGGACAGGTCTTAACCAACGAAACTGAAAGAGGGTAGTACCTAGACTTCATGCTGGCCTAAACTCTAAGGGCTCTCTGTGTGACTTGTGTACCTTCATACTTGAACTACTTGCATACTTGTTATATAACAACACGAGTTCCTTGCAGGTTTTGTTTACAATCCTTAATTGGGACTCATTACAGGGCCTACATACCTCACTCCACGCATAGCATAACATCATACCATCATACCATTGCATACATCCTGCATAAGGACTGACCCATTTCAAGGATCTCAAGGGCTTGTGATGCAGGTCATGATGAACCAGAATGTCTAGCAAGGGGAAAAAGGGGATTTATTTTCCTCTAGCCAAGGTTGACAACTTGAGTCAGGGGCTATGACCCACTCGATATGGTGAGCTTTGACTCTTGAAGAAGGACTCTCAACAACATGAAGTTCCTTCAATCAAGCTACCAAATTCTAACAATTTTCTTGTCTACCCCGCGAGATCCTTGAAAACATTTCATGCATACATACAAATCATTGAATTACATGTACCCCTTTTTACAGGTCACTTATCTTTTTCGCTGTTTATTTCAGCAATCATCATGAATCCTGAATCATCCAATGAACAAGCTATCAAGGCCCTCCAGGCCCAGAATGCCCAGTTCCAAGAGATGGTTATGATCCTAGCCCAGGGTCAACAGGATTTGAAGACTCTTCTTCTAAAGGAGAGGAAGAAGAAGAAGAAGAGGACTATTTTGTTCAACCCTAGACGCAGATCTGGGAATGGATCACAAAATGAGGCTGATATGGCTACTTCTTCTGCAGGCAAAGACATTCCCCAAGAGAGAGAGGTTCCTAGTCCAGTGGTCTCCGACAACGAGACTGATTACAATGATGAACAATACCCTCCTGCTGAGGATAAGTACAAACAGCTAGAGGACCGGTTAAATACTATGGAGATAAAGAAAGTGCCCGGCCTGGACTTCGAAGATCTAGGTCTATCCTCTGGGGTGGTGATCCCTCACAAATTCAAAGCACATGCCTTTGCAAAATACGACGGGGCATCCTGTCCTAAGCTGCATCTCAGATCCTATGTAAGGAAGATCCAACCTTACACTGTTGACAAGAATCTATGGATCCATTTCTTTCAGGAAAGTCTTTCAGGGACTCAACTCGAATGGTTTTATCAACTAGATGGAGCCAGTATCAGTACAATTCCGACCTCGATCCTACGCGTACCCAACTCCAGGGTATGTCACTAGGGACGGGTGAAGGATTCAAGGAATATGCGCAAAAGTGGAGAGACCTTGCTGGAAGGGTGCAACCACCTCTGACCGACCGTGAGCTCGTTGATATGTTCCTGGGGACCCTGTCTGGTCCGTTCTTCCACCATCTGATTGGTAATTCTTCCGCTGGGTTTACAGATCTGATTTTGACCGGGGAGAGGATTGAAGCTGGTATCAAGGCTGGAAAGATTCAAGAAGCTGCACCTTCAGATGCTCAGAAAAAGCCTTACCATGGAAAAAAAGAGTCCAACGCTGTGCATGGTAAAAAGAGCTATCATGATCAACATGTAGGGGAAACCCAAATCTCTAATCCTATGCCTGCTCAGCAAAGACAGGGGCAGCAACGTAAGGAGGTCGCACCCAAACGACAGTTCACTAAGATCAACATGTCACTGGAGCAAGCGCTACAACAAATGTTGAAGGCAGGGCTGATTACCTTAAGGGCTCCTCTCCGGAATCCAAACACTTCTGCTCCTAACTATCATCCCAATGAAAGGTGCGCATACCATTCTGATAGCCCGGGACATACTACGGACAACTGTTGGGCTCTGAAGAACAAGGTCCAAGACATGATTGATGCTAAAGAAGTCCATTTTGAAGCACCAGAGACTCCAAACATAATCACTGCTCCTTTTCCAAATCACTGAAGGCTTTTGTTTATTTGAATTTCCGAGTTGTATTTTTCTTTGCTTATACAAACAATTAATGTCATAGCAAACTTGTTTATTCCATTAATGCATCGCATATGTCTGTTTTGAATTAATCCAATTACATTCACTATATTCAAATTGCTTTCATATTTTTTGTGATGATCAACGCTCGGTTAATAATTCTAAGCCTCTTGAGGGAGGATGACGAAAACGATACCACAATTTACAGTATGCTTTTGAATAGACCCCGTTGATGAGGTACAAGCATTGTTTCAATTCCTAAACACTGAAGTCATAAGGAAGATAATCCCTCGTTAACCCCCTTTGAGCCAAAGAAGTAGGAGTTTTTCTTTTCGAAAATTGAAACCCTTAATCATAACCTGGGGCAGGGTAGTTTTCTCAGTTGATCCAGGTGCACAATGGATGGCACCAAAGGAGTCCTTCCGAAACAAAAGACAGTGATGGTTCCTATAATCATAAAGACAGGCAGTCGTCATCTTTCAAAATAAAAGCCCAATAAGTCAAAACCTATGAAGGAGACTTACAAAGTTGGGGCATCCTGCTGACTGTAAATACAAAAAGAAACAGTTCAGGCAAAAACAGGGATAACGAAATCAAAAAGAAAGAGGTCCTACAAACCCTCGACAAGGAAATGACTGCTTATTCAAAATAAACTGTCAATACCCGAACCATCATTGGAATGTCAGAGCAAAGACTCAAACAAGGTCTAACGCACGATCAGCTGAGTTTAGGTTTGAAGAACATCACGAAGAACGGGTGGGTACAAATAAAATTTGAGCCTTTATCCTTTGTTTCTTAAAACTGTGAACCAGACCACGTTATAACCCTTAAAAGTCCTAGCTGAAGCATGGGTTAATTCGAAAGCATACTGTTACAAAAGGTATCCTGACTCCTTAAGGCTTGCGGTAAAATAACGAGTTGACATCACCGTTTACAAAAAAAATTAATTTGTTTTATGGAAAAATGCATTGTCAAAAACTTCAAGACAGACATAAGCTTTGCATTTTTAATATAACATTGCTTGCATATGACTATTTGTTTGAACAACATAGAAGTTCGCACGACGAATGTCTAATGAACAAAAGCACCTCCAATCAAGGGGCATGGCATGATCATTGTCCACCATCTGGGGCAGTTAAGTCAAGATTCGGAGAATCTCTCAAAAGGCCAACCAGCTTGGGGCAAATCTCCATCTGGATCACTTGGGGCATTGGACGATCAAACGAAGATCTTCTGGTGGTATGACAATGCAGCACTACTGACAGTGACAACTCCCTACATCCTGAGAATATGGAAATAGTCGAAAAAATACTATGCATAATCAAAGACCCGCTAGGTCGACTGGCCTAGGAAAAAATAAGGGCTTCCCGGCGAACCAAAAGGGTTCGGGAAAAAATAAGGGATGAAAATAAAAAAATCTGTACACCCGGCAAGTCGAAAACCTGAAAAGGCGGCTTGGGAAAAAAAGGGTATCCCGATGCACTGAAAACCCGAAAGGGCGGTCCAGGCAAAAGTTAGCGATCAAAGCGTACGACTATGTTCCGACATCTCGTCACGTGCCTACCAGAAGAAGATTTATCAATCGGCAGTTGTCAAACACCTCCACAGGTACCTTCTCCCACAGAAACTGGGGCAATAAGAATTGTCTGAACTGTACAAGTTGCTCTGTTCGCCGAGGTACCAAGGTAAGTTCAGCTGAAGAACATGACCAAGATACCTTCACTCCCCGCAGAGTAAGACAAGATTCAACAATACTCTCCCCAAGCAGAGTTGGTCTCCCATCATCCCTAAAAAGGCACAGTATCCCCAGCAACTCAGTGATACTCTCCCCAAGCAGAGTCAGTCTACTGTCAGCCTTAAGGAAGTTGGGAACCCCCAGAAGATCTCAACATTCCCCAGCAGAGTCGCCAGTTCTGTGATCGGTGGAAATAGAACTGACTGTTTTTAAGCTGGTTCGCAAAATGTCGCGGTAAGCAAGAGTCGCCACCGTCTTTTATGTTCTCCAACATGGAAAGGACAAAAACACAGCCTAATTCCTTAGAATAGGTAGATTCTCCTGGGTACTTGCTCTTTCAAACAAACAAAAAATATTTTTTCACACTTATACTTTCTAAAAGTTTTCAAACAAATTTTTCATACACTCTTGAGGACATATACAAGAGTTACTTAGAAATTTTTCAAACGAAACTTTTTCAAAACCCACACACATTTGAAAAGCAAACATTTTTGAAAACATAAGAGCAAGTACCTAAGAGCCCGTGGATAACCACGGATAGAAAGGGTGCTAACACCTTCCCTTTCTATAAATCTACCTCCCGAACCGAGAGACATCTCAAAGAAGGAATTTTGCTATGCTTTTGTCCTTTCCATGTTGGAGAACATAAAAGACGGTGGCGACTCTTGCTTACCGCGAAATTTCGCGAACCAGCTTAAAAACAGTTAGTTCTATTTCCACCGATCATACTCACCTATATAACAAAAGCAATTAGAGGTCAAGAAAAAAATTCTCACTGCTTAAAAACCTAAAAAAAACTCTACTACAAATTGATCCAAAACTCACCTCTCATATTAACACAAACCTCATCATATCACTACCCTGACCACCCCTGACTTCTGCCCTTCATCTTCAACTTGAATCTCACATCAACAACAACTTCATTCCTTTAATACTCCCCCCATTCACTCCACAGACCCTCAACCTTCAATAAACCCTTAACATTTCTCCAAAACCAAAACCACCCATGTTCAAACCATCCTTAAACCTGCTGCAACATTTCCATCAAACCGTCTCTCACTCTACAACACTTTCCTCCTTTGTTCCCACCATTGGAAGACCATCAATTAACTTAAACAAACCTTACACCCTTCAATCAACCTTCATGACCTTACACACATACTCAATAAAATAATACTCAGACCCATCCTAGATAATAAAAAACAACTCAAAATAGAAGTAGTAAAGAAGAAGAAAGCAAAGAAATCGCAAGCACAAAGAGGAAGATGTACTAACCTAAATCGTTCTTGAGACAAGACTCATTTTCGCCGCTTGAAATGTTCATAACTGTCATCGAACATCACTTTTCTCGGTTCAAAAGGTTGATATTTCATCTCGGAGTGCGAATCCGCCCTTGAACCTTCCTATTTATCCTTGGATATTGTTCGTTTTGAGTTAGGGTTTCAAAACCATTTTTGTAGATCTACTGTATTTCTTTATTTTTCTACAAAGAAAAGCCCAGATTAGGAGAAGAAAACAAAACGGAAAATATAAAAAAAATTAAGAGTAGACTGTTTCGCAGCGGTGGCACCGTCATCTTCATCGTTGCTGCCGCATGTTCTTCATCTCTGTCGTTGCGATTCTTGAGTTCCACTGTTGTAGATCCATTTTTCTAGTTTTTTTTTTATATTTTTTGTTTCAACGTTTTTGTTTGAATATAAAAGAGAGAGATAGGCAAGAGAATCTACGATTGAGAGAGATAGAGTTACATTTTTCTGTGTTTATTCTATTAACTAATTTTTTTGGATAATTATGGGTTTAGGGATTAACACGGTGGTGACATTTGTCACCACCCGTTTGTTTAATTTTTAAGATTCTACACAGGCATCCTTCCAGGTCCTACGGTGCACCCTCAATCTGTGGCCAATAGATCTTCATTGCATCATCATCTTTTAGCATCAACACTCACAACACGACACGCACACGATACATCCCTCTCAACCAGCAACCTAGGATCAGACTGACCTATCCTTGGGCCTGGACTAGTCATAACTATCAGCACCCCCAGATTGCTTTAAACAGGCCCATTTCTAACAATTCTCTTAGAACTATTTTAGAAACAAGAACCATTACAAAGACACCTTTTCAAAATCACTTTCAAATTCCACAAACACCTCTTAGAACTATTTTCGAAACAAACACTTTGTACGCATTCTTATAGATACGAGAACCATTACAAAGACATTTTCAAAATACTTTCAAAACCCACACCACAAGCACATTTTCAAAAAATAAAAGTAAGTGATCTAGCAAGAAACTAAGAGCCCGTAGATAACTACGGATGAAAAGGGTGCTAATACCTTCCATTTTCATAATCTACCTCCCGAACTCAGAAAACATCTCTAAAGGTCTTTCCTATTCTTTTCAGCGTTTCCTTATTGGATAAAATAAAATTCGGTGGCGACTCTTGCTATCTGCACAATTGCGGTCAAATGCAAAACAACCAAGTCAGTTCTCCCACCGCGTTACAACACCCTTTCCATCCGTAGTTATCTATGGGTTCTTAGATGCTTAGATCATTTTGAAATACCTTGTACTTTGTGTGTTATTGAAAAGTATTTTTGAAATGCCAAGAGTGTTGATAAAGCGTTTTGAAAATACTTTTCATTAATACTTTTCAATAACACACAAAGTACAAGGTATTTCAAAATGAGCTAAGCATCTAAGATCTCGTAGATAACTATGCATGGAAAGGGTGGTGTAACACGGTGGGAGAACTGACTTGGGTGTTTTGTGTTTGATCTCAATTGTTGAGGATAGCAAGAGTCGCCACCGACTTTTCTTTTATCCAATAAGGAAAGGTTGAAAAGAATAGGAAAGACCTTTCGAGATTATTTCTTGATTTCGGGGGGTAGGTTATGAAAAGGGAAGGTATTAACACGCTTTTCACCCGTAGTTATCTACGGGCTCTTAGTTTCTTGCTAGATCACTTGCTTTTGTTTGAAAGTGTGCTTGTGGTATGGTTTTTGAAAGTATTTTGAAAACGTCTTTGTAATGGTTCTCGTTTCTATAAGAACGCGTACAAAGTGTTGTTTTGAAAATGGTTCAAAGAGGTGTTTGTGGAATTTGTTTTTGAAAGTGATTTTAAAAAGGCGTCTTTGTAATGGTTCTCGTCTCTATAAGAACTCATATAAAGTGTTTGTCTTTTGAAAATGTTTCAAAATTAAAGTGTTGGTGTATAAAATGTTTTTGTTGTGAGCAAGCGAGCAACTAGGAGCAACCTACCTACTCAAAAGGTCTTAAATGTTATTTTCCTCCTCCTTTAGATGTTGCTATCTTACCATTGATTTGATAAGAAGCCCCATCGTTGGATGTGATGGGACGGGCGTGGGACGTTTGTATAGTCATAGAAGGCACCCTATGGGACATTTTAGCAATGTCATTTAGGGACTAGATCATTTACCGATGGCAACATTGAGGGTCATCGAGGGACTGCGATCTTTTATCGAGGGTCTTTTCTAAAACTCCCATATTCGAGGGACATGACTATTTTTCCGAGGCAACAAGTGGGATTAACCTAAGGGTGCATGTGTGAATAGTGTGTTTGATTTGCATACATTTAATCTTTGATTAGGGGTTGTCTACTTGTTGTTTTTATCTTGCCATACATACCCTATTTTACTAGAAATCATATAAAAGTAATAAAATGAAGAAAGATAAAATCCTACACTATTACAACCATATTGAATTGCATGAAAATATAAATGAAAAAAATAAAACAAAAGCAAGAAAAACTGGTCTTTCAATTTAGGGCAGCAAACCCTTTAATTCTGCACTTTCTAGATCTCTTCAATTTGGCCTGAAAATGGTGAAGGCATGACTTTCGACTGAAGCCTTGGGGTCAGCATGTTGTGCCTTTCGATTGGGTCTGGAACCAGTGCAAGATGCAACCTACCTTTCTGCCTCCTTCGAATGGGGGTTGAAAGCAGTAAGGGAGCACCTTTCGTCTGGGCCTGGACTTAGTGCAGGTGTGCCTTTCGTTTGGGCCTGAAAGTCAACATGGTGTACCCTCTGGCTGCCTCTTTCGTTTGACCTAGAGGTTAGTGTGGAAGCCAAAGGCTTCATTCCCTACTTCCTATTTCTTGTGTCATTCGTTTGAGATGTTAAATAGAAACATGGCCTAAGGCCATGCTAGCACTTCCTTAAGGCCAGGTTAGTTCTTAAAACATTTGTAAGAAACCCAAGAACAAAACCAAAAGGAAAGGAAATAAAAACAAACTATAAGGGTGTAAATGAAAGGGGAACAAATGCTATGTATATGTTTGAAACGAAAAGGAATTTTATTTACATGTTGTGCTGGAAACGAAGGGGCCAAGGGTAAGAATGACTTACCTTGCTGGAGGCTGGAGTGTGTGATGGACCTTGAAGTGGTTACCTTGAATGCTTCTGGATTCAAAGGGAGGGACTAGGGGTTAGGCCTTTGACACTGTATTCGAAATAGAAAAACAAGTGAAATGTCTTTCTTGCTGGATTCGAAGGGTAACAAGATGTAAGGATGTTTTGAAGGAGATAAGTATTTGGATTCTAGGTTTGTGTTTTCACAAGTGTTTAAGTGTTTGAGAACATTATGGTGTTTGATAAATTTGAATATTCGTTCCTCTGTCCAAAAAGTACTCCTTAAACATATGTTGGATCCTCTTATTTATAAGCAAGGTTTCCTGAAGCTTTTGGAGGGAAACACAAGGTTTGAACAAATTGAGTAACATGCTCCTTGTAACTTTCGAGAGACAGTGTCTTGTATGCTATTTTGGTGCAAGAATGGGGCAGTGTTTCAGGACTGTTGTGCAGCAGTCTTGGCCAGTGTACCAGGCCTGAACTTGGCAGCAAGCATCTTTGAATATAATCCTTTTGTTTTAACCCTTCTTCGACCAGACTCTTCTCCAAACAATACTATTTGATTTTCCTCTAATAAGGGCCTTTCAAATGAGTCACTTTTGTGCATCCTTCGAAGGAGCCAAAAGTGTGACCCTTGGATGGGTCACTAAAAACATGCCTTAAAGAAGGCTTGTAAATCCTTCGAATGGACCATCAAGCATGTCCTTTGAATGGGATGCCCAAATTTGGATTTGAAAGATGCTGAATCGAAGGGGACACAATTACAATCGAAACCTTGTGAAAATGGTTCTGTCCGATCAAAGGCTTGCCTGGCCAAAGGTCAATGTGGACAAACGAAGGAGTGTACATAGGGGGTCCATGCTTTGTGACTTCATGCAAACATGCAAAAGATCTATGTTCAAACTAAGCTTGCATGAAGGGAACCAGCATGCCCAAACGAAAGGTGTGACTAGTAGCTTGTACTGAAGGATTCATGTTCCCAAACGAAGAAAGCGTGAAGAGAGTCAAATTCCCAAACGAAAGGTTTGACCAAAACCTTGTACTGAAGGATGCATGTGCCCAAATTAAGAAAGCATGAAGGGAGTCAAACGCCCAAACGAAGCTTGCAACAAAGGAACCACATGCCCAAACGAAAGGTGCATGCAGGAGGTCAAAATGTCAAGATTCGAAAGAGGCATATAGGAGGCAAAAAGTGCAAATCAAAGGATACAAAAAGGGAGCCTTTTGCCTTGGAATTGAAGGAGGTTGCAGGAGACTTTGTGCCTTGGGAATCCAAGCCAATGTGCCAGAGGCCCACGCCTAGTTAAAGGATGCAAGCCAAGCTTGCATCGAAAAAGAGGCCAAAAGGCCAATAAAAGGAGCTGAATCGAAAAACAATTGTTTTTCTCCAAATTTGTCAAAATATTGATTTTATTTGTTTTCTCCCTTTTTGACAGTTTCCTTTTAATCTTGGTACTGAAAATCCCAATGTACTTATGCAAGCTTGAAACTTGAGAATCCTTGTGAGAAATGCCTTGAAAAATGAGAGGGAAAATTTTGGGGTACAACAGGTTCTAACACCTTCCCTTTCCATAATTTACCCCCTTACTCAAAAAACTCTCGAAAGGTCTTTTTCTGTTCATTTCACCCTTTCCTTTGTTAGATAAAAGAAAAGTTGGTGCCGACTCTTGCTTACTGTAACATTTGCGAATACAAATGCAAAACCAATATAATAGTCGATTCTGCCACCGTATTACAGTACCATTGTCCGTGATGATTCTCTCTGGGATTCCATACTGGCAGATAAGGTTATGCTTTATGAACCGGGCAACCAAATTCTTGGTAACAGAGGCGAACGTGGCTTCTTCAACCCATTTTGTAAAGTAATCAATGGCGACGAGGATGAAACAATGTCCGTTAGATGCAGTAGGTTTGATTTCTATGATCATATCAATGACCCACATTGCGAATGGCCAAGGAGCAGTCAAGACATTCAGAGGAACTGAAGGAACATGAACTTTATCAGTGTAAATTTGGCACTTATGACATGTTCTCGAGTGGTGGTGAGAGTCTGTTTCCATAGTCGACCAATAGTAACCAGATCTCATAATCTTTTTAGCCATAGTATGCCCACTGGAGTGAGTACCAAAGACACCTTCGTGTATATCTTCCATAATCTTCTCTGCTTCCTTCTTGTCCATACAACGAAGTAGAGTCGAAATCATGGTTGCGCTTGTACATAGTTCCATTACTCAAGAAGAACTTAGCCGAGAACCTTCATAGGAATTTCTTGTCATTGATCGATACCCCTTTAGGGTATTCTTGAGCACCAAGGTACCTTTTCACCTCATGAAACCAAGTTTTTTCTTCTACTCCATTAGTGTCAATTTCATAGCAGTGTGCAGATTCGTCGAATCTTTAAATGGTAATTCTGGGAGCCTCATTATCTCATCTGACCTTGAACATGGATGGCATGGTAGCCAATACGTCTGCCAACTGATTCTCTTCTCTTGGTATATGCTCAAAAGTAATCTCTTTGAAATACGGAATTAAGGTTAGCACATGTTCTCGGTAAGGGATAAGATTCAGATGCTTCATATCCCATTCTCCCTTCACCTGACTGATCACCAGGGATGAGTCTCCATATGTGCTTAAGAATTTGATTCTCAGGTCAATAGCAGCCTTAATACCCATGATTCACGCTTCATATTCAGCTATATTATTGGTGCAGTCAAAGCAAAGTCTGGAAGTGAAGGGTGTATGGCAACCCTGCGAAGAGATAATTACAACACTAATTCTATTTCCAAGTGTATTAGAAGCTATGTCAAAAACCATAATCCATCGGGATCCTAGCTCAGGTCCTTCGTACGGTCCAGGTTCTTCATAATCTGTGACTAGCATAATGTTTTCTTCCAGGAATTCGAAATTCATAGACTGATATTCGTCTATAGCTTGATGCACCAAATGATCTTCCAGTACACTTCCTTTGATTGATTTTTGAGTGGTGTATTGAATGTCGTATTTTGTCAAGACCATTTGCCATCAGGCTATTCTTCTGGAGAGAGTTGGCTTCTCAAAGATGTACTTGATGGGATCCATCTTAAAAATCAATAAGGTAGTATGGGTCAACATATATTGTCTTAGTCGGCGAGTAGCCCATGCCAAAGTGTAACAAGTTTTCTTGAGTAGCGAATATCTTGTTTCACAATCGATAAACTTTTTGCTAAGGTAGTATATTGCATGCTCTTTTCGACCAGACTCGTCATGCTGCCCAGTATACACCACATTGAGTTCTCTAGCACTATTAGGTACATGATTAAAGTTCTTCCTTCAACTGGTGGCATAATAACTAGAAGTTCATGTAGGTACTCCTTAATTTTATCAAAGGCTATTTGACAGTCATCGTTCCACTTTACTACTTAATTTTTCTTCAGCATCTTAAGGATTGGCTAACAAGTAGCAGTCAAATGGGAAATGAATCAGGCAATGTAATTCAGCCGTCCTAAGAAACCTTTGACTTCCTTCTCGGTATGAGGAGCCGACATCTCTTGAGTAGCTTTAAGTTTTGAAGGATCAACCTCAATACTTTTACCACTGACAACGAAACCTAGGAGTTTACCGGATCTTACTCCAAAAGTGCATTTTTTCGGGTTTAAACTTAGCTTATACTTCCTCAGTCTTTCAAACAGTTTATGTAGATGACCAAGTGCTCTTCTTCAGTCTATGACCTTGCTATCATTTCGTCGACAAACACCTTTATCTCGTGGTGAATCATGTCATGAAATAAAGCTACCATAACACACTGATAAGTTGCCCTGGCGTTCTTTAACCCAAAAGGCAAAACCTTATAGCAAAAATTGCCCCACTGTGTGACAAAGGTATTTTTATCCATGTCTTCAGGCGCCGTCTTGATCTGATTATAACCCAAGAAACCATCCATGAAAGAGAATACCTTGTGCTGAGCGGTGTTGTCGACCAGAACATCAATATGTGGAAGCGGGAAGTCATCTTTGGGGCTCGCCCTATTCAAACCCCTGTAGTCTATGCACATACGTACCTTTCCTTCTTTCTTTAGTACCAGAAGCATAGTCGCAACTCATTGAGGATATGATGTCACTACCAGGAAACCTGCATTGAATTGCTTCATAACCTCGGCTTTAATCTTTTCTGACATCTCGGGACGCATGCGAGAGACCTTCTGCTTAATCCGAGAACAACCGTCTTTCATCGGAAGACGGTGAACCACAATATTAGTATCGAGTCCTGGCATGTGTTCATATGACCAAGCAAAGATCTCAACATATTCATGCACATTTGGATTAATCTGTTCTTGATACTGCTCTCTAAGTTTGCGCATATCTTGACTTCTTTTTGGTATGTCTCGGTACCCAAGTTTACTACTTCGAATGGCTCTTCATGTGGTTGGATAGCCTTTTCTTCTTGTATTAAGAGTCTGACCAGTTCTCCAGGTTTTTCAAAATATTCCTCACCTTCGTCCTCGACTTGGTAGATCGGATTTCCAACGTTATTAGTGGCAATAGCAAAATCGTTATCAACGAGATCCAGAGTGGATGAGGATTTGCAATGTAGTGTGTGGGTGTGTGTAAGAACACATAGTTATTCGAAAATACAATAGGATAAAAGAAAGACAAAGATCACAAAATTTAAATGCAAAAGGTCCAATGTTTTTTATTGAATAAACAATGTTTATGAATTATCAACCCTTAACAAATGAACCATTGTGCCCCGAGTAAGACACAAGGTTAAAAGTCATTGTTTATTACATAACCAAAATATTTTTAAAAGCAATAAGACAGGAACATAGCTATTACCCCTGACTCAAGGAGATAGGGAAAATGTCTTATGCTCTCCAATTGTTAAGTCCATCACCAATGATAGGGAATATCCACCTGTCGAAATTACAATCACTATCAGTGTCTTCTATGGTGTTGACTCCGTTATTGCTGATGCGGAACAAAGGTATTCCATCTCGAGCGTTACAA
Organism: Vicia faba; assembly: GCA_948472305.1. Lineage (NCBI taxonomy): Eukaryota > Viridiplantae > Streptophyta > Magnoliopsida > Fabales > Fabaceae > Vicia > Vicia faba. Next base: position 964,490,749 of record OX451740.1, read on the forward strand.
ACAACCCTTTAACCTTCTGCAGTAAAGCCCAAACCAAACATGTCATATTTATAAGGGATATTAGGAAGCTAGCCACAAATAGTACAACCACCTTCTTCTATAGTAGCCTTAGCATATTTCAAGGAAGTCATCTTGTATGGAGTCCTGGTGGGCTTTGGAATGGAAGAAACGTCTTTAATAGCACCATGGGAAATCACTTCAATGGTCTGAAAGGGAGTCTCTATAAATTCTTTGTCCATCTCCACGTACCAGAATGAATTCAGGTGGTTGACCATGTACTCCTCTTCTCTACAAATAGTAACAACCTTTCCTTTTACCAGATACTTTAATTTCTGATTCAAGGTGGAGGTAAAAACACCTTACCTATAGATCTAGGGGCGTCCCAATATAGAAGAATAGGCTGGCCAAATATCCATTACATAGAAGGTGGACTCAAATATTTGCGCACCCACTTTGATTGGGAGGTCCACTTCTCCATGTCTTCGTCAAAACTTGAGGTAACCAGACTGAGTAGTCGACCATGCGTTTTGATGAATAAAGAACTTTCGGGAACCCTTGATACTAACTCCTTAAGCTGAGGAGGCACTCTTACAAATTTGATCTGGATAGTGTTTCTGTGAGCGGAAGCCATAACCTACAATAAAGAACAAAATTAAATCCCTTGGTCCTTGAAATGGTTAGTGAAAATGACATAGTATGATGTCATGATGTGATTATGTTATGTTCAAACAATTTAATCATACACAAACAAACCACACAAGGCCTTAAGTTTAAGCTTGCATGGAGTTTGTAGGTAAGTACCCTCTTGAAGTTTTAGTTGGCTCAACCTGTCCTAGGAGCCTCAATATCACTGATCTTTCTCTCAGGCATTGTTTCAGCACAAGCATCTGATATCATTGATCTATCTCCCATGCATTGTTTCAGCACAAGCATCTGATTTTTGATCGAAATATCACGGGAGTCCGAACTCAATGAGTGTAGCATCGAGCATCAACCAACTTCAGTCTGCACCAAAGCCGGCTATCTCACTCCTTTATAATGGCTAAGTTGTGTCAACTAAGTTTCTATAATTAGTTAGTGCTTTATGACACCACGTGACAACCCAATATTATCCTTGACTTAACTCAAGGGACACCGACACTAACCAATGTGTCGCACTAATGTAGCCATCGCTTAAACTGTATCAATATATGTCGTACAGTCTTCACGGTCTATGTCTACTTACCTAAAATGCCCCAGATCCTAGTATAGGATCTTTACAAGAAATACCCAAACAACCCTTAAAAACAAATCCGACAAATCAAACAAGAAAAGAAAATTAAATGTGATATAGCTCTTAAGGTAACCCCACTTTTAGTATTCCCCAACAGAGTTACCAGTTCTGTAATACGATGGGAGAACTGACTTTTGGTTTTGCGTTTAATCGCAAATGTTACGGATAGCAAGAGTTACCACCGACTATTCTTTTATCTAATAAAAGAAAGGGTGAAAAGAACAGGAAATACCTTTGAGAATTTTTGGAGTAAGGGGGATAGGTTATGAAAAGGGAAGGTATTAGCACCCTTTTCATCCGTACTTATTTACTGGCTCTTAATTGCTAGCTCACTTTTAAAAATGCTTTGTCAATGTGTGTGTTTGAAAATATTTTGAAAACTCCTAAGTGCGGCAAACATTGTAATGATTCTCGCATCGTTGAGAATGCATACAAAGTGTTTGTTTTGAAAATATTTTAGAAAAGAAGCGTCTTATGTGAGAAATGTTTTTGTTTGTGAGCAAGCGACTATGAGATATCTACCTACTCAAAAGTATTTTGCATTATTTTCCTCTTCCTTTAGATAGTGTTATCCTACCATTAGTTAGTAGGAAGCCCTATCATTGGATGTTTGAGGGACAGGTGTGGGTCATCGTACAATCATAAAGGCAACTCGTAGGATGCTTTAGTAATTATAGTAAGGGACTAAGATCGTTTACCGAGGCAACATCGAAGGGTCCTTGAGGGACTATGATATTTTAACCGAGGGTCTTTGCTAAAGCGTCCCACATTTAAGGGACATGACTGCTTTTTATCTGAGGAAACAAGTGAGGGTCACCCTAGAGGTGCGTGTGTGTGAATTGTGTGTGTTTCAGTTATTTTGTCTTGGATTTATGGTTGTCTAGCATTTGCTTTTAGTATTTGCCATTTATTACTAGCAGTTAAATATATACATTTATACATAAGTGCGGAAAAATAAAATGCGGGAAGATAAACTCTACACTATTAAAATGTGTCGGGGTGGGGAATACAAATCATAAAATGGGGAAAAAGTAAAGAAAATCCTAATTTAAACTATTACAGATCATTAACAGTTACAATATTGGAAATTAATAATGCGAAAATAAAATGGGCGCGTAGAGAGTGTGAAAAAGGGAAAGATATTAAAACCTAAAAATATTTCTAAGTGTTAGAAAAGTATTTTTGGTGCTTTGTTTAGAAAAATATTATATAATTTAAAAATAATAACAAACCCTAATTCTAATTAATTTATAAACTAATTAATAAAATAAAATAAAGTGTTATTGAATTAAATTAATTTTTAATTATGAAAAATTAAATTAACTAATCAAAAACCTAAATCTAATTTTTAATGATTTTTGTTGATTAAATAAAAATTGATTAAAAAAGAAAATAGTTAATTAAAACAAAAAAAAGGAAAGGGCCTGCTGAAACAAGTAAAATGGGGGTGTGAATCTGTAATTGTCAAGTCCAACAAAAGAGCCCAGATTACTTGTGTTAGATCTAGTGAGGGTGGCTCCCTGGGATGCATCATGGGGTGTGCATTTTAGGTGTTGGATCTGACTTGATGAACATCTGAGGGTAGGGAATTGGAGATACACGGTGTGCGCTTGAACTTGGGTAGCATGGGATCTGAAATAGAAAGTTATTGAAAAATAATATGCTAGAGGCGGGGATCCAACCCATTCCCTGGCATACCAATGCCTTAACACACACACACTTGCCACTGGGGTGACCACTACATCTGGTATATGAATCAAACAAATATAATAAAAACACAGAATGAAGTATATGGTCGGAGAAGCTCCAGAGCCCTAGCTCTGGTCTTCTTCTTCGGCAATCCAAAATCTCAAACTTTGTACAAACCTGCATAATAAGGATCAAGAGGGACTATACCCTATAAATCATGGCCTACGAGTTCATTGCAATGATTAGTTTAAGCTGAAACGGCCTGTAGGGTGAGATATGAAGAAAAAACCTTAGCTCAGTTCAAGCATGGTGATGTGTGATCGTGATGCCAGAAATGCCATGTTATCGTTTATTCATGTCCTGAACTCTATTATGAATGCATATAAATCACAAAAATATGTTAAATATATCTGCAATCGAATATACACAAACAAAATAAAACCTTACCACCGGTGAATCCGTGAGCGACCTTCTAAGCACATTTGGGCATGTTTATGGACCTGGGGAGACTCCTGGGGATCTCAGGAGTGGGATTTGATCACTGGTTAAGGTTTAAAAAGGTTGGAACTTAGGATTCGATGCTTGGCTTTTTTTGAAAATTTTATGAACGGAGTTTAGGCTTAGAGGTAGAACTTGTGTCTATGTGATTGAGATCTGAAGCTTGTGTATATGAGGCATTACATTAGGTTAACATATATGGTACAAATTAAATGGCATAATGAAGTTTCAAGAGTGCTTCAAAACATTCCAAAAGAAGAGATTTCTTTCCTTCTCATGGACTTTCACGGTTTTGGCATGTTTTGTAATAGGCTAGAATGAGTTGTTTGGGCCTCCAAAAGATTACACCCTAAGCCTTACATGCCTTGTCCATAAGCTTGCATTTTACTTGATTTAACTTTGATTTTAAATAAATAAAATCAAAATAAGTAAAATAGAAAACTAAAATAATTCATGAATGCACTTAAGGGTCTTTAAATATGTCATGAACACATTTGAGTTCCAAAACATATGCCCAATTGCTTAAAATCACACATTTGCTCAATTGAGACTTCATACATTTCTCAAAAATTGCCCAACTTATGCAACTCATAACTTGCTCAATTTTCATCTTTTGACGGTGATCTTTGACTTTTTGGAAAGCTCAGGATGTCTTATATAATTTCTCTTTTGGTCATTTTTGCATTACGAGACTTTATCTTGATGTAAGTTGTCTTTACAAAAAGTGTATTTTTGTTGACTTTTGAAATGACCTATAACATATTAGGTCATATCTTTCAAATGAAGCAATTTTTAGAGAATTGAATTTCCTTCAAATTGGCTTTGGTTGGGGAAAAGTTGATGAAGCATGTGAAAGTTATGCTTGGTCAAAGTTTAGTTGACTTCTCCTAAGGAAAACCCTAATTTGGCAATTTTGGACTTTTGATGATTTGAGGGCTTTCCTTGAGGAATCATGATCTACCACTTATCAAATGATGAATGTCACTTCAAAATGTTTATGTTGACCAAAAATCTTGAAGTTTGACTGTATGTTGACCATAATTGACTTTTTACCTAATAAAGTTGACTTTCAATCATCTGAGCCATTGACTGAGCAAACTTGTGTTGCAAGACATGAAACTTGACCTGAGCATTGTTGAAGTCTTATGGTGAACCATGAAAACCACTTGAGAACTTTGCAACCAAAATTTCCTTTAGAAACTTAAAACCCTAGTTGCAGACCCTTTGCTTAGGAGGAGCATTTTGACTAGTCAACCCTTGAGTAGGTTTGAGTATTTGAGACCTTTGTGAGCGTGTCTTGAAGAAACATGGGAGGGAAAATTTTGGGATAAAACACCCATACTTGGAAAAACTTAAGATTAGGATGGGCGGTATAGTCTTGTTAACTTTGAGGGAGTAATCCCGAAAAAAGGAGGCATGAGATCCCCCACTCAGTGGAGACCCCTTTGGCTGTAGTGTTCGTTTACCGAGTAACCGAGAAGACATTGATGCTTTCGACCTGGGAGCCAGAGAAACTGAGAATCCGTAGAACCCTTAACACATCTTGCCCTTTTAGATGTAGTGCGGAGACTATAACGGAGTAATCTAGAAGTAGTTGTCACGCGATGCTGCACTCAGACAAGTTTTTCTTGAAAATATTGCTAATTACCGAATAATCGGGAAGTTGGTAATACCCTAAAGAAGAATGTAGACTCTGGGATTCCTTAGAACCTTGATATACAAGTGATTTTAAAACCTTATTCCATACCTTGTGGGTGGTTCTCACCTTTGACTCCATGCCCGTGACGTCGAACCTTTGAACCTTGCTTGTGATCTTGTTTCTGATCGTTGCATAACCATGCCTTCATGCATCCATGCAACTCTTTTTTCATTTGGTTTTCAAGGAATTTAGAGGTTTTTCTTTGTAAACATCATAAGTTTCATCAAATTCAATGGATCTTAGGTGTTGATGGGGTGAAAATCCTAATCCACCAAAATGGATGATTGACTTTGAGGATGACTTGATCAATGTTTTGATCCAATTTAGAATTCACCTTCCTCATGATTTGATGTTTACAATTTAATATCTTGAGTTCCTTAAAAGTCAAAGAAAATCCAACATTTGTATATCATTTGCATCCTTTGCATAAATCATGCATACTTTCAAGTTGTTCAGTATCTCATTCTCGTTGTCTCCTAATTTCGAGTTATCTATCAACTGCCAAGTTGTTTCCTCAACACAAGTATGGAACTAGAGATAATGTCAGAAGAATAATGGTAGACTATAATTCAAGAACTAATTAAGGCAAATATTTTTTCCTACCAAGATGTTCGTCCTAATGTCAAAAAGAATCTGGTGTCAGGACATGAAAAGTGAAGCTTCAGTTGGTTCAAGCAAATTTCTCCTCAGCCAGTGTTCCAGACAGGACAACTCATCCTTGTTGCTGATTAGTTACTTGGCCTTGTTTCTTTCTATTTGCATTTTCCTTTTGACTGTATTTGCTGTTTGCTTTAAATTTTATTTATTCCCATGTTAATTTTAATGAAATGAGCATCTTTGAATCAATTTATGGTTTCAATTACTCCTTTGTATATCCCTTATTTACTTTCCTTATTAAAATTTTGTTTATGCAAAGATTGGAGGGAGGATGATGAAAACAAAATACCCAAATTGTTGAATGGTATGATTTTAATTAAAAAACTCAGCTGCTGATGTAAGATATTGTTTCAACTCCCAAACACTGAATAAATAAGGAAGTTAATCCCTCGTCAACCCCTTTGTGCCTAGAAGTTAGAGTTTCTTTCTATACAGAAAACCCCCCAATCTTAACCTGGGGCAGCGTAATTTCTTAGTTAACTTGACTGTGCATTCCAATACAAGAGAATTTTACAAGACACCTTTCAATAAAGGTTGCAATCAAGTTTTCCTTCCCATACATCAAATAAGTTTTGAAGATGTCTCAAATCAAAACCCAATGATGGTTCATCGTAATCATTAAGTCAAGCAGTCACTATCTTTTCAAAATAGAATAAAATGAAAAATCAAAGAAAAGCTCGCTAAGTCAAAACCTGTTAAGGAGGCTTAGACAAAATTGGGGCATCCTTCTTACTCTAAATCCAAATTGAAACAGTTCAGGCAAAAGTTAGGGATAATAAAAATTAATAGAAGCCACTAAGATATAAGTGACTTCCATCTCAGGAATCCCTTGGCTTCTGAGCCATCATCATCACCAATGTATTCCAAAATCTCTTAGAACATGAATGCATAGTCTGAGTTAACTGATGGTAGGGCTGAAGAACATCATGAAGAATGGGGTGTGTACAAATAAACTTTGAGCCTTTATCCTTTGTTTCATAAACTGTGAACCAGACCACGTTACAACCCTCGAAAGACCTAATTGAAGCTAGGTTACATTTGAAAGCATACTACAACAAGGTCGCGTCAACTGACTCCCAAGTTTCCACTAATCTTTTGCTCTTGACATTATTCCATTGATTTATCTTTTACTTTAAACCATTGTGCTTTAACCAGTGATCCCTTAGTTCATCTTTTACTTCAAATATTTAAACCATTGTGTTTTAGCCAGTGAACTCTTTTCTATTTCAGAAATGATATCTTGCCAATAATGATTTTAATTTTAATCTTTTTGCATGAGATTTAAATTTAAATTAACATTTTGAGGTGAACAATTATATTTGCAAACATGTTTTCATTATCAAGGAATTTTCAAATTGTCAAGAAACTTGGTCTATGTGTTAATCAAGGGCAATTATCTTCGGGGTTTTGTTGGAGCTTATTCCCATATTTGTTTATCATTGATTGCTTCTCTTACAAGTTTATCAAAATTTCTTCTTCATGACTAATACTGGGGCAAGTGTTTCAAGCATACAATGAAGCAGTCATTTCAAGAATCAGTCGAATTGAAGCAATGATCAGTTAACCTGAAGCAATTATCAATCAATCAGGGACAGCCCCCAAATATATATCAGCAGTCCTTCCTAAAAGGATCAACAATTTTATACACTTGGCAAGTTGTGATAGAAGGTTGTTCAAGATATCTCTCGAGAAGCAGAGTTGGCAGTGTTCCCTGTATTAAGGAACAATGTTCCAATCTTCCCATACAAAAGAATCTAGCTCATTCGTCGTAATTATTTTTCATTACATGCATTGGTCACTCATACATCATGCACAACAAAATTCAATATCATACACAACTCAAAGAATGTTTCACACTTGTTTGTATTTCTTGAGGACTTGTTCTTATCAACATCTTTCCTTGTGGTCAAAGTCCAACTTACATGGCACCCACCAAGGCAGATGTTTGTCCGTCTGTTTTCTATTTTGTTTGACGCTAATCTTGGATGTGTTGTTTCTGTTTCTGTCTAATGCTAATATTGGGTGTGTTGTTTCTACTCCAATGTTAATATTGAGTGTTTTGTTTCTATTACAATGTTAATATTAGGTGTGTTGTTTCTATTCCAATATAAATATTGGGTGTCTTGTTTCTATTCTAATGCTAATATTAGGTGTGTTGTTTCTTGTTTCCGGCCAATGCTAATCTTGGATGTGTTGTTTCTCTTTCTGTCCAATGCTAATATTAGGTGTGTTGTCGCTTTTCACTTTCAACCAATGCTAATATTAGATATCATGTTTCTCTCTGCCATTTAAAGCAAATATTAGATGTCATGATCTTTTGTCACCTTCCAAAGCAGTTAATTGGATGTCTCAACTTTTTTTTGTTAATCCAAAGCTAATCATTGAATGTCACATCTCTTTTTCCTTCAATCAAAGTAAATCATTGAATGTCGTGGTCGTCTTTTCATCCAAAGCCAATGATTGGATGTCATAAATCATTTCTACCTTCATCTAAAGCTAATAATTAGATGTTGTGGTCCTCGTTCATATGTTTGTTTCCATCTGAAGCCAATGATTGGATGTCTTATCCCCAGTATAGTGTTTTTCACCTCCTCCAATGTCAATATTAGACGTCAAATATCTTGTGTTTTCTCAGCATGTCTGCCCATATCATCTCATTGAGTTTACTAAATTTCTTGCTTCAGGTCTTATTCCCACAGAGTATGTCTCACATATCATATCATATACAAAAAAAGTGTCAAAAAGAATATATTGCATTCATTCATATCATATCCATTTTATGGCATTTTAGGGCCAAAAATCGGGCTTTATGTTATATTTAAGTATCTTCATATCTCCGATAGAAGAAACTTAAATATGGGCATCTGTCATACCCTAATTTTTGACATACGATCCCACCTTCCATCTACATCATTGCATGATAAGTTTTCACAAGTGGTTTGACCTATTTTTGCGAATTCTCAAGTTATATTTCAAAAATTCATAACTTCTTCAAATTTCGATATTTTGAATGGTTCTTTATGCCTATGATTCTCCTTGACATCATCTATAATTTTTCTTTACAAGTCAAGAGCTGATTATGCTTTTAAAAGCCACGAAAAAATATAAACGTTAAAAGTCGTTATGAATTTGGTGGAATTTGATTTTTATTGTGTTTTATAACATGATTTCTTTTCCTTTTAAAAAAAAAATCACAAAAAAAAAATACTTAGCATCATGTTATTTTTTTATTTACTATTTTTACTTCTTTACTAAAAAATTACCAAAAATATATTCTTTTATTAATTTAATTTTATATTTTGGTATCATTTATTTCAACAAAAAATCTAGAAAAATTTATATAAGTCCTTTTAATTTCTTATATGTATTATATTTTTTATCTTATAATTTGCACTTTTACTTTCATTTATTTTAATTCAAGAAAAAAATCATAAATAATTAATTTAATGTCTCTTTTATTTTCTACTTTGTATTTATTATCATTACTAACACTTTCAGTTTATTTTATTATTATTATTATTATTATTATTATTATTATTATTATTATTATTATTACTATTACTACTTTGTCCTTTTGTTTTTTTGTGTCAATGAAGAAATGTTGGGACCACTATAATTTAGTACAAACACTTCATATGGATTGCTAACTTGTATTTATCAATGGTCAAGAATTATTCTCACACTTAACATAGATTGCCAACTTGGACTTATCAATGACCAAAAACCATTCTCATAAAGTCACATGGATTGCCACATCAACACTCCCACCTCATTCACCCAATATATAAGATATCTCTTCTTTTCATTTGAGACTAAAAATACCATAAATCATTCATTAAACTAAGCCAAAACTCTCTTCTTTTTTTCTCTTCATTTTCTTTAAAGTCATTTCTTCCTTTTTATTGAATAGGTAGATTATTATACTTGTTATTTATTGAATTCTATTGCATTTTTACTCTTTATTTATTTACTTAGTACCATAATTATCATCATTTTGGAAGAAAACCCCATTCATTCAAAATCTAGAGTTGAAAAGTGTTCTTGAAACTCCAAAAGCAAAAGTGATTTATTGTTGTTTAATTTTCATTTTTTTCTGTAAGTTTTTGTTATTTATTTACTTATTTTGAGTATGGATCCTTGGTCGTGAGATTGAGTAGATAAATTTTCATTATTCATTTGTTTAATTTCATGAAAAAAATGAGAAAGTTATTGTTGTACCCCAATTTCCCCCCCTAAGATTCCCCTATCATATCATGTCAAATTGATCATAACAAGATCACATTAGGGTTGGTTCTTCATCTTGCTATATCTCATAGCTTTAAGTTTTCTCTTGAGGAATATCCAAGCACCTTGGTTGTGTATCTTGTATATGTGTTGTTGACTAACCTCTAACCAAAATACAAAAAATATATATTGGTCTTTGTCCTTGCACAATTTGTGTTTTGTAGTTACCAAGTCAAAGCATCCAACAAATAAGGTCATGCAAAGTTGATTGATCCTATTGTGGCAAAAATCCAGCATGCATCGACCCATAAAGGTATGCATCGACTCATTTTATTGTGCATAAGTTGCATGTGTCGACACATGCATGTATGTATCGACTCATCCTGCTTGTAAAACTAGCATGTGTCGACACATAAGTGTTATGTATCAACTCATGCAGTTTGTGTGGTTCTGTAATATGTTGGAACAACAGTATGCATCGACACATAGAGGCATGTGTCGACACATGCTGTGTTATGTAGCTAGGATTTATCGACACATACCATCTATGTATCGACTCATAATGGCAAAATGCACGTGTTTTTTTGAAAAAAAGCCAGCAAATTCAAATTGTTATCATTTTGGCTCCAATTTTTTCTGCATAATTTGAAATTATATCATTAATTCAAATTTGGCTCCAAGAATCAATTACCAAATTACCACTAATCCCAATCCTAAAACTCTATAAATAGAGACCTCATTTCATTTAAATCACAAGCTTTTGATAGCCAAAATCATCTTGCTAAAAAATCTCTCAATTCTCTCCATTTTACCAAATTCACTCAAAGCTCCATTTTCAAAAAGTTAGTAAGCTTTGCATTGAAGCTTACTAATCTTTGAGCTAAACCTTCATCCAAACACTTTTTCTCCATCAATTCTCTACATTCAGGCATTGGTGATTGATTCTTGTTGTTGAATTGAAGTAAATTCTGAAGTTGTTTGATAATTCTCAATTTCTACCTTTGGTAAGTTGGATCATCATCTTTCACAATGTGATCTCTTGTGGATTTCTGGTTTTGATTCATTGAGCACTGTTTTATAACTCCATTAGTGCTATTTTCTCAAAAATCTGCTGAAATTTTCATGCTCAATTGGATCTATGATCATAAGGTGTTTGATGAAAAGTTGGAACAAGAATTTGATCTTCAAAATGCTGTTTTCTACTGATTTTTTTTTCAACAGGTTGCAATCAATTGTTGTAACATTGCAATTGATTGTCACATAAAAATTGATTTGATAAAAAACTGCAATGATCAAATAGGTTGCTGTCTAGGCACAATTGATTGTAACATTGCCAAAAATGCTTTTGCTGCCTTATTTTGGGGCTGTTTTGACTCAAACATTTTTCTGCACTCTCTTTGATGGATAATTTGAATTGCAATTTTGTATGTTCAATTTGTTTTTAAACTCAATGAACTTTGTGATGTAGATGAAGTTGGATAAATGTTCATCAATTCAAATCTACCTAAGAATGAATTATTTAATTCATTTTTGGTGCTTTGGATTAATGATATGTTTAGTACTTTAATCCATCTAGAGGAGTGGCTGAATTTAAAGATGAAAGAATTTTGAAATGGTGATCCAAATTAGCTTATCATTCCCCTCCCTCTTCATCTTGTCCCTTTCTTTTTTAATTGTGCTACATGTTAAAGGATGCTGATCTCTATATCATTTATCCAAACATGAAGTACATAAATTGCTATTGACCGGCCTCAAAATAGGTGCGACTTCTACATAAGTCCACTTATGATTGCTTAACATAGCGCTAAATTTTGTCCCGATTCGAATAAATGATCATTCGTGGCCCAAAATAATGATTGCAAGCCCAAGTATGTTAATTTTATCTCTTTTATCCAATAACCTTGAGATTCATTGTGTGGAGGTTTTGGTTCTACCAATCCTCTAATAGATCTACAACACCTTTGGTCAACGTGGATCACTTAAACATTATTGATCATTACAGGTTACTTTTTTAGAGGATTCCAAAATGGATGATATACTTGACAAAAAGAAAATGCAACTTGTTGTGTGGAGGCTTTGGTTCTACCAATCCTCTAATGAGTTCCAAATGCAAGTTTCAAGATGGTCATATGACTAACCACTAATTTATAACAATTGACTTAACTTTATGCTTTTATTTTTTTATGCTTTATGTACCATTTAATTTGAGCATTTACATTTCATGCCATTTTTATTTTGCTCATTTGAGCATTTATTTTTATGTCATTTTTATTTTGCTCACTTGAGCTTTTCTTTTCCTTTTAAAGACACCTAATAATCAACATGAACCATAAAAAATCATTAATGATATTTGGACTATTGGTTACTATCCTTGGCATTATGGAGCATTGGACTTCTTGGACTTAGGATTAGAGACTTTGACATATCTTGGAGACTTTGTGACTTTATTCGATATTTTTTCTGGAGTTCTTGAGTTTTAACTCAAGACATTGGGTTGTTTGTTTGTTTTGTGTGCAGGTTATTGTGATTACATACTTTGTTTGTAATTTGGAATTCACCCGTATCAGCCGTTACTCTGCCCGATTTTTGCGAAGACTTAAAACACTTAAAGTTTGTTTCTCTCAAGAGGTCTAGTATCTTTACTTGCTTGGTTTCAATCCAAAGAATGGGAATTCTATATTGACTCATAATGTCAAGTTTTGGCTTCTTGTTGGTTAGATGGTTCTTATCCCTAGCTTTTACCTTATGCTTTAGGATAGCCTCTTCTTCTCCTCCTATATTCTTTAATTTCAAAAATCTTCTCCCTCCTTTTAAAAACTCTTCTTATTTCTAAACTTTAAATATTTTCATAATAAACTTGGACTTAGGTACATGCTTTATTAAAACATTTTCATGAATAAATTTCAATTAATTTAATAATACCTTGACATTTTTTGTAAGAAGACTAAAAGTCAATCAATCTCATTTCAAACCATTTTTGCCATTTTTTCTTTTATCTTTAAAATTTTCTCAAAAGATTAGACTCTTGTCAATCCTTGTAGTGATGCAAACAACTATACTTCTACAATATATACTGAAGTGAGATATTTTCCACTCGGGTGTTGTATGTGGCATTGTTGATTTTAAAATCCAAGTCGTATCCTTCACTTTGAGATGATGCAAATTCTCCTTTCACATGATTGTGGGTAGTAAGTATGTTTTCCACACGGACAATGACGATGATGTCTTATCTCATAAAATTTACCCACACACTTGTGTTTCAATTTTTTTAAAAAAGAGGAACTACGTGTACCCTGGTCCCCTATTGCACGAAAGGTGGTACGTAGGCACTAAAGGTTCGCAACCGCGACGGGTGCAAAAATCATAAAAAAAAATATTTCTTTTCTCACCTCCACCATCCATTTTTTTCATATAACACGTTTTTATAACCAAAATATACAGATTTTTCAAAGAGGTTCCTGCAGAATACCGTAGATGTTTAGGGTGCTAATACCTTCCCTTTGCATAACCAACCCCCTTACCTTGAATCGTTCCCACCTTTTTTGGGTTATTCGCTCTTTTCCCATTCCTTTGGAAATAATAAAGCGCGGTGGCGATTTTTATTTTGATTTGTATAAAGTCTAAGTCAATCCAATGGCTTAGTCTTGAACATTTCTACCGCTACAGAAAAATGGCGACTTCACTGGGGAAAGATTAACCTCTTGCTGGTCCATCCCTAAGTGGGTTGAGCCTATCTTTGTTTATATCTGTATATGGGTTATAGTGTTTATGTGTTATATTTTGTATATATGTTTGTCTAGATTTTCCTGGTTTACAAGGTGCTTGGTGATTACTCATAAGTCCTATACCCGGACTTGGGCAAACCTTAAGATAGGACGGGCGATATAGTTATGTTAACTTTGAGGGAGTAATCCCAAAAAAGGAGGCATGAGATCCCCCACTCAGTGGAGGCTCCTTTGAATGTAGTGTCATTTACCGAGTAATTGGGAAGACATACTGCTTTCAATCTGGGAGCCTACTGAAGCTGAGGACCGTAGATTATCTAACCCATCTTGGCCTTTTAGGTGTAGTGCGGAAGCTATGACGGAGTAGTCCAGAAGTAGTTGTCATGCGATACTACACTCGGAAAAGTATTTCTTGAGAATATTACTAATTGCCGAGTTAATTGGGAAGTTAGTAATATCCGAAGGAAGGATGTAGACTCTGGGAACCTCTAGAACCTTGTTCGGCAGGTGATAACTTTTTAGACCAATACCTTATGGGTAGTACCTTCGGCCTCATGCTCGTGACGTTGAACCTATGAACCCTATATGTGTGATCTTGTGTGTGATTGTTGCATCATGCATCCATGCACTCATAAGCATCTTTTGAAGAAAACAATATTTCAAGGGATTTAAAGGTTGACTATTTGTGAATGTCTCAGGTACTTGTAAACCATGGATTCTGGAAAGAGAAAGACCGGGAAATACAGTTTCAAGGATCCTAAGATAGATGAGTTGATCAATCTAATTCCAGAGATCGAGTGTCCTGCAGACTTTCTGAAGAAGTATGGATCCATTATTCTTCTCATGAAGTTGAAGATGAAGGAGGGTATTCTCTCAACTTTGATCCAGTTCTATGATCTGGTGTATCACTGCTTTACTTTTCCCGATTATCAGTTGGTTCCAACACTGGAAGAGTATTCCTATCTATTGGATTTACCTGTTACCGATCGTGTTCCTTTTGCTGGTTTGGAGGGTGAGCCAAAACCACATGAGATTGCTGCTTTGATTCATCTAGGGAAGTCTGAGGTGGAAACCCATATCACTACCAAAGGAGGGATTATAGGATTACCAGCTCAGTTCTTATTGGAGAAAGCTCGGTACTTTGCCAGGATGAAGAGTACAGTTGCTTTTGAGGCCATCTTTGCTTTACTCGCCTATGGATTATTCTTATTTCTTAATGTGGACAAGTTTGTCGACATTAACGCTATCAGGATTTTCATGATTGGAAACCCAGTTCCTACATTATTGGGTAATACTTATTACTCTGTTCATCTTCGGAGTTCCTATCATGAGGGAATGATTATCTGTTGCACGCCTTTGTTTTACCGGTGGTTTATCTCTCATATGCCTCAGTCTGATGCTTTTTGGGATGTCAGGAAGGAATCACGTTGGGCTCCTAAGATTACGGCACTTACTCACTCGGATATTGATTGGTATCATCGAGCTTACCAGGATGTGGAGATTATTGACAGTTGTGGTAGTTTCCCCAATGTGCCTCTTCTTTGTACAAAGGGAGGAATTAACTATAACCATGTTCTTGCACGGTGACGACTTGGTTACCCGATGAGGGATAAACCAAACAATATTCATCTGAGTAGTTTCTTCCTGAAGGAAGGAGAAGACCACAGGGAAGCTAAGGAGCAGATTGTGAAGGTCTGGCGTCATATTCATAAGAAGAGTAGGAAGGATTTGGGACCTAGAGGTGTTGTTTCTTTGGATCCATATCTTCAGTGGGTCCGATCGAGAGCCATTTAGTAGAAGATGTCGTATACTTGGGAGACACCCATGCCTGATTTGTTTGTGAAGACCACTCCTCCCTTATTATATGATCTAGAAGAGCTACAACTTGCTTTGGTTAGGATGAAACAAGAAAGGGATGCTTATAAGAACAAGTTCCAGACTTTAGAGAGTTCCTACAAAGCAGACCTAAAGGAGAAAGATGATTTGATCGAGATCCTTGAGAGTCGAGCAGTGGAGTCTATGGAGAGGCAAGGGGATTTATTTTCTCCTAGGCCTCAAATAGGTGTTGATTACTCACTTCCTGCTTCAGATGATTGGAAGGAGGTTGCCATCAGACAGGTGGAAGAAAACCAGAGGTTGAGGGCTCAGATCGCCAGGTTCACAGGGAAGTGCCAGCGTACAGATTGATCTCCATTAGTTCCTCTTCTCAGGATTTTAGATTGTATTTTCATCTTGTACTTGGGATCATTGAAACTTGTAATTTTGGAGTTATTATAATAAAAAATTTCAGTATTTCAAAAGCGTTATTATTCTGATGTTTGCAATATGTCTATAAACCATAAATCCCTTGAAATATTAAATGATAAAATAAAAAATCGTACGCATTGCATATCATGCATCATATTTCACATATTTCTTGCATTTGTTATGCATATCCAGGTGTCTTACTCAGTTTCTTTGCTTCACTCAGTAAGCTGACTCATCACTACAACACTCGGGCTAACTTCAAAAGAAGATGGACAATTTGGAACAGGAGAATCGCGAGCTGCGTGAAGAAGTTTCTGCTTTGAAGGTTGGATTGGCCAACTTGACTACTCTGATGGAAGCTCTGGTGGCTGCTCAGAATCAGCCACCGAGTGTTCAACCTCAACCAACAAGGGCAAATGTTGAAGTTCCCACTATTCCTGTATCCGCTACTCTGGTTGTTATTCAAAACAGAATGCCTCAGGGTTATGCGTGGGGAATACCAGAGAATTTTGCACCTGAAGGTTTAAATATTGGCCCTCAAGATGCTCTAGTGGTTCATAATGTTGTTACTCATGTACCTCCTGTGGTGCATATTGTTCCTGTTGCACCTCCTTCGGTGAATTTGGTTCCATTTGTCAATGAAGATGTGTGTCGTCCTTTCCCTCCGCCAAGTGAAGACTTAGGTCTTTATGACAGAATGGATGATTTCCAAGAGCTGTTTGATAGAATGCAAAGAGAGATGAAGGCTCTCAGGGGAAAAGAGCTATTTGGGCAGAATGTGAATGAACTGTGTTTGCTCCCGAATGTCAAAGTGCCTGCTAAGTTCAAAGTCCCGGAGTTTGAGAAATACAAGTGCAACACTTGCCCTCGTGCTCATTTGGTGATGTATATAAGAAGAATATCTACCCACACTGATGATCAGCGCTTGCTGATTCACTTTTTTCAGGATAGTCTGACTGGCGCAGCATTGAAATGGTATATGAGCTTGGACAGCGTCAACATCCATACTTTTAATGATTTGGGATAAGCATTCATTAAACAATACAGTTACAATGTGGACATGGTGCCTGACCGTGACCAGCTTAGGGCCATGGTTTAGAAGGACATAGAATCGTTCAAAGAGTATGCGCAGAGATGGCGCGAAGTGGCTGCACAAGTGATTCCTCCCATGGAAGAGAAAGAAATGTCTAAGATTTTTCTGAAGACGCTGGGAACTTTCTACTACGAAAGAATTGTAGCAAGTTCCCCGAGTGATTTTACAGAGATGGTAAGAATGGGCGTCCGCCTAGAAGAGGCAGTAACAGAAGGCCGTTTGACAAAGGGTGATGGATCCGGAAGTGTGAAAAAGCAAGCTTATGGGTTTACCAAGAAGAAAGAGAGGGATACAAATGTTTTTATGCAAGAGAGAAGAGTAAAAGCTCCTAGAAAGAATTATCAGCGTCATCAGCAAGTCGCCTCAGTTACTCTTGTTAAGAATGTCGCTCCGACTACTGCTGCTTATTAGAGACCATCCCAGTAGGGGAATCAAGGATATAATCAGAGGAGGGAGAACTATGATCTTATTCCCATGAGCTATGCAGAGCTACTACCAGCATTGATTCAGAAGAAGTTGGTCAAGACAGACCACCTCCCATTGTACCATCACCATTGCCGTGGTATTACAAAGCAGACCAGACGTGTGCCTTTCATCAGGGAGCACCAGGGCATAGTGTTGAGAATTGTTATCCTTTGAGGACTGAAGTGCAAAGGTTGGTGAAGTCTGGAATTTTATCTTTCAAAGACGTGGGACCTAATGTGAAAGACAAGCCTCTACCCAAGCACGGGGGAGTGAATGTTGTAAATATGGTGGCCGGTTGTCCAGGTGACTTTCGGATTTTTGACATTAATCTGGTTAGAGGAGATTTAGTGAAGATGCACGCAGACCTCTGTGAATTCAGTTATTATACGCATGACCACACCGGTTGTGCTATTTGCAGTACAGATATACAGGGTTGCAAGAAGATAAAGGCGGATTTACAGGAGATGATGGATGAGGGTTTAATCCATATAATCAGGCCTAGGGCAGAATATAAAGAGGAATTGAATATGGTTTCTGGATGTCCGGGTGAATTCAGAATTTTTGATGTGGATCCTTTGAATGAGGATCTAGTGTAGTTGCATGCTACCTTCTGCCGCACTGCTAGTCAGGTAGAACACCAATATGGATCTTGCATAGTTTGTTGTCGAAATCCCTGAGGATGTTATATTGTGAGAGAGGGTGTTCAGTTGCTGTTAGACAATGGAACTATCAAGATCACAAGTCAGAGAGATGATTGATATGGTTGAAGTTTGTTTGATGGAAGAAGATTCAGAGGAAGAGTATGCCTCTGCGGATGAGTATTTATCTTCAGACGAAGATTTGTTTTCCAGAAATGACCTTTTGATGGCTACTGGTGTTGAGGAAGGGGTGAAATTCATTGTACCTTGTTTTGGCGAACCCACTCATCTTGAGGTGGAGCACTATAGCAAACCAGCTGCTGCCTCATTGGTAATTAGTCTTCCAGGTCATGTTCCCTATGAATCAGATAACGCTATGCCTTACAAATATAACGCTACAATCTTGGAAGACGGGGTGGAGATTCCTATCCAGCCAATGCCCGATGTTGGAAATATAGTTGATGATAGTAGGGTGACTCGTAGCGGTCGTGTGTTTGCACCAGTTATTCGAAGAGATGTTGTTGTTGAGAAGAAAACTGCTGAGAATGATGAGCCTAAGAAGGTTGCAGGAGGGACTAGTGGAGCCACACTAGAGAAAGAAGTAGATGATATCTTGAAGATGATTAAGATGAGTGACTACAAGATTGTAGATCAGCTATTACAGACTCCTTCAAAGATATCTATCCTAGCTTTGTTGATGAATTTCTATGCTCATAGAGAATCACTGATGATAGTGCTTGACCAAGCTTTTGTGGAGAATGACATGTCGTTAGATCAGTTCAGCAGCGTAATTGGAAATATTACGTCATGTAACAATTTGAGCTTCTGTGATGATGAGTTACCAGATGAAGGGAGGAATCACAACCTGGCCCTCCACATATCTATGAATTGCAAGAATGATTCATTGTCCAATGTGCTAATTGATAACGGATCAGCACTGAATGTTATACCGAGAAGTACCCTCTTGAAGTTAAAGTATCAAGGAGCACCTATGCGTCCGAGTGGCATCATTGTGAAGGATTTTGATGGGTCGAGGAAATCTGTCATCGGTGAAGTGGACTTACCCATCCATATAGGACCACATTTGTTCTTGATAACCTTCCAGGTTATGGACACTATTACCGCATATAGTTGTTTGCTTGGACGGCCATGGATACACGAAGCAGGGGCTGTCACTTCAACTCTGCATCAGAAGTTAAAATTTGTGCGCGAAGGGAAGGTAGTGATCATAAATGGGGAGCAGGCGTTGTTGATATCCCATCTATCCTCTTTCAGTATTGTAGAAGCGGATGAGGCTGCTGTTGGAATCCAGTTCCAAGCCCTATCTATTGACAACATAAGGAAGAATGAGAATTCTGTAGTTTCGCTGAAGGACGCGCAACAGGTTGTACACAATGGTCATAATGCAGTTTAGGGACAACTTGTGGATCCACCCGTGAACAAAAGTAGAGTTGGTTTGGGTTTCTCTTCAAAGAATGGCATAGGCGAAATTTTGAAGTCAAAGTCTTCTGTGAACAGTTATCATGATGTTTTCCGCAGTGGAGGTTACCTCCATCCAACTGGTTCTGGAATTAATGCTGTTGAAGAAGATAAAGTAGAGCAGGAAGTACCGAATTTTATGACGCATGGAGTCCGAGTTCAGAACTGGGTCACCATTGATGTTCCTTCTTGCGTACATATTTCAAAGTAATTTGTTTTGTTAATTTGTTTTTTTCGTTTCAAAATCTTTCACTCTGCCCAAGGTGAAAGTATTGTATGGGCTTATCTGTTTGCTTTGACTGTTAAGATCATTAATAAAAGTTGTCTTTGCTTTCAAAATTATGTCTTTATTTTATGCTTTTTCTTAGGAAATGGTAATCAAATAAAAAAAATCCTTTCAAAATAAATAATAACTGAAAATTAATTTGCATGATCACTTGTTATATGTGTCAGTTTCTAAAAGCAATCATAAATCACATGTGCAGATTAATTAAAAAACCCGTTGAATACAATGACCCTGCACCCTCTCCCAACTTTGATTGTTCTGTGTTTGGGGCCGAAGAAGAAGATTATGATGAGATTCTAGAAGAGGTCTCACAGTTGCTTGAGCACGAGGAAAATACCATCCAGCCATATAAGGAGCCTTTGGAAGTGATTAATTTCAGTTTAGAAGAAGATCTGAAGGAAATTAAGATTGGAGCATCGTTGCATCCTGATGTAAAGAGCGGGTTGATTGAGCTGTTGAAAGAGTATGTAGATATTTTTGCTTGGTCTTATCAAGATATGCCTGGCCTAGATACAGACATTGTTGAGCATCATTTACCGTTGAAGCTAGAGTGTCCGCCAGTTAAGCAAAAATTGAGAAGAACCCACCCAGATATGGCAGTAAAGATCAAAGAGGAGGTCCTAAAGAAGATTAATGCTGGTTTTCTTGTGACGTAAGAGTATCCTCAATGGATTGCCAATATTGTCCCAGTACCGAAAAAAGATAGAAAATTTCGCATGTGCGTAGATTACAGAGATCTAAATAAAGCTAGTCTGAAAGATGATTTTCCATTGCCTCACATTGACATGTTAGTGGACAACACAACAAAATTCAAGGTATTCTCGTTCATGGACAGTTTTTCCGGGTATAATCAAATAAGAATGGCTCCAGAGGACATAGAAAAAACAACGTTTATCATACCCTGGGGAACATTCTGTTACAGAGTGATGCCCTTCGGGTTGAAGAATGCTGGTGCAACGTACCAGAGGGCTATGACAACCCTATTCCATGATCTGATGCACAAGGAAATTGAAGTATATGTTGATGATATGATTTCCAAATCCCAAACTGAAGAAGGGCATATAAAAGATTTGTTGAAGTTGTTTCAGCATTTGAGGAAGTATCGTCTCCGCTTGAATACAAATAAATGCACCTACAGAGTTGGATCGGGGAAATTGTTGGGTTTTATTGTTAGCAAGAAAAGAATTGAAGTTGACCCTGATAAAGTCAAAGCAATTCAAGAAATGACAGCACCAAGAACTGAAAAGCAAGTCAGGGGTTTCCTCGGGCGTTTGAATTATATCTCCAGATTTATTTCCCACATGACTGCAAAGTGTGAACCAATCACTAAGTTGTTAAAGAAAGATCAAGGTTGTGTGTGGACGGATGACTGCCAAAGGGAATTTGAGAGTATCAAAGAGTATCTGCTTGAACCTCCTATCTTGCTCCCTCCTGTAGAAGGAAGACTGTTGATTATGTATCTAACAGTGTTAGATAAATCCATGGGCTGTATTCTGGGACAACAGGATGAAACAGGAAAGAAAGAATTCGCCATTTATTATCTCAGCAAAAATTTCACTGATTGTGAGTCGCGGTATTCCATGTTAGAAAAAACGTGTTGTGCTTTGGCCTGGGAGGCAAAGCGTTTGCGGCAGTATATGTTGAATCATACCACTTGGTTGATCTCCAAAATAGATCAAATCAAGTATATTTTTGAGAAGCCTGCTCTTACTTGGAGAATTTCCCGCTGGCAGATGTTGTTATCTGAATATGATATTGAATACCGCACTCAAAAAGCTATCAAAAGTAGTGTGTTGGCATATTACTTTGATCACCAGCCGGTGGAAGATCATCAATTTGCAGAATATGAATTCCCTGATAAAGATGTGATGTTCCTGAAAGTGAAAGATTGTGATGAACCATTGCCTGAGGAAGGCCCCGACCCTGAATCTCGTTGGAGTACGGTATTTGATGGAGCGGTGAATGCTTATGGTAAAGGAATTGGTGATTTGATCATCACTCCTCATGGATCACACATTCCTTTTACTGCAAGGTTAACATTTGATTGTACTAATAATATGGCAGAATATGAGGCTTGTATCATGGGTTTTGAGGAAGCTATTGATATCAGAATCAAAATTCTAGATGTGTATGGCGATTCAGCTTTTGTAATAAATCAGATTAAAGGAGAATGGGATACTCGTCACCCTGGCTTGATCCCTTAAAAAGATTATGCTAGAAGATTACCACCCTTTTTCAATAAAGTTGAGTTTCATCACATTCCTAGAGATGAAAATCAAATGGCGGATGCTCTGGAAACTCTGGCTTCCATGTATCAAGTGAATACTTGGAATGATATACCCCGTATTATAGTTCGACGGCTGGATAGGCCCGCTCATGTGTTTACAACAGAGGAGGTAGCAGATGAAAAACCCTGGTATTATGACATCCATCATTTTCTTCATACTCAAGAATACCCGATTGGTGCATCGAGGAAAGATAGAAAGACACTGAGAAGATTGGCAGGCAGTTTCTTCCTCAGTGAGAATGTGTTATAGAAGAGAAATTTTGACATGGTCTTGCTCAGATGCGTGGATAGACACGAAGAAGACATGTTGATGCATGAGATTCATGAAGGTTCATTTGGCACTCATGCTAATGGGCATTCAATGGCTAAAAAGATGCTAAGGGCAGGTTACTATTGGTTGACAATGGAATCTGATTGTTAAAAATTTGCAAAGAAGTGCCATAAATGCCAGATTTACGCAGAAAAGATCCATGTGCCTCTGACACTTCTCAATGTGATTTCCTCCCCGTGGCGTTTCTCTATGTGGGGTATTGATATGATTGGGATGATAGAACCCAAAGCTTCGAATGGACACCATTTCATCTTGGTAGCAATTGACTACTTTACCAAATGGGTAGAGGCTGCTTCTTATGCCAATGTTACCAAATTGGTGGTTGTGCATTTCATCAAAAATAATCTGATATGCCGGTATGGTGTGCCGAGTAGAATCATCATTGACAATGGCTCGAATTTGAATAACAAGATGATGACAGAATTGTGTGAATAATTCAAGATTGTCCATCACAATTCATCTCCATACAGGCCAAAGATGAATGGGGCCGTTGAAGCTGCTAATAAGAATATCAAGAGAATTATCCAGAAAATGGTTGTTACTTATAAGGATTTGCATGAAATGCTCCCTTTTGCTCTGCATGGATACCGAACATATGTTCGCACTTCAACAAGAGCAACCCCGTTCTCCCTGGTATATGGAATGGAAGTTGTACTCCCTGTTGAGGTTGAGATTCCCTCGTTGCATGTGATAATGGAAGCTAAGTTGTCAGAGGCTGAATGGGTCCAGAACAGGTTTGACCAATTGAATTTGATTGAAGAGAAGAGAATGACAACTTTGTGTCATGGGCAGTTATATCAGAAAATAATGAAGAAAGCATTTGATAAAAAGGTCAAACCTCGTGAATTCAGATAAGGCGACCTCGTGCTCAGGAAGATCATGTCTTTCAACACTGATTCTAGGGGAAAGTGGACTCCCAATTTTGAAGGCCCGTATGTTGTCAAGAAAGCCTTCTCTGGTGGTGCATTAATTCTTGAAACTATGGATGGCGAGGAGTTCCCGCGTCCCATGAATGATGTCGCAGTCATGAAATACTTCGCCTAAAGAAATAAAAGAACAACTCGCTAAGTTGAAAACCCGAAAGGGCGGCTTAGGAAAAAAAGGATCGTCTCGGTAGGCTGAAAACCCAAAAGGGCGGTCTAGGCAAAAATTAGAGACATAAACAGAATAAATTTCCCGCTAAGTTGAAAACTCGCAAGGGCAGCTTAGGCAAAAGTTAGGGACTTTTCTTGGCAAGTAACTACGTCAGACAAGACTTGATTGTTGAAGCAACAATCTTCTCGGATCCTCACCATACTTCAACAAAAGCTGTTGCTCAGGATTTCAAAAGTTGTTAGGGAGAATAGTGGTCATTGTATCTCAATGTATCTTTTCCATTATATATTACCATTTCCCAAACTTTGTAATCATCCATGGAGTCTCGCCATTTGTAGACTACCATTCTATTAATAAAATTCGAGCTTTTTCCCAATTCTTTGTGTTCTTATTTTATTCAACTTGCAAAGACTCCATTTATTACTGATAATAACTTTCAAAGCAAAAAGATTAAAAATAAAAATTGACTTTTCAAAAAAAGAGACATCTTTACAATTCAATTTACTTTGGGATTTGTGATGAAACAATGACAACAAAAATGGTGATCCCAGGAATGAACAAACTCCGGTTGTTTTAAGAAGTTTTATTTCCTTCATAAAGTTTTTTTCTCAGGTCACCTTGTGGGTATGTGCGCAATCTTTGTGGGTTTCTCAGATAGTTGAAGATGATACAAGTAGGTGCAAGGTACAACGTTGGGTTTGTGATCCCATTATCCCTGGCCAAGTCTTGGTTCTCTTTTGATTTTGGGTTTCCAGGGTCAGAAGCCTCCGTCCCAGATTCCCCAGTGAAGTTTTCCCTCGTATGATAAAAGGAAGACTATACCATGGCATCTTGTGTTGGAATAGGTTTGTATGATATGAAGACTCAATCCAATATTCTCCAATGAAGGCCTCGTTTATTTGACAGATGTTCTTTCTCCCCAAAGAATTTGGTGCAATAGTTACTCTCGTGCATGTATCTCCGGTTTGCCCAATGAAGTACGTATCTCCGATTTCCCCAGTGAAGTACGTATCTTCGGTTTCCCCAGTGAAGTACGTATCTCCAGTTCCCCCAGTGATGTACGTATCTCCGATTTCTCCAGTGAAGAATGTATCTTGGTTTCCCCTTGATGATTTGGTTTTGACCTCCCCAATGAAGTTAGCTTGAAGTCCCCAGTAGATGTCTCGTTGATGAAGCATTGTCTCCCTTAGTGAAGTCTATATGTTTTTCTTCCTTCAAAGTGGGCCTGAATTCCCCAGTGAATGTTTTGACAATTTGGTTTCAATCTGCCTTATTCAAGATCAGTATTGAAATCCCCAGTAGGAGTTCGGGCCGTGAAAAATTTGTTTTCCCCATTGAAGTCTGTGTGCTATTCCCCGGGAAGGTAATCCCAGGGCATCTCTTGTTGGAATGAGTGTTCATGATGAAAAGTTTCCAATCCACAGTTTTTTTCTCCAGGGAACTGGGTTTGAATTCCCCAGTGAGGTTTGATTGTCTCGACGTCAGTCTACTTTATTTGAGGTTGGTCTTGCAATCTCCAGTAGATATGTTGCTTTTGAAAAGCTGATTTCTCTGTTGAAACCGGAAGAAAGATGTTCTATCCCGGTATCTGTTTGATTTAGCTACATCCAGATTATGTTTCTCCTTAGTGGACTTAGGACATGAAATAGGTTTGGTTTCCGCAGTTGCTTTTATCTCTCTTGGATTGATCTTTCTGCTTGAAGTTTAGCCCAATGTTGTTGGTACCTGAGACAATTTTGTTTGTCTGATTATGTATCCTCTTACCAGTATACGCACGATATCACTCATACATTCATACATGCATCATGCATTGTTACAAATCATTTTATTGATATTGTGTTCTAACCTTCCTACAACGCTCCTTACTTAGTTGGATTTGGTTTTTCCCTCTTGAGTTTATTTCTCAAAGGATGTATCTTCGTTGGCCGTCTTGCTCCAGTTTGTTTCTAATTGGATTCGTGGTCACATGACGATATTATTTACTTTGGATTTTTGAGAACTTCTAGTTTTGGTTTGTGCATTTATTTTGCACGAGAAGACTTTATCTCCTCAGCAGGAATAATGTAGCATTTCCCCAAGAAGTCTCTTTCCCCAGGAAGCCATATTTTTATCCCCAGAAAGTCATCTTTCTTTGCATTTCCCCTTGACAATGAGTGGATGTCTCTTTATTTGAGATAAGTTTGCATATTACCCTTTCTAGCCAGAGTGCCTTGGTTAAAGAAGAAGTTGAGACCCGTTCCAGGTGAAATACCAGAATTTTGGGGAAAACTTATGATATTTTCAAATCTACCTTCAGTGAATGTTGGTAGTGCATCGACAGTGAACGTCGGTGTTTCTTATCTTTTTGCTATCATCAGTGAACGGTGGTAGTTCCTCGTCAGTGAACGGAGATGGGATGATATTTTCAAATCTACCTTTAGTGAATGTTGGTAGTGCATCGGCAGTGAACGTCGGTGTTTGTTATCTTTTTGCTATCATCAGTGAACGGTGGTAGTTCCTTGTTAGTGAACCACGATGAGATGATATTTTCAAATCTACCTTCAGTGAACGTTGGTAGTGCATCGGCAATGAACGTCAGTGTTTGTTATTATTTTGCTATCATCAAAGAACGGTGGTAGTTCCTCGTCAGTGAACGGCGATAGGATGATATTTTCAAATCTACCTTCAGTGAATGTTGGTAGTGCATCGGCAGTGAACGTCGGTGTTTCTTATCTTTTTTCTATCATCAGTGAACGGTGGTAGCTCCTCGTCAGTGAATGGTGATAGGATGATATATTTAAAATCTACCTTTAGTGAATGTTGGTAGTGCATCGGCAATGAACGTCGGTGTTTCTTATCTTTTTGCTATCATCAGTGAACGGTGGTAGTTCCTCGTCAGTGAACGGCGATGGGATGATATTTTAAAATCTACCTTCAGTGAACGTTGGTAGTACATCGGCAGTGAACGTCGGTGTTTCTTATCTTTTTTCTATCATCAGTGAACGGTGGTAGTTCCTTGTCAGTGAACGGTGATGGGATGATATTTTAAAATCTACCTTCAGTGAATGTTGGTAGTGCATCGGCAGTGAACGTCAGTGTTTCTTATCTTTTTGCTATCATCAGTGAACGGTGGTAGTTCCTCGTCAGTGAACGGCAATGGCATGATATATTTTCTCTTCTACCTTCAACTATTGAGTTGGTAGTTTACCGTCATCTGTGAGTCGGTATATCTTTTTCTCTCTAGCTTCAGCGAAAGTTGGTAGACATCGGCAGTGAACGTCGATGCTTGTTATCTTCCTCTCTGATTCAATTCTTTTGGTCCACCAATGATTTATTTTCCTGGTGGGGGTTGCTCCTTTGTTTCTTCATTTTTGTGGCATCCCCAGTGATACTTTGCGTCTCTTTTTGCTCTGTCCATTTGCATCCATAATCATAATTATTGCATGGCATCTTAGAGACAAAAATAAGGCTTGTTTTATATTTAGGTATCTTCAATCGTGTCGACACGAAGATTTTTATCCTTCGTATCTCCGGATAGAAGACACTTAAATAAGGGCAGTTGTTGTACCCCAATTTTTGCCCCTAAGATTCCCCTATCATATCATGTTAACTTGATCATAACAAGATCACATTAGGGTTGGTTCTTCATCTTGCTCTATCTCCTATCTTTAAGTTTGCTCTTGAGGAATCTCCAAGCACCTTGGTTGTGTAACTTGTATATGTGTTATTGACTAACCTCTAACCAAAATACAAAAAAAATATATTGGTCTTTGTCCTTGCACAATTTGTGTTTTGTAGGTACCAGGTCAAAGCATCTAACAAATAAGGTCATGCAAAGTTGATTGATCCTATTGTGGCAAAAATCCAGCATGCATCAACCTATAAAGGTATGCATCGACTCATTTTGTTGTGCATAACTTGCATGTGTCGACACATGCATGTATGTATTGACTCATCCTTCTTGTAAAACTAGCATGTGTCGACACATACATGTTATGTATCGACTCATGCAATTTGTGTGGTTCTGTTATATCTTGGAACAACAGTATGTATCGACACATAGAGGCATGTGTCGACACATGCTGTGTCATGCAGCTAGGATGTATCGACACATACCATATATGTATCGACTCATAATGGCAAACTGCACGTGTTTTTTGAAAAAAAGCCAGCTAATTCAAATTGTTATCATTTTGGCTCCAATTTTTTCTACATAATTTGAAATTATATCATTAATTCAAATTTGGCTCCAAGAATCAATTACCAAATTACCACTAATCCCAATCCTAAAACTCTATAAATAGAGACCTCATTTCATTCAAATCACAAGCTTTTGATAGCCAAAATCATCTTGCTAAAAAATCTCTCAATTATCTCCATTTTACCAAATTCACTCAAATCTCCATTTTCAAAAAGTTAGTAAGCTTTGCATTGAAGCTTACTAATCTTTGAGCTAAACCTTCATCCAAACACTTTTTTTCCATCAATTCTCTACATTCAAGCTTTGGTGATTGATTCTTGTTGTTGAATTGAAGCAAATTCTAAAGTTGTTTGATAATTCTCAAATTCTACCTTTGGTAAGTTGGATCATCATCTTTCACAATGTGATCTCTTGTGGATTTCTGGTTTTGATTCATTGAGCCCTATTTTATAACTCCATTAGTTCTATTTTCTCAAAAAAATTCTGAAATATTCATGCTCAATTGGATCCATGATCATAAGGTGTTTGATGAAAAGTTGGAACAAGAATTTGATCTTTAAAATGTTGTTTTCTACTGATTTTTTTAATAGGTTGCAATCAATTGTTGTAACATTGAAATTGATTGTCACAAAAAATTGATTTGATAAAAAACTGCACTGATGCAATAGGTTGCTCTCTAGGCACAATTGATTGTAACAGTGCCAAAAATGCTTTTGCTGCCTTATTTTGGGGCTGTTTTGACTCAAACATTTTTCTGCACTCTCTTTGATGGATAATTTGGATTGCAATTTTGCATGTTCAATTTGTTTTTAAACTCAATGGACTTTGTGAAGTAGATGAATTTGGATAAATGTTCATCAATTCAAATATACCTAAGAATGAATTATTTAATTCATTTTTGGTGCTTTGGATTAATGATATGTTTAGTACTTTAATCCATCTAGAGGAGTGGTTGAATTTAAAGATGAAAGAATTTTGAAATGGTGATCCAAATTAGCTTATCATTCCCCTCCCTCTTCATCTTGTCCCTTTCTTTTTTAATTGTGCTATATGTTAAAGGATGGTGATCTCTATATCATTTATCCAAACATGAAGTACATAAATTGCTATTGACCGGCCTCAAAATAGGTGCGACTTCTACATAAGTCCACTTACGATTGCTTAACATAGCGCTAAATTTTGTCCCGATTCGAATAAATGATCATTTGTGGCCTTAACTTATGATTGCAAGCCAAAGTATTTTAATTTGATCTCCTTGATCTAATAACCTGGAGATTCATTGTGTGGAGGCTTTGCTTCTACCAATCCTCTAATAGATCTACAACACCTTTGGTAAACGTGGAACACTTAAACATCGTTGATCATTATATGTTACTTTTTTAGAGGATTCCAAAATGGATGGTATACTTGACAAAAAGAAAATGCAACTTGTTGGGTGGAGGCTTTGGTTCTACCAATCCTCTAATGAGTTCCAAATGCATGTTTCAAGATGGTCATCCAACTAACCATTAATTTCTAACAATTGACTTTACTTTATGCTTTATGTACCATTTAATTTGAGCATTTACATATCATGCCATTTTTATTTTGCTCATTTGAGCATTTATTTTTATGTCATTTTTATTTTGCTCACTTGAGCTTTTCTTTTCCTTTTAAAGACACCTAATAATCAACATGAACCATACAAAATCTTTAATGATATTTGGACTATTGGTTACTATCCTTGGCATTAAGGAGCATTGGACTTCTTGTACTTAGGATTAAATTCCTTGGCCTATCTTGGAGACTTTGTGACTTTATTCGATATTTTTTCTGGAGTTCTTGAGGTTTACCTCAAGACATTGGGTTGTTTGTTTGTTTTGTGTGCGGGTTATTGTGATTACATACTTTGTTTGTAATTTGGAATTCACCCGTATACAACTGTTACTCTACCCAATTTTTGCGAATACTTAAAACACTTAAAGTTTGTTTCTCTCAAGAGGTCTAGTATCTTTGCTTGCTTGGTTTCAATCCAAAGAATGGGAATTCTATATTGACTCATAATGTCAAGTTTTGGCTTCTTGTTGGTTAGATGGTTTTTATCCCTAGCTTTTACCTTATGCTTTAGGATATCCTCTTCTTCTCCTCCTATATTCTTTAATTTCAAAAATCTTCTCCCTCCTTTTAAAAACTCTTCTTATTTCTAAACTTGAAATATTTTCATAATAAACTTGGACTTAGGTCCATGCATTTTTAAAACATTTTCATGAATAAATTTCAATCAATTTAATAATACCTTGACATTTTTTGTGAGAAGACTAAAAGTCAATCAATCTCATTTCAAACCATTTTTGCCATTTTTTCTTTTATCTTTAAAATTTTCTCAAAAGATTAGACTCTTGTCAATCCTTGTAGTGATGCAAACAACTATACTTCTACAATATGTAGTGAAGTGAGATATTTTCCACTCGGGTGTTGAGTAAAGCATTGTTGATTTTAAAATCCAAGCTGTATCCTCCACTTTGAGATGATGCAAATTCTCCTTTCATATGATTGTGGGTAGTAAGTATATTTTCCACACGGATAATGACGATGATATCTTATCTCATAAAATAAACCAACACACTTGTGTTTCAATTTTTTTTTAAAAGAGGAACTACTTGTACCCTGATCCCCTATTGCACGAAAGGTGGTACGTAGGCACTAAAGGTTCGCAACCGCGGCGGGTGCAAAAATCATAAAAAAATATATTTCTTTTCTCACCTCCACCATCCATTTTTTTCATATAACACATTTTTATAACCAAAATATATAGATTTTTCAAAGAGGTTCCTGCGGAGTACCGTAGATGTTTAGGGTGCTAATACGTTCCCTTTGCATAACCAACCCCCTTACCTTGAATCTTTCCCCCCTTTTTTGGGTTATTCGCTCTTTTCCCATTCCTTCGGAAACAATAAAGCGCGGTGGCGATTTTTATTTTGATTTGTATAAAGTCTAAGTCAATCCAATGGCTTAGTCTTGAACATTTCTACCGCTACAGTTATGATATTTATACTATTTTTATTATAGACTTCATCTTATTCTTCTTTATCTATTTTATTTTTATTTTTTATTTTTATTTGGATCAATTTGGAAAGCATTTGAGCTTGTCGCATATTTGATGAAATTTCATCATTTCCAATCTACCTCTAAATGGTCCTTTGATTATTCAAGGTACTTGAGATTGATGATAAGTTTGTCATAATGTATCTTCCTTGACTTTGTTTTGATCTCATATGTTTGTTAATTGTACTACATGTATAAGAGAATGAACTTCAAAGTGTCATTTCTATAACATGTACGGGTACATACATTGTATGCTCCATATGAAGTTACACTTATCTCAAATCATATTATTAACTTTATATTATACTAACTTTACTTTAACGTCATTTATATTTTCGTACTTTATATTTTCCTCTCTTTACTTTTATGCCATTTATCACCCATAGCATTTTATTTTCTTTATTTTATGCATTTTTTCTTTGCTCACTTGATCATTTATCTTCTCTTTTCTCACTTGAGCTTTATTTTTTTTGCTTGTTATAAGCCACTTAATAAAGAAAAAAACCTAAAATTGGTTCTTTAATCCTTGGACTATGGTTACTATCCATTTTTATCTGATGCATGGTTCTTATTCGGTCTTCATCTGATTAATATCTTTGTGTTTGAATTCAAGGGAAATGATAAATTCGTTGACTTCATGTCATCGAGTGTATCTTATATGATTGTGTGAATTCCTTCATCCATCTTTAAGTTTTTCTAATCTTAAGTTAGATCTCCAAAAATCTCATTTTTTAAACTTACACTCTTTTAAACCAAAACCTCAACATTAGGTCGTTGCATTTTCAAAATCCCTTTAAACTAATATTTTAGCAAACAACTAATTTTAATACACAAATATAATAAGAGGTTCATGTAGAGTACTACAGATGTATTGGGTGCTAACACCTTCCCTTTGTATACTCAACCCCCGAACTTTAGATCTCTCTATTGCACTATGTTTTACTTCTTGCATTGCATATTTACTTATGAATTTTATTTCGTTCTTTTCTCCTTCCCTTGGAAATAATAAAGTGCGGCGGCGACTCTTGCATACTTGCGATTCAAGTTAATTAATAGCTTGATCTCTGATTTTCACCGCTACACTTAGGCATGCACATCAGTCTAGGAAAAGATGTCCTATAATCCGTAAACAAGGCACCAAAGAATTGCACAAGAAGCAAACATTATCCATCTAGGTCAAAAGTTACACTATTAACCATTTTTATTAGCAACAAAGAGTCAATCAAGACCTGACTTAAAAAAGACCAAAAAATCATGGAAAAAATATACCAAGTAGGTCAAGGGATCAAGCATTAGGTTAAGCAAAAGATCCCTAAAAATTGCACAAAGTACATGCCTAAAATAAGTAGTGAACATGCATCAATTAAGCAAGAGTGCATCGAGGCTTCAAATTATTGCAGAATTTAATACCTCAAAAATACCTTAATTAGGAACGAAAGTATCATAAACCATAAACCAATTAGGTGTTTAAATATGCCTAAAATCTTGGCCAAAAATTAGTTCAAACAAACATCAAACAAATATTCACAAGATGACATGAATAATTTCTATCATCACAAACTAATTCCTAGCTACACAATTAACATAGCCTTCGACGGTATTGAATTCCAGTCATGCATCTCTATCCTACTTATCATGGAAAGATTAATTAAAAAACATTGCAAAAAAATAAGGAATAAAGTTTATATGATAATACCTAATGGAGAAGGTTTGTTTCAAACCCACACAAGCAATAAGAAAAATCTACACGAAGCTTCCTCGATAAAGGATCAATCACAAAGCATGCAAATCACATGAACATTCGATGAAAATAAAACCTATTTTTCAAGTTTATGTGAGGAACCCAAAAATGTTGCGCAAGTGCATACAAAAACATTTCCTACTTCGAGGTAGAGCTTCAGATACTCAAATATTACCTACTTCAAGGTATGACTTCAAATAATCAAACATTGCCTACTTCGAGGTAGGACTTCAAATAATTAGACATTGCATACTGTGAAGTATGACTTCAAATAACCAGACATTGCCTACTTCGAGGAAGGACTTCAAATAATCAGACATTGCCCACTTCAAGGTAGGACTTCAGATAATCAGACATTTCCTATTTTGAGGTAGGACTTCAAATAATCAGACATTGCCTACTTCGAGATAAGACTTCAAATAACCATAAATTGCCAAATTTGAGGTAGGACTTCAAATAATCAAACATCACCTACTTCAAGGTAGGACTTCAGATAATCATACATTGCATACTTTGAGGTAGGACTTCAAATAAGCATACATTGCCTACTTCGAGGTAGGACTTCAAACAATCATACATTACCTACTTCAAGGTAGGACTTCAGATAATTAGACATTGCCTACTTCGAGGTAGGACTTCAGACCAAACACGTTATATGCTTTTAGCAATCAATAAAATTCTAACACAATGCGTAAAAGAGAGATACAAGAGATTCTAGAGGTACCTAATAGAGAAGGTTTGTTGCCTCTTCAAAGCCACACAAACGATAAGAAAACTCTCCCGAAAGCTTCCTCGAATTCCTTGATGAAGATCACGCTCTTAACTAGCTTTTAAACTTCTTGAAACTATTCAACCAAGTCTCTTGTATTCAACAATATCATACAAAACTCAGATCATGGAAATATAAATCGTTATTGTTGTAAAGAAGTAGCGTGAGACGAACAATCAAATTGATATTGTTGGGTGAGTTGATAAAACTTAGATCATGGAAAGAGAAATTGCTAGGATCAATATCAAACATAGGGTTTGTATGGTTGGGTTGCTACATTTCTCTTGTAAACAACTTTTTGCACATAGTAAAAAATTTATCTCAATTCCAAACGTAATTGGAGAGAGACGTAGCCATAGCAAGGACGATTGATGAACTTCCTAAACTTGTCGTTATCTTTATCTCTCTCTCTCTCTCTCTCTCTCTATATATATATATATATATATATATATATATATATATATATATATATATATATATATATATATATATATATATATATATATATATATATATATATATATATATTCTTGCGTAGAACAAATATTTGGCCGACTTCCTGTTGTGATTAGGGGAAACCACAGAAGTAGGTTTATGTATTGATGGGGGATTTGGGAGCTACGTCTATAATGCATATTGACCAAGAATATATGTCTTGCTTATCCCTCTTGCGAGAGCCCCTTATATAGTTGTTCTTCCTTGCATCATCAAGAGTCTCAGTTAATGAGTGACTCTTGAGTTCTATAACAATCTAACCTCCATCGTCTCGATGAATGAAGGTGATTAAAGTTGTGTAACATTATAGTAAATGCATCGTCAGAGGTTTATGAGAATTAATGAGCCGAGGTTGATTATCGGTTATGGGATGGTGGACTCGACCACCAACCATGTTCGAGTTTAGTGTGAAAATGAGCTTCTACCCAGAGGTGTGATAATCATCTGATACTCATCGTCCAAGTTGAACCTCAGGGACTTTCTCCACCAAGTTGACTACCAGTTTCATCGTCTCTTTCACCGATTATACTACCCGGTCGGGTCTAATATTTCCGGGATGTACATAAGTCCCCCGAATTCAATCTTCTTCTAAAAGGATGCATTATTCGGTCACGATTTCATGAAAGATATTGAAGGAACCGTCGGGTCGCACCTCATTCCTTCATCTTTTCATATGTGGAAAAAATGAAAACTCATTATTTTCTCTTTCCTATAGTAATGATGGCTTCCACCTAAATTTCTATTCATTGGGTGACGTTTCCTTCTCCTAGTTTACTGCTCATTGGGCTCTATTAAAACCCTATTTTATTTTTTCCCTTTCTATCTGTCATTCCATAAGGAGTTTATATCTTCAAGAAAGCCTCCAATCTTTCTCAAGTATTCTCCATTTTTCCAGTTATTTCCTCTTACTTTTTGAATTTCCTTTTTCCTTTTTAGATTATGAATACCCTGAGACAGTATGATGATGAAGTAAACATTATAAAACCCTTTAGTGCCAAAGATAGGAAAGAGTTATTGGGACAATGCATGCGAGAGATGAAGGACATTTTAGGTCATGAGGAGTTTAATCATATCACAAGGGAGATTTATGGTTTTACCCTGTCTTCTATTAGTGATTCTGACCCTGATTCTTCCTCCTCAGGTTCTGTATATTTTCTGATGGAAGCATCTGCCCCCTTTGACCTTGAAGTCATGCACTACAAGAATAGTGTGCTCGGAGACACGAAGATTGCCAAACTTAGGTCTTTGATAAAGGTCTCCTCGGCTGGGGAGGAAAGCGATGTTATCATGCAATCATGTGTCGCAGGGGATCACGTATGTGTACTTCATAGGAAGAACAATGATGAAGATTTCTTTTACTTTTATGCCGGAGTCCTATAGGATTTTAGAATTTGATTACCTTTTTCTGGGTTTGAGGCCGATGTACTAAAGACCATGAACGTCGCGCCTTAGCAACTTCGCCCAAACAGTTGGGGGCTTCATAAAGGACTTTGAGATAGTCCGTGAGGCGATGAACATTGTTCCTACAGTGGGTCTGTTCTTATACTTTTATGAGGTAAAAGGGGCCTAGAAGCTTTCCTGGATCCAAGTCAATGGTCTTCCCCACATGAGTTTTCTCTAAGTGTATACCTTTAACTACAAGGGTTTCAAGGAGCGGTTCCTGAAGGTAAAGTGTGGGCCGAGATGTCCCCAGATTTTATACACTTGGGCGGGCACCCCCCCCCCCCCCCCCCTTTCCTTTTTACTAGACCCAGGACCCTTATCCCATATCGGGATTCAAATTTGAAAAGCTGAGCAAGTTGGAAGTCCAGGCTCTGTCCGTACTCGACTCCTTCCGAATAAGGAAAGTTAAAGACATGTTGTCCCTAACCGACAAATAGATTCCTCATTTCCTTGGTAATAGACTTTGTTTCTAGTTTTGGCTATGGAATTCACTTATGTATGGTACTCATACTATATTTTATTTTTCTGCATATAAGATGACATGTTTCCTTGTAGCTGAGCATAAGAAGTTGATGCTGGAGGCAAGGGCTTCCCGGAGGGGAGCCGACGGGGCCTCTGCGATCAAGTCGGATTTGTCCGGGCTGGAGACTCGGGATTTAAAGAAGCGTAAGGGGGTAGGCTCTAAGGATACCTTGAGTATAGCCGAGCCCCAATATTTTTCCCAAACCATCCAGGAGGAGGTTCAACAAGGTACTCCTAAGAGGCAAAAGACTCTTATGAGCGACGAGGCTTGTCGGGCTGATTTGGAGATAACTTCTCTAATGGGAGGTCCTAGAGACAATCACGCCTCTGGAGAGTTCAAGTTCTGTTCCAATAGCTTTGACGGACTTCGCTTCCTATATGATCACCTCAACACCACTAAGGATGTTAACAAGGTCAAGTCTGTAGGCCGATAGAAGATGAACCAAAATCTCAGCTCTTACCTTATGATGATGTGTGCGGTTCTAACTCGCAGTATCTTTGAGTCAAGTGATGAATATGAGAAGATAAAGTCAAGGCTAAAGGAGGAGATAAACCAGCTGGAGGAGGCTTAGAAGGTTCAGTCCGAAAGGATGTTCGGTGTAGAGAAAAGCTTCGCTAAAGAGAAAGAGCACAGGGATACCTTAGAGTCTGAAATTAAAGCCTCTCTTACTCAACTAAATAAGAGGTAGAATGTGGAGAAGGCCACTAACAATGAGATGAAGGTCACTGTTGATGAGCTGAATGAGGATCTTAGGAAGTCTCAAGTGGATATTCTTTATGTCGGTGATGAGGCCTTCGAGTGAACCAAGGATCAGATATCGTGTCTTCATCCCGACTTGGCCAATCAGAAATGGACTACTTTAAGGCGGTGCAGGGTGGTTGCCTTGTAGATCTCAAAGATATGGAGAAGACTCGCTCTACTTAATTGAATCCTAAAGATCCTTCTGTTGAGGAGAATGTTAACAACGATGACGACAGGAAAGAGGACCTGGATGCGTGATGTTGTGTTTTTGGTAGTCATCCGATAAGGATGCATTTATGTAATTTTCTCTAAGGGAGTGGTTTATCTTCCCTTATTGTTACTTTACTATTTCCCCCAGGCTTTGTACTTCTGACTTCCCTTTTGTGGCTTTATGTAATAGTTGCTTTTATTTTCATCATAGCTTTCTGTTTGTATTTTTTGGTTACGCATTTTTAGCCTTTAAGATAATCCAGTATATATAAGCCCATCGGATACAAGAGTCCATCAAGCTATATGTGTTTGATCATGTAATGCCGAGTTAAATTTTAAGCTTAACAAGCCCCAACTACTTTCATGTCTTTTTAGTTTTAAATATCATTCATACGAGGAGCGTTCAACTTATGGAAATCGACCCTTTATATTGAGAGTTCTTACTTATGCAAATCAACCCTTATGCGGGGAGTGTTATCAGATGTGGTCAGAGGCCCGAAGGCTTAATCGACTTAATGCTAGAGGCTACGCTTGGACTTTTTGACGGATTAGAGCCTCTCTACCCGAAGGCGAGGTTGACTGAGTTTGCGAGAGGCTTCGATTGTGCTTCATCTATTGTTAGGCCAAAGGTGTCATTAATGTTGCCCAGTCGAATCTGATTATGCGAGAGGCTTTGAGTGCACTTAGATTTTAGTTAGGCCAGATGTGTTATTAATGTGTCCCAGCCAAAGCTGATAATGCGAGAGGCTTTGAGTGCATTTCAACTTTAGTTAGGTCAGAGGTGTTAATAACATTTCACGACCGAAGCCGATTATGCGGGAGGCTTTGAGTGCACTTCGACTCTAGTTAGGCTAGAGGTGTTATTAATGTTGCCCGACTGAAGCCAATTTTGTGAGAGGCTTTGAGTGCACATCGACTTTAGTTAGGCAAAAGGTGTTATTAACATTGCCCGACTGAAGCTGATTATGTCTGAGGCTTTTAGTGTGCTTGGACTTTAATTACAAATATTTTATTTCACTTTGGGTTCCTCACTAAAAACCCTTGCCCTTGCAAGGGAAAAGAGTGCATCTCGTACATTTATTAATGGTTTTATTACACAATTTTAGCAAAAGTAAAGCCTAAGATTGGATACATTCTATGTCCTAGATATTTCTACGCCATCCAGGGTTTCCAATTTGTAGGCCCATGTTTAGCTTATAAAGGACCCGATATAGGCCTTCCCAGTTCGGAGACAACTTCCCTTTGTTCTTAGGGTCAATTATCTTTCTGAGGACTATATCTCCTGGTTGAAAACCTCTCTGTCTAACCTTCAGGTTGAGCCTCTTAGCTAGTTTGCTCTTGTCTGCAAACTCTCTAATCCGGGTTATTTCTCAGACCTCATCCACCATATCGATCGAGATGTTCAAGTCGTCCTTGTTGTATTCTTCATCAAAATGCTCCCTTCTCCATGTAGGGCTGTTAATTTCGACTGGGATCATGGCATCAGCCCCAATGGAGAGAGCTTTGGTTAAATATACTATGTATACCTGTTGTACCCCAAAATTTGCCCTCTCTTTTCTCAAGACATTTCTCACAAAGATTTTCAAAAGCTCAAGTTTGCACAAGTACAAAGCAGACAAAAAGGGTGTGCAGATGCAGGTAACTATGTTGAATTCAAAATCAGGTTCAGGCTACATGACTTATAGAAAGGATTGGTTGGCAGATTTGGACAAATAAAATAAGAAGCTTCGATCCACAAGCTTCGACTGAGCAGTGGCTTTCTTCATGCTTTCTTCGATCCATAAAGTAGTGGCTTCTTTCATGTAAGCTTCGACTGAGCAGTGGATTCCTTCATGCTTGCTTTGATCCACAAGGCAATGGCTTCCTTCAAGCTTGCTTAGATCCATAAAGCAGTGGCTTCCTTCATGATTTCTTTGATCCACAAGGCAATGGCTTTCTTCATGCTTGCTTCAATTCCACCTCTAAACCCTTCAACACACATAGTTTCTACACTATGAATTACAATTGGTGGATTGGAAGAACATACATTTGGTGGCCCATTTGGATAACATACATTTGGTGGTCCATTTTAAGAACATACAATTGTTGGATTCGAAGAAACTACATTTGGTGGTCCATTCGAAGAACATACAATTGGTGGATTCGAAGAACCTACATTTGGTGACCCATTCGAACAACATACAATTGGTGGATTCGAAGGACATACAATTGGTCCATTCGAAGAACACATAATTGGTGGATTCAAAGAACATACAATATGGTCCATTTGAAGGACACACAATTGGCTCATTCAAAGAACACACAATTGTTGGATTCGAAGACCATACAAATGGTCCATTTGAAGAACACACAATTGGTGGATTCGAAGAACATACAATATGGTCCATTCGAAGGACATACAATTGGTCCATTCGAAGAACACACAATTGGTGGATTCGAGGAACATACAATATGGTACATTTGAAGACATACAATATGGTCCATTCGAAGAACATACAATTTGTCCATTCGAAGGGCATACAATGGGTATATTCGAAGAACACACAATTGGTGGACACAAGTATTGTTTTGTCTTTTGATGAGTCTGGTCGAAGGCTGTTGAATTAAGTCCTATTTGATGCCAAGCCCAAGTTTGTTGTACTTTCCACATAATAGCCTAAAACCATGTCAAAAACACAGTCTGTTGTATTGCTATGAAACAACCCTGCACCAAGCTGCCACAACACTCCAAAACTACTGCAAACCAAACCAAGGCTGCATTATCTCAACCTCATATTTTCACCAAATTAGCATACAAGAGTTGCATCAAAAAAGGCTATGAATACAACATACTCAAATTGTTCAAATTTTATTTGTTTTTCCCCCCAAAACCCCAACAAGACTCTTCTATAAATAAGTTGTTTCACAACACATCTAAGGGTGGATTTTCATAGGGCTTTTTGAAAAACAAAGAGAGGCTTTTTGGCAAGGCAAAGGGGGAAGAGAAGAAAAAAAAGAGAGGATAGAACAATTAAAACACTCTTAAACCTAGAACCAAAAAATACAACACCTCTGTTTGTTCTCTCTTTTGAGTCCAAGTTTTCCTATCCTTCGAACTCAGGTTCCTTCCTTCCTTCGAATTCAAGAATATTCAGGGCAGCAACTCAAAGATCAAAGCACCAACTCCAGATTCAAATTAAGTCTTCTTGAATTTAAACCCTTCATTTTAATCATAACATGTAAACAACCATTGGCTTCGAAGCTAACCTTTCGTTTGCCTTCCTTTCTTGTCAATCATATGTTAAGAACTAACTTGTACAGACCATAAAACAATGTTGGAGTAAAAAATAACAGCATGGTTCGACACAAAGCCTTAGGCTTCGAACACACTACTTCAAAGTCCCAAACGAAGGAAAATAAAAAAGTGTGAATCGGAGGGTGTATGTTTCGATATGCACTAATTTACAGGTCCAAACGAAAGAAAGCAAAAGGGGTGTGTGAATCGAAGGACATATGCTTCGAACATACTGCATGAATCAAAAGACTTGTTTTTCTCTCTTTTGTGCTGTTTTTATTTTTACATTTCCTTGCTAGTCAATATGGTTGTAATAATTAGGACTTTTATTGCTTTCCAACCCCCATTTGTAAATTTGTATACCCCATCCCCAAAATATGCAATAGCGTAGGACATTTATTTTCCGCAGTTTACCGCTTTTTATATAAAATGCTAGTAATTAGGGTGTGTATGGCAAGATTTAAAATAAACAAGTAGACAACCCTAATTTCAAAGACAAAAATGCATGCAATCAAACACACTATTCACACACGTGCACCCCTAGGGTAACCTCGCTCGTTGCCTTGGAAAATAGTCATGTCCCTCGAATATGGGCGTTTTGGCAAAGACCCTCGATAAAAAAGATCGTAGTCCCTCGACGTCCTTCGATGTTGCCTCCGGTAAACGATCTAGTCCCTTACGAAAATTGATAAAACGTATCATAAGTTGCCTTCTATGACTATACGATGACCCACGCCTATCTCTTTACATCCAACGATGGGGATTCTTACCAAATCAATGGTAAGATAGCAACATCTAAGTGAGGAGGAAAAAAACATAGACCTTTTGAGTAGGTAGGACGCTCGTAGTTGCTTGCTCACAAATCAAAACCATTTTCACACTTACACTTTCAAAAAATCTTCAAAAAATAAACATCTCTTTGAACTATTTTTCAAAACCAACACTTTGTACGCATTCTTATAGAGACGAGAATAATTACAAAGTTAGCCGCAACAAAGGCATTTTGCAAAGTAGTTTCAAACTT
Organism: Vicia faba; assembly: GCA_948472305.1. Lineage (NCBI taxonomy): Eukaryota > Viridiplantae > Streptophyta > Magnoliopsida > Fabales > Fabaceae > Vicia > Vicia faba. Next base: position 964,531,919 of record OX451740.1, read on the forward strand.
ACACCCATCACAAAAACCATTTTCAAACAAAGCATTTTTCAAATGATCTAGCAAGAAACTAAGAGCCCGTAGATAACTAGAGATGAAAAGTGTGCTAATACCTTCCCTTTTCGTAACCTACCCCCCGAACTCAAGAAAATATCTCAAAAGTTTTTCCTGTTCTTTTCACCCTTTCCTTATTAGATAAAATAAAAGTTGGTGGCGACTCTTGCTATCCGCAACAATTGCAATCAAATACAAAACACCTAATTCAGTTCTCCCACCGTATCACAAAACTGGCGACTCTGCTGGGGATTATACTTAAAAGTGGGGTTACCTTATAGCTAGATCACCTTTAAAAACGCTTTCTTTGTTTGACTTGCTTACTTTACATTTTGGGTCCTTGTTTGGGTTATTGATCCTACACCCGGATCTAGGGCACCTTTTTAGGTAAGTAGCAATAAATCGTGGAGGTTGTACGGTATAGACCGATATGGGCAAAGTGATAGCTATGTTAGCGTGATACTCTGGCTTGTACTAATGTTCCTTGCGTCAGTCAGGGATAACATTAGGCTTCCTTATAGTGTCATTAAGTGCTAACTGACCTTTAGAACCTTTAATTGACTGATCCTAAGCTATTAGAAAGTAGTGAGATGGCCGTCTTTGGTTCTGACCGAAGATTGGTTAATACTCGATACTACACTTATTGAGATTGGACTTTTGAGATATTTTAGCCGCAACACTTTGGTGCTTGAGCTAAAACAATGCCTAAAAGAAAGGTCAATGATATGAGACTCCTTAGTGAAACACGCGGCCGAAACCTGTCATCTGGATGTTAATGAAACATCAATGAAGTCGCCATTGAACGTCTTTTATCCCGCCGAAAGGGAAAGGTAAACATTGAGAAAACCTGAAGAGGGAGAAATCACGGTCTTTTGATCGAGAGATCGGGTAAGGGAGTCTGTTACGCGAGGGGAAGATATTAGCACCCCACACGCCCGTAGTACTCTACGGTATCCACTCTGGTTGTCTAATCCAATGGGTGTGGTCAAAACCTATGTCTATGGCTTAAAGATGAAAAGGGAATGCATGCGAAAGAAAAAGAAGACAATATAGGGAAGATAAAAGTTATGCTCGATCAGGCTTTACCCCAATGCCTACGTATCCCTTTTAAGGAATCAGAGCGGCTGTAGTTCGGCTCATATGTTTTGGTTGGTTTATGTTTTTTAATTAAGACATCAAAAACAATTAAGATGGCGAAACATCAAATAAAACAACAAACAAATGAGATGGTAAAACATCGAATAAATAATAACAAAGTAACATGTCAAAGATGGAGAAACATCAAATGATAAAACAACTCACCTAAAAATGACATTGAGAGTCAAAGCAGGATAACAAACATGTGCGATGGCGAAACATCGACTTCAAACAAATGTGCGATGGCCAAACATCGGCTAAGAGGTAGTAAGATATCATGGCAAAGATGAAGAAACATCGATAATACGGATAACAAAATATCACAGCTAAACAATGATATTGAGAATTAAAATAGGATAACAAACATGTGCGATGAAGAAACATCGGCTTCAAAGAAATGTGCGATGGCGAAACATCGGCTAAAAGGTAACAAAGATATCATGGCAAAGATGGCGAAACATCAATAAACCGGATGACAAAACATCACACCTAACAATGATATTAAGAATCAAAGTAGGATAACAAACATGTGCAATGGCGAAACATCGGCTTCAAACAAGTGTACGATGGCAAAACATCGGCTAAAAGATAACAAGGTAGCATGGCATGGTAAGGATGGAAAACATCAATAAATCGGATGACAAAACATCACACCTAACAATGATATTGAGAATCAAATTAGGATAACAAACATGTGCGATGGAGAAACATCGGCTTCAAACAAGTGTGCGATGGCAAAACATCGGTAAACCAGGTTTAAAAGCAAAGCCAAGAGGCAAATAAACAAAATATTGATTTGTATCTTTTACCTTGAAGAAGGGTTTGAGTTTATTAGAGGTATTTTATGATTTTCCAAGAAAACAATTTTTGTTTTAAGATGCAGAATACATAGAAAGGAAAAACAACTAAGGGAAACTAGCCTAGTATTACCCCTAGTGTTATCATACAATGGTTGAGCCTAAGGTTGAGGATAAAGGAAAACCCTACCTTAATTCACATGTTAAAGGAAGCTTAACAAAACTATCCTATAGGGAACATGCAATGAGAGCGAAGCCGTGATCTCAATTTCTAAATTGAGTGACTCATTGATCAACAATTAAAGAAGAAAAGCAATAAACATCCTATAGGGAACATGCAATGAGAGCGAAGTTGTGATCTCAACTTCTAAATTGAGTGACTCATCGATCAAAAGCAAATACAACACATGCATCAGACAAAAACCAGAGGGCCTCCTGACATATATCGGCAACAGAGATCCCATCATGCAATCTGAGAACTATGCAAAATGAAAATGGAAGAAAGGAGATAGTGCAATACCAAACTGATAACTATCCGTAGCAACTGAGCAAGAATAAAAGAAACCCAGAGAACTTCGAGCAAGCTGGCCTCAGTAGACAAATCAAGTCAGAAATTACGCCACAAGGATGTAAGTAATGAGATTATCAGATATGAACAGATCCCATGGGAAATCTATAACATTCATAATCACATGTATATATCGTGCATGGAATATCAAACATGCCAAACACAATAGAAGTGCCAGTATAATAAATTTTGTTCCAAAAATAAAGTGAAACACAATAGCCCCAAGTCCAAACTGGAAAACTTTTCTCAAAGTACCTCGCACATTCATCAACCAAGTTAATATTCCATAAAGTGAATAATGGCTCACATAAGGGATGGATGAAACATGGTGAAGTGAGGAAACCATGATGAAAATTATCAAAGCATTAGGTATGATAGACAAAAGGAAACAGGCACATGCACAATTTGGTCAAATGAATTAGAGGAATGTTGCTCCTTTCTATCACCATATTGAGTTGAAAATTGAATATCAATCAAGGATCATAGGAGCTTGAGAATAATGCAATCAAATACCATGAAGGTCAGTAGCAAACACATTTCAACCATTCTCAATTAAATTATCACAGCTCATAAGCACAATAGAAGAGGGATTCCACACAGTGCATTAAAAAGGTTCAAACATTCAAGCATGGGGAATTAAGAAAAATGGCTTGAGTTTATTTGGATTCACATATTCAACATGATCATTAGGTGCCCAATTATAGGCCTCACTCAAGTTCATTGGCCATCAAACAATATGCAACAAGATATGCAACATTAATTGGGTACCTTCACTTTAAAAATACATCAAAAATAGAAACAAGGATCAATAAATCAAACCAAAAACTTCTTAGAATCTTTGAAGTATGTAAAAGTCAAAAAGCAAGTCTTATGTTCATGAATGATTGAGGAGGGGATCAAATGAGGCCCCAAGTTCAAGACTAGTTGGCAAAACTACCAAACTAGACAATATTTTCAAAATAATTTCTGGAAAAATGTCAAACCAAGTCAAATAATTCAATACAAATGGTTTTCAAGTCCTCAATGCATTCATGAACTATAATCAAGACTTAAATTCCATTGAAAGTCCAGGGCATAGTGGTTTTGAAAATGAAACTTGCACCATAAGTAACAAAACCCTAATTTTTGACTTTTAATCTTAAATATTGATTAAGTAAGATCAAAATTCAAACAATTTAAAACAAGATCATACAAATCACCAAGAAACCCTAAATGTCAGAAAACATATTTTTTTCACATTTTTTGAATTAAGGAAAAGTCAAAAATGAAATTATGTTCAAACAATTAGTCAATTAACAAATATTCACATCTCAAAATAATATTTTAATCAAAATGTCAGAAAAATGTCCAACCAAAATTAGATTCAAATATTAGAATTAAAAACACACATCTCTGATTTTTTTTGGAATTTTGGAATTGAGGAAAATATTAAAATAAAAATTAAACAAACAATTAACAATTAAACCCTAGCCAAAAATCACAAAAAAGGAAAAACAAAAATATGTTCAGATTCTATGATTAAAAACAAGCTTGCATGATTTTTTTAAAGAATTTTTGAATCAATGGAAGTATTAAATTAAAAATCAAACAAACAAATATTACAAATTACCTTTGAAATTAAATTCTAATCAAAAATAGAAAACATGCTAAACCAAAATCAGAATCAATCTTTACATTATTTTATGAGTTCAAAATAATTTTTGTGAATTTTTTAGATTAAAGGAACTATTAAAATAAAAATAAACTTTTAACAATCAATTAATTAAACCTATGAATTTTTAAACCAATCAAATAATTTTAAAATATTTCAAAAAAATATGACAAATACTAGAAATTATTATTGGCCTATGGTAATTTTTTCATGATTTTTGGAAAAAGTTTTGATCACAAAAATAAAACTAGAAAATCAAATAAAATCAAAAATATGAAAAATGCATTAAAAATCACATGGACCAATCAGATCCGTCCATGCCATCATCTTCAACCTTCGGATCAATTTACAACGCGCGATTTTCATTTCTAGGGCTCATGTTCAGGTCCATCATACATACTCATTTCTACATCGAAATCAATGATTCCAATCATAAATCAAAGTTCAAACTACCAACTACATCACGCTTTTTACAAAATTCAAAATGATTGACCATTAAAGTAGAAATCAGAGCAAGAACATTGAGAAAATCATTAAATCTTGGAAAACCAGAAGTTCACCAAATCGCATATGCTTCACAATCAAACGAGTTTATACATCAGATGTAATATCTGGCCAGCTATGAACATGATTACAAGCTTTAAATCACATCAAACAAGCAAAATTATGGAGAATCAAGATCTGAAAATTACCTTTTGAGTTGAGAAATAAACTCAACTATGGCCTCAGAAACAAAGCGAAAACTCTTGTCCCTTGCTTCTAATGCTCCAATGAAGTGAAAATGGTCATGAATCGAGCTCTGGAATGGAGAACAAAGGAGCTTTGAAGCATAAATTTTTTGAGAGAGAGAGATTGCAGTTTCTGATTTTTTTTGAGAGAATGAATGCGTGCCTTGAAAGGGAGTGGAATATGGATTATATAGAGTGACTGCTGAGGGTAGAAGGGTCTTTGAAAAGCTCCAGGCTGTTAGAAGCAGAGTTTTCAAAAAACAGAAAAATGAAGATTGTCCAAATGGTGATGCATTTTGTTTCTACTTATGCCCAACCTAGAAGTCATTTTGGTGATGTCATGTTGAGTGGAATTTTGAGCAAAGCATGTGCACTTAGTGAGTTGGCTGCGTTGACAACAATCAAAACTGAAGTTGTGCAAAAATCTGCAACATGGGCATGGTTTTCCAATAATCTGGCTAGCTGACATTATGCTTAGGCCATTTGAAATTCCTTCGTGCGTTTTGGATGCTTGAGGGGCCTTTCAAGAGCTCTCAACATGTAGAACATCTTAGGGCTTTGAATTTTACAAATTGATGCTGACTTGATGGAGAAATGATGTTGAAAACTTGAGGCAAAAATGCAATTTGGCCTGCCTGGTCCGCGCGCGTGCATGGTCATGCATGGTGTGCATGAAGCCGACTTTGAGATACCAACTTTGAAGCATCACAACTCACTCAATTCTTGGAAAAATTGAATGATTCAAAGTTCAATGGGAAGCTCTCATGGAAGACTACAAAATGCTCTTTTTAATTTTTCAAATTGAGGCTTGTGTCACAAGAAATTGATTCCACAAAATGGCCTGCCGAGTGTTTCATGAAATTACGCGCGTGGCTTGCCCAAGAGAAGTAATTTTGGCACTTAGCATTTTTTTCAAATTTTAAGTTACTTCTTGAACAAGTTACACCCAAATTAACCATTTCTCATTATTCAAAGATGAATTTGGGTATGGAATATGAAAAGAGGATGCTTGAATTGATGGTTGACCAAAAGTCTACTTGGTCAACTCCTGATTTTACTGACTTTGGTCAAAATGACAAATTTGCCCCTTTTGATCAATTGAATCATTTCTAATCCAAATTGAACTTCAATCTTTCAATCCTAAATGCTTAATAACATGTGGTGAATCAAGGAAACACATTTGGGTGAAAAAGTCAGAGAAATCCTGATTAAATCCAAAACCCTAGTTTTGTGCCATGTGCTAGGAGATAGCTGACCAAGCTTCAAAACCCTAATTCCATTGGGCATCATGAGAGTCTCTTTGATCAATTTTGATTCTAATGATGATAAGATAATGATTCTTCATGAATTGGATCATCTAGACCCCAATTACTTCAACTTGGACCAAACCCTTATTTTGGTTAACATCTTAGGAGACTGATGAACCATCTTCAAAACTTCAAATCTTCTGGGCATCCTGGCCAATTTCTTGTACTAAGACCTTTCAAATACCAATGAGATGTTGTAGCTTCCAAATCAAGACTTGTGCATTGATCAAAAGGCTTGATCAAACAAAACCATAATTTGACTGGTGAATCAAAGGAGTGATTCTTCTTATAATCAAACACAAACTTCAATCCTCTGATGATCCAAAGAGATGGATAGAATACTTGGAGATATGCAATAACTTTGGGGCTTGAAAGATCCAGAGGTTTAGATAATAAGGTTCTACTTAAGCATCTTGTCAATGCAATCAACCTTCAAAGCTTGAGGAAGACTGGATAACCAAACTACTTTGATCCCATCACAATGTATGAATACAATGCAATATGATATTCATGATGAAACATAAGCCTAAAATCAAGAGGGTAAATTTTGGGGTGCAACAGCTGCCCCTATTCAAATATATTCAACATGATAAGTGAGAAAAGTGACAAATTTTAAGCGTACAAGGTTGAAGATGTTTGAATGCGAAAGAACCCGAAAATTTACACTCTTGAAGAAGAAAGAAACAGAAACAAAAAAACTCCCAAGACATGCGTCATAATGAAGCTGTAACGCAGGTTAAAACAGAACAAAAAAAAATAAGAGTAGACGCGACTAAACTTCCGGACAAGTGTGCCAGGGAAAAACTAGGCTTCAAAAGGGGTGATACAAAACACAAACCACAGAGTATAGGCAAAACTAAACTCTGGAAAAAAAACGTACGCGGGTGAGGAGGTGAAACTCTGAGCTCGGCCCAAAGCAAAAGTGGCTAGAGTGCGTGATTCTAGGAGCACTTGCTAATCTCAACTAAGATAGACAGTATGAAGAAACTGAAAGAATCTCAAATGAGGAACAAAAGCGAGACGAAACTTTGACTCAAAAACCAGTTAGACGAAACTAAACTAGATGAGAACCAGGACAAAATTGGATTGCACGCACGGGTAACGAGGCAAAACTCGACCCAAAGCAAAGTGATGAGAGTGCATGTTTCTCAAAACACTTGCTGGTCTCAGATCAATGGGTAAACAGTGACGAAAACTGATAGAAGAATCCAAGGAACAAAGGAGACTGATCTCAAACCAGGGACGCAGTACGAACACTGCACTCGGTAAACGAACACCGTCAAAGGGTCCAAGGTATGAAAGCAAAGATGAGACGAAACTCGACTCAATAACTAGTTAGGAGAAACTAAACTAGATGAGTACCAGGACGAAACTGGATTTCATGCACAGGTGATGAGGCGAAACTCGACCCAAAGCGAGGAGATTAGCGCGTACACCTAAAAACCTGCTGAAAGCGAATATCAGGACAAAACTGGTATTCGAAAGGTGCATCAATAGACATTGGAATGAACCAGAGAGGGTAGTGAAGACTAAACCCTAGAAGACTGTTCCAGGGCGAAACTGAACTATAGTCAAAAGTAGACACTCAAATAAACAAAAGATTGACGTCAGAAAGATATTGGTATGGGGAGGAAACTGAGATAATGAGGACGAAGACCTCGCTGGGGATTTAATCCGAATTATTAGAAAAATCACTGGGAATGACGGAAATAATAATGCATATGTTCCGATGTATGTTCGAATTTTTTCTATATAGCGCAATGCTCCATATAATGGAAATGCTACGCGTTTAGGTAGATGCAATGTAATGATGCATGTTTAAAAGTTTCACTGGGGAATGGCCAATTGAAAAGCCAAAAACTAAGAAATCAGATTCTGTTATGACTTGCAAAAATAAATTGCAAAATCCAAACGAGAGGAGAAAATATGGGGAACCTAAGTATGGGGAACCGCTAGGAGAAAATATGGGCCACAAACATTGAGAGGAGCTGCAAAAATAAATTACAAACTCCTAAAGAAGATCAGATCGACACTGTAGCTTCTGAAGAAGATTAGACATTTAAGGGAGAGAATCAGGGAAAGACTGTAATCTCTGGAAAAGACAGCGCATGGCCGTGTTGTGGATGATGCCAAGACAACAAACCCGACGTGAGGGGTGAAAACATTTGCTGGAGGGAACAAAGCTCTGCTGAGGAAGTGGGACTTCGTCGGGGATACATAACTCTGTTGAGGATTTTTGCTGGAGAGAGATTTTTTGGAATGCAACCAATGGATGGATCATGCAGGTAGTCACACAGTATCGACCTTACTGTGGATAAGGAAAGATCATAACACAAGGATGCCCCAGTCAGCAAATCTACTGGGAAATGAGAGGTCATGGCAAGGGATCTCTGTTGGCAATTCTGTTGGGGAGTTAAAACTTCTTTAGAATGTGAGTTCCCATTTAAACAACTCCACTGGGGATGTGTGACATATCCAAACTTGAAGTCTCAGAATGAAGCCTTTTAAAAGAAGATTCCTGGGGCAATAAAACTTCGCCACAGAAACGGAACTTCACTGGGAATACGAAACTTCCCTGGGGATAAGTAAAGTCCTAAACATACACGGGTCCTGTCTAGCAAAAGAAAACCGAATTTCCCTTCATGACAATCATTAAGCTCTTTACAGGTGTTCAACCTGTAAAATCTCTTTTGATGTCAAACAAATATTTTGTATGCTGGAAGATGTTTATTTTGAGAATGACAGACCTGATGCGATGATTATTTAAGCCTTGAAGTTGAAAAACTTAACAAAGTGTCGCATCTCTGTTGTGAATGAATCACTGGCTAGAGTGCAAAAATTTCAAAACTTTTCTTCCCCTTCTCCTTTTTTTCAAAAAAAAAGAGTCGAGATGCGGGTGATAAGATACCAACATGGATATGCAACACATATTTGGGAGTTTAGAAAAATTTATCTTGTTGTAGTATGCTTTCGAGTTAAACCCTTGTTTCAGTTAGGACTTTTAAAGGTTGTAACGTGGCCTAGTTCGAGGTTTTTTTTAGAAAAATGTTTTTCAAGGCTCAAGTTATTTGGTGCCCACCCCCTTCGTGATATTCTCCTGTCCTAAGTTCAGCTGACTTATCACAAGCATTCATCTTTCAAAAGGATTTAAAATGGTTGAGTAATCACGACAAATTCTCCAACATGATTGTCACTTAACTTTTGCTGCTTCTGTTTTTGATATTATTGTTCCTCTTCTTTTGATGAAAATTTTATTGAATAATCTCTTTTTTTTCCGGCCTTTTTAGGCTCTCTTTTCCCTAACTTTTTCCTGGACAAAATCTTTTGAATTTCAATTTTAGGAGTCCAGCGGGATGCCCTAACTTTTGCCTAAGCGACTTGTTTTCAATTTTCGACTTAGCGGGGATTTTTGTTTCTTTCTTATTCATACTTTACGCTTCGAACAAGTCAATGTGACTTTAGGTCTTTGAACTTTTTCTTTCTTTCTCTCTTTCTTTTTAAGAAAACAAATGCCTCGTTCCTTGGTCGGCGAGGGATAGCCATTATTTTATCGATTTGATCTCGACCTCAGGACTTTGTGAGGAAATGAACATCGTGGTTTAGACGCGTTTTTTTTATCTCATGATGTGAAAGATAAAATGTGGTGATCCTCAGATGGGACATTCCTTCTGAAATTTGAATGCTTGGTCAAATTAACTGAACATCTACCCTGCCCCGGGTTAAAAAAACAAGGTTTTTCTTAACGGAAAAGAAACTCCTACTTCGAAGGCTCATAGGGGTTAACGAGGGTCTAACTCCATTATATCTCCAGTGTTTGGGGATTGAAATAATGCATGTACATTGTCAACGAGGTTCTACTCAAAAGCATACCACTACAGTCATCATTTTAAACTCAACTCCTTCCTCTTGACTAAGCAAAAGAATTGGCACAGTTGGTATCAAAATGCCCGAAAAATGATTAAAGAGTGATACTGGATGGATTAAGTAAAATGAAACAAAAAAACTTTTCAAGGCAAAAACATTCAACGCATCAAAACTGACATTCGGCTATAAATAAAATCCTATATGCAGATAATGCTAAAGCAATTAATCAAGATAACACATGAAAGTGCGGCAAAGAAACGTAATAAAAGCCATTATGGGGAAGAAATTTTTCCAACTAGGTTCGCCGATCTCTCCGACCTGCCGCAATCTTGGCATTACCCTGACCCATGACTTTTACCAACAGCACGAGGCTGTGAAAAAATGGCAAGGCGTCCACCAGTAAAGTGAAAGAGAGATCCAACAAACATAGAACCAAACATGCCCCTTGCATAGTAGTAGTTGTGTTTGTTATTCGCATTTCAAGCGATCAACTAACCATGACTTAGATTACCATTTCCGCGTAAGGCTCACAAAGTTTATATGCACATGCTTATAAAAAATATTGGACATTTTTTGCAAACAAAAATAGTAAAAAGGGAGAAAAGAAAAGTATGCGTATACTTGAAAGAAGACATTATATTGATTTTGAGGAATCAGCCTGTGAAAAAGGCGTTTACATTTGAAGCAAGAAATTACTAAATCAGAGCAAACAAGTGTTTACAAATGGCAATGTGAATGTGAATATCCATCAAGTCCCGACTCTGCTATGACTCTTATGACTTTCACACTTCCTGCTTTCAGACAGATCAATCTTGGATTAGCCTCGAGCTTATGCCAGGTGATGGAACGAAGGAAAGAAACGAAGGAACTCATGCTGAGCGTAGTCATTTTCTTTAAGTCCCTAACTTTTGCCTGAATCTCTCTTTCGGGTTTTCGATTCACCGGGACACCCTCTTTTTGCCTAAACCTCCCTTTCGGGTTTTCGGTTTAGCGGGTTTTTATTATTTTTTATGAAAAGTATTTTTTAACTACATCAGCATTCACAGGGAGAGGGAAGTACTCTCCATCCATAGTCGTGAGCATCATCGCTCCTCTAGAGAAAACTTTTCTGACCACGAAAGGACCTTCATAAGTCGGAACCCACTTGCCCCTGGGATCTCCCTGGGGGAGAATTATCCTTTTTAGCACAAGATCACCTGGCTTGTAACACTGAGGCTGTACCCCCTTATCAAAAGCTTTCCTCATCCTCTGTTGATATACCTGACCATGACATACTGCCGTCAACCTCTTCTCGTCAATAAGTTCCAACTGATCCATCCGATTCTGTACCCATTCACTTTCATCCAGCTTAACATCCCTCATGATCCTAAGAGAAGGAATCTCGACTTCTACCGACAATATTGCTTCCATGTTGTAAACCAATGAAAATGGGGTTGCCCCAGTCGAAGTACGCACAATGGTGCAATAACTATGCAACGCGAAAGGCAGCATCCCATGCCAATCTTTATAGGTTACCACCATCTTCTGCACGATCTTCTTGATATTCTTATTGGCCGCTTCGACAACACCGTTCATCTTTGGCCGGTATGGGGAAGAGTTATGATGCTTGATTTTGAAGGACTCACAAAGCTCCTTCATCATTTTGTTGTTCAAATTAGACCCATTATCGGTAATTGTAACACCCCAATTCTACCCCAAGCAATTATGCAAAATAAATCAGAGTTATAAAATTTCAATCATACAAATGAATCGGGACGTCACAAATTCTTCTAACAAATTCATTGCATTCATCATGGATATATAACACTTTTTCAAAACGTCAGATGAACTAACAACATAACATCTTTCATTAATCATTCAACAACTACGCAGCGGAAAACTTCAATAACATCTTTAAATAAAACAACAACAACTTCGAAACATCTCATGTTTAATAAATAAACAATTTAAGGTTCAACAAGTAAAACTCAGCAATCAAAATCAGCAAGCGTTCATCCCCCCGAGTGTTATATATCAGAGCAATGACACCGACTCGATCTATTGAAGGTATACAACCTTCACTCGCGATTACCTGCACATTACCAACATAAGGGCAACATTCAAACAAAAGGGGTGAGATATCTAACAATATAATAAAGCGCATGATAAACAATATATTAAATTAGATCATTCATATCACCACTTCTCATCTCATAATCACAATAATTACAGCATATATATTCATTCATCATCATCAAATACATCTCATTATTCAATCACAAAAATGTGACTCAAAACTATGCAAATGCATGTGGTACCATTGGAGAAGAATTCCCATTTTAAAAATCTAATCTGCCAATTAATAGAGGCATCAAATAAGGCATAGCCTTTGGAGCAGAACTCCCATCTCAAAAATTTGCTAATCCAGGCCATCTCAAAAAATGCAATGTATGCGACTCAACATGAATGTAATGACACACTCAATTAACAACATCCCAAAACACATCTCAAAACAATAACATCTCAATCATTAAAACAACAACATTTCAGTCATCTCAAACAACAACATCTCAATCATCAAAACGACAACATTTCAGTCATCTCAAACAACAACGTCTCAATCATAGCATCATAAACATCTCAAAGTAATTTGTTACACATTACTTATTTATCAACATCATTTGTTCATCATAAATCATCAAACACAGCTTTAATAATCACATTTTATTAATAACTCAGTTGTATACCAATACTACAGTAATCCCTACTGTTATTCTGCAATCCTACTTCATTTATGTCATTAATCCTACTATCATAATTCTAACAGCAGCCTCTAACATCTCAAAATTCATCCATATGTCCTAAAATAGCACAACAGTCATCTACGGGAATTAATTCTAAATCCTAAATTAATTACTGGAATTACACCTCTTAATCATCATTTTAATCATCTAAAATAAACTTCATCGCGTTAGCTAATCAACGCTTCGAACGAAATCTCAAACAACATCCTAAAACTCAAGTTACAGCAACTTAAAACTGATTCTGTCAAAATTATTCAGTATGCATCGACACAAAACACTATGCATCAACACATCCTGCTTCATATTCATACTATGAGTCGACGCATCCTCCTTATGGATCGACTCATCCTGCCTCAAAATCACAGCATGTATCGACACATGCATCGTATCGGTCGACTCATCCTGAGTCTTGCACTCATCATGCATCGACGCAAACCTCTATGCATCGACTCATCCTGAGTCAGACACCCTCCTTGCATCGACTCATCCAGTTTGAGGTCGACGCATCCTGTGATTTTCTGCATAATTCTCTGCGTTTCTACTATATTTCCACTATTGGAATATAATCACAGTCCCACAAACCTCATCCTAACCATGATAATTCATCACCTAATCATTAACCTTTAATACTACATCATTTACACAGCATCATATCATCATTTATCCATCGGGAAATCATCAATCATCATCATACATCATTCAATTCAATAACAAAAACAACAATCCTCTAATCCCACATATCAAATATCATTAACCCTATTATAAATCCAGAACCCCACCCTTACCTTGGATCGAAGGTTGCTCTACAATTTCTGGGTTGAATCTTTGTTCTTGCCGTTTCCTTCAAAACCAGCAGCTTCACGTTTCCATAATCCATATTTTTCCTTCTACTGTTTCTTCTTTCTATTCTAACAACACATAATAAAATAACCTAATTATTCTATTATTCCCTTAGTGGGCTCAAAACTTACACCCCCTTATTACTTCCACTATCTCAAAATAGGTCCACCTTAAATAATATTAACTTCTAACATTATTTCTCATAATAATATTATACCTCAAATATATTATTATTTCTCCATTTAATAAAATAAATCCAATTTAATAATACTTCTTCACAATTATTCCAAAAATAATTTAATTAAATAATTAATTAAATTACGGGCGTTACAACTCTCCCCCAATTAGAATATTTTCCTCCTCGAAAATTTACCTCAATCAAACAATTCTGGATAGGAATCTCGCATCTTGCTCTGCAATTCCCAAGTCATGCTTTCTCCTGCAGCTCCTAACCAAACCAACTTAACAAAGGCAATCTTTTTTCCCCTCAGAGTCTTCATTTCACGATCCGCGATCCGCACAGGCATCATCTCCACCGTAAGATTATCCCGTACTTGAACATCGTCCATATGAATCACATGAGATGGATCTGAAATATACTTCCGAAGTTGCGACACATGAAACACATCATGAAAATTCGAAAGATTAGGCGGTAAAGACACTCTATAAGCAACACTATCCACTCTCTCTGAAATCTGATACGCTCCAATAAAACGAGAAGTGAGCTTCTTAGACTTCAACGCTCGCCCAACACCAGTCACAGGTGTAACTCTCAAAAACACATGATCACCAGCTTGAAATTCTAAATCTTTCCTTCGCTCATCATGATAACTCTTCTGTCTACTTTGTGAAGCTTTCATCTTTTCCCGAATCAACTTCACCTTCTCCGTAGTCTCACGAACAAGTTCAGGTCCAAGTACTACACTCTCACCAGATTCATGCCAACATAACAGAGTTCTACATCTCCGACCATACAACGCTTCAAAAGGTGCCATCCCAATACTAGAATGGTAACTGTTATTATACGTGAACTCTATCAACGGAAGATAAGTGTCCCACGAACCTTGCTGCTCAAGAACACATTCCCTTAACAAGTCTTCCAACAATTGAATCGTCCGTTCATTCTGACCATGTGTCTGAGGATGATACGCTGAACTCAACCTCAACTTAGAACCCAACGCTTCTTGCAAACTCTTCCCAAAATCAGAAGTAAATCTTGGATCACTATATGACACAATGCACAAAGGAACACCATGCAGTTGACAATCACACTAACATAAATCTCATCCAACTTCGACACTGGAAAACTTATGTTAATAGGAATGAAATGAGCTGACTTCGTAATCTTATCAACAATCACCCAAATTGAATCATATCCTCTTAAAGTACTAGGCAACCCCGTCACAAAGTCCATTGAAATGCTATCCCATTTCCATTCAGGAACTTCTAACGGTTGCATCAATCCTGCAGGCTTCTGATGTTCAACTTTCGACTTCTGAGAAGTCAAACATGCATACACAAACCGTGCCACATCACTCTTCATCCCAGGCCACCTAAAAAAACCTTTCAAATCTTGATACATCTTCGTAGCTCCTGGATGAATACTCAACTTACTTCTATGACTCTCTTCAAGTATCACTTTCTTCATCTCAGCATCATCAGGAATACAAATCCGATTACGAAACCTCAACACACCTTGCTCATCTAACTTGAAATCACTATTCTCAGATTGATCGATCCCAACCATCGAATCAACCAGTTTCACATCTAACTTCTGAGCTTCTCTAATATTGTTTAAAAATTCATTATTAATCTTCAACATACCCAACATAACACTCTGTGGAGTAACCTCACAAACTAAGCTCATATCTCTGAACTGATCGATCAATTCCATCTCTTTAATCATCATTGCTGACATATGTAAAGTCTTTTGACTCAACGCATCAGCTACCACACTTGCCTTTCCTGGATGATAGTTCAAACTGAAATCATAATCCTTTAACAATTCTAACCATCTTCGTTGCCTCATATTCAACTCCTTCCGATCAAATAAATACTTCAAGCTCTTATGGTCACTAAACACTTCAAATCTTGAACCATAAAGGTAATGCCTCCAAATCTTCAATACAAAGACAACAACAGCAAGCTCTAAATCATGCGTAGGATAGTTCTTCTCATGAGTCCTCAACTGCCTTGATGCATAAGCAAATACCTTACCATTCTGCATAAGCACACCTCCTAAACCCATCTTGGAAGCATCACAAAATACCACAAAAGACTCTCATGGATTAGGAAACGTCAAAATCGGAGCCGACGTCAACCTCTTCTTCAATTCCTTAAAACTTTCTTCACACTGAACATCCCAAACAAAAGCTCTACCTTTACAAGTCAACTTAGTCAACGGAAGTGAGAACTTAGAAAACCCTTCGATAAACCTTCTATAATTACCAGCTAATCCTAAGAAGCTTCTAATCTCAGTAGCTGACTTTGGAGTTTCCCATTGCAACACAGCATCAACCTTCGATGGATCTACAACAATGCCACTACCTGAAATCACATGACCAAGGAAATAAACCTCTTTTAACCAAAATTCACACTTGGACAGCTTTGCATACAACTTCTTCTCTTTCAGAATCTGCAATACTACTCTTAAATGTTCAACATGCTCTTCTTCTGACTTAGATTAAATCAAAATATCATCGATGAACACCACTACAAACCGATCTAGATAAGTATGAAAGATACGATTCATATATTCCATGCATACTCCCAGCGCATTAGTAACACCAAAAGGCATCATCGAATACTCGTAATGTCCATAACGCGTTCTGAAAGCCGTCTTCTGAATATCTTCATCCTTCACTTTAATTTGATGGTAACCCGACCTCAAATCAATCTTACTAAACACACGAGCATCCACTAATTGGTCTATCAAGTCATCTATTCTCGGAAGCGGATACTTATTCTTAATCGTCACCTTGTTCAGCTGTCTATAATCAACACAAAGCCTCATGCTTCCATCTTTCGTCTTAACTAACAACACTGGAGCTCCCCACAGCGATACACTTGGTCTTACAACACAAACAACGATTAGAACATCAAAATAACAATACTCGATTGTTAGACAACTAAGACTCGACGACAAGGTCGGACCAACCTTTTGCTCTGATACCAACTTTTTACCACCCCAATTCTACCCCAAGCAATTATGCAAAATAAATCAGAGTTATAAAATTTCAATCATACAAATGAATCGGGACGTCACAAATTCTTCTATCAAATTCATAGCATTCATCATGGATATATAACACTTTTTCAAAACTTCGGATGAACTAACAACATAACATCTTTCATTAATCATTCAACAACTACGCAGCGGAAAACTTCAATAACATCTTTAAATAAAATAGCAATAACTTCGAAACATCTCGTGTTTAATAAATAAAAAATTTAAGGTTCAACAACTAAAAATCAACAATCAAAATCAGGAAGCGTTCACCCCCCGAGTGTTACATATTAGAGCAATGACATCGACTCAATCTATTGAAGGTATACAGCCTTCACTCGCAATTACCTGCGCGCTACCAACATAAGGGCAACATTCAAATAGAAGGGGTGAGATATCTAACAATATAATAAAGCGCATGATAAACAATATATTAAATTAGATCATTCATATCACCACTTCTAATCTCATAATCACAATAATTATAACATATATATTCATTCATCAACATCAAATACATCTCATTATTCAATCACAAAAATGCGACTCAAAACTATGAAAATGCATGTGGTACCATTGGAGCAGAACTCTCATCTCAAAAATCTAATCTGCCAATTAATAGAGGAATCAAATAAGGCATAGCCTTTGGAGCAGAACTCCCATCTCAAAAAATTTCCAATCCAGGCCATCTCAAAAAATGCAATGTATGCGACTCAACATGAATGTAATGACACACTCAGTTAACAACATCTCAAAACAAATCTCAAAACAATAACATCTCAATCATCAAAACGACAACATTTCAGTCATCTCAAACAACAACATCTCAATCACAACATCATAAACATCTCAAAGTAAGTTGTTACACATTACTTATTTATCAACATCATTTGTTCATCATAAATCATCAAACACAGCTTTAATAATCACATCTTATTAATAACTCAGCTGTATACCAATACTACAGTAATCCCTACTGTTATTCTGCAGTCCTACTTCGTTTCTATCATTAATCCTACTGTCATAATTCTAACAGCAGCCTCTAACATCTCAAAATTCATCCATCTGTCCTAAAACAGCACAATAGTCATCTACGGGAATTAATTCTAAATCCTAAATTAGTTACTGGAATTACACCTCTTAATCATCATTTTAATCATCTAAAATAAAGTTCATTGCATTAGCTAATCAACGCTTCGAACGGCATCTCAAACAGCATCCTAAAACTCAAGTTACAGCAACTTAAAATTGATTCTGTCAAAATTATTCAGTATGCATCGACACAAAACACTATGCATCGACACATCCTGCTTCGTTTTGATACTATGAGTCGACGCATCCTCATTATGGATCGACTCATCCTGCCTCAAAATCCCAGCATGTAACGACACATGCATCGTACCGGTCGACTCATCCTGAGTCTTGCACTCATCATGCATCGACGCAAACCTCCATGCATCGACTCATCCTGAGTCAAACACCTTCTTTACATCGACTCATCCAGTTTGAGGTCGACGCATCCTGCGATTTTCTGCATAATTCTCTGCGTTTCTACTATATTTCCACTACTGGAATATAATCATAGTCCTAAAAATCTCATCCTAACCATGATAATTCATCACCTAATCATTAACCTTTAATACTACATCGTTTACACAACATCATATCATCATTTATCCATCGGGAAATCATCAATCATCATCATACATCATTCAATTAAATAACAAAAACAGCAATCCTCTAATCCCACATATCAAATATCATTAACCCCATTATAAAGCCAGAACCCCACCCTTACCTTGGATCGAAGGTTGCTCTACAATTTCTGGGTTGAATCTTTGTTCTTTCCGTTTCTTTCAAAACCAGCAGCTTCACGTTTCCACAATCCTTATTTTTCCTTCTATTGTTTCTTCTTTCTATTCTAACAACACATAATAAAATAACCTAATTATTCTATTATTCCCTTAGTGGGCTCAAAACTTACACCCTCTTATTACTTCCACTATCTCAAAATAGGCCCACCTTAAATGATATTAACTTCTAACATTATTTCTCATAATAATATAATACCTCAAATATATTATTATTTCTCCATTTAATAAAATAAATCCAATTTAATAATACTTCTTCACAATTATTCCAAAAATAATTTAATTAAATAATTAATTAAATTACGGGCGTTACAGTAATGATCTTCTCAGGCACTCTGTAGCGACAGATAATATTGTGCTTGATGAACCAAGTTACCACCTGCTTGGTGACATTGGCATAGGATGCAGCTTCGACCCATTTTGTAAAATAATCTATGGCAACCAGAATGAAACGGTGCCCGTTGGATGCAATCGGTTCAATTTTGCCAATCATATCAATTCCCCACATCACAAACGGCCAAGGGGAAGTCAAGACATTCAAAGGTACTGGCGGCACATGCACTTTGTTAGCATAGACTTGACATTTGTGGCAAACCCGTGCATGATTATAACAGTCGGTCTCCATGGTGGACCAATAATAACCTGCTCGCAAAATCTTTTTAGCCATGGTATGCCCGTTGGAATGGGTCCCGAAATCACCTTCATGTATCTCTTCAATGATTCCAGCTTCTTCTTTCTTGTCAACACATCTGAGCAGTAAACCGTCATGATGCCTTCTATACAACACACCACCACTGAGAAAGAACTTGGCTGAAAATCTTCTCAAGAACTTCTTATATGTGACGGATGCCTCTTCAGGGTACTCCTGTGTGTCAAGATATCGTTTAACTTCATAAAACCAAGGGTTACCATCTGGTTCCAAACTGGCCTCAAAACAGAAAGCTGACTCACTCAAACTTCTGATAGTAATGGAAGGTGCCTCATTAGCCCACTTAACCTTGAACATGGAGGACAAGGTTGCCAGTGCATCAGCTAGATTGTTTTCTTCTCTGGGAATGTGCTCAAACGTGATCTCTTCAAAGTACAGAATTAGCTTTATAACATGCTCACGATAGGGAATTAGGTTCTGATGGCGAGTCTCCCAATCTCCATTAATCTGGCTGATAACAAGATTGGAATCCCCGTAAACTTTCAAAAATTTGATGCGCAAGTCAATTACCGCTTCAATGCCATAAATGCAAGCCTCATACTCGGCCATGTTGTTAGTGCAATCAAAATAGATACGAGCTGTGAAAGGAATGTGGTATCCCTCAGGAGAAGTGATAACAGCTCCGACTCTGTTGCCTATGGCATTAGAGGCACCATCAAAAACAAGCGTCCAACGTGATCCCGGCTTGGGTCCTTCGTCTTGGTCTGGCATATTACAATCCTGAATATACATAATTTCCTCATCTGGAAAATAAAACTTCATCGATTCATAATCGTTCATGAGCTGATGGGCAAGATGGTCGGCCAATACACTACCCTTAATTGCTTTTTGAGTAGTATATTGGATATCATATTCAGTGAGTATCATCTTCCAACGGGCTACCCTGCCTATAAGAGCTGGCTTCTCAAAAATGTACTTGATTGGATCCATTTTTGATATCAAGTAGGTGGTGTGAATTAACATGTATTGCCTCAAACATTTGGCGGCCCAGGCAAGCACACAACAAGTCTTTTCCAGCAATGAGTACCTCGACTCGCATTCCGTAAACTTCTTACTCTAGTAGTAAATAGCCTGCTCTTTCTTCCCTATCTCGTCGTGCTGGCCGAGGACACAACCCATTGAGCTCTCCAACACAGTTAGATATATGACTAGTGGCCTTCCTTCCATTGGCGGCATGAGTATCGGAGGTTCCTGTAAATACTCCTTTATTTGGTCAAAGGCCTTCTGATAATACTCATTCCATTTCACCGTCTGACTTTTCTTCAATAACTTGAACAAAGGTTCACAGGTGGCTGTGAGATGAGAAATAAATCTAGAAATGTAGTTTAACCTTCCCAATAAACCACGTACTTCCTTCTCTGTCCTTGGTTCAGGCATTTCCTGTATCGCTTTTACCTTGGTCGGGTCCACCTCGATACCTTTCTCACTTACAATAAAACCCAACAGCTTGTCGGATCTCACCCTGAAGGTGCACTTATTTGGATTCAACCTCAGCAAGAACTGCCTTAGTCTCTTGAACAATTTTTCCATATGAACAAGATGTTCCTCTTCCATGTCAGACTTAGCAATCATATCGTCTACATAAACCTCAATATCTTTGTGAATTAAATCATGAAAGAGAGTGACCATGGCGCGCTTGCTCCGACATTTTTCAAACCAAACGGCATCACTTTATAGCAGAAAGTTCCCCAAGGAGTGATAAATGTTGTCTTCTCCATATCCTCCGGAGCCATCTTAATTTGATTGTAACCCGAAAAACCATCCATGAACGAAAACACTTTGGAATGAGCAGTATTGTCGACCAACACATCAATATGCGGAAGAGGGAAATCATCTTTAGGGATGGCCCTGTTCAAATCCCTATAATCCATGCACATCCTAAATATACCATCCTTCTTAGGCACAGGCACAATATTTGCAATCCATGGCGGATAATTGATGACTTTTAAGAAATCCACGTCCAACTGCTTCTGGACCTCCTCCTTGATCTTCTTGGACATCTCAGGATGAGTTCTTCGGAGCTTTTGCTTGACAGGGGAATAACCTTATTTGAGAGGTAATCGATGCACCACTATGTTTGTATCTAACCCAGCCATATCCTCATAAGACCAAGAGAAGATATCAGAATACTCACGGAGTAGCTCAATTAATCTGACCTTTATACTTTCTTCGAGATCTACCCATATCTTGACTTCTCTTCTTACCTCTTCTGTGCCAATATTCACCACCTCAATCAAATCCTGATTCGACTGGATAACCTTTTCCTCTTGTTTTAACAATCTTGCTAATTCCTCAGGAAGATCACAATCCTCGTATGC
The DNA here is from genome assembly GCA_948472305.1 of Vicia faba. Lineage (NCBI taxonomy): Eukaryota > Viridiplantae > Streptophyta > Magnoliopsida > Fabales > Fabaceae > Vicia > Vicia faba. The sequence continues at coordinate 964,553,760 of OX451740.1, forward strand.
CTCTTCTTCATCTTGAAAAATAGGAGTATCAAAGTAATAATGAGCCATAGCAGAGTCGTTATCAATATGATCGGTGGTGGAAGTGCATCTGTATGAATGACATTTTGGCGTTTTTTAGTGACAGTGTGTGAAAAGAGAAACATTGCCATTCAAATAAAAAAGAAATGGAGAAAAATTTTGAATGCAAAAATGTCCTTTATTTCATGATAAACTTGAAAATAAACATGGCGGCCCTACACAAATGATCCACTACGCCCTGGGCAGAGCCTAGGAATTATGATATGATAATAAAAGAAACAAGAAAATTACTCCTCAGCGATTGAAACTTGGATAACATCCACGGAAGTCCAATTTTTGAGTGTCTGGCCTGGAATACTCGGACAAATCAAATCTTCGACATTGTAGCCATCAGCCCTATCGTCGCCAACTGCATTGTCGTGTCCTTCTTGAGTAGCACAAGGACGAGAAAACTTCACAGGAGTAGATAAACTAGATGCTCTGGGAGTTGCACTCCGCTGACCTGGGCTAAAACCAAGACCGAATTTATCAAATTTTGGGATAACGTCTAGCACCTGACCCCAACTTTCAGGGTTTCCATCTTCCACCACAGCTCTCGCATCCTTGAGAGAAGACATAATAGTTTCCGATTTCTTTTTCTGCTCTGGAGGAGGAAAATTGACAGCATGAACTGTCTCAAACGCCTGAAATGGAGTCTCACGTATCTCGCCTTCAACTTCAACATAGAGGAATGATGTCAAATTACTCACGATGTACTCTTCCTCTCCACACACAGTTATTACCTTACCCTCTGTAGGATACTTGAGTTTCTGATGAAGAGTAGAAGTGAATGCTCTTGCTCTTTGAATCCACGGCCTCCCCAACAAACAACAATATGATGGTTGTATATCCATCATAAAAAATGTAGCTGTGAAGGTGAGAGGACCAACGTTTATTGGTAACTCCACCTACCCAAATACTGACCTTCGAGACCCATCAAACACCTTCACCATCAAATCACTAGGGCGCAGATCCAGCCCAGAATAATCAATCTTCATCAATGCTGACTTGGGCAACACATTCAAAGATGATCCTGTATCTACCAAAACCCGGGATAAAGTAGTGCCCCTGCACTCCATTGAAATATGTAATGCTTTGTTATGGTATGGCCCCTCCGGAGGAAGATCAAAATCTGTGAAGCCCAGACCGTTCCCGGCAGATATGTTAGCACAAACAATCTCAAATTGATTGACTGTTATCTCATGTGGCACAAAGGCATTCTTTAACAACTTCATCAAAGCATTTTTGTGAGGTTCTGAATAAATCAACAGAGACAAGATAGACATCTTAGAAGGAGTATGGCTCAGATGATCAATTATGCTATAATCACTCTTTTTGATAATTCGCATTAACTCTTCAACCTCATCGGGCACTGAAGAAGCTTCTGGTATCAGAATTGGTTGAGTCACATTGGCTGGCGTAACCCTTGGATTACCAATCATTGTCTGTTGTTTTCCTTTTTCTCTTGCAGAAGCATCTTCCGCATCTTGCACATTGGAAGGACCAAATACTCTCCCGCTTCTAGTCATTCGACCCACAACACAAAAGTTATGAACTTCCTCTTCATTATCTTCAGCGCATTCTTCTTCAGACGAACGAGTACTTATCTCCTGCTTCACCCCATGGTAATAAACATCAGCACCGTAGTTCCACGGGATGTCCTTCTCACTGGTATACGGCATGGGACCAGGTACCGTAATCATCAAAGGACGCGCCCTAGACGGGGCAGGAATGCGCACAGGGGTGTAAGGAATAGATACCACAACAACATCGTCTTCGGTAACCTTACGATAGCTCGGTTTCCTATCAAACTGCAGGGAACCTTCTTTTATCAACAACTGGATACCGACTTTTAAATCATCACAGCCCTTCGGTTGCTCTCTACACTTGGCACACCCTGAAGTACAACCCGGGAAAATAGAATTGTCAAGCAAAATACCTTTTAACATACCACAACGGAGTAGTTACTTGTTCGACATTCGTGATCAAATTCAACACTTCTCCTTTATCATCAATCATATTAACAACACCCCCTCCATGCCTCGACATTGGGTTCTGAGTAACATTCGGACCAGTCACTGGGGTAAACTCAATTGCCTTAGCATCCAATAAGTCTTGTACCTTGCACTTCAACGCAAAACAATTGTCAGTAGAATGCCCAACTCTTCCTGAATGGAATTCACATATTGCGTTAGCATCATAGTTAGGAGGAAGTCTTGCGGGTGGTGGTGGCATATTTCTCAAACCGATCAACTTCAAATCAAGCAAATGGTGGAGTGCTTCAGTGAGAGATACCGGCAAGGGATCAAATTTTCTGGGTTATCTCTACTATTTATTATTATACTGACGGGGAGCATCTTGTTGCCTTTGTTGTTGAGGCACTGTATTCGGTCTCTGCTGCGAAGGAGCATTAATAGGAATAGAAACAACATTGATTTGTTGGTGCTGACGATCCTCTCTTCTTCCTCTATGAGATTAAACCACACTTGTGTCGCCTTCCCTCTTCTTAGGGTAAGTGTTGAATGGTTTCTTACTGCCCCTGATGAGCCACTAGAACCTCCAATATGAATTTTCCCCAATTTCAAACCTACCTCAATTCTTTCACCAGCCATAACCAGGTCTGCAAACCCTGCCGAAGTACTTCCTATCATGTGTTCATAGAATGGCCCTTGCAGGGTACTCATAAACATATCAATGAGTTCCCTCTCCATGAGTGGAGTTTGAACCCTTGCAACCATCTCACGCTACTTCTGAGTGTATTCCTTGAAAGATTCTCTTGGTCCCTGTGACATATTCTGTAACTGAGTGCGATTAGGCGCCATATCCATATTGGACTGATAATGTTTGACAAAAGCCCGAGCAAGATCATTCCAGCAACTCATATGAGTTTTCTCCAACTTCATGTACCACTGTAGGGATGCCCCAGATAGGCTATCCTGGAAAAAGTGAATCAAAAGCCCTTGATCCTCAGTATGCACCGACATCTTTCTGAAATAAGCAGTTGCATGAGTAACAGGACATAACGTTCCGTTGTACTTTTAAAATGTAGGAGAATTGAACTTTGGAGGAACTTTCACCCCAGACACCAACCTGAGATCATTAGCATCCATACCAAGGACTCCTTGCCCTTCCACAGCCTTCAAACGTTCTTCCAATAACCGATACTTCATATCCTCAATCTGAACCTCCGGCTCTGAATGCTGAACAGAAAACTGATCTTCATCCTAGTCAAAGTCATAATCCTGCTCCTGATAGTTCCTTACACCGCCTTGATTAACTCTTATGTTCCCCATAAGACGAGGTCCAGGAGACGGGGGAAACTGCCCTACATTGCTCACGAAAGGGTTTCCAGGCATCCCGTGAAAATTTCCAGCAGGCTGATCTTGCACATCCCTCAATCCTGCAGAAATGTCCTGATAGAGCCCTTGATTTCCACCATCCCCCTGATAGCGGCGCTGGTTGTTGAAAATGGCAGCCAGTTCCTCTTGTCGGCGATTCACATTGGTGATGACCTCCATCAGCTAGGTCATTTGAGTAGCCATCTGGGCCCTCATTTCAGCGAGTTCAGCTTGAACTTGTTCCATCTGTCTTGGTAAATTGTTTCTGGTGGAATACCGATGAGTTGTCGTCTTGAATTCTGAATAAGAAAAGTAGAAGAATAAGAATATCGTCTTGAGATAACCTGTAATGTTATGAAATGTATGATGTGCATGATATGTTTGTCATTTCCAGGTATTCAAGAGTCCTTTTATGCATCAATCACGGCGCGCAACCAAATATAAAACGTACAACCAAAGGAAAAAAGGACAATAAGACAAACACTTCAATCATTTATAAACAAAAGAAACGATGTTCAAGTGACTTCGGATATTTAAGAGTATAATGATAAACAACTAAATACATGTTTTAAAGTAACCTCAACAAAAAACTGAATAATAAAAAGAAACAAATGGTCCCTTCCAACAACTTTGGGGGTGACCAAATACACCAAAAGTAAATAACAAAACTAAATCTCCGGACAAGACACGCTTCAAGGTGTTGACAATACTCTTCAAGCTTGGCTTTCTCCTTCAAAAGTTGTGATGCGACTACTTTACTTTCTTGCAACCGATCCTCTGCGACACGCCTCTGGGCTACTTCCTTCTTAAGTTGAGCATCTTTGTCTTTGAGATGTTTCTCCAAGTTTTGAATCTTCTTCTTGTAGCTATTCTCAGATACCTGAAGCTTCTGGAACTCTTGCTGGGTCTTACTCAACTCTTCTTCCATTTCAGCATGAGATCTCTTCCTAAAACCGGTCACATAAGAAGTTTCCCCTTGAGCTTCTTTGAGTTTGCGAGCTAAGTCGGCCCTTTCTTGATCTACCCAATAGAGTTTCATCCCTGCCTCACGGCCTTTTGCACGAAGTTGAATATTCTCTACATGAACCTGGGTGAACATCTCGGTAGGCACCGTGTTACTCAGAACAGTAGGAGGTTGCTAACATATGGAAGCCGACTTTTCAAATGGTAACCGTAAAATCTTAACCTTGGCTCTAATCCATTCCAAGTAAAGAACCCTAGCAATAGGAACCTTCTTGCCCAAAGTAGTTCTATCCTTCTTGTGAATTCTCTTCCAAGCACTTGTCACTCTTTTCAACATCGCAGGATCACTTCCTTTAACAAAATACACTGATTCAGACACGTCTTCAACCTTTGGCGGTCCATCCATTGCATATCCCAATTGGCGATAAGCAAGCACAAGACTATAGTTGATACACCCCTTAGTTCCTATGAGGGGAACATTAGGGAAATCTCTGCAACTAGTGATAATACTTCGTACTTCCCGCATGTCATAATTCCACTGGATGTCAAATGAAGTAAGGTTGACAAGTCTGAATGACCATTGAAGAGAATGTCTGGTATCTACGAAAGGGCCACTTACCGGTAGGTGCAACTTGAACCATTGATACAACATCGAATGACATAAACTCACATTACCTCCTTTTTCGTGCCTGAAATGAATGGTGTAAAGAGTATCTTCCAAGAGTGTCGGTATCGGGTTCTTATTTCTAAAAACACAAATAGCTGCCAAATCCACAAAGTTTCTCCTGCGAGGGAAGAGGATGATCCCATATATCATGAGAGCAAACAGAGAGCTGAAGTCACTCGAATTCCCTTTCTTTGCCCAGTCTTCAGCTTTCTTTACTAAGAAATCCAAATAAAATCCTGTAGTATCCTCACTTGATTTCCAATTGTCTTTCACCTCTTTCCAACTCAAATGAAGAATTTCAGTAACAACTTCGAACTTCGGCTTCTCCGGCACTTGGACAAAAGGAACTTCATCGGACAACTTAATATTAAGCAGGTACGCGTACTCTTCTAGTGTGGGAACCATTTGATAATCTTAAAAAGTAAAACATCGTAATTCCTTATCATAGAACTGGAAGAGGGTGATCAAAGCCATGGGATCAACTGGAGTGTTAAGGACTAGTAACAAATTTCCATAATTTTTGTTGAAATTATTCAGAACATCACCCTTCAGATAAGAACTCAACCTCTTCAACTCGGACACATCAATAGCAGGAATCTGATAAGCGAATGAATTCCTGGTGGGCTCTTTAACACGAACTGAATCAAACTCAACTGATGGGAGGCTAGCCATTTCTGATGGAAAGAAGACTCTTGAATGTCCCTGGAAAATGACATGCGCATGCTAGTTATCTTTTTTTTTATACATCATTTTTTTTAGAAATAAATATGCTATGATGAAACATGACAGAATCAAAGTTCACACTGGATAATGGCTGGACCATTTCAGAACAGCACCACTCAAGATCAAAAGAAAATCTCAAATCTTCAAAACTAACATGGGAACCTGAGTCACCTTCGCAACACAAAGTCACCAACAGTACCTGTACCTGTAAGAAAAAGTTTTCCCGCCCCTCTTACGGGTGTAGTCTAGGTTAAGGTAAGGTTAAAATCCAAATCAGAGTACAAGAGCTCGAATGTCAGTATCATCATACGATAACACCTATCTGAACTACCTCTGAAGTCATGGGTCACATGGTCAGGTCTACAAAGCATCCACCTCATAGCTGCCATGGCCACTCTATTCCTAGGTTCTATGGAATTCACTCATAGCCTGGGTATGAGGCCTTTTACCTCATGGAACAACCCACCCATCAAGAAATCCAGAATCCAAACAGTCCATCCAAATCCAGTATGCAGAAAGTAAAGCGCACATAGGATGCAATGCAAACAGATAAATATGAATAGCGGTAAAATAAACACCCAAAAAGGAAAACAAACAAGAGCTAGGATCGACTCCGAGATGGACCACCAAAAGGTCAATCTGTCCCCAGTGAAGTCGCTAGTTGAAACACGCGGCCGGAACCTGTCATCTGGATGTTAATGAAACATCAATGAAGTCTCCACTGAACGTCTTTTATCCCGCCGAAAGGGAAAGGTAAACACCGAGAAAACCTGAAGAGGGAGAAATCACGGTCTTTCGACCGAGAGATCGTGTAAGGGACTCTGTTACACGAGGGGAAGGTATTAGCACCCCACACGCCTGTAGTACTCTACAGTATCCACTCTTGTTGTCTAATCTAATGGGTGTGGTCAAAACCTATGTCTATGGCTTAAAGCTGAAAAGGGAATGCATGCGAAAGAAAAAGAAGACAATAAAGGGAAAATAAAAGTTGTGATCGATCGGGCCCTACCCCAATGCCTACGTATCCCTTTTAAGGAATCAGAGCAGCTGTAGTTCGGCTTATATGTTTTGGTTGGTTTGTGTTTTTTAATTAAGACAGCAAAAAAAATTAAGATGGTAAAACATCAAATAAAACAACAATTAAATGAGATGGTAAAACATCGACTAAGTAATAACAAAGTAACATGTCAAAGATGGCGAAACATCAAATGATAAAACAACTCACCTAGAAATGACATTGAGAGTCAAAGCAGGATAACAAACATGTGCGATGGCGAAACATCGGCTTCAAACAAATGTGCAATGGCAAAACATTGGCTAAGAGGTAGTAAGATATCATGGCAAAGATGACGAAACATCGATAATACGGATAACAAAAAATCACACCTAAACAATGATATTGAGAATAAAAGTAGGATAACAAACATGTGCGATGGCAAAACATCGGCTTCAAACAAATGTGCGATGGCGAAACATCGGCTAAAAGGTAACAAAGATATCATGGAAAAGATGGCGAAACATTAATAAACTGGATGACAAAACATCACACCTAACAATGATATTGAGAATCAAAGTAGGATAACAAACATGTGAGATGGAGAAACATCGGCTTCAAACAAGTGTGCGATGGAAAAACGTCGGCTAAAAGATAACAAGGTAGCATGGCATGGTAAGGATGGAAAAACATCAATAAATTGGATGAAAAAACATCACACCTAACAATGATATTGAGAATCAAAGTAGGATAACAAACATGTGCGATGGCGAAACATCAGCTTCAAACAAGTGTGCGATGGCAAAACATCCGTAAACCAGGTTTAAAAGCAAAGCCAAGAGGCATATAAACAAAAGATTGATTTGTATCTTTTACCTTGAAGAAGGGTTTGAGTTTATTAGAGGTGTTTTATGATTTTCCAAGAAAACAATTTTTGTTTTAAGATGCAGAATGCATAGAAAGGAAAAACAACTAAGGGAAACTAGCCTAGTACTATCCCTAGTGTTATCATACAATGGTTGACTCTAAGGTTGAGGATAAAGGAAAACCCTACCTTAATTCACATGTTAAAGGAAGCTTAACAAAACTATCCTATAGGGAACATGCAATGAGAGCGAAGTCGTGATCTCAATTTCTAAATTGAGTGACTCATCGATCAACAATTAAAGAAGAAAAGCAATAAACATCCTATAGGGAACATGCAATGAGATAAAAGTTGTGATCTCAATTTCTAAATTGAGTGACTCGTCGATCAAAAGAAAATACAACACACGCATCAGACAAAAACCAGAGGGCCTCCTGACATATATCAGCAACAGAGGTCCCATCATGCAATCAGAGAACTATGCAAAATGAAAATGGAAGAAAGGAGATAGTGCAATAACAAACGGATAACTATCCATAGCAACTAAGCAAGAATAAAAGAAACCCATAGAACTTCGAGCAAGCTGGCATCAGTAGACAAATCAAGTCAAAAATTACGCCATAAGGATGTAGGTAATGAGATTATCAGATATGAATAGATCCCATGGGCAATGTATAGCATTCATAATCACATGTATATATCCTGCATGGAATATCAAAATTGCCAAACACAATAGCAGTGTCAGTATAATAAATTGTGTTCCACAAATAAAGAGAAACACAATAGCCCCAAGTCCAATCTGGAAAACTTTTCTCAAAGTACCTCGCACATTCAACAACCAAGTTAATATTCCATAAAGTGAATAATGGCTCACATAAGGGATGGATGAAACATGGTGAAGTGAGGAAAATATGATGACAATTATCAAAACATTAGGTATGATAGACAGAAGGAAACAGGCACATGCACAATTTGGTCAAAATAATTAGAGAATTGTTGTTCCTTTCTATCACCATATTGAGTTGACAATTTAATATCAATCAAGGATCATAGGAGCTTGAGAATAATGAAATCAAAGACCATGAAGGTCATTAGCAAACACATTTCAACCATTCTCAATTAAATTATCACAGCTCATAAGCACAATAAAAGAGGGATTCCACACAGTGCATAAAAAAAGGTTCAAACATTCAAGCATGGGGCACTAATCAAAATGGATTGAGTTTATTTGGATGAACATATTCAACATGATTTAGGTGCCCAATTATAGGCCTCACTCAAGTTCATTGGCCATCAAACAATATGCAACAAGATATGCAACATTAATTGGGTACCTTCACTTCAAAAATACATCAAAAATAGAAACAAGGATCAATAAATCAAACAAAAAACTTCTTAGCATCTTTGAAGTATGTAGAAGTCATAAAGAAAGTCTTATGTTTATGAATGATTGAGGAGGCGATCAAATGAGGCCCAAAGTTCAAGACTAGTTGGCAAAACTACCAAACTAGACAATATTTTCAAAATAATTTGTGGAAAAATGTCAAACCAAGTCAAATAATTCATGACAAAGGTTTTCAGATCCTCAATGCATTCATGAACCATAATCAAGACTTAAATTCCATTGAAAGTCCAAGGCATAGTGGTTTTGAAAATGAAACTTAAACATAAGCAACAAAACCCTAATTTTTGACTTTTAATCTTAAATATTGATTAAGTAAGATCAAAATTCAAACAATTTAAACCAAGATCATACAAATCACCAAGAAACCCTAAATGTCAGAAAACATATTTTTATCACATTTTTTGAATTAAGGAAAAGTCAAAAATGAAATTAAATTCAAACAATTAGTCAATTAACAAATATTCACATCTCAAAATAACATTTTAATCAAAATTTCATAAAAATGTCCAACCAAAATTAGATTTAAATATTAGAATTAAAAACACACATCTCTGATTTTTTTTTTGGAATTTTTGAATTGAAGGAAATATTAAAATAAAAATTAAACAAACAATTAACAATTAAACCATTATTTAAGGGCAAAAAATGTAAACCCTAGCCAAAAATCACAAAAAAGGAAAAACAAAAATATGTTCAGATTCTATGATTAAAAACAAGCTTGCATGATTTTGTTGAGAATTTTTGAATCAATGGAAGTATTAAATTAAAAATCAAACAAACAAATATTACAAATAACCTTTGAAATTAAATTTCTAATCAAAAATAGAAAAAAATGCTAAACCAAAATCATAATCAATCTTTACATTATTTTATGAGTTCAAAATAATTTTTGTGAATTTTTTAGATCAAAGGAACTATTAAAATAAAAATAAACTTTGAGCAATCAATTAATTAAACCTATGAATTTTTAAACCAATCAAATCATTTTAAAAAATTTCAAAAAAATATGACAAATACTAGAAATTATTACTGGCCTATGGTAATTTTTTCATGATTTTTGGAAAAAGTTTTGATCATAAAAATAAAATTAGAAAATCAAATAAAGTCAAAAATATGAAAAATGCATTAAAAATCACATGGACCAATCAAATCCGTCCACGCCATCATCTTCAACCTCCGGATCAATTCAAAACGTGCTATTTTTAGTTCTAGGGATCATGTTCAGGTCCATCATACATACTCATTTCTCCACCGAGATCAATGATTCCAATCATAAATCAAAGTTCAAACTACCAACTACATCATGCTTTTTACAAAATTCAAAATGATTGACCATTGAAGTAGAAAACAGAGCAAGAACATTGAGAAAATCATTAAATCTTGGAAAACTAGAAGTTCACCAAATCGCATATGCTTCACAATCAAACGAGTTTATACATCAGATGTAAGATCTGGCCAGCTATGAATATGATTACAAGCTTTAAATCACATGAAACAAGCAAAATTATGGAGAATCAAGATCTGAAAATTACCTTTCAAGTTGAGAAATAAACTCAACTATGGCCTCTGAAACAAAGCGAAAACTCTTTTCCCTTGCTTCTAATGATCTAATGAAGTGAAAATGGTCATGAATCGAGCTCTGGAATGGAGAACACAGGAGCTTTGAAGCAGAAAAGTTTTGAGAGAGAGAGATTGCAATTTATGATTTTTTTTGAGAGAATGAATGCGTGCCTTGAAAGGGAGTGGAATATGGATTATACAGAGTGACTGTTGAGGGTAGAAGGGTCTTTGAAAAGCTCCAGGTTGTTAGAAGCAGAGTTTGCAAAAAACAGAAAAATTAAGATTATCCAAATGGTGATGCGTTTTGTTTCTACTTATATGCCCATCCTAGAAGTCGTTTTGGTGATGTCATGTTGAGTGGAATTTTGAGCAAAGCATGTGAACTTAGTGAGTTGGCTGCGTTGCCAAAAATCAAAACTGAAGTTGTGCAAAAATCTGCAACATGGGCATGGTTTTCCAATAATTTGGTTAGCTGACTTTATGCTTAGGCCATTTGAAATTCCTCCGTGCGTTTTGGATGCTTAAGGGGCCTTTCAAGAGATCTCAACATGTAGAACATCTTAGGGCTTTGAATTTTCCAAATTGATTCTGACTTGATGGAGAAATGATGTTGCAAACTTGAGGCAAAAATGCAATTTGGCATGCCTGGTCCGTGCGCGTGCATGGGCATGCATGGTGTGCATGAAGCCAGCTTTGAGATACCAACTTTGAAGCATCACAAGTCACTCAATTCTTGGCCAAATTGAATGATTCAAAGTTCAATGGGAAGCTCTCATGGGAGACTACAAAATTCTCTTTTTAATTTTTAAAATTGAGGCTTGTGTCACAAGAAATTGATTCCACAAAATGGTCTGCCAAGTGTTTGATGAAATTACGCGCGTGGCTTGCCCAAGAGAAGTCATTTTGGCACTTAGCATTTTTTTCAAATTTTAAGTTACTTCTTGAACAAGTTACACCAAAATTCACCATTTCTCATGATTCAAAGATGAATTTTGGTATGGAATATGAAAAGAGGATGCTTGAATTGATGGTTGACCAAAAGTCTACTTGGTCAACTCCTGATTTTACTGACTTTGTTCAAAATGACCAATTTTCCCCTTTTGATCAATTGAATAATTTCCAATCCAAATTTAACCTAAATATTTCAATCCTAAATGCTTAATAACATGTGGTGAATCAAGGGAACAAGTTTGGGTGAAAAGTCAAAGAAATCCTGATTAAATCCAAAACCCTAGTTTTGTGCCATGTGCTAGGAGATAGCTGATCAAGCTTCAAAACCCTAATTCCACTGGGCATCATGAGAGACTCTTTGATCAATTTTGATTCTAATGATGATAATATAATGATGCTTCATGAATTGGATCATCTAGACCCCAATTACTTCAACTTGGACAAAACCCTAGTTTTGGTTAACATCTTAGGAGACTAATGAACCATCTTCAAAACACCAAATCTTCTGGGCATCCTGGCCAATTTCTTGTACTAAGACCTTTCAAATACCAATGAGATGTTGTAGCTTCCAAATCAAGACTTGTACATTGATCAAAAGTCTTGATCAAACAAAACCCTAATTTGATTGGTGAATCAAAGGAGTGATTCTTCTTATAATCAAACACAAACTTCAATCCTCTGATGATCCAAAGAGATGGATAGAATACCTAGAGATATGCAATAACTTTGGGGCTTTAAAGATCCAGAGGTTTAGATAATAAGGTTCGACTTGAGCATCTGGTCAATGCAATCAACCTTCAAAGTTTGAGGAAGACTGGATAACCAAAGTACTTTGATCCCATCACAATGTATGAATGCAATGCAATATGATATTCATGATGAAACATAAGCCTAAAATCAAGAGGGTAAATTTTCGGGTGCAACACTTAGAACCCAGTTACTATTAATAGGACAAGTATAGCCAACCGAAACTTCAAGATGGTACTTGCCTTTAAAACTCGTGTAAGCCTTTAAACCTAAGGACTTCCAGTGACTTGTTTGTGTTTAAGATATCTGTAATTTTAAAGCATAATCATAACATCATAAACATCATTACATGACATATACACTAACCATTTTAAGGGCCAGTGGATTTATCTCTTCTCTGTTTTGTAGGTCATGGATTCAGCTCACAAAAAAATCATCTGAATCAATTTTGTAGAGATCCCTCCCAAACTTAAGGAAATGGTCTTAAAAGTTCCTAAGACCTCATCATTCAACAAGAGATGTGGTCACTTGCTCAGTTTGCTTACTACCAGTTTTGTCGAAGGTCTCATGAGTGTCTTATTCCAATTCTTCGATCCTAAGCACCATTGCTTCATATTTCCAAACTATAAGTTGGTACCTACGCTGGAAGAATTCTCCAAGATACTTGGTTTGCCTATAATGGAGCAAGTACCTTTAACTGGTTTAGAACAAGATCCGGCTTCTGAAAATGTTGTCGTAGCTTTTCATTTGAAGCCATCTGACATTGAGTCCAATTGGGGAAGAAGAAGTGGAGTTAAGGGCCTCGTTGCAAATTTTCTAATGAAGAAGGCTCAGGTATTTTTGGATGCTATGAGTTACCATGCCTTTGAAGATGTCTTGGCTTTCTTGATTTATGGGTTTGTTGTGTTCCCCAATTCAGACCAGTTTATAGATGTCAGTGCCATCAACATTTTCCTTGCTCACAATCTAGTGTCTACATTGCTCGGGGATGTTCTGCATTCACTCCACACCTGTACTATGAAGAAACCAGGAACTCTTATGTGTTTTACGTCTTTTCTTTATAGGTGGTTTATTTCGCACCTTCCTCGGTCAGTAATGAAGAACGAGTTAGGCCTAAGGTGGAACTAAAGGTTAATGTCTCTCTCTCACTCTGATATCTATTAGTGCCCTTGCTCTCAAGAAGATATCTCTTTTATTGATTGCTGCGGAGAATTTCCTAATGTGACGCTCCTTGGAATTTGAGGAGGCATCACCTACAACCCCTCTTTAGCCCTATGTCAGTTTGGTTACGCTCAGAGGGATGGTCCTCATGATATGCTCATCCAAGGTATTGTGTTTGACTATTCAAATGATCTGCAAGGTTATCACCAGAGGTTCATCCGTGCTTGGGGCATGGTTAAGAAGACTGATATCAAGACCTTAGGGTGCAAGAACTCCATCCCTTTGGATCCATATCTCAAATGGGTGCAATCTCGTGGTACAAGTCTTATGATGCCATACACTGCTGTCCTATCGGTGATTTCAGAGCCTATTATTCAAGGGGATGAGTCTCGCATCATTTTTTATCCTTATATGCTGACAAACTTCAAAGAATTGCAAAAGTCTTGGATCCAACTCAAGGAAGAACGTGATACCTTTGAGACCCAATTTTATGCCAATGAGAAGAAGGTTCTGGAGCTCACGAGACAACTCCATGAGGAGCAGAGCTTGAATGCCTACATTGCACCAAAGAGGATGCGCTTGTGGGAAGCTTGATTTATTTTTGTTTTAGAAAGTTTATTTTGTATTACTTTTGTTTCTTCCAATGTAATCCCAAGAGGCATGTTGTAAGCAATTTGAACTTATTAATACAATTAATGTTTGTTCCTTTTTGTCTAAACAATTTTAAATCTTCTGAGCCTTGGAAATTATTTGCATACGTATGTTCATGCATCATAAGATAAACAGGTTTTCCACAACATGTTTCCTTATCTTTCTACTGTTCATTTCAGTAAGATGGATATCGAACAAATAGTGAAGGATCTTCAAGCACAAAATTCTCAATTCCAACATATGTTCATGGATTTGGCTAAAGGACAAGAGGACCTAAAGGCTCTCATGATCAAAGACAAGAATAAAAAGACAAAGAAAACAATGGGTGTGCTGAATATGGGAAGGAGATTCATAGAACCAGCAAAGCGAGCTCTAGAATTCGCAGCTCCGTTAAATGAGGGGGACAATCAGGAAGAGAAGATAAAAGAAGGGGACCACAGTCTGGGGTCTGATGAAGAAGAGGCTGACTATGCTGAAGAACAATATCCTCCTGCTGATGATAAATATAAACAACTAGAGGAACGTCTCAACACCATGGAAATTCAGAGAGTACCTGGTCTGGATTTTGAAGAATTAGGGTTGGTTTCTGGAGTGATCATTCCCACAAAGTTCAAAGTTCCCGCATTTGCTAAATATGACGGGGTTTCATGTCCTAAGCTGCATCTGAGGTCTTATGTCAGGAAGATCCAACCTCACATCGCTGATAGGAATTTGTGGGTGCATTTTTTCCAGGAAAGTTTATCGGGGACTCAATTGGAGTGGTTCTATCAGTTGGAGGGAACCAACATTTGCAATTGGGAGGATTTGGATGTTCCTTTCTATAGGCAGTACCAATACAATGTTGACCTTGCTCAAACCCGTACACAACATCAAAGAATGTTTATGGGTTCCAGTAAGGGCTTCAAAGATTATGCCCAGAAATTGAGAGATGTTGCAGGAAGATTCCAGCCTCCTCTGTCTGATAGAGAGCTGGTAGATATGTTATTGGGTACTTTGTCATGCCCAATCTTCAAACATCTTATCGGGAGCTCTTCAGCTGGGTTCACCGAGCTGATATTGACAAGTGAAAGAGTAGAAGCTGGTATCAAGAGCAGTAATATTCAGAGAGATGCATCTTCAAGTATAGTAAAGAAGCCATTCTCTGGGAAGAAAGAAGTAAGTGTTGCCTACAGTCAAAAGAATCAAAGCAAAGTCGAACGCCATCCAACAGTGGGAGCTGTAATGATCTACAACCCTGTATCAACTCAACAATAAAATAATCAGCGCATGCAGGATGCGCCTAGAAGACAATTCACTCGGCTTAACATGTCTTTATCTCAGGTTTTTCCACACATGTTGAATTCTAATCAGGTCACTCTGAAGGAGCCTCCTCAAAATTCAAACACTACATCTCCCCGTTTGATCCAAATTCTCGATGTGCTTACCACTCCAATAGTCCAGGGCATGATACAAATGATTATTGGGCTCTGAAGAATAAATTTCAGGATCTTATTGAGGCAAAGGAGATTGAATTTTACCCTAACATGATAACTTCACCAATGCCCAAGCATGGTCAGGGTGTGAATGTCGTTGATGACGACCTGTTTCTTTTGTTTATTGATGAACTAGATACTCCTCTTCCGATTATTAAGAAGAATCTCTTGCGAGCCAATTTATTTTCGGGTTGTGGTGAAGGTTGCCACCTGTGTACGTCTCTACCCAGTGGTTGCTTGTTGTTGAAGATAGGAGTCCAACGCCTGATGGACAACAAGGAAATTCTATTTGAGAAGACTCCCTCTACAGGAATTTTGTGTGAAGATATATCAATTATTACCATTTCCGACAATCCTCCCAAGGTCTCCTCCAAAAGACCTGTCAGGATTACACCCACTCCTAAGGTTGCTCCTTTAATTATCACTTTTCTTGGACAAATACCATATTCCTCCAATGAGGTTGTTCCTTGGAACTATGAAGATGGAATCTACTACCATGGCGTCAAGCAAGACCTATTGGCTATCAAAGATAAAGTTGTTGAAGATATTGATCCTAGCATCGACAACATTGTTAGAACTAGTAAAATTACCAAAAGCGGAAGGATCTTCTCTCCTGAGATCTCTCTGAGGACTATTGCAACTCCTTTGGTTATTCCTGCTAATGTTCCTATTGTTACTCCTGTTGCTACTGAGTCAGCTGAAACTCGGGGCAAAGAAGTACTGGTTGAGCCTGCCCGAACGGAGGCACCTAAAGAAGTCGTTCTTGAAGCCTCTAAAAAAGAAATGGAGGAGATATTGAAAATCATACGGAAAAGTGACTACAATATTGTGGAACAATTGGGGAAGACCCCTTTAAAAATTTCAATGTTGGCCTTATTGTTATGCTCTGAAGCTCGTGCTAAGACTTTGGTGAAGTTCCTCAAATCTGCTCACGTGCCACAAGAGATTTCCTCCGACCAATTTGAGAACTGTGTTGCTAGTCTAACTGCTGACAATGGACTTAGTTTCTCTGATGTTGATTTGACGTCTAAAGGAAGAAAGCATAATGACTCCATGCATGTCTCTATTAAATGCATTTCACTACCCTGGCTCGTGTTCTAGTTGATACGGGTTCGTCGCTAAATGTTCTACCCAAGGGTGCTCTAGACATGTTGGACTGTGAAGGACGGATTCTGAAGCCAAGTAATATTGTGGTGAGAGCTTTTGATGGTTCTAAGAGAATGGTACACGGGGAGATAGACATTCCTATTAAAGTAGGTTCCCAAACTTTTGGCTCTACTTTCTATGTGATGGTCATTCGCCCGTCTTACTCTTGTTTGTTGGTACGCCCTTTGATTCATGGGGTTGGCGCTGTCACTTCCACTTTGCATTAGATGTTAAAGTATCTGGTTAATGGAAATATTGTTACAGTCCATGGAGAATAAGAGTATATGGTGAGCTACCTAAAATCTTTCCGATATGTTGATATTTGGCGGTGAGTTCATCGAGACCTCCTGCCAGAATTTTGAAGAGGTTCCTCAGACAATTGATGTTACCAAAGCTGAAACTGCTGTTCTAGAAATTACCAGACCTCCACTTAATATGACTTCTCTAAAGGATGTCAGGGTTGTAATTGAAGAAGTTGGGTGCACTATTTGGGGCCAACTACCTGACATCCCCTATAAGTCTGACAAGTTTGGTTTGGGTTTCACTTCAAGAGCTCAAAAATCCATTCGTCGTGATCGCGCCGGAGTACCACCATTATGCATCAGCAACCGTGGAGTCAACGCTGTAGAAAACACTAACAGTGACTGCAACCTAGACAATTGGATCTTCCCTACTACCAACAGTGGACTCAGCAATTGGATAACTAGAGACTTTGTATTCATTATGTTCATCTAGGAGTAATTATCTTTTTTCTTTTCTTTTGTTTTCTTGGGATATGTAATATTTGAACAATTTAAACTCTAAAACCTTGTGTCTTACCCGATGCACGATGGTTTATTTGTGAGGGTTATCATTTCACTTTCATATGTCATAAATAAAGCATTTGATGTTTTTGCATACAAATTTTATGCTCTTTGTCTTTCTTTTCTGCTTGCACTTTATGAAAATAGCTATGCTCTCTTGCACACACCCACATATCAAACTGTAGATCCACATCCACTCTGGATCCCATTGATAACGGTTCTGCTATTGCCATTCATGACTTTGAAAATCCAATCTACCAAGCTGAGAAAGAAGGTGAGGAAGATTGTGAAGTACCAGGAGAACTTGATAGACTGTTACAACAGAAGGAAAGAGCAATACTGCCTCATGAAGAGCTAGTCGAGACGGTAAACTTGGGTACTGAAGAGGATAAAAAGGAAGTCAAGATAGGTGCCAACTTGGAACATAACATCAAGGAGAGGTTAATCCATATGTTACATAACTACATTGAGATCTTTGCCTGGTCATACGAAGACATGCCAGGGTTGGACACTGATATTTGGTTCATCTCCTACCAACGAAAGAAGATTGTCCTCCAGTGAAGCAAGAGGTTCGTCGTATGCGGCCTGAAATGTCAGAAAAGATCAAGGCTGATGTTATGAAACAATTTAACACTGGGTTCTTAGTTATTACTTCTTATCTATAATGGGTTGCAAACATGCTACCGGTGCCCAAAAAGGATGCCAGGGTACGCATGTGTGTGGATTACATAGATTTGAATAGGGAGAGCCCCAAGGATGATTTTCTGCTTCCCCATATTGATGTTGTGGTTGACAATACTGCACAACATAAGATATTATCCTTCATGGACGGTTTCTCCGGGTATAATCAAATTAACATGGCCCCTGAAGATATGTAGAAAACGACTTTCATCATGCAGTGTGGCACTTTCTGCTACAAAGTTATTCCATTCGGGTTGAAGAACGCTGGGGCAACCTATCAGTATGATATGGTAGCCTTGTTCCATGATATGATCCATCACGTGATAGAGGTTTATGTTGACGATATGATAGTCAGGTCTCAGACTGAAGAGGATCATTTGGATCACTTGCAGAAACCGTTCGAAAGACTGAGGAAGTACAAGTTAAGACTGAATCTAAACAAGTTCACTTTTGGAGTAAGATCTGGTAAGCTATTAGGTTTCGTTGTCAGCAGGAAATGTATCAAAGTAGATCCTATGAAGGTTAGAGCTATTCAAGAGATGCCAACTCCCCCACCAAGAAAGAGGTTAAGGGATTCTTAGGACGTCTAAACTACATTGCCAGATTCATTTCCCACCTAACGGCTACTTGTGAGCCAATCTTCAAACTACTAAAGAAAGATCAAGTAGTGAAGTGGAATGACGACTGCCAGACTGCCTTTGACATAATCAAGGAGTTTCTTCAAGAACCTCCAATTTTGATGCTGCCGGTTGAAGGAAGACATATGATCATGTACTTAACAGTATTAGAAAACTCAATGGGGTGTGTGCTGGGGAAGCATGACGACTCTGGTCGAAAAGGGCATGCAATATACTACCTTAGCAAAAAGTTTACCGACTGTGAAACAAGATACTCACTGCTTGAGAAAACTTGTTACGCTTTGGCATGGGCTGCTCGGTGACTAAGACAATATATGTTTACCCATGCCACTTTATTTATATCTAAAATGGATCCTATCAAATACATATTCAAGAAGCCCGCTCTCTCAGGAAGAATAGCAAGATGGCAGATGGTCCTGACCGAATATGACATTCAGTACACTACCCAAAAAGCAATAAAAGGAAGTGTACTAGCTGATCATTTGTCTCATCAGGTTGTGGATGGCTATCAATCCATGAATTTTGAGTTCCCGAATGAGGAAATCATGTTAGTAACTGATTATGCAAAACCTGGACCGTATGACGGACCTGAACAAGGATCCCGATGGACTATGGTTTTTGACGGAGCTTCTAACGCACTTGGCAATGGCATCAATGTTGTGATCATATCTCTTGAAGGCTGTCATACTCTTTTAAGTTCCAGGATATGTTTCAATTGTACCAACAATATGGCTGAATATGAAGCATGCATTATGGGTCTCAAAGCTATTGTCGACTTGAGAATCAAATTCTTGAATGTATTTGGAGACTCGGCCCTAGTAATCAATCAAATCAAAGGAGAATAGGAAACGAAGCATCCTAATATCATCCCTTACTGAGAGCATGTGTTGACACTGATTCCACACTTTGAAGAAGTTACCTTTGAGCATTTTCCATGAGAAGAAAATCAATTAGCAGATGCACTAGCTACTATGTCATCCATGTTTAAAGTCAGATGGGATAATGAAGCTCCTCAGATCACTATTATGATATTAGACGAACCAACATACTGTTATGAGGTGGATACTGAAGAAGCATTGGACAAACCTTGGTTCCATGAAGTGAAAAGATACCTCGAGGCCCAAGAGTATCTTGAGGGCCGAGTCTTAAGAAGTTCTTAAGAAGGTTCTCTTCCAAGTTTTTCCTCAGTAACGAAATCCTCTACAAGCGTAACCACGATCTACTTTGCTTCGGTGTGTAGACAAGAGTGAAGTAGAGAAGATTATGGCATATGTGCACCAAGGTACCTTTGGCACCCATTCTAGTGGGCACACAATGGCTAAGAAGATTCTGAGGGCAGGGTACTTTTGGTCCACTATGGAAGTAGACTGTTATCAACATTCCCAAAAATGTCCCAAGTGCCAGATCTATGCTGATAGAGTACATGTGCCTCTGGTTCCCTTAAACTTCCTGACTTCCCCCTGGCCTTTCGCAATGTGGGGCATTGATATGATCGGAGAAATTAAACCTACCGCTTCTAATGGGCACTGCTTTATCCTGGTTGCCATTTATTACTTCACAAAGTGGGTCGAGGAAGCCTCATTTTCTTCGGTTACCAAGAATGTCGTGGCCCGGTTCATCAGACATAACCTTATCTATCAGTATGGTACTCCAGAAAGAATCATCATAGATAATGGTACCAATCTCAATGATACTATGATCGCCGAGCTCTACACTCAATTCAAGATTCAACATCATAATTCTTCTCCTTATCGACTGAAGATGAATGCCATTGTAGAGGATGCCAATAAAAACATCAAGAAGATCGTACAGAAGATGACGGTGACATACAAAGACTGGCACAAAATGTTACCATTTGCTCTTCATGGTTATCGTACCTCAGTATGCACGTCAACAGGGGAAACTCCTTTCTCTCTGGTATACAGTATGGAAGTTGTGCTACCCATCGAAGTCTAGATCCCTTCCTTAAGAATCATGAAGGATGCATGTTTGAATGAAGACGAATGGGTTCAGACTCGACTTGACCAATTGAACCTCATTGAAGAGAAAAGGCTCGCAGCTGTTTCTCATGGTCAGATGTACCAGAAATGTATGATCAAACTTTTAACAAGAAGGTCAGACATCAGGAATATGAAGTTGGCGACCTAGTAATCATGCACATTATCCTGCCACAAAGTGATCCTAGGGGAAAATGGACTTCCACATACCAAGGACCATTTGTGATCAAGAACATATTTTCTAATGAAGCCATGATATTAATTGTTGTACCCCAAAATTTTCCCTCTCATATTTCCCAAAACATTGCAAGAAAAAATCTCCAAGTGGCTCAAGATTGCTCAAGAGTTGGACAGTCAAGCTATCTCCTAAGGCAGTCAACCTCAAATTAGGGTTTTGTGTTGCATCAAGGTCCTTGCATCCAAATGACCTCAAGTTCTCCACAATGTCCTAATATCTTCTCAAGTTAATCCATGTCAAATTTCAAGCCTTGCAGAGAAAGTTTGCTCAGTCAATTGCTCAAAGGGTCCAAAAATCGACTATGCTAGGGCAAAAGTCAACTGTGACCTACAAATAGTCAAACTTTAAGATTTTTTGTCAAAATTATCATTTTTAAAGAGATTTCATCATTTGATCAAGGGTTGATCATGATTCATCAAGGATTGCTCAAAATTCATCAAGACTCAAAAGTTGCTAAATTAGGGTTTTATAGGAAAAGTCAACTCAACTTTGACCAAGCATAACTTTCTCATAATTTATGAGAAATGACCCATCCAAAGCTCATTTTTAAGATTATGCAATTTCCTACAATCCATATTCATACCCCAAGATCAGAAAATGCACTCACAAAAAGTTACAAATTTGGACATTATAGGTCATTTTTGAAAGTCAACAAAAAGACCTTTTTTGCCAAAGATTATAACTTGCACATGCAATATCAAAATGCAATGATACCGAAAGTTTTGGTTATATAACATCTCAAGCTTTCTAAAAAGTCCTAGAACACTTCCAAAAGTTCAAAATTGAAGAAGTTATGCATTGTTGAAGTTGGGGATTTTTGCAAAATTGCCAAAAGTCAACTATCCCCAAAACATCAAATTTTGTCAAACGGGCCCATTATTTTCCACTTGATTTGGTCTTGTCACACTACACACGTGTCCTAGCCTCAGCCTTAGGTCCATTTATCAATTTTTCTATTTTATTTAATTTTTTATTGAATTATTCCATTTTAAATCAATTAAAATCAAATAAAATCACAAAACTTGATTACATGAGATATTTTTCTATTTTCAGGACCTAATCATCATCAATGTCATGATCAAATTCATATCAATCATTCCATGTGCAAAAAGATTGGATTTTTTGCAAAATTGCAAAGCTTTCAATGGTGGATCAAATCAAATCCCATGACATCAATGTGCAAGGATTCAATCCACAAATGTTAACCTAATGCATTGCTTATTACATATACAAGTGAAAGCACACGAATTCAAGGGCTAGAGGCTGCAAAATCATCAAAAGAAAAACTTGAAAAAAGGTGAAAAAGTGTGAAACTGAAATCATCTTTGGAGGCGTTTTCAAGGGCAAATCTCAACACCACTCCATTGCTGGACAATCACTGAACCTCCTGCAATCAAAAGCAAGCTCTCACACGCTCTCAAACACACTGTAAGTCTCTCAAAATACCGCCCTGTATTCAAAATCGTAACTCCATGTTCTTGCATTTTCTTGGCAAATCTTTGACATATTTATGATGCTCATGAAATTTCTGAACTTTTGGCATTGTTTGATTGCATTTATATGGACTGTAGCCTTATGACCGAACCTAGGGTTTTGTAGTTGTGTTTTTGGGCATTTCTTTTACAGGAAAAATTGGAGCCATTGATGGACATGGACGTAACCAGGGGAGAGAGACGAGCATGACCATGGTCTTGGGAAGAATTTCCATGGCCTCGAATGGATTTTAGGATAGACATGCAAATTTAGCTGCAGATATAAATCCGCAGGTAAATTTACAGGGTTGAACGAGGAAGATGATGACGCGTCCTCCCCTGGTTGGATAGTTCAAAATTAGCGTGTGTTTTTTTATTTCTGGCATATTATTGTTTTTTCCCATATTATTATTATTGTCCAATACTATAACGAATGAAGCGTGATGGTTGAGTGGCAAAGGCGTTTGTTCAAAATCCAACAGGACATGGGTTTGAATCCCAGGTCCCCCATACATTTGTTCTTATTTTTCTACAGGCTATTCAGTGTGAACCCAAGCATGTGATGCATCATACTCCCTCAAATCTCAAAGCGCCAGATGGCCCCAGGCTAGATCTGGTGGTCCAGATGTGATGTCCACCATATGCCCTAGTCAAAGTGCCACACTGGAATCAGAAAGTCAATACAGGCCAATTCAATTGGGCCTTGGAAATTGCTAAGAAAGCCCCCCTAATTAGGCCCAAACCCTAATTCTTTCTATTTTATTTTTATTATTTCTTTTAATTAATTATTGTTATTATTTTATCATTTAATCACTAACCAATTAAAACTTTTTCTTAATAAAATTAAAACAAAAAAAATATTTTGTTTATTAAATTAATTTTCAGTATTTTATTTTTGT
The DNA here is from genome assembly GCA_948472305.1 of Vicia faba. NCBI lineage: Eukaryota > Viridiplantae > Streptophyta > Magnoliopsida > Fabales > Fabaceae > Vicia > Vicia faba. Next base: position 964,577,188 of record OX451740.1, read on the forward strand.
TAATAAATATTAATTTAATTAATTTAGTTTAATGAGGAATAACTTTGATATCTTTTTTGCAATAATTAAAATCAACTTAGATAATTAGGTGTTATTAACATTGATCAAATTATTTTTATTTCTTTAAATATCAAAAATCCAAAAATATCATTTTTATTAATTAATTAATTTGTTTATTAATTTAATAGTTAACCTAATTTAATTTCCTCCATAAATCCAAAATAACCAACAAAAAAAAATCTTTTCTTTCAAAAAGGGTCAAAACCCTAAACTTGCACCCGATTTAATTTCCGCACGCGATTTACTTTCTTTTATCCAATATAGTATCTGTTTCCCGGAATGTAATAGTTTAAATAGGACTTAAATTATTTTATCGCTTTATTTATTTTCCGCATTTTAATTTCAAGGGTTGTTTTTGGCGATGTAAATACCCGACGCCTTGTAATAGTTAGTTTAATTTCCGCAATTTAATTTCCACAACTTATAAACTGTTAGATGTTTGGTAATAGGGAATGCATGACAAGATCAAATGTTTAACTTAAAATCAATATAGATCACCATTAACATGTACAAAGACAAAATTAACTGAAAACAACACACTCGCACATGCGCACTCTTAGGGTACACCTCACTTGGTTGCCTTCGAACGCGGTCATTGAGTATAGGAAGTTTTAGAGGTCGCCCTCTTGTCCAAAGATCATAGTTGCCTCGAAACGGTTGCCTCGGAAAAATGATCTAAGACATTAGGGTTAACGCTAAGGCATCCTAACATTGCTTTAGTAACCGCACGTCCCTTAATCGAATTGACCCTTAAAACTCCAACGACGAGGCTACCTACTCATTCACAGTGGGATAGCCCTGTCTAAAGGAAGATAGCATAGAACGATCCCCTTTTTCGAGTAGGTAAATGGTTCTTAAGTACTTGCTCTTTCAAAACAAAACAAATTTTCGCACTTACACTCCTTTTCAAATAAGAACTCTTTTCAAACCCACAAACACCAAAGAAAAGCAAATTTTGAAAACACTTTGAGTAAGTACCTAAGAGCCCGTGGATAACCACGGATAGAAAGGGTGCTAACACATTCCCTTTCTATAATCTACCCCCCGGACCCGAGAAACATCTCGAAAAAGGAATTTTTCTGTGCTTTTTTCCTTTCCTTGTTTGATAAAATAAAAGACGGTGGTGACTCTTGCTTACCGCGACATTTTGCGAAAACAAACGCAAAACGCAAACCAGCATTCCAAAAACAGTCAGTTTTTTCCCACCGTATCACATTAACCACTATAGACAGTGACGTCCTTCCACATCCTGTAAACACGGACATAGTTAAAAGATACTACGCATAAATAGAGACCCGCTAGGTTGACTTGCCTAGGAAAAAATAAGGGCATCCCGGCGAACCAAAAGGGTTTAGGCAAAAGTTAGGGATACATATATGAAAAAATCTATACACCCGGCAAGTCAAAAACCTGAAAAGGCGACTTGGGAAAAAAGGGTATCCCGGTGGATTGAAAACCCAAAAGGGCGGTCCAGGAAAAAGTTAGGGATTAAAAGCGTACAACTATGTCCTGTTGGATCACCTCACATACAGACTTCAATATCAAGTGTCAAATGCAAATGGTACTAATCAATCCAGTCAGCTTCGATCAAGAAACAAAGTGATAAGACGCTTGAAATTCTGGCTGCAGATACTCAATGTCACGTTCAATGTTATGACACCGTATCTGACTTACTATATGACAGTAAATACAAAAGCAATAAAGAACACAGTCAATTGTTTACCCAGTTCAGTGTGCAACAACACCTACTCTGGGGGCTACCAAGCCAGGGAAGAAATCCACTATAAGAGATGTTAATTCAGGAATAAACCAACCAGTTTATCTCCTTCACTTAAGACCTACCCAATGCAATTCCAATCTAAGTACAACTTAAACCTGAGTTCCTACTCACTCCCCCTCAATCACAGCAGTGATACATAAACCAATTTGACTTAAAAATTGATGAAGACACTCTTCAAAAACAAACACTTGATTAAGCTTCACAGCTTTTTAATCAAGCAACACAATCACTCGTGCTTCACAGCTTTGAGTGATGCACACAACTAACTTGACTATGCTTCACAGCTTTAGTCAAGGAACATTCAAACACTCTTGCTTCAAAGCTTTGAGTGCTACACAGCCCTTACAATTCGAAACCTATTCCAAGTCACTTATCACAATGATAATTGCTTGGAGTACAATAATCAAATCTATACAGATTACAAATGATCTTCTGATCAATAAAAGGGATGCCTTGAAAAACAGCAGCTCTGTTGAATATATAGCAGCTGCAACTTCAGTTAGGGTTTCCACAAAAACCTAGGGTTAATTCCGTTTGACCTAAAGACCAGGTCACAGGGCTTTATTAACCAGGTTAGGGTTGAGCTAGGTTACCCCTCAGAAAACGCAGGATTCTGTTCAGGAAAGACTGAGTTATTTTCCTGAAAAAACTCAGACTTATCCAACCTGCAAACCTGTTAGTTCAGAACAGGATGTCATAACATCTGTTATGACATCTGAGAAAACCTGTCTACTGATTTAGCAAAATGTGATCATTTTGCAAAATGCTCAGATACACACTTATAAACATCAGTACTTGAATTACAATATTTTTCTGCAAAGGTACCTAATGAGTCAGTACAAACTGAACTAGAATGTTATGACATCAGTCATGACATTCACACATACACTTGGGATTTACCAAAAATGCAAGCCAATACCTAAACACCTACAACACTCAAAGATATAAAGGTAATAGCCGAATGGGAGTCCAATGGGATCATTTCACATAGCTGTTTTCTATTTGTATACTGCTTTGTATAATTTTCATTCTTACGACGACATTCTCTTACTAGGATGTCTATCTCTTTGTACAAAAATGCCTGTTATAGGCAGACTTCTTCAGATTAATACAAAAATTACCTCTTGAAAGTGCATAAACTATTTATTTTTCTTTTTTTTGTCTTGTTTTGCAAAAATGTCCAGTGATTATTTTTAACATATGCATTTGAATATAATCACCATCATTTACTAATACAAGCATAAAATACAGAAGGATAGTTACTATTGGCTTTAAGAAACGGGACAATGTCTAAAAAGCCATTCGCAAATCCCTACAAAGTCCCTTTCATAAGGTGATCCCTATTGAAGTCGCCAGAGCTACCTCTATAGGGTTATCCTCACAGAATAATCTTCATGGTTAAGAGTATAAATCCCATAAGGCCAAGTTCATGGATATCCCCATAAAGTTGGATCCATGCAATCACTAGTTAGAGTTTCAACCTCTGTAAAACCTCTCCCCAGCTGAATTGGTCTTAAGATAAAGCCTTGGGGAGTTCTTCCAGAAGAAAACACCTCCCTAGCAGATTGTCAAATGGGATTATTTCCCCAACAAACTACGAATCCTCCAGACCAATACAAATCAACAGACAAAACCCTTTAATCCTTGTAGAGTCATTGATATCCCCAAAAGTTACTAAAACCTGGACCCAACCAGATAATAGTCCTCTTCCCTAGTAAAGTTTTCCACTATCCCCAATGAGTTGCTGCAAAGACTGGAAGCCGATCTGACAACAGTTAACTTCTTTATCCCCAACAAGTTGTTAACTTCCATTCTCTCTAATCAAGAGTATAACTACCCAGTAGAGCAACAGACAACTAAAACTCATGAACTCTTTTCCCCAAGCAGAAATCCACACTCTCCACAAAGATTTCTCAAGCCAAAGCCAATCTTCCTCAGCGAATTTCTCCCCAAACAACAAAACAGGAATCTGCAGTGGAAATATTCTAAACAAGGTTTAAAGATGTGTATACTCTTCATCCCCAACAACATTCCGGGATTTAACTTCCCAAAGCTCCCCAACACTTGTGAAAGATTTATTTTCCGAAGCAAAGATACATTTCGACAAATATTTAACATTCATACACTATATTACATACATGATAAATGCATACAGCATAATCTCATTTATTTTGAGAATATCATCAAGCCATGCATACATCTGCATGCAACTAACCCTCTTCCTTGCAGGAAAAGGCAATCAACAAAAGTCCTCTTTTAGAAAATACAACAACCATTTCTTAAAAGGTCAGAGATTAATTCCTGAAATAAGCCAGGGCAACTATCTCTATGACCAACAAAAAGCGGGTTCTGGATTAATACTTGAAACAAGACAGGACAATTATCCATGAACAACCGATTGTAGATTAATACTTGAAACAAGATAGGACAACTATCTACATGAGCAGATTGAAGATTAACTCCTGAAACAAGCCGGTGAAACTATCTTTCTTTCAGATAGGTCACATATTAATTCCTGAAACAAGCCAGAGCGACTATCTCTATGACCAGCAAAAAACAAGTTCCAGATTAATATCTGAAACAAGACATGACATCTATCTGTGAGCGACTAATTGTAGATTAATACCTGAAGCAAGACAGGAAAACTATCTACATGAACAAGTTATGGAATAATTCCCAAAATAAAACATGGGGACTATCCACACGACCAAGTCATCTCTTTTATTCTAAAAAACATCTCCTTCAGTGTTTCATTATGAAAATAATTTCCCCTTCAGATACGGAATCCTGAAAAGCATTTTCCCCAGAGACCGAGTTTTGGCGAGCATTTCCTTCAGAGGAGTTCTGAAAAGCATTTCCCCTTCAGCACTTCATTCTGAAAAGCATCTCCTTTAGAAGTTTTATTCTGAAAAGTATCTCCTTCAGCGCTTCATTCTGAAAAGCATTTCCCCTTCAGATACATAATCCTGAAAAGCATTTTCCCCAGAGACCAGGTTCTGGCAAGTATTTCCTTCAGAGGAATCCTGAAACGCATTTCCCCTTCAACACTTCATTCTGAAAAGCATCTCCTTCAGAAGTTTTATACTGGAAAGTATCTCCTTCAGCGCTTCATTCTGAAAAGCATTTCCCCTTTAGATACAAAATCCTGAAAAGCATTTTTCCCAGAGACCGAGTTCTGGCGAGCATTTCCTTCAGAGGAGTTCTGAAACACATTTCGAATTCAGCATTTCATTCTGAAAAGCATCTCCTTCAGAAGTTTTATTCTGAAAGTATCTCCATTAATGCTTCATTCTGAAAAGCATTTCCCCTTTAGATACGAAATCCTGAAATGTATTTTCCCCAGAGATCGAGTTCTAGCAAGCATTTCCTTTAAAGGAGTTCTGAAACGCATTTCCCATTCAGCACTTCAGTTTGAAAATCATCTCCTTCAAAAGTTTTATTCTGAAAAGTATCTCCTTCAGCGCTTCGTTCTGAAAAGAATTTCCCCTTCAGATACGGAATCCTGAAAAGCATTTTACCCATAGACCAAGTTCTGGAAAGCATTTCCTTCAGAGGAGTTCTGAAACGCATTTCTCCTTCAGCACTTCATTTTGAAAATCATTCTTCAAGATACATTCAATCATAGACTCATTCTAATATTCCTATAAACAGTCACTCTGGATGGCATTTGTAAGCCCTTCTCCGATAGACCCTCCATCACCTCTCCAAATGGCATCTCTAAGCCCATTCCATACACAATCAACTAACACATGGTCGAGTGCAAATTTCTGGGCACTCTAGTGTTCAATCATCTTCCACATTCAAGTCACGAATAGATGACTCGCCAATCTAACTCCTCACGTTTAAGAAGATTGAACAGGGGAAGCTATGGTAACCCAAAATTTTCCCTCTCTTTTCTCAAGACGTTTCTCACAAAGATTTTCAAAAGCTCAAGTTTGCACAAGTACAAAGCAGACAAAAAGGGTGTGCAGATGGAAGTAACTATGTTGAATTCAAAGTCTTGTTCAGGATACATGACTGATCGAAAGGAGTGGTTGGTAGATTTGGACAAATTGAAGAAGAAGCTTCGATCCACAAGCTTCAACTGAGTAGTGGCTTCCTTCATGCTTGCTTCTATCCACAAAGCAGTGGCTTCCTTCATGCAAGCTTCGACTGAGCAGTGGCTTCCTTCATGCTTGCTTCGATCCACAAGGCAATGGCTTCCTTCATGCTTGCTTTGATCCATAAAGCATTGGCTTCCTTCATGCTTGCTTCGATTCACAAGGCAATTGCTTCCTTCATGCTTGCTTCGGTTCCACCTCTAAACCCTTCAACACAAATAGTTTCTACGCTATGAATTACAATTGGTGGATTCGAAGAACATATATTTGGTGGCCCATTCGAAGAACATACATTTGGTGGTCTATTCAAAGAACATACAATTGTTGGATTCGAAGAACCTACATTTGATGGTCCATTCGAAGAACATACAGTTGGTGGATTCGAAGAACCTCCTACATTTGGTGACCCATTCGAAGAACATATAATTGGTGGATTCGAAGGACATACAATTGGTCCATTCGAAGAACACACAATTGGTGGATTCGAAGAACATACAATATGGTCCATTCGTAGGACATACAATTGGCCCATTCGAAGAACACACAATTGGTGGATTCGAAGAACATACAAATGGTCCATTCGAAGAACACACAATTGGTGGATTTGGAGAACATACAATATGGTCCATTCAAAGGATATACAATTGGTCTATTCGAAGAACACACAATTGGTGGATTCAAAGAACATACAATATGGTCCTTTCGAAGGATATACAATATGGTCCATTCGAAGAACAAAAAATTGGTCCATTCGAAGGGCATACAATGGGTCCATTAGAAGAACACACAATTGGTGGAAACAAGTATTGTTTTGTATTTTGATGAGTCTGGTCGAAGGCTGCTGAATAAAGTCATATTTGATGCCAAGCCCAAGTTTGTTGTACTGTCCACATAACAGCCTAAAACCATGTCAAAAAACAGTCTGTTGTACTACTATGAAACAGCCCTGCACCAAGCTACCACAACACTCCAAAACTGCTTCAAACAAGTCCAAGCCTGCATTATCTCAACCTCATATTTGCACCAAATTAGTATCAAGAGCTGCATCAAAAAAGGCTATGAAGACAACATACCCAAATTTTTCAAATTTTATTCGTTTTCCCCTAAAAACCCCAGCAAGACTCTTCCATAAATAAGTTATTTCACAACACATCTAAGGGTGGCTTTTCATAGGGCTTTTTGACAAACAAAGAGAGGCTTTTTGGCAAGGAAAAGGGAGAAGAGAAGAAAATAAGAGAGGAGAGAACACTTAAAACACTCTGTTTGTTCTCTCTTTCGAAACCAAGTTTTCCTATCCTTCGAACTCAGGTTCCTTCCTTCCTTTGAATTCAAGAATATTTCGAGCAACAACTCAAAGTTCAAAACACCAACTCTAAATTCAAGGTAAGTCTTCCTGACTTTAATCCCTTCATTTCAAGCATAACATGTAAAAAAACCATTTCCTTCAAAGCTAACCTTTCGTTTTCCCTCCTTTCTTGTCAATTATATATTAAGAACTAACTTGTACAGACCATAAAACATTGTTGGAGTAAAAAAATAACAACATGGTTTGACACAAAACCTTAGACTTCGAACACAATGCTTCACAGTCCCAAACAAAGGAAAACAAAAAAAAAAGTGTGAATTGAAGGGTGTATGTTTCTATACGCACTGATTTGCATGCCCAAATGAAAGAAAGCAAAAGGGGTGTGTGAATCGAAGGACATATGCTTCGAACATACTGCATGAATCGAAAGACTTGTTTTTCTCTCTTTTGTGTTGTTTTTGTTTTTACATTTTCTTGCTATTCAATATGGTTGTAATAATTAGGACTTTTATTGCTTTCTAACCCTCATTTGTAAATTTGTATACCCCATCCCCAAAATATGTAATAGCGTAGGACATTTATTTTCCGCAATTTACCATTTTTTATATAAATTGCTAGTAATTAGGGTGTGTATGGAAAGATTTAAAATCAACTAGTAGAGAACCCTAATTTCAAAGACAAAAATGCATGCAATCAAACACACTATTCACACACGTGCACCCCTAGGGTAACCTCGCTCGTTGCCTCGGAAAATAGCCACTTCCCTCGAATATGGGTGTTTTAGCAAAGACCCTCGATAAAAAAGATCGTACTCCCTCAATGTCCCTCGATGTTGCCTCCAGTAAACGATATATTCCCTTACGAAAATTGCTAAAACGTCTCATAAGTTTCCTTTTATGACTATACAATGACCCGCACTTGTCCCTTCACATCCAACGATGGGGCTTATTACCAAATCAATGGTAAGTTAGAAACATATAAAGGAGGAGGAAAATAACATAGACCTTTTGAGTAGGTAGGATGCTCTTAGTTTCTTGCTCACAAATCAAAACCATTTTCACACCTACACTTTCAAAACATCTCTTTGAACTATTTTCAAAACCAACACTTTGTACAAATTCTTATAGAAACAAGAAGCATTACAAAGTTAGCCGCAACAAAGGAAACTTGCAAAATATTTTCAAACTTACACCCATCACAAAACCCATTTTCAAACAAAGCATTTTCCAAATGATCTTGCAAGCAACTAAAAGGCCGTAGATAACTATGTATGAAAAAGATACTAATTCCTTCCCTTTTCATAACATACGCCCCGAACTCAAGAAAAATATCTCAAAGGTCTTTCCTGTTCTTTTCACCCTTTCCTTATTGGATAAAAGAAAAGTCGGTGACGACTCTTGCTATCCGCAACAATTACGATCAAACGCAAAACACCCAAGTCAGTTCTTCCACCGTATCACAATATTCAATGGTGCGAGTTCGATCCATAGTTGGTGTTGTAACCGGTTTTAAAATGAGAATCGCCACCCTTAATTTTCATCTTTAGGAAGGGAATATAAAGGATAACCCTAATTTGGTCAGAGATTCTAAGTTGTTTGACTCGTTCTTCGATGAAGGAAAGGTGTTAGGCACCCCTCATCTACCTTGTTCACAAGGATACTAGGGTTTAGAATTGCAATTTTTAGCAAATAGGGTTTTAATTTTTATTAGGGGAACTCGCCACGATTTTAGTCGTATGCCTACGTATCCTCTTATGAGAAATCAGAGTCCCAATTTGTAGTTCGCAACGGGTTGATATTTTTTATATGGATTATGAAGATATTTGAATTCTCCTTAAACCAAGCCTGAGTGTTTGAATAGAGGAGTTGTTAGACGAGGTTCACAATCGATTAAAAATATTTTCATAATCCTTTTTTTTAAAATAATCTTGAATTTTAAATTAAGTTAGTAAAAAAGATGATTTGATGTTGGTTAAGTATTTTTTAAATATGTTAATATATATAAAAAATATTTTTAATGCACGAAGAGAAATAATTTTAATGCAATTAAAAATATTTGGATGGATTAGAAAAATAAATATTAGAATTTTATAATAATAATAATAATAATTTCAGAATTTATAAATATGTTAAATATAAAAATATTAATTATAATATAAAAAGAAATAAAAATAAAAATTAGGGGTGCATTTTGGTTGGGTCGAGTAAAATCAGGGGGTGCAGAAAGTAAGGCCCTGAATTCAGATATTTATTTTGGGCCCTAAACGCAAGGGGGTGTCATTTGTACGCAGTAACAAAATCAGGGGGGTTGGATCAACAAGGGCCCAAGTCCAGATCTTGAAATGGGTCCAATAGGGCAGGGGGTGTGAATGTTCACGTGTGATAGAAAAATAAAAATAGGAAGGGTGTAGTTAGATATGAGCCAGGCCTAAAATCATAAATGTATGGGAGGTCCATTTGGACAATTTGAGGGAAAGCACAACATGTTAAGATGGGCATGCGTGTTTTAGATCGTTTTATGGAGATCCAAGGGTTGTGATGAGAAGTGCATGGAAGAGATCATGGGAGCACACACACAGGAACCGAGAAGGTTTTATAAAATATCAAGCCCAATGTTGAACCTCATTTTCTCCTCTTCTCTCTCTTTCTACTCCCAACCAAACAAAACCCTTTTATATTTCTAGAGAGAGACTTTGACCTCTCTCTAGAAATGCACAGTGCCGGAAATTTCCCCGCCTAGAGCGCCACCGGCCGAAAATCGCTTCTGTCGGCAGCTGCATCTGGGCACCACCGCCTGTATTCAAACCTTCATCCCCAACCATCGTGAAAAACCCAGAAACCTAGAACCCTAACAATGTGTGAGCTAACCCCAAAGAACCCTAAGGGTTCGTGAAGAACCCTAATCAACCAAAACCCAGAAACCCCAAACCTTATGAACCCTAACCCCAAACCTAAGAATCCTAACCCTAAACCTAGAAACCCATATTTTCTAGAAACGCAATAATTAAAAATCAATCATTCAAACATTCAACAATCACGACAATAATTAACAATCATAAGCTAAGTGTTTTAGATGACCTCTCCTGCAGTAACTGGTCGTATAATTTTCTCCCCTGATTTCTCCTTTATGTCCCATTCTAATCTCCTTTCTTTCTGTTTGCAGGTTCGTGATGGAAGTGATGGCTTGGAGGACAAATCTTAGGGTTTAAGAAATTGAAACCCTAGATCTCAAGCAAGAAAAAATATCGTCACAGGCATGGAATTTCTATGTCTCCTCTATTTAGAATCTTCTCCAAAATTTATTTCCTCCCTTTCTTTTAGAAACCTTAGGTTTATATCGCTTAGGTTTTAGATTCTATTAGGAAAATATTATGTAATTTATCGTTACTTTCTAGTGATTGAACCAATTAGTGATTCGAGTTGATATGATTTGATCCTATAATTGATTATGTTTACAATTAGATTAGGGTTTGTAATATTTGTAATGTATCTGGTAAATTTCATGTACTGTATTCGCTTAATCAAAAAACAAATATTTGATTCCCAAATATATTCAGAAAGATTTGATTCAAAATTTGGATCCTGGGCTTTCAGTTTTCTTAGGAATGAAGAAATCCGAACTTGAGTGCAGCTCTACATTAGGGTTTCTAACCCTTTGTTGACTTGGTCAACGAAAAAATAATTTTAAATAATAAGATCAAATAAATAATCAAGGTATACAATAATAATAAAGTTGGATAATAATAATAATTTAAAACCAATGTTGACTTTAGTCAACAAAATATAACGAAACTTATTCTAATGGGCCTTCTAACTAAACTTTAACGAGCTATTAATTTTAACTTAGAAAATGAGACTTCTTAAATGAATTATGAAACACACCCCTTATATGTAATTAAAAAAGAGTAACACCTTAATGGGCCAAAACATGTTAATGGGCCATCGACGTTTCCAAACTCACACCCTCTTTGTAATCAACACACCACCCCTTTATATATATTCACCCAATTCTAATGGTATGGAATGTAAACAACAAATGCACCTCCCTTATTAATTGTAAGAATTGACTTAATGGGTCATCAGATTTTGATGGTCCATCCTGAAATAATACCCCCCTTTATAAACTTAAACCCTACAATAGTCCAACTTCATATTATGATAACATTGGAAATTAACAATGAGGAATAATTTATTTTAAAAAATAGGGACAATTTGGGGTATGACAACTACCCCTATTTAATTATCTTCGATTGAAGGGTGCGAGAATACGCAGGTCTCGCACATTTGAATTGAAGGATTATTAAATAATGGAAAACCCCAAAATTTGACAGAAAATAATAAGGATACACTGTACAACATTCCCCAGAGTATGAAAGAAATATGCATATATGATAATGTATCATGTCACTAGAGTTTTGAACAAAATTTTTGATTGACTTATATACGACGATGCAGATAACTCATTAGCACCTAAAAATGATTGTAGATTTTTTCATGTATTTACCATAACCTAGGGGGTAAACAATAAAAGTTTGAAGTTGACTTACTAATGCTTCGAGACTAATATAGTAAGCTTAAGACATAAACTTTTTATTTTCATCACAACCTAGGGGATGAATAAAACAAAGTTTGATAACATATCGCCGCATAGAGACTGACAGAATACAAATTTCGTTATGTTTACTACAACCTAGAGAGTAAACAATACGAGGATAAACCTGTGTATTTATCATGACCTAGAGGGTAAATGACACGAGGATAGACTTACATATTCATCACGACCTAGAGGATGAATAGTATAACCCTGGAAATTTGCATACCTATCACAGCCTAGAGGATAAATACTTGAAGAGTTTGTTCATTTACCACGACCTAGATGATAAACGGCACAAAGATAAATTCACGTATTCATTACAACCAAGGGAGTGAATAATATGAACTCGATAATTTGCACACCTACCACAACCTAGGGGATAGATGATTGAAAAGTTTTATGTGTTTATCATAACCTAGAGGATAAACGTCACGAGAATAGTCTTACATATTTATCACGACCTAGAGGATAAATAATGTAATCCTGAGAATTCGCATACCTATCACCACCTAGAGGGTAGATAATTGAAAAGTGTTTTGGTGATTGAATCTTAGATAACTAGATCAAAGATAAGATTGGAGTTTTACCGATTGTGTTTGTTCTCAACCAAAGTATTTGTTTGTTTTGTGGACCAAATAATCTAATGATGAGCCCCAAGAATGTTCGTATTTTTACCCAAAGTGTGTTTGAAAAATGACATGTATGATGTATATGCCTAATGTCTTAGATTGATATGGAACCCATAATGTATATGCATCGAGTATTTGTATATGCCCCAAAAGTCATGTTTGCATATGCCCTAAATGTAATGTTTGTATATGCCCCCAAATGTTTGTGTATGCACCAAATGTTTGAAAATTTATTTTTTGTGTTCTCTCTTTTCAAACCATTGGTTTTGCGTCATCGACTCTCCAATGTTGTATGTTATGGTATTTTAAATTGATTTGAACTAGATGAATGGTTTAAGTGAGATTTTGATATTTGAATCACAGGCGCAGGCATGGATGTAGTTGTAGACGTAGGCGTGGACGTGGCTATGATCGTCGGCATGGACGTAGTCGTGGACGTATGTGTGGACTTTCTTTTGATGCTTTTCTAACCAAAATGGTTTTTGATGTTTTATCAAATGCTTCTATTTGTTTGTTAAATCCCTAAAATGGTTTCATCGTAGTATTCACAAGAAATAATCGTAGTATTTGTAAACGATGTTAGAACAAAGTTTGAATCTACTACCCTAAGTTATAGTTTTGATGATAACAAAATGCAAGATTAAATAAATTGTATAATTCATATGAGACATATATGCTACCTAAAAATTACATTGTGCATTTACAGAAACTCTGATGGATATTAGCACAAGAATGTCAACATCAGCATCAGAAGATGAAATATCATATGCCAGCATCAGAAGATCAAAGCATGTGCTTACGCTGAAGCTTGATGAACAGATCTGCGCGTAACATACTCAAAACTGTGATAAAGACCAAAACAATATCATCAGCACCTAGAAGCGTCAGAATAAGCCAAAGCCAATAACACGCTTATTTGACAACGGTACTGTGCATTCAAGACACTTTATTACCAACGGCTGTATTCCAAGACAAAGATCTTCTCAATATGGAAAGAACGTAATGGGCATTGAAATGGAATAATTGACTACAACGTATCTTTTCCAAGGCTATATAAACAAGTCCGTGAGAAATGAATTGGCTAATGCTCTACAACTCTTTACACGCCTAAAGCAAATCATCTTCATCCTCACTCATACAGCTTGCTATATCTCTCAAATTGTTTACTATATAGATATAGCATCCTAGTTTCACATAAGCTTAATTTGTGTATTATCACAGTTGTGATATAAAGTTTTTGTAGAAAACATTCAACACACATAGTATTCATTTATCTGTAAGAAAGAATTTCCTTGAGAAACCGGTTTGTGGTTTAGACTCAAGAAGGCTTTAGCAGTTGTTAAAGCAGTTGAATATAGTGGATTAAGACCTCGTTGGAGAGAGGCGAAATCACCTTGACGGGTGGACTGGAGTAGTTTGAGATCAAACGAACCAGGATAAAAATAACGTGTTGTCTGCATTTGATTTCAAGTTTTACAATTCAACCCTCCTTCTTGTGTTTTTCACTTCTTCAATTGGCATCAGATCGCCTGGTTCTGAGCTAAAACACTTAACCGTGTCAGTACAAGATCCAGCGTCAGAAAAAAACAATGGCAGGAACATATCAACACACCAGCAATGACAACAATGAAGATAGAGACAGATTCAGCGGCAAACCTCCAGTCTTTGATGGAGAGAATTTTGATTACTGGAAAGACAGAATAGAAAGCTTCTTTCTGGCACATGATGTTGATATGTGGGACATGGTGACAGATGGATACACGCACCCAGTGAATGCAAGTGGTCAGAAGATTGACAGGAAGGCAATGTCTGATCAACAAAAGCGTGACTTCAAAAATCACCACAAGGCCAGAACTATTCTTCTCAGCGCCATCTCTTACGCTGAATATGAAAAGATATCTAATAGAGACACTGCAAAGAGTATGTTTGACTCTCTCAGAATGACGCATGAAGGCAATATTCAGTTCAAAGAAACTAAAGCTCTTGCGCTCATTCAGAAGTATGAGGCATTCAAAATGGAAGAAAGTGAATCAATTGAAATGATGTTCTCAAGATTTCAAATTCTGGTAGCTGGTCTCAAAGTTCTGAACAAAGGGTATTCTACTGCTAATCATTTCAAGATGATCATCAGAAGCTTGCCAAAACAGTGGAGGCCAATGGTTACAGCGCTGAAGCTAGCTAAAGATCTCAACAAAATCTCTCTGGAGGAACTTATCAGCTCCCTCAGAAGTCACGAGATAGAGCTAGAAGCTGATGAACCTCAGAAGCAAGGTAAGCCTTTAGCTTTAAAATCTAACAGAAAATCTGACTCCAAAGTTTTGCAGGCTGTTGAAGAAACCTCTGATGGGTCCTCATCAGAAGAAGACGAACTTTCCCTCCTCTCCAGAAGAGTGAACCAACTCTGGAAGCAGAGGCAAAGAAAGTTCAGGAATACCAGAAGATCCGATGAGAATGAGTCCTCCTCCAGATATAGAAGGTCAGACTCCTCCTCTGGATACAGAAAATCTGAAGGCTCTTCAGGAAGCAGAAAGCAAAACACCAAGGACATCATCTGCTATGAATGCAACGAGCAAGGACACTACAAGAGCGACTATCCAAAGCTTCAGAGGGAAAAGCCCAAAAAGAAGTTTGGGAGGGAAAAGAAGAAGAGTCTCATGGCTACATGGGATGACTCTGACTCGTCTGAAGCTGACTCAGAATCAGATGATGAGAGAGCAAACATAGCTCTCATGGCTAACATATCAGAAGACAACGAAGCTTCTGAATTAGACTCTAAATCAGACACCGAAGAGGTATTCCCTGACTTTGCAATTAATTTTACTAAGGCTGAACTTGCTGAAAGCCTTAACGAAATTCTGGAAAGATATCAGCAGATCAGAGTTAAATTCAGAAACCTGAAAAGGAATCTTGAGTCTGACTCTGATAAAACAGAGAGTCTCAAATTGGAAAATTCTGAGTTGAAAAATAAAATTTAAAAATTAGAAAATCTTTTACAAAACACTCAGAAGGAAACAATTTTTGAAACTCCCAGCAGCGCTGATGAGATCATCAAGGAGTATGATCACAGCTTTCAGAAGTTCCTTGCTAAAAGCATAGATAGAAGCAAAATGGCTTCAATGATCTATGGAGTTAGCAGAAACGGCAGAAAGGGAATAGGATACCAAGGTAAGGTACCTACACCAAATAATTCCATGGATCTAATTATTAAACGCAATCCTCTGAATTCACACTTTGTGTATGGTCACACACATGACATTAAATATACTAGTAGTAATTATTCTGTGAAACCAAAATTCAACCAGAGTTTTGGTAAAGCTAACAAATCAGGACCCAAGAAAATATGGGTACCTAAGGATAAAATAATACATGTTGCAGATATCTTTAGCAGCAAATCAGAAACACCAGTCATGGTACCTGGACTCTGGCTGCTCACGACACATGACGGGAAGAAGGCATATGCTCCAAAGCCTGGAACTTAAGCCTGGAGGCCACGTAGGCTTTGGAGGAAATCAGAGGGGAAAGATCATTGGCTCTGGAACAGTAGGTAATGGAAATCTTCCCTCTATATATAATGTTCTATTAGTAGATGGATTAATGCATAATCTGTTATCCATAAGTCAATTAAGTGATAACGGTTATGATATGATCTTTAATCAAAAATCATGTAAAGCTATTAGTCAGAAATATGGGACTATCCTATTTAATGGAAAGAGGAAAAACAACATTTATAAAATCAAACTTTCTGAACTGAAAAGTCAGAATGTAAAGTGTCTTCTGTCTGTTAACAACGAGAAATGGATCTGGCACAGAAGATTGGGGCATGTTAGTATGAGAAGAATATCTCAGATTAACAAACTCAATCTGGTCAGAGGACTTGCTAATCTGAAGTTCAATTCAGATGCTCTGTGTGAAGCATGTCAGAAAGGAAAGTTTGCAAAACCTGCTTTCAAATCTAAAAATGTTGTTTCCACCTCTAAGCCATTAGAACTTCTGCACATTGACTTATTTGGACCAGTTAAAACTGCTTCAGTCAGTGGCAAGAAGTACGGGTTAGTAATCGTAGATGACTATAGCAGATGGACATCGGTAAAGTTCTTAAGACACAAGGACGAGTCACACTCTGTGTTTGTCACCTTATGTAACCAAGTTCAGAATGAAAAGGATCTTAGAATCTTTAAAGTCAGAAGTGATCATGGTGGAGAATTTGAAAACAAAGGTTTTGAGTCATTCTTTAATGACAGAGGCATTATGCATGATTTCTCTTGTCCTAGAACTCCCCAGCAAAATGGAGTTGTAGAACGAAAGAACAGAACATTGCAAGAAATGGCCAGAACCATGATCAATGAGACAAATGTTGCTAAGATCTTCTGGGCAGAGGCAATAAACACAGCGTGCTACATTCAGAAAAGAATCTCCATAAGACCTATTCTGGAAAAGACTCCATGTGAATTGTGGAAGAACAGAAAGCCCAACATTTCATATTTTCATCCATTTGGATGTACTTGTTTTATGTTAAATACAAAAAATTATTTGAACAAGTTTGACTCTAAAGCACAGAAGTGTATTATGTTAGGATACTCTGAACGCTCAAGAGGGTACAGAGTATACAATACAGAAACACAGATTTTGGAAGAATTAATCAGTGTTCGTTTTAATGATAAGCTTGACTTTGAAAAGTCAAAGCAGAATGAAGTCTTTGCAGGTATGGAAGTTGAATTCACAGGTTCTGAAGACAAGTCATCAGAAGCTCTCAACAATGACACTCCTTCAACATCAGAAAGAGGCATTGCGAGCAATCGAGCAACATCTGTTGATCAACCTCAGAAAAGACTACCCAGAAGCAGCATGGATCACCCAGAAGAAACAATCTTAGGAAGAAAGGAAGATCCAATCAGAACAAGAGCCAGCTTCAGAAACTCTGAAGAATCCCTCATGGGACTTGTTTCTCTGATTGAACCTTCTTCAATTGATGAAGCACTTCTGGACAATGACTAGATTCTAGCAATGCAAGAAGAGCTGAATCAATTCACTAGAAATGACGTGTGGGATCTAGTTCCCAGACCAAAAGGATTCAACGTCATTGGAACAAAATGGGTGTTCAGAAACAAACTGAACGAACAAGGTGAAGTCATCAGAAACAAGGAACGACTGGTAGCACAAGGTTATAGTCAGCAAGAGGGGATAGACTATACAGAAACTTTTGCTCCAGTCGCCAGGTTAGAATCTATCAGACTTTTAATTTCTTTTGCTGTTAATAAAGGCATCACTCTATATCAGATGGATCTCAAGAGTGCATTCTTAAATGGCTATATAGAAGAAGAGGTTTATGTGCACCAACCCCTGGTTTTGAAAGTACAAAAAATCCAGAGTATGTTTTCAAACTAAAGAAGTCACTGTATGGTCTGAAACAAGCTCCCAGAGCTTGGTATGAAAGACTAAGTAACTTTCTGTTAGAAAAGGAATTCACCAGAGGGAAAGTGGACACAACCTTATTCTGTAAGACAGTTAAGAATGACATATTAGTATGTCAGATTTATGTTGACGATATTATATTTGGATCTACTAATCCTTCTCTTGGAAGAAAATTTGCTAAGTGTATGCAGGCAGAATTTGAGATGAGCCTCATGGGGGAACTGAAATTCTTTCTAGGAATTCAGATCAATCAAACTCCAGAGGGAACTTACATTCATCAGAGCAAATATGTAAGAGAACTTCTGAAGAAATTTGATCTCTCAGAATGTAAGTCATCAAAGATTTCAATGCATCCCACGTGCATTCTAGAAAGAGAAGAGGTAAGCAAAAAGGTAGAACAGAAGGTCTACAGAGGTATGATTGGTTCTCTTCTTTATCTGACGGCTTCAAGGCCCGATATTTTATTCAGTGTATGAATTTGTGCAAGATTCCAATAAGATCCTAGAGAATCTCACTTAACAGCTGTTAAGCGAATTTTCAAGTATCTGAAAGGTACTACTAATCTGGGTTTATTTTATAGAAAATCCAGTGATTACAACTTAGTTGGTTACTGTGATGCTGACTTTGCTGGAGACAGAGTAGAGCGTAAAAGTACTTCTGGAAGCTGCCAGTTTCTGGGAGAAAATCTGATCTCTTGGTCCAGCAAAAGGCAATCCACAATTGCACTATCAACAACAGAAGTTGAATACATAGCAGCAGCAGGATGGAACACACAAATGCTCTGGATGAAAAGTCAACTTGAAGACTTCCAGATATTTGAGAGTAACATTCCTATACTCTGTAACAACACTTCTGCCATTTGCTTAAGTAAAAATCCAATTTTGCATTCTAGGGCTAAGCATATAGAAATAAAACATCATTTCATTAGGGACTATATTCAGAAAGGCATTTTAAACTTAAAATTTATTGATACAGACCATCAATGGGCTGATATTTTCACAAAACCACTTTCTGAAGATAGGTTCAACTTCATTCTGAAACATCTCAGCATGAAGCTCAACCCAGAGTGAAAATGTTTTAATTTTATATATTAACCTTCAGAATTTGTTTTATTTTACTGTGAACTTCTGATCAATCTTCTTTCAGAAATTTAGACATGCAGATTGTATCAGATTCTATCCATAAAGATCTGAGCGTTTCATTTCAAGGATAGATGTGTTATTCACTAAATCAAACAAGTGTCATCCAGTCATCAGCTAATTCCTGAGGCAGAACACGCGTGCACGCTTCTGAGAAGGCAAAGCACTGATTGGATGCATTGAGACACATGTCATGGGTAACCGTTCCAAATATCCTTCTAAATCCCCCAAAATCAGCCAACATTAAATGCGAGTAATCATGATTTAAATCTCTCTCTTAAAACGTTTATGTTTTCAAAACAATTTTTGAAACCTATTTAAACGCCTTAAACATCATTCATTCATTTTCACCGTCACTTACAATCTTCAACATTTTTTGTGTTCTTACTGTGTGTTCATTTTTTCTCAAAGAAACCCTTTTCAAGCTTTTTCTCAAAAACCCTTGTGTGAACATGGCATCTTCTAGAACTCCTTCTGCAGGTTCCCAGCAAGATGCTTCTTCTGAACAGTATCAGACTCCTTTCAGAACGCTCCTCACTCCGGTCAAGAACTTGGAAGTTCTATCAGAATTGATAGTAGATTTCAACAGTTTGAAGGAAAATGGCTTTGATTTGTCTGAAGAAATTAAGGCACAAGGTTGGGAAAGTTACTTTGATAGGTTGGTGGGTCCAACGTTCCCCATCTTGGTTAAAGAATTCTGGATACATGCGTCTTCCTCAACTCATCAGGTTACTTCGTATATCATGGGAAAGAAGATAGTGATTACTGAAGATCACATTGCAAGGCTGATTGGATACACTGGTGGTGGTATCCGCTGTATTGACATGACAGATAGATGTGCAAACTCTACCCTAATTGCAAGAGATATTTTCACACATGGGGTTCCCTCTAGCAAAATCAGAGACTTGAAAGATCAGCACAGAATTTGGGCAAAGATTATTCTGGGCTGCTTCAACCACAGGAAGCCTACTAGCTCTCCTGACTATATAAACATAAATCAACAATTTCTGATTTATTTTATTGCAAAGAAGTCCAAGATCAACCTAGCTCACCTTCTGTTCAATCATCTGAAGACAAGCGTCAAGGAAACGAGAGAAGAAGAAAGGACTAAAAGGGATTGGATACCCTTCGGCAGATTGATATCAGATATTCTAACGGAGAATAGGCTGATTGAACACTTGACAGAGGCACGGGAAATAAGCTCTCTAGAACCTTCTGTTGGCAAGCAGCTGAATGCCAAGAATCTGAATAAGATGAAGCTAATAGAGAATATAAGGAAGGAGCCCAGCGTCACTCCTCATGCTGAAATCACCAGCAGAAGAGTCCCTCTGGACAACTTTCCTATGTTCTCTGAGATTGACTCTAAACCAGTCATTGTTCTCAGATACTTGGATGCTTGTAAAGCTGATGGCACAGATCCTGATCTGAACATTAAAGATCTGCACCAGCAAACACCAGAGGTTACTCTGAAGAAGACTAAGAAGAGAAAGTTTGTATCAGAAGGATCGTCTCAGCAGACCCCAAAGAAGAGAGGTAATATGTCTTCTGTTAATAATTTAAATTCATCTGTTGTTCCAACATTTATTCCAACCCCAACTTCATTTGAAATTCCAATTCCCATTCCAACCATTGATGATACTGAACCTGAGTTTGACCCTTCAGAGTCATTAACCCTCAGAAGATCCCGCGCCAAACCTCACAATCCAAAACCTACAACCACAACAGAACCAGAACTTGAAAAAGTTCTTTCTGAAATAGATCAACACTCTTCCGCTCCCCATACAGAAAATCCAAATCCACTACCAGAAACTCCCCACTCACCTCAACCAGAAACTACACTCTCACCAATACCAAAAGATCCACACTCACCAGAACCAGAAATTCCACAACCTCCATCTCCACAACCAGAACTTAATCCACCCTCACCTCAACACATATCATCTCCACAACCTGAGTTTCAACACTCTGAGGCTCAAACCCCTAAACCTCAATCATCTGAATCCTCTGAACCACAACCCTTAGCCATACAATTTCCTGGTGGTACCACTGTTAATATCCCTCAACTACCATCCTCACCATAAATTACTCCACCTAATACCCCATTCAGTCCAATAATCGATCCTGAGTCTCCTACTCCCTCATCCAAGCAAAATCCAGATGACCACAGCAAGACCTTCATTGATCTAACAGTCTTTGAACGCCTTGCTGCCATTTAAAATAAAACCGCCATTCCCAAACCCAAACAACCAGATGTTGGTTCTAGCATCTTGAATTTTGAAACAGACATGCAAAAGTGGATTTCTTCTCTAAAACAGGCTAGTCCGGGAGTGATTGATCCTGTTGTTTTAGACCAACTCTGGACACAATTCAGAGGATGGGTGTGCGCTGAAACCTTTAAGCTGCAAGACCAAAGCTATTGACAGGCTCAACAGAACTTCAGCAATCTGCTGAAAGAAATTGAAAGTATGCTGCAGGATGAAGTTCTTCTTCTGGACAGTGAGCCTTGGTCTGAAAAGCATCCAGCTTCAACAGTTCAACCAGCAGAAGAACAAACGATTCCAGCTGAAGATTTATGTCAAGAAGAAGTTATTGCAGAAAGCTCTCAGAAGCATCCTGATTCTGACATCTCTCAAGCTGCATTGGACATGCAGACTCTTGAAGAGCTGAAGCAAAATGATATTCGACTGTAGAAGAGAATGGATGAGAATGATCAACGAATGAAGGAAAGGATGGATGTTCAGGATAGTAAGATTGACTCAGTAGTTAGCATGGTGAATCAGCATAAGGAAACCACTGATCAGATTAAGAACATGCTAGAAGATCTGTTCACACGCCTTCCTCCCCAACCTTAGATTTTGTTTCTTGATGTTTTCACTGTTTTATTTACATGTTATCTGTAATATTTTCTAACCTCTGAACTGAATACAATCGTTTTTCTGCACTGATCGTTTTTAACTTCAATTATTTGCACTTTTTGATTGCTGACAAAAAGGGGGAGAAATAATGATATTTTTCAATAACGGATTACTGAGACAAAAGTATCAAACATTCTAACACTCTGATATACTTGAATGTTTCTTTGTTCTGCATAAGCTTACAGGTACAAGAATATGATGAACTCCAATACACTGAAGCTCTGCTCTGGAAAAGGAAAGATCTAGTGCTCAAAGAAAGTTCAATAAAGATCTGATGCTAAAGAACTCATGGAATTAAAGGGAAGTAATAAACTCAGGGGGAGTTTTTCTGATCATAACTCTGACAATTTTTTTTCTTCTTAACTCTGATAGCTTTTTATTCCCTATCTTCTTATACTTGATACCTTTCTGTTTATCTCTGATACAATTCATTATTTGGTTATCTCTGATAACTTTTTTAAAATTTCAATTGAAAAAAATCTGGTTTTTGTCATCATCAAAAAGGGGGAGATTGTTAGAACAAAGTTTGAATCTACTACCCTAAGTTAAAGTTTTGATGATAACAAAATGCAAGATTAAATAAATTGTATAATTCATATGAGACATATATGCTACCTAAAAATTACATTGTACATTTACAGAAACTCCGATGGATATCAGCACAAGAATGTCAACGTCGACATCAGAAGATGAAATATCATATGCCAGCATCAAAAGATCAAAGCATGTGCTTACGCTGAAGCTTGATGAACAGATCTGCGCGTAACATACTCTAAACTCTGATCAAGACCAAAACAATATCATCAGCAGCTAGAAGCGTCAGAATAAGCCAAAGCCAATAACACGCTTATTTGACAACGGTACTGTGCATTCAGGACACTTTTTTACCAACGACTGTATTCCAAGACAAAGATCTTCTCAATATGGAAAGAACGTAATGGGCATTGAAATGGAATAATTGACTACAACGTATCTTTTCCAAGGCTATATAAACAAGTCAATGAGAAATGAATTGGCTAATGCTCTACAACTCTTTACACGCCTAAAGAAAATCATCTTCATCCTCACTCATACAGCTTGCTATATCTCTCAAATTGTTTACTCTATAGATATAGCATCCTAGTTTCACATAAGCTTAATTTGTGTATTATCACAGTTGTGATATAAAGTTTTTGTAGAAAACATTCAACACACATAGTATTCATTTATCTGTAAGAAAGAATTTCCTTGAGAAACCGGTCTGTGGTTTAGACTCAAGAAGGCTTTAGCAGTTGTTAAAGCAGTTGTAATATTCAGTTGAATATAGTGGATTAAGACCTCGTTGGAGAGAGGCAAAATCACCTTGACGGGTGGACTGGAGTATTTTGAGATCAAACGAACCAGGATAAAAATAACGTGTTGTCTACATTTGATTTCAAGTTTTACAATTCAACCCCCCTTCTTGTGTTTTTCACTTCTTCAAACGAGTCTGAAAAGGAAAAAACACAATTGAAAGATTTGAAAAAGTAAATGTTTTATTGATAAATATTCTCTTAATAGGCGAGAGTACAAGATGCAATTCCTTGAAAGAGGTAATTGCATAAAGTTTAACAAAAACTGAAAATGGAAATGAAAATGATAATTGCTACTACTATTTCTCCAGTATCCTTTTGATAGTTCCAATCCCCTTTGCTTCTGAGTCAAGTGATTTGGATCAATCCCTCTCCTTCGTGGTCGTAGTCGTGGTTCTTGGATCGCAGTCTTTTTGTTCTTTATTTTTGAATAAGATCCCTAACTTTTTCCTGGATCTCCCTTTCGGGTTTTCAATCCACCGGGGTAACTTTTTTTGTGTATGTCCCTAATTTTTGCCTAGATCGCCCTTTAGGGTTTTCAATCCACCGGGATGCTCCTTTTTGCCTAAGCCTCCTGTTTAAGGTTCGATCTTAGCGAACTTTTTATACATAGTACTTTTTGACTGCGTCTGAATTTGTCGGATGTGGTAGTTCTTCCCCATCCATTGTTGTAAGGATAAGACCGCCACCCGAGAATGTTGTTTTTACCCCATACAGACCTTCATAGTTGGGTGTCCACTTACCACGTGAATCAAGGTGAGGTAATAGAATCTTCTTGAGCACCAAATCTCCTTCTTTAAACACTCCAGGACGAACCTTCTTATCAAATGCTTTCTTCATCCGCTTTTGGTAGAACTGGCCATGGCAGAAAGTTGTCAAGTGTTTTTGTTCAATGAGGTTAAGCTAATAAAGTCGTGTCTGAACCAACTATGCTTCTTAAAGTTTGGTTTCCATTAGAACTCTTAGCAATATAATCTCTACTTCAACAGGGAGTACTGCCTCCATGTCATATACTAGAGAGAAAGGAATTGCACCTATTGATGTACGTACATAAGTACAGTAGCCATGTAGAGCAAAGGGAAGAATATCATACCAATCTTTGTATGTATTCACCATTTTCTGAATGATTTTCTTGATGTTCTTATTGGCAGCTTCAACGGCCCCGTTCATATTGGGTCAATATGGTGAGGAATTATGGTGTTCGATCTTGAAGTCATTGCATAACTCCTTCATAATTTTGTTGTTCAAATTGGAATTGTTATCTATAATGATCCAGCTAGGAACCCCATATCTTCATATAAGACTTGTTTGATGAACCGAGTAACCACTTGTCTTGTAACATTTACGTAGGATGCAACTTCCACCCACTTGGTTAATTAATCAATGGAAACTAGTATGAACTGGTGTTCGATGGAGGTTTTCTATTCAATCATTCCTATCATATCAATTCCCCACATCGAAAATGGCCAAGGAGAACTCAGGACATTTAGTGGAGCTGGTGGAACATGCATTTTGTCGGCATATATTTGGCATTTGTGACATGTCTTTGTATAATGGTAGCAATCATCTTCCATCATCAACCAATAATAACCTGCTCGCAAGATCTTCCTAGCCATAACATGTCCATTTGTATAAGTTCCAAAAGTACCTTCATGGACTTCTCTCATAAGTGTATCTGCTTCATGGTTCTCCATGCACCTGAGTAACACCATATCGTAGTTTCTTTTGTACAACACATCACAATTTTGAAAGAACTTTGAATCTAGCTCCTGTAGAGTTTGTTTGTCAATGACATAGACATTTTCTAGATATTCTTGTTTCTCAAGATACTTGTTGATGTCATAGAACCAAGACTTGTTATCCGGTCCTTTTTCAATAGCAAGGAAATGTGAAAGTTCTTCAAAATGTCTGATTGTAATGAGTGGTTCGTGGTTTGGCTAAGTTACTTTGAACATGGATAATAAAGTTGCCAAGGCATCTGCCATCTGAATTTCTTCTCGCAGAATATGACTGAAGGTAATCTCTATAAACTCCACTGCAAGCTTTAAAACATGATTCCAATATGGAATCAATCTGGGATGTTTAGTGTCACATTCACTGTTGACTTGGTATATAACAAGTGTTGAGACTCCAAACACTTCGAGATGTTTGATTCTTAGATCGATAGCTGCTTCTAGACTCAAGATACAAGATTTGTATTCAAGATATTGTTGGTGCAGTCAAAACATAGCCTTACATTATAAGGCTTGTGAAAATTCTTCGGAGAAGTCAAAACTGCTCCAATATCGTGCCTCAATGCATTTGAAGCCCCGTCAAACAAGAGTGTCCAACGTGCGCCGGGTTCAGCTTTGTCGGGCCCTGGTATTTCGTAGTCACCTATAACCATGACATCTTCGTCTGAAAAGTCGAACTTCATGGTTGATATTCTGGTAATGAATGATGAGCTAGATGGTCAACTAGTACACTACCCTTGATGGCATTTTGAGTAACGTATTAGATGTCATACTCTGGTAGTAACATCTGCCATCGGGTAATCTTTCCTATAAGAGCTGGTTTTTCAAACACATACTTTAAAGGATCTATTCTTGCTATTAACCACATGGTGTGAGTTAACATGTACTGCCTCAATCATTTTGGTAGCCCAAGCCAATGCACAACAAGTCTTCTCGAGAAGTGAGTACCCGGTTTCGCAGTCGGTGAATTTCTTGCTGAGGTAGTAGATTACATGCTCTTTTCTACTCGTTTCATCATGTTGTCCCAATGCACATCCCATTGAGCCTTTAAGCACTGTTAGATACATGATGAGCGGTCTTCCAGGAACTGGTGGCGTCAATATTGGTGGCTCTTGTAAATATTGCTTTATTGTCTCGAAGGCCGTCTAACAATCATCACTCCACACCAGCGTCTGATCTTTCCGAAGTAATTTGAATATAGGTTCGCACATGGAAGTTAGGTGTGATATGAACCTTGAAATATCA